>OY747130.1:70831591-72031591 GCA_963556465.1 Berberis vulgaris
CTTGATTTTTTTGTCTTTTTTGGCTCGTAAGTTATCGGTTGAAGATGAATGTTAGGTGCAAGTCAATTGGGAAATGTAGTGAAAGTCCAAGCTAGTCTAGAATTCTAGATATAATGGTCAAAACATATAGGGTAGGGGATCATTTAGCTCTGAAGTTGACTCATTTAAAAAAGTGTAAATTCATCAATGCTATAACTCCTTCGATTATAGGGTGGAAATGGGGGCGTTCATGATTGTAGAGGAGTTTGTTACTTTTGTAGTGGTCATAGAGTTTCTGGGTGGTCAGAATATTTCATAAAGACCATAAGGTTCTTATCAAAGGAATTGGAGGGTCACCATTGTTTCAGTAGGGTGATAGGGTCATAGTGTCACCACTGTGGATTTTTATTTTTATTTGTTATATATATAGAGAGAACCCTAGTTTTCTTGAAATTATAACCTGTACTGAAGAACTAGAACAATCCCTTGCCTTATTTATAATATTCCTAACTTATTTGGAAAGCTAATTAACCTAAACCTAATTGGAAACCAATGCCCTAACTATCATGGGTTGTTACTAAACATGCCTAATTACAATATTACTAATATTGCTAAATTAACCCACCCACAATAATAATATACATGCTAAATACCATCAATATGACTAATAGTTCAAAACTTTACAAGCGTGTCACCTAGTGTATCTCATTGTGCTTTTGGCCAATGTGTCAACACTTCGTATCCGTGTCATTGTTAAGTAAGTTTGGAAGGAAGATAGAATTAAGGTTTTTTCAGTTTCTTCATGCTTTGCTAGCCTAGTCAATGATTTTTCAATGAAGCTCGTCTGGATGAAGGCATTCCTTCTAGAGTATCTTTCTTGATGTGGACAACAGTGTAGACAAGATTTCCGGAAGTTGAGTTGGCACATAAAGGAATAGATATTGATGTGGCTTGCACTTTTTGCTCGACCGATTCGGAGACTACAATAACATCTTTTTCATTGTAGGTGGGTTAGTAGTGTGTGGATGCAGTTCTTGAGAAGAAGTGTAGGAATTTATAGGGTAATGCATCTTTTATTGGAGATTAAGATGTTGGAAGACTCCATCTCATTTATCCACGGGAGGGAAGGTTTTGTGAGATTTCCTTTCATATGCGTCGTGTTGGACAATGTGGAAGCAAATGAACAATAGGCCTTTCGACAATATGCATTTGTGGTAGAAGTAATGATTACCCTATGGAGTCGGGTATCACATCTTCCCTCTTTTACGGGTTATTTTTCGATTCTTTGTATGCCAATTGGGAGAGTATTATGTTGGTGCCTTAATGCTTTTAAGGTAACCTTTTGTGTAACAACCATTGTGATTCATTAACATATTTTACCTTTTGAAAAAAAAAAACTATGACAAAAGTGTACTTACGGTAATTGTCATAAAAAGCAGGGGTGGAGCCAGAAAAGTTTGTTGCCTTGGGCTAAAAAAACAAGCGATAAGATTCTCACTGAATGCATTAGCTGGGTTCCAAATTTGGGCTAGAATTAAAACATTTAGTAACTATGCATGATTTTGGTTTCATTCCTGAACTTACCAATAGGTGAAAGTAAAAGATAATATCTTGGGATTTCAAACACTAAACATATAGATTATTACCACACAATATTTTATTTTAAAATTCTACCCCGGGCTAGGGTAGCTAACACATAGGCCCGCCCCTGATAAAAATTACTCTTAAAAAAAACCCAAAATTGTCACCCTAATAGTGCCTGGATGCATTGAAGAGCCACTAAAGGCAAATAAAAGCGTCATACAGAGGAGTGAGATGCTTTTTTGAAAAATTGGCGCCTTTGACACCTCGACTGTACCCTAGTCAACAACATAGACTGTTGGTTTAATCCAACTATTGGATATATATGAGGTGTTCTTGTGGTTTGATGAAAGATATATTGGACACACTTTGCCTTAATCTCCTTTTTCTTTCTCTCTCTTTTTTCTTTTCCTTATGAGATAAGTTAAAATTTTCTTGATAAGGATATAAATAGTGCGGTTGTGGCTAGAAAGTAAATATGGTTAACAAAGATCTTACAACTACAGTACAATGTTATTCCAATTTAAAAGAAAGTGCGAAGATGTAAAACCATGGAAAAGTGGACATGTTGCCTTTCAATGCCATGGAAGACCAAAATTTTTAAACATGATTTTTTCTCTTTTAAAGCCTGTGAAGATCCAATATTTCATTTAGCTCAAGTCCTCCATATAACATTTGGGTTTGGGAGATAATAAAAATTTTCTTACTGTAGTGTCAGCTTTGGTTTCCAAGATGTGAATAATCCAGAACAGATTACACAAACACCCACTCCCACTAAACCCAAACGTGGAAAGCAAGTAATTCCTCACCAAAGATGATTCCTAGATTCACCCAAACGACCGCGAATTCCAGAAAGAAGAAACCCTTCGGGATACCAATCTGCTAAGCCGAGCTCCATTCTCGTACCTGGTTGTTATAGGCAAGATGAAATCTTAGAAGACAGTGGTGGTATGATCCGGCGGTAGTAAAGCCTAACTGTACTGATTACTTAATAGTTGAGTTCAGAAGCGAATGCGAAGGCTAATTAAGATTAGACCGCCTCTTCTCCCAGATAAATAGAGTGGGGAAGACGGATTGAACAGAAGGGTTTGATGGCATTTCCTCTCAACAGGGCATCATCCGCTTGAAAGGTTTAGTGTTCTATGAAAACTGAAGGAGATACCTTGGATGAATAAGCATAAGAAATAAAATATTCCATTTCATAAGCAATTGAAAGGAGAAAGTAATCTTCCCCCAAATTTATATGAGTAACCTAGAAGTTGGCGATCCATTAAAGATTGTCCGGGAGTTTTGGCGAGCACAAAATCCTGTCTAGAAGCTGGTGCTGTACGAGTAAGAAACCTGCCCGAAACCAATCTGTTTTGGTTTTCCCCTTTCTTTCCCATAAGTCTGTCATACGAGTATACCAGAGGCTGAAGGTATTGAGTGATGATCCTTCCTCAACCCTAAGCTAGGCGAATCAATAACAAAGCAAGAAATATTGAATGGTGATGTAGGTGGGGGTTTCCGAGGAATACAAATAACCTCCGGTTTTTTTTATTTATTTATTTTTTTTTCAGATTTGGCGAGCGTCTGGAATAACTAGTGAATTACAACTCTGTTGTACTGCAATTGGTGCATTGGTTTTTGCAGCGTTAATGCTTTTTGCCGGTTGGTTCCATTATCACAAAGTTGCTCCAAAATTGGCTTGGTTCCAAGATGTAGAATCTATGTTGAATCACCACTTAGCGGGGTTACTAGGACTTGGGTCTCTTTCTTGGGCGGGGCACCAAGTACATGTATCTTTACCAATTAACCAATTCCTAGACGCTAGAATCGATCCTAAAGAGATCCCACTTCCTCATGAATTCATCTTGAATCGGGATCTTTTGGCTCAACTTTATCCTAGTTTTGCCGAGGGAGCAACTCCATTTTTTTACCTTGAATTGGTCAAAATATGCGGAATTTCTTACTTTTCGTGGAGGATTAGATCTAGTAACAGGGGGTCTATGTATGGCTGACCGATATTGCACACCATCATTTAGCTATTGCAATTCTTTTCCTGATAGCCGGCCACATGTATAGGACCAATTGGGGTATTGGTCATGGTCTCAAAGATATTTTGGAGGCTCATAAAGGTCCATTTACCGGGCAGGGTCATAAAGGCCTCTATGAGATTCTAACAACGTCGTGGCATGCTCAATTAGCTCTTAACCTAGATATGTTAGGTTCTTTAACTATTGTTTAACTATTGTTGTAGCTCATCATATGTATTCCATGCCCCCTTATCCATATCTAGCTATTGACTATGGTACACAACTTTCATTGTTCACACATCACATGTGGATCGGTGGATTTCTCATAGTTGGTGCTGCTGCGCATGCAGCCATTTTTATGGTAAGAGACTATAGAAGGATATCAAGGTGAAGAATGAACTCTGAAGGATGAGTTTACTTCAAGTTTCAAGAGGACCAAAATTAAAACATACTGGAACAAAAACCAGTTTGGCAAACTTGATAACTTAATTGGAAACTAACAAGACAAGTTCAATCAGCTAGAGAAGATAGAAGAAGAAAGGGACCTCACTGAAATGGAATGGACTGAAACGTTGGCAGCTAAAAATGAATTGGGCAAACTCCTGAAGAAAGACTTTATCTCTTGGAAGAGAAAAGCTAGCATTCAATGGGGAAAACATGGAGACTGTTGCTCTAAACTCTTCCACATTCTAGCTAATTTCAGAATAGTTATCAACTCTATCTATTATAACTGCTCTCACAATTGACAATGTGGTAGAAAATTCAAGACACAGTAATAACTGAACATATAGTACAACATTTCTCAGACGTGTTTCAGGAAAAAGAGGAAAAAGAGACCTGGAGACCAAAACTTTCAGGGGTAGTCTTCAACACTCTAGATCTAACCAGCTCCGACCTTCTAGAGAATGACATTTCAGAACAAGAGGTGATCAATGATTTGAAAGACTTACACGAAGAGGTTGGAGCTGGTATTGATGGCTTTCCCAAGATTTTTTCAGCAAGTGTTGGCAAACAGTGAGAGTTGATTTCATGAAAGTGATTGAAGAGTTCAATAACAATCAATTCTTGGACTTGATGCTCAACTTAACACTTATATCCAACCAGTGTTTTAAAAGGCGATTGAGGCGTACGCCTTGAGGCGTGAGTCGAGGCGGGGCGCACAGAAATCGCCTCCGCGCATACGAGTTGAGGTGCCAATTGAAGGCGAGCGCCTTCGTGTTCCGAAGCGTACGCCTTGAAGCATTTTGAGGCGTACACTTTTGTACTTCCTGATCATCTAATCAGCTTCAGATCTCTAAAACGATCCAACGAACCAGATAGATTTGCAAAAACCTAATAGATTTCATTTCGGTTCCTCGTTTCATTTGCAGACAGAGAAGAGGGGAAGGAAGAAGAGAAAAAGAAGAAGATCGAACCAGGATCTGCGATTGAAGTCGATTGAAGTCGACTCTCACTGATGGTGATGCTGAGGACGACATCGAGTCGACGAACCCTCTCTGTCGATCGAACATTCGAACCCTCTCTGTCGAAATCGAAATCGATCTCTCTACCTCCGGTCGAAATCGATCGAACACTCTCTGTCGAAATCGATCGAACCCTCGAGTCGACTCCCTCTCTGCCTCTGTTCTCTCCCTCTCTGCCTCGAGTCGAGTCGACTCCCTTTCTGCTCTCTGCCTCTGTTCTCTCCCTCTCTGCCTCGAGTCGAGTCGACTCCCTTTCTGCTCTCTGCCTCTGTTCTCTCTGCTCTCTGCTTTTTGGAAAATAAGAAAGAAGTATTTAATCATTTTTGAAGATCCATTGATATTGTGAAACAATGCATCAAAATTAAGAAGTCCATTTAAGATGTTTAATGGCAAAGCCCTCTAACTAGGGACATGTTTTTGGGGTACTTCATTTCTCTTTAAGGAATCCTTGATAACATATTAAGGGATGGCTCCTTAACCCAAAGTTTCCTGCCTTCGTCAATACATTCATAAAGGAAAGAAATTTTAATGGTTTTTGGGGACATTGTGAAAGTCAAGAAGGTGTAAAGAATGATGTTGAAATTGAGCTTAGCTGCATGTGTTTTCACTATTTTTTACAAGATACGAAAATGCCACAAACCCAACAAACAATACATATATTTTCACTATTTTTTACAAAAAAACGCCTCGCTTCGCCTCGAGGCTACGCTTCGCCTCGGAAAAAGCTTGACCGCCTCGAGTCTTAAAAACGCTTTTTAAAACATTGTATCCAACTTAACACTTATATCTTTGATTCCTAAATCAGGGTAGTCACCCACATCTCTCATTTCAGACCTATAAGTCTGATTTCTTCAGTTGGCAAGATTATTTCCAAAGTGTTGACCATGACTGAAAGCTCATATGCACTCTTTGGTTTCTCCTTTGCAATCTGCAGCAGTGGAGGGAAGACAACTTATTGATGGCCCTTTGATAGCAAATGATTGATTCCAGAATCAAAGCTCAGAGGCCTGATATTATTTGCAAGCTGGGTTTTGCTAAAGCTTTTGACACAATTAGCTGGTCCTTTTCTAGATTATATGCTGATTCAAATGGGTTTTGGACCCAAGTATAGAGGGTGGATTAGAACTAGTCTAAGGTCATCTCAGTTCTAGTGGAAATCAATGGAGTATTAGAAGATTTCTTCAAAGCTTCTAGAGGAATCAGACAGGGAGGCCCCTTGTCCCCCCCTCCTATTCTCCTAAATTGCAGAAGACCTAACTCAAATGGTGCTCAGAGTTGAACATTATGGCCTGTTACAAGGTTTCAAAGTCACCAATCAAGTGATTTCTATCCCTATCCTCCAATATGGTGATGATACAATCTTATTCCTGGAACCTAATACCCACTACATGAAGAACATTCAGTCTGTCCTCCTTTGGTTTGACGTGATCTCTGGCCATAGTAACAATTACAACAAAACCATCCTTTAGCTTGTTGAAGAAGTTCAGCAGTTAGCTCCAGTGTCAACTTGGCACCCTTCCTACTACCTATTTGGGCCTTCCTTTAGGAGCCAAGTTCAAAAGCAGGGCTGTGTGGAAGAATACCGTGGACAGAATCAAGAGCAGACTTGCTATTTTTGAAATCTAAAAGTAAATCTCCAGGGCATGGTGACTTCCTCATTTCCTGCATCATCATGCCCATTCCATTCAACAGGATATTGAGAAGATTTGCAGGGAGCGAGGGACCTTCTTTGGGGGATAGTCAGAATTCTAAAAATTATCATTGGGTGAAATGGAAGCAAATTTGTAAATCCAAGGAGCAGGGAGGTTTGGGAATCAGAAGGCTACATTTGTTTAACCAGGCCTTACTAGCCAAATGGATCTGGGGATTTTTTGTGGAGCAACAAGCCCTTTGGAGAGCTGTTATTCAACAAAAATATGGAGTTGAAACAGGTGGTTGGTACACAAGTCAGAAACAGTCCTGTCATGGGTGTCCTGGTGGAAAGGCTTCATGCTTCAGAAGCAGAAATTCCAATAACATATCAATTTCAAAGTGGGGAGTGGTAATAGGATCATTTCCTGGGATCACAAGTGGTGCAATCCTAAACCCTTTTCAGTGAACTTTTCACTCCCATTTACAAATTGTCTTTGGCTGAACGTGTTGGTCTCTCAACTCTACCAAGGTCCCTCTGGTAATAGACCAAATTGGGATCTTAAATTGAGAAGGGGAGTCAAGGATGAAGAGCTCCCTTCCCTTCTCATGCTTTTGGAAATCTTACAAAGCAATGTCCCTACAGAGGATAAATCAGGGACCTTCTTTGTTTTTTATTCTCACCTGAGTCACCTCAAGTGATACTTCTAACAAGTCTGAGGTTCCTTTCCCATCCCGTTTTGGCCATAAAACTCTTCTAGAATAATTTTTTTTTTCTTTCCTAGAATCAATTTCTTTGTGTGGGTTTTAGGGCAGGGAAAAATCCCCACAGTGAACAACCTGGATAATAGAGGACTGCTGATTATAAATAGATGTTCTCTCTGTCACACAAGCACACTAGACACAAAATTTAATGAACACATTTTCTTCTCCTGCCCTAGTGAACACATTTCTTCTCCTGCCCTGTCTTTTATAGCCTTTGGACTTCTATTTTTGGGGAAGCTGGATGCCATCCACCTTTAGTTGATAACCTCTTCTAATGGGTTAAAGCATGGGGTAGAAGTGGTCTCTCTATTAAGGGGGTGTGGCTTTGGGATAAGATCTTCCTGCTACCATATGGATTATCTGGAAAGAGAGAAATAGAAGGATCTTCAAAGAGTCATCTAGATACATTCATCATTTGATGTCCCTTGTCTGGAACTGGGTGATACATGGGGATGGTTAGATGATCAACCTTTCCATGTTTGCTTCAATTGAGATAGCATTTTCTATTTGTAATTGAGGTGCTTAGCATCCTTTTTGTTCTAATCTATCTATGCTAGTTTTATTGATAAAAACAAATAAAAAGAAAACATATTGAACTTAGAGAATTCTCTAAATGAAGAAGTTGGCTTGATGATCCTCGATAAGAAAAGATGTGTTTTTTAAATAGGTTTTCAGTTTGGCCAACTTATTCCGTCGTAGTGCCAGTATTTCCAAAAACCCTTAGTCCAATCATCATAGAAAATGTAGTATTTAGGAATGACTTATAGGATTGATGAGTCTTTCTAACTTAAATACCTAACCTTGATAAGCAATAGAGTTTGGTATGTCAATAAAGTAAAGGGAGATGAATAAACACTCATTTTGGGATAATGGTTGCGGAGGTACATTGGGGAGCCCTGGAGTCTATGACTCTATGGAGGAGGGTATCAAGGATATGAAGAAAGGTTGAATTTTACATTTAACAAGGGTGTTGAACGAATATGAAGAAAGGTTGCATGGACTCTCGAAAAAACCCTCTGTATTCGAGTCGGACACGCGGTCAACGTGTCGAGTCAGTTAACCTGGTCGGACACGTGCCCGACACAGTCTGGACACGACCTTTTTTTTGGCTTGGGTGCAAATAGATTTTCAAATCTTGTAAAAATCGAACATTTGAAACCAATCCCCAAAAGAAGAAACCAACCCCCAAAAGAGATCAAACCGTTTCAAATAAGATTTGTTTAAGAAAGAAGGAGGAGAAGGTTGCTTACTGAACTGCTTCCAAACCAATACCCATTGATGAGGTTCCGAGCTAGTTCTTAAATTTGGGTTTGTTTCCTATGGTTCCATGTCTCTTCTTGTTGGCGGTGGTTGTTCTTGTGTTGGCCCATCTCCTCAACATCTTTCTCTCACTCTCACTTACTCACTCAAAAGTCTTTTTTTTTTTTTTTATGGTACTTGAAGCAAAAAAGCGAGTCACTTGAAGGAGTGTTATAATAGAATATAACATTGGGGGTGTTGTCATTTTTTATTAGAGCATCCACACAACTATAAATGTAAAAACGTGGAGAATAAGAGAATATAGAGCATATATCTCCAAGGGGAGGTGTATTTGTTTATATTGGTTCACAATCTTATCCCTTTGAAGATGAGAACCTTTGAATTCTTATCATCAAGAGACTTGTACAAAGAGAAGCCTCATTTATGTAAATTATGTGTTTGTATTTTTCATTATTGTTTATGTTCATACGAGTATAAGAAAAAAAAAAAAAATAGTAAGGTTTGATGTATCGCATGTCGCCAAGTCCTAGTTTTTTTTTGAAATTGCGCAGTGGCCGTGTCCATGTGTCCTTGATAGGAAGAGGAGGTTGGGAATTTAATGTTTCTTCTGTATTGGATACGTCTAGAGGAACATACCAATTTTAGATTTCACTTTATGAAATTTATTGTTGCATTCTAGATGGGGCAGTCAACCATGTTTTAGTGTATTTATTTTATTTTTTAACCACTGTTCTTAATTTAGAATGAATTAATAATATTATCAATTGTTCATGTGTGCATTTTCCACATTAAAAGTAAATGAAAGTAATTTCATATTTTACTAGTAAAGCGTTGCTAATATAAACCCCATGATACTTCCAAATTTCAAGTAATGTTTTTTCATGATACTTCCAAATTTCATGATCTAACAGTTGGTTTTATTTTAGGGTTTTTTTTAGTTTGTACCTAATAGAGTTTGGCACTCGCTTTAAATGTTAATTTAGTCTAACTCTCATTTTCTAACGGACTTGTTAGTTCAATAAAGTTGACCATTGACCAAAATACCCCACCCCAAATGCAATGCATCCAATGGTTTTGTTTTTAATTTGCAATCTAGAGGTAATCCCATGGTTAAATGAAAAAAAATCCCCCCCCCCCCCCCCCTCTCTAATTACAAATAATAGGTGATTAAGCTATTAGTAGAAATGTATCTAATTGGTTGAGGGGAGAAAGTATAAATGTAATAGAAATGTATTAGTCTCAGGAAATTACAAACCCGAATTGCTCGTGGAGGGACAAATGGAACACATCCCTACAAGAAAACCAACCCAAATCATAGTGAACCTAGTCCAACAGGTTCAGCCCAGCAGCAGGTGGTTGATCCAAACAACTTCTTGCCTTGCTCAATTAATTAAGATAGATGAATGGATTAGAATTGAAATGTCTTATGTGTTTTGTGAACACAAAAGAGTTATCTTCCTGGCAGCAGAAGCAATTGATGGTAACAATAATTCTTTGGATTTTGATCACTCCGTCAATGTCATAGGTGAACATCATGACAGATCCTATTGTGGGCACCTTGTATTGTAGTATCTTTTGCGGGAAAATGGCATCAGACATGGATTTTGTGATAGAGCAGTACTGCCCAACTTTACTTTTGGTCCTGAACAATGGTCTGAAGCTCATATGAAGGCGGAAGCTAAATCTATTCAACATCTCGTTTTGCTCATATCGAATTATTGTGTTAGTGTTATTAGCAAGAAGCTGTTTCAGCAGACTTGGGAAACACCTTCAAATATTATGTAGTCTAATATGTAGCTTTGTCGAGGAGTAGTGGGAGATGGATTGTTGTTGGTGCCTAACATGCATGTAAAAATGCCTCACCCTCTAAAATTTTCTTGTTGAAACAATTTGCAAACAGTGATGGTTGCTTGTGTTGATCTTTCTTCATCTGATTCAAATGTATCTTCAGAATCACCAAACATATCAGACTCGGAATCTCCTTCAGAAGTAACCTCTCTTGGTTTGAAGCCACCATTTCTCTTGAAAGCTTCTTTCTTTATAGGTCTATTGGTTGTGCGCTGTTGTCTTTTCACAGTGTTTGATTTAAACTCATCACAATCATCATCAAAATCTTCTGCATCACTGCCAACATCATCAGAATTATGTTCCTCATCATCCAATGCCTCAATATCAACATCTTCCTCATCACTAGCCCATCTCCGTCTATCACCAGTCCTTTGCCTAGAACTTGGGTCTCTATGATCACTAAATCTCCCTCTGCTCTCATCCTCTGGATATCTTTCACCCCGCATTGGAGGTCTTCTGCTCCTTTCACTTGAATCTTCTCTGTTCCAATATCTCATTCTAGCCATCTCTTCTTTCTCTGCAGCTTCCTCTGCTTCCCACTCTTGTTCTGCTGCCTCCTCAATGTCAGCAATGAATTTCTCTAGATGCTGCTGTTCTTGATCCTTATTGAATTCATCTCGGTCTTCCCTCTCATCAGGATCAGCTATAGGGCGTTTATCTCCATGGAATACATAAGGACTCCCTTGCTTGTCATCAATTGCATTGAAAAATGTTGAAACTACTCTCTGAATGCTGGCCATAGCAACAGGGTTCTCAGGGTTCGTCCCCTTACACCTCAATTCTTGCTCTATCTTTTTTATATTCAGTTTTTGAGAGTCTAGGGCCTGTTTGAATCTGGCCTTGAATAATGCCTTCCGTTTGGTAAGAGTGTTGATAGGTATGAGATTCTTTGGCTGGCGGTAGTTTCTGCCACGAGACATGATGATTGTTTTCACATCGTGTACATTAACCACGATACCGCTGCTTAGTCTTGCAAGCTTGTTGCCATCTCTTTGATTTTTTTCCTTGGGGAAGTTATCACAACAAACTTGCACAGTTTCATGAAACTTCCAGTGAAGGTGCATATTTTGGACAACACCTCCAAAGACTCCTCGAACTCCAACAGAAACGGAATGTTTCTGAAACCAATCTTCTTGTATGCCTGAAGTTGTTTAGGAGTGAGTAGCTCAGGATCATGTCGAGGAGGTGGTAGCTCTGGTAGCTCGTACTTCTTGAGTTTTTTGCGATAGTAATGCAACTTTCTTCTTTGCTCTTCTGAGGCTCCAAATGAGCCTCTCTTCATCAGTCATCAACTACTTCTTCCTCAAGTTCCTGGCTCTCCTAATCTTCTTCTATGTTCTCCCCACATCTTTTCTCACCAACCTCTCCACTTTGCTTCTCATACTCCTCCCTCTAGCCGTGGACATAGACCGAGTCCCTCCCAATGAAGAGAAGACAGTGCCTTGTTGTCCCTCCCAATGAAGAGAAGACAGTGCCTTGTTCTCTATGTGAGATTGAATCAAACACATTGCTTGCAAGCAATTTAGGATCAGAGCTTCTCCACTGTAGAACATACTTGTTGTTGTGGTTTTGGAGGAAATGCAAAGAGAGGGTATTACAGAAACGCCTTCGGAGGTTCTTCGCAGCTGCCCCCCACATGGTTTCACCAACAACAACACTAACAAATACCTTTCTCTCTCTGTGTCTCTGTCTCTTAGAGAAGAAAGAAGAAGAGATGAGAGTGAAGTCGTGAAGAACAAAGTGTTAGGTTGATAGGTTGCAGAGGTCGGCCCTCCTCATTCTAGTTGGAGATCTGGATCTGGATGGAGCAGCAAGAGAGGGAGGAGATGAGGTTATACAGTGGGGTTATTTTAGTCAACAAATTAATCTTACTCAGTCAATGTCATTGACTTAACAGATTCGTTAGAAAACGAGGGTTAAACTCTATTACAATTAAAAATGAGGGCCAAACTCTATTTAGCATAAATTAATAGAGGCCAAACTAAAAAAAAACCCTTTATTTTATGACATTCTAGTTTTATAATGATAATAAGTTTAAATATTAAATAAAACCAACAAATGGAGATTCTTTGGATTTACAATCAATAGGAAAAAAAAACAAGAGTAATGGGTAATTGATGAAAAAGTCATATTCTCATGCTTTTGATCAAAAGAAGTTAATAAAATCTTGCATGGGAGGGTGGGGTGCTTTTGCCCATCAACCATTGGTAGAGGTAAAAGCATACACGTAAAAAAAGGGTTTGGTAGGAGGCAAAAACCAAAATCAAAAGTTTGGGCGTGGAAAGTGCTCCATACCAATGCAAGGTGGCTCTGCCCCTGATGACCACCATGTCTTTGCTTTACGTAGGTAAGATTCTCTTATAGAAGAGCTGTGACATCACTGTTGCTCGAGTAATGTTTTTCACTGTATGGTTGTTTTGGAAAGACCAATAAGATTGCCTATTACACTCTTGGCTGCAGAATACGTTATGCAAGAAGTTCTCAAAGCAGGCTTTGTTGAACCTACCCCTATTCAAGCTCAAGGATGGCCAATGGCTTTGAAGGGTCGGGATCTCATTGGAATTGCTGAAACTGGGTCAGGAAAGACCCTTGCCTACCTACTGCCTGCAATTGTGCATGTCAATGCTCAGCCATTTTTAGGTAACCTAGTTATTTCTTGTCATTCCTTTATATCATATTAAGCAGTTACTCTGTTGTGATTAGCTCAATTTTATGTTGCATTATATGTTTCCAGCTCCAGGAGATGGTCCAATTGTTTTAGTTTTAGCCCCTACCCGTGAACTTGCTGTTCAGATACAACAGGAAGCTACAAAATTTGGGGCATCCTCAAGACTCAAGAATACCTGTATATATGGTGGTGTTCCAAAGGGTCCTCAAGTTCGTGATCTTCAAAAAGGTGGAACGGTAGTTATACATATTTGTTCTTTGACATATAACTGTTTTTCATGGCTTGTGATTGGAAATGCTTATGTACTGCTTCCTGATATAGGCGTTGAAATTGTTATTGCTACACCTGGAAGGTTGATTGATATGTTAGAATCTCACCATACAAACTTGAGAAGGGTTACATACCTTGTTTTGGACGAGGCGGATCGGATGCTAGATATGGGTTTTGAACCTCAGATGAGGAAAATTGTTTCTCAGGTGTTTCCTTTGTAACCTTTATCCATGCAAGTTACTTCGTTTTGCACTATATCTATGGTTCAAACCATTTCTGGAAATGCATGGATGTCTTGTATTTGCAAACATATGTTCATCTTATACTACTTTGCTGATTGCTCTAAAACATTTATGAGCATCACTGCTTCAAGAATTCTAGTTATCACTCTTAAAAACCCTATGAGGAGCTTAACCTGTCTTGCTTAGTACTCTAAGATAAACCTGTATGAAACTCTGTAACTAGGCTGTAGATAATCTTTGAAGAGAACCTTAAAAGGGGAGTTAACATGTAAAACGCTCCCATAGGCTTCGAATAGCATAGTGGGTAGAATCCTACATAATGCATTCCCTTTATACCACTTAGGTTTACATATGATGATTTTTCTGTATCGGACAAAGTCATGGCTTCCTTTTTCATACAGATCCGTCCAGACCGTCAGACTTTGTACTGGAGTGCTACTTGGCCAAAGGAAGTTGAGCAACTTGCAAGACAATTCCTCTACAACCCATACAAGGTGAAATGCTCTGACAGAATGTTGATGTTTCCTAGTATTCCATCTTCAGTAACACTAAATTAATTAATTCATACTTCAATGGACTTGGCACAGGTGGTCATTGGTTCTCTAGATTTGAAAGCTAATCATGCCATACACCAACATGTTGAGATTGTTTCTGAGAATCAGAAATACAAAAAGTAGGGGAAGTTATTAGTTTCTTCAACAGTGTCTTCCATCTTTGGATTGAATTACACGTTCGAGTTCACTAATTTGTTTTAAAAATTTCAGATTAGTGAATCTTCTGGAGGATATCATGGATGGTAGTCGAATTCTTATATTCATGGATACCAAAAAAGGGTGTGATCAGATAACTAGACAGCTTCGCATGGATGGTTGGCCTGCCCTCTCAATCCATGGAGATAAGAGTCAAGCAGAGAGGGATTGGGTTCTCTCAGAGTTTAAGGCTGGAAAGAGTCCTATAATGACTGCTACAGATGTCGCAGCACGTGGTTTAGGTATGTTCACAATGTATATCAATTCCATGCATAAATTTACTGTTCAGTTAATGCAGTGACAACATTTTCTAATTTGACATGATGGGGTTAGGCATGGGCAAGGTTTAACGTAGAAAGTCAAGCAAGCTTCTCTCCCGGACAATCAAGGTCTCCTAGATTAATGACCCTACTTAGTTAACAAGGTTTCATGAGCAAGGTTTCATGTGATCACCTATATAAAGTACATGTCAGTATGTGGAAAACAGTCTTTGGAATGATTTTTCAGATTCGTTTGATGAAGTTTACTCACCAAACATAGCTATTGAGTTGAACAGTAGTGATAAGTTTTATATGTACAACTGCGTATTGCTTATGTTGTGTTGGCCAAGTAAGTTACTCAAAGGTCAGCTGTCAGGCACCAGGGACCCTATTAAAGATTAGGGCACGTCTGTCTCATTTGAACCTTTTAGGTAGGCATGACCATTACAATATATTGGACTATCTGTTGACTTCATAAATACATACATCAATAACAAATAATAGAACCATTTTGTGGATAGAAAGAAGTACTTGAGCTTGATGTATTCTGTAGGAGAGAGTTACCACTAATTATCCTTAGTAGTGTCGCTCCCCTAAAACCTCAGTCATTATTGAATTTCTCAAGATGGCTGAAATGATGGCTCTAAGCTTATCTTCCTCCAATTAATCCTCATTTTTCTTCTGCAAGCATGACCATATCATAAGTTGAAGATGATTAAACATAAAGTCTTAAGAGGGTTCATTTGCTTAATTCAGTAGTGGGGTTGTGGTGGGGATGTAAATACCCATAAGTTTCATGGGCAACTCTATAAAGTCTTCAGAGGGTTCATTTGCTTAATTCAGTGGTGGGGGTCTAAATACCCATAAGTTCCATGGGCAACTCTTAATTGCCAGTTGCAATTCATGCTAAGGTTAAGTTTCCTGCCAAGGAAAACTTGCATTTCAGTGATAACCATAAAACGGAACATGATTTAATGGGGTTTCAGTCCAGCCTGTAAGCTTGCAAGCTTGAGATTTGGTTTAACGTGGTTTCAGGCCCGTTTGGTATTGTGGGGGAGTATAAAAACAGGACTCTGGTGAAAAACAGGAATCTGGGTAGTGTGGATGTACAAATCAATGTGGGGGTAAGTGGTTTCAGTGGAGAATGAGATAGGTATTCATGCCTTTGGGGCAATGTAGACTAGTTGAAGAATTACTCAATATAGCCTTGGGTAGACTAAGGTTTGAGCGGAAAATAATAGATAGACTTAAGGTAAATTAGTGTAGGGTTTGGCTGTCTCAAAATTTCTGTTTGAAAGGAATTTTGTATCTTCTGTTCATGCTGTATTTTTCAGAGGTTGTCATTGTATCTGGGTAGTTATCCGTATCTTACTATATGCACATCGTATCTAAGCTAGGGATGGCAATGGGGCGGATTGGGGTGGATCTGAGCAAATCCATCCCCGCCCCGTCAGGAATGAGAGATCCCCAAATCCGCTCCGCCTATCCGTTTATAAATTTATTTAAAAACCATAACCGTCCCGAACGGATTGGCAGATATCCGCCCCACCCCGACATGTTGTTTTGGGCCTGAAATTTTTTATAGTTGAAAATTTTGGGCCTGCAACATGTTGTTTATTTAAGCTTAGTCATTTATTTATGCCTGAACTGTGCATTATAATTAACCTTAATCTGATAATCACCATTAAATAATTTAAACCTCATAATATAATCAACACAAAACCTGATAATATAATCAACCTCAACCTGATAATGTAATCAATAACACATTACAACACAAAACCTGATTATAGGTGCAACAGATATCACTTAAACAACCTTAAATGTATGTCTATAAAACATTAAACAACCTAGACTTAAACTTGAAGAATGAAAATTAGAAAAAAGAGCTCGACCAGAAGATACCTTTAGTTGCTCAATCGAATGAAGCTTTTCTGACTTCCGACATTAATGTATCGCCATTTTCATCCAACCTTCCACCCCACTCCCATCAACACCACTCATCAACCTATTACCTCCTTCAACAGGAAAGCTGGACACAGTTTCCCCACTATTGGCGGGTCCAGCCGAGCTGGTCTCGGCCTGCGCCATCTGAGTGGGAGACGAAGAAGACCCAAATGAAGTCGATCTCATGGGAAACACAAGCCTGTGCCGTCTGACATTGTGCCTCAAAGTAGTCCCTACACTAAACAAATCATCGTCGTCGTCATCGTCCATCAAATTTCGAAACCTGACCAGCGCATCCCCAATGGTGTGAGTGTGATCATCATCAGTAAGGAGAAGAAAGCGACGGACGAGGCATGAATTATGGTGGGAGAGCTAAGGGAGAATGCAGTCGAAATGGTAAATGTGATTACAAGGCAACAGGGGATGGATTCGACGGAAGACTTGGAGGCAGGGGAGGAGCAGTGGAGGTGGTCGTCGTCGTCGGGATCTGTGAGATGTTGGATGAGACAGTTGAGGAGATAGGCATCGGTGAGGCGGAGAGTGGGGAAGGAGTCATCGGTGGTGGTGGTGGTTAGGGTTTGGGGAGAGGAGATGATGGGGAAAGGGTGGAGAGGTGGAGATAAATTAGGGTTAGGGTTTGGTGGTGGTGGAGTGAAAAGAAGGGAATCCACTTCTTCGAGGAAGTTGCCATTGTAATGAGGGCAGAGGAGTGGGTGGGTCGAGAGTGAACTTGAGAGTGAGATGTTGTTCTTCCTATCACTGAGAACCGCAGCCGCAGAGGGATATCCGTGAACTTGAGAGTGAGACGAGGGAAAGGGATGAAAGATTTTTGATTTAGGGTATTCTTTCCTTTATATAGTCTAGGGGCATTTAAGTAATTTTCTCGGTTAAACGGATATCCGTGAGGCGGATATGGCCAAATCCGTATCTGCCCCGAATAAGAAACGGATACATTTTGGATATCCGTATCCGCCCCAACCTCTATATAGCCTTAACCAAAACCGTCCCAAACGGGGCGAATATCCGTGAAAATCCGCCCCACTGCCATCCCTAATCTAAGCCACATTGGTACTTATTGCACAATACACCAAAAATGTATAAAAATATCTGATAAGATGAATTAATATGTAAATACTTGATTAAAGGTAAGAATACATTGGAAATGCATATTAATGCAATCAGAGCTCAAAAATAAGAAATACCTAAACTAGAATAATAGATACCTAGATTGTTGTGGAACGAGAGATGCCAAGGTAGCCTGCCAGCACCTCGACATCACCAAGGGGTGCTTTAGGTCTCAGAGTATCTTGCACAATAAAATAAATAAATTTAATGTTTGTAATTCCTTACATAGCTTTTAATTTTTTTCTTTGATTATAAATCCTTGATTGGCATAAATCTATTTTCTATAACATAACTACTTACAATAAAGAGGACCAAGTAAAAAAATCATTTGTCACCCCCAACGCCTCAATAAAGATATCTGAGGCAGTAATATGTTGTTGGACACACCATAGCTAAATACATGGCTGGGTTGTAGACGGTGTGAGGGCTTGAGAACATAGATATGGCCTATATTCAAGGTACGTATTTTCGTTTTTGGGTAAAATTTCGGTCACTCAAGGAATGAAATTTTTTCGGAAAAATTTCGGTTATGTGGAAAAAAGTGGAGAAAAAAAAAATGTAGAATAGTATAAAAATATGGGGAAACTTTAAGAAAATGTACACATGACTACAAAACGCAAATAAATGAGGTTACATATAAGATTAACATACTAATATGTTAGTATGGAGTAATTCTTCCTGGCCTGGGAAACCAGCGAGGTTGCTGCCTGGGGGGGGGGAGATTTTACACTTTTGCCCCCTCCTTTTTAAACACCTTTTCCAAAAAGGTTGTTAAAGAGGGGAGCAAAAGTGTAAATTCGCCCCCCCCAGGCAGCAACCTCGCTGGTTTTTCCCAGGCCAGCTAGAATTTCGGGTTAGTATGATAATTAATTTACCCATTATGAAGTACTAATAAACATTAGAAATTAACTACGTAGCCATGAATTTCAGCAATACGATATTCAACGTTTTCTAGTAAGATAAAATTATTAACTACTCAACTCCAATTATACGTTACAATACCTAAATCCTATTACCAAAAAATATGCAAGCTTGCTCAAATGAAGATACACTATTCCGACCAAACTGAGCACAATATTGCTCCCATAGTTGCTATAACAATTTAGAAAGGTGGAAACGTATATGGAAACGTGACTGAAGTACTCATTCCATCAGCGCCAACCATACATACCATAACATGGTAGGTTGTGCATATGGATAAGTATCCCTTCCCGACAATTTTGATGTCATGTTGAGATCGAGATTTTTTTTTTAAGTTGTCATTCAAAAGTGTATATAACATTTTGTGGAATATTTGTTTTTCCAAAAAAATGTGAAACTGTGAAGGAACTTTTAATGATTTAGGCCGAAAAAGAAGATTTTCCAAAAAATACCAAAATTTTCAGTTTTTTCCACCAAGAAAACGTGAATCGACATCACAAGATACTTTTCGATTCAGTACGGTCAAAAGCTTAAATTTTCACAAAAAATTGTGATCACATAGCTTGTCTATGTCAACCTTACTACAAACCATGTAGACTGTAGTGTCGACAAAAAGGAACAAGAAATGTAGAGCAATATGTACACTCTACAAAATATAATCTTTGGATATGGGGGAACAGATGGGGTATATTCAATGATACACACTTCTCTGCTGGTACGCTTAGTTGGGAAAACATTAGGCACAATAGCAACATTGATTTATACGTTTGTTTGGTGGTCTTTCTTAATGAAAATTTTCTTGTTTTGTGATTAACGCCCTTTATGATAATACTCATTGTTGTAGATTTTGGTCTCTCTTGTTGCACCATACCCTCGAACAAATTAGAAACATTAGCCCAAAAAGTTGCTCGAAAATATGTTGAGAAAGTAACCCCAAAATAGAGGCCTTACCTGCACCCTGAAAATTTTGCATACATCATTGGATCCTACTTGCTAAACTTGTTGTTTGTGCTCATTATTTTGCTGTTATAGATTTTGACTGCGTTCTAGTAATAAGTTGAAAATATGATTTGGCGGTATAGCATGCCAATCCTCGGCCCAGCCGTGAACAAACTATAGTATTACTTTGTCGCTTTACCCACTCACAGAGCAGCTGATAGGTCTGTTTTATCTCTTAGTAAGCTAATAATGTTTTATAAGAAGCTTGGAATGCAGCTAATATGCAACACCTCTTCAGGCTTGCTCAAGAAGAGGAGTCGTTCCTCTATTTCCTGTTTGCGCCACTCATGTCCCTCCCACGTGGCAGCATGGGGGCGCAAAGCAAAAAGGAGATCCTATCAACTTGTTCCAACCTAGGATAATAAGTTCATGAGTTTGGTCGTACTTCACAAAAACAGAGTTAGCTTGACCGACTTGATCATTGTTTCCGAGAAAATTCAACAGACGAATGATCCAAAACGACTAGTAGGGTGTCCAATTATTTTGATAAACGAGAAGAGATACAAAGGCTACAAAGAATTTATACAAAGGTGAATGAAATATTCTAGGCTTTGAACTCAATACTCGGGGATAGTGTGTGAGTTGGACTTCTTTAAAGCATTCATCTCTCTTAGTTTGTCATTTGAGTATATGATGCTTTTGATTTGGGTAACAAATGGAGAGATGGATTATGACTCTTTTGAGGATAGCACCTTCTTTTTAGTCAAGTGAAGGGGTCTCAGTATGGGCTCTTTGGAGCCACTCAGGGTATTCAATGGAGGTCTGTTGTCGACTTGTCGTCAATGACCTTCTCTTTAGTGGGTATTCAGGCAAAGGTTGAGCAGTTGGAAGCTATTTGCATCATCCTCTTTTGGTTTGAAATAATGTCGAAATGGATGAACTTCCACTACTCGTTCTCTATCAATAGGGGAAATCCATAAATTTCAGCAGTTAGCTGAAGTTTTGGGATGCAAAATAGGGGCATTGTCATTAAAATACTTTGGGATGCGCTGGGGAATTATTACAACGATTGCGGAGCGTGGGATCACACGTCATGGAGGTTATTCACAGTGGGCTTGTTGTGTGGAAGAAAAAAATATCCAAAATGCAGGAAGTCATAAGAGAACCCTCTTGAGTATTTCTATTTATTTACGTCAATCACAACAATGCCTATCTCGGTTGTATTGTAGCCAATCAACTCAGAAGATTGTTTGGAAATTTTCGTGGGATACTATTTCCTCAACTGAGAAATACCGCTCTTTTGACTTCTTGAGAGACAGATGGGAGATTGACAAACCACTCAAAAGAAGATTCCTCGACGCTTATGATATATTGGCAAGGAAAGAGTGGGCAATGGTGCAGTTTTTTGGTAGTAGTGATTATGGGTGGGCACGGTCCGGATCGGTTCCAAATTTTGAGGAACCTAACTCGGACCGTTTAAATTTAACGGATCCGGTCTGGATTTTCTCAAATTGAACATTGGGACCGAACCTAACTCGAATCGTTTGGAACGGTCTGGTTCAGCTGTTCCTACAGTTCCAAACGGATCCAACTTTGTCCATGAAGTTTATCATTTTAAAAGCTCTATTGTACGTTTACAAGTTTTTTTTTAAAAGAAAGTTAAGAGCCCTTGATTATAATTGGCGCCTCTATACTATATAGTAGGAACTGTAGGATCAATTTTGTTGGTCATTTATGTTTGGGATCATCCTAGGTCCTATAGCTAACTTAGTTCCCCCCACCCACTTTATAAACAATATAAACCGTAAAAATGCATTACTTCACACTTAGACCTTTCTGATCACCTTTTCACCCTTTACTTCACACTTGGAAAACACAATAATAATATGATGGAAGAAGAAAAACGAGGCCTAGTATTTACAGTGGATGAACTGATAGAAGAGTACGTGGGATCATTTGGGTTGTCACAGTTGATTCATGTCTTGTTGGTTTCTATAGCTTGGATTTTCGATTCTCAAGTAGAATTTAACCATGCGAGCATACTTTGTCCACACAGTTTTCATCCAAGCAAAAGTGCAAAATTATAATCAATGTCATTTCACAAATATTACAGCAAGCAACAAATTTTTTTACATTAAAAACAAACCTGAAATATCCAAATCCAAATATCGTTCTTCAATAAAAACAAACATAATTGTATCCAAATCCAAGCTACAAATTCAAATCCAAGTATCCAATATCTATTACAAGTTCAAATTGTAACCAATATCTATGACATTGAAAACATAAAGAGCTAAGCTAGCCACTCAAATTAAGCTATCACCAAACCTGCAGTGGCAACCTTTGCCTTACCCTTTGATGTTGATTGAGAAATTTGAGTACGATCAGTTGAGTTTGCATCACTTTCTTTGCCCTTGGCTGTTGTGATTTTCAACTTTGCAAAGTCTAAGAAAAACAAACAACATAATTAATAGAAGCACTATCAAATAATGAATATTTTAATAACTATAATAAAAAATCAAACTACAAAAAACACAAATATTACCATTTTCACACTCTGTATAAAATTCAATTTCCTCTGCATTTGCTTCGTACTCAAGGTTGCTGACGTCATCACTTTTTATCCAATTTTGAAAGCATATCAATGCCTCCACAGAGTTCGGAGTGAGATATGATCTAAAGGAATCAATCAATTGACCTCCAGCGCTAAAAGCACTCTCACTAGCAACTGTTGACATTTTTTTTTTTTTTTGAAAGGCAAGCAAGGTTTTTATAGGATCCCAGAACCCATAAAGATGCCGCAAGCTGGGTTTGAACTATGACCTAGTGGTACCATCTGCCAAGCTCTAATCGTTGAGTTGTCATGCCATTGGCCAACTGTTGACACTTGAATAGACAATACATCTTTTGCTAGCAATGCAAGTGTGGGGTACTTGTTCCCATTCAGCTTCTACCATCTCAAAATTTCAAACATCTCAATCTTGTTAGCTTTCTCTAATGGATCCATGAGATACCTATCTACCTCATGTGAAAGCACAATATCCTCCGTATCTTCTAGCTCCTTCTCCCAATCATCCATCATCTCATCAAGAATAGGACTTTCGGTTGGTGCTCCTACACTTCCTTGTTTTCCATATGCAGAGTTACTGTCAACACTTGATTGAGAATGCTAAGAACCAAAAGAAAAAGAAAATTTTGATTAAATTAGAGTGTGAATTGAAATAACCAATAAACTTTATAATAATGAAACAACGTTTGAAGAAAGTTTAGAACTTTTGATTACCTGTTTTGAACCCTTATGTTGTTTTTGGGATCCGGCGACTTGTTGAGCATATTCATCACACAAGTCCTTCATTAATGCCCTAATTTCCTTATTTTTTTCTTCAATATCTTCTTCCTTATACCCCAATTTCTTTTTACACAAGTGTAAATAGTGTCTCAGTTTGAACTTTGGATCTAGGATAAAGGCAACAACAAATATTTGGTTCAATGACCAATTGAACCAAAATACTTATTATATTTTTTTTCATGCGCGCTATCATATCACGTAACACATTCTCCACAACACCTCCAAATTGCATATACTCGGGCAAATTTTTTTTATCAATCTCTGCTTCCACAACAATCACATCATGGACAACTATTTGGGACGTTGGATGCTTGCTAGCACTCATCTTCACAGTCACTAGGTAGAAGACTTTCAAAAAAGTCACAAACATTTCGGCACTTTCCCAATCTTTCTCACAAGGTGGCCCAACCCTTCCTTTAACCTTTCTTTTCGGATCTACTTCTTCATCATCATCCAACTCCTCATCTTCTATGAAATAACTTAAGTACGCACTGTCATCTTCTACACTCATCCTATCAAATACCTTTTTAAAATTCAAACTAAATTCTAGCATCAAATATGTACTATTCCACCTAGTAGGTACATCCATAACAAGAAAACTTTTGTAGTTAAAAACTCCTTCTCAACAATTTCCTTGAAATAAACAAACCTTTGAGGGCTTGATTTGACAAACTTCACAACATTTCTAATTGATGCCACACTTTTATCCAACTTTTTCAACCCCTCTTTCACTACCAGATTGATAATGTGAGCTAGACACCTCACATGCATATATTTACTCCCCAAAATAAGTGAACAATTAGACTTCATCTTCATTTTAGCAAGTACATACTGAAGTGCCACCTTATTAGCCGATGCATTGTCAACTGAAATACACACCACCTTTTCAATCTTCCACGCTACCAAACATTGTTCTATCAACCTCCCTATTTGTTTACCTTGATGACTAAGAATGATACAAAAGTTTATGATTCTTTTGTGCATATTCCAGTCATCATCCACAAAATGAGCTGTTAGCACCATGTAGTTCACATTTTGGATACTTGTCCATGTATCAGTAGTCAAGCTGACCCTATGCTTGCTCAATTGCCCTTTTAAATCTTCTTTCATGTCATGATAACTTTGTAACAACTCCCTCACAGCAGTTCTTCGAGATGGAACAATTTGGGTTGTATAACACTCATCATCCGCCTAAAACCTTCCTTCTCAACAACATTAAAATGTTGCTCATCAATTACTAGGAATTCAATAATAGCTTTCAAACTTTCTTCTTGGCTAAATCCCCTAGCAACTAGCATGCTGCTACCATCACTAATTATACCGGCAAGAACCTTCTGCTTTAAATCCACGTTGGCTTATACTTTTTGCATACATCGGTGATGTATTTACCAAAAGTACTAGTGCCACCGCCACTGGTATCACATGCAAACACTTGAGCATAGTAATTGCACTTCGCCTTGAGTACATCTACCTCTACCATCGTACTCTTTCCTTCAGTTACAACTTCACGTGTTTCTTTCACAGTAAATTTAGTGATGTGATCCAAAACCCAAGATCTAGATTGTGTAGTTTTTGGAGCATTTGGTGTTTTTCTTTTTCTTGAGGAGACAGGCTTGGGAGGAAGCATGGATTCTTCTGTTTGTACAGGACAAGGTGATGTAGATGTTGCTACTTTAGTAATTTCGTTGGGGGTAGTACTTAGAGACATGGTTACTATGCTCCTGCATTAAACAAAAATTGCCTACAAAACATAAGTATAAATAAACACCATGAAGGACATTCTAGATGCATATATGGGCATTTAATAGGAGGTCTTGGAAATGTCATATTGAACTAATGAAGGGCAAAAGATAGACTAGACAAGAACTGAAGTTTTAGTATGCTTTGTAAGGAATCCAAGGAGATTATTATTTGATGAAATGATAATGGTAGCTAGCTATACTAAATAGAGCATAAAAAATACCAATACAGCCTATGTCTGGCACCCCAAATGTACCAAGCCAATACAGCCTAAAATTGAATTCATGGAGATGCCCTTATTACAAAGGTGGTCACTTAAAGACATTTGGACCTAGCTCTTCAATGCTTTTTAATTTTTTTTTTCCAGTTCATATAGTGAAACA
Source organism: Berberis vulgaris (assembly GCA_963556465.1). Taxonomy (NCBI): domain Eukaryota; kingdom Viridiplantae; phylum Streptophyta; class Magnoliopsida; order Ranunculales; family Berberidaceae; genus Berberis; species Berberis vulgaris. The sequence goes on from OY747130.1 coordinate 70,856,725, forward strand.
AAACATTACTCACCATTGATTTCACTTTACAATTTCAACTCAAATTCAAAAAGCTAACTAAAATATGATATCAAAAACAACATAATCTTGATAAAGCTAAAATTACAAACACTCAAACCACCCGAAACACCAATCTAAATAGCGGAGCTCATGACCTCTCCTACCACATTATTATTATCGAAATTAAACCCAAACCAAACACCATAAGGAACAAATGCATTATATGTAAAGATGAAGCTATCGCATAAGAATGGAAATTGTTGACAACTATTGAGATTGTGTTGCTTAAGAATTACATCTAATGTGTAATTCTCGAGTTGTCCCATACCGAAGCACCAAGCTGAAGAAGAATAAGAAAGTGATGATGATGAAGATAAGAAGTGATAGAAAGTGTTATGTTTCATACATACCCAAGGTAAGAAAAAAAAAGGCAAAATGTGCATACACAGTTACACACTGCAACTCTGAGAATCCATGCATATCTTATACTTATAGTATAAAAGACAACTGATATACTCCGAAATAGGTGACAGCTAAGTTTAGCCATAGATTTGGACATACTCTGGCTTCCACCCATCAGATCCGACCCGATACAAATACTGATAACATATTGCATACATGCATGGACGAACATTGTAACATGATCGACGAGGAAATAAGGAGGATGATCGACAAACCTGGTGGAAGAAGAGGTCTCAATCTGAGATCACAAGAGCTCTCTACAGATCCTTCTTCTACAGATCAGTTCCTATTGATGAATCATACAGAGAGATTCTTCTTCTTCGATCGAGATGGGAAATCAAACAAGTGATCTTCACGAAATAGAGAGGATGCAAGTGCGGCTACAGAGAAGAGAGGGGAAGAGAAGACCGGAGCAGTAGAGATTAGAGAAGAGAGGGGAACTTTCTTCTATGTTCTAACTTCCTACTTAGGTTTAGTTTAATTTTAACTTGTAAATGTGATTTGAAACGGGTCCAACCCATACCGTTTCTTTTTAAATAATAGGAACTAGGTCCGAACCGTTTTATAATGGATCCAAACCGTATCTAAAAATACAAACTTAAAATCCGGACCGTTTAGAGCAAAAACGGTCCGGTCCGGTCCGGTTCGAACCTGCGGATCCTCGACCCGTTTGCCCACCCATAGTAGTGATCAAGGGCCCCTAGAGTGATTAAGGTTCTTAGAGAGATTAAGACACATATTTGGCTTTGGGGGTTTACTTGGGGAGTTCTTTGTAATGTTCTTTCCGTGCTTGTATGTTCAATGGGCTTCTCTCATCGATAAAAAAATTAATAAACGAATAAAAGCATTGATCAAGGGGACTCTTGTGATCTTGCTCTATTCAGGGTATTCAATGATTGCGTCGAATGGAAAGTGGTTAGTTTGCTCCGTCAATATTTAGTTCTATAGGTAACAGATTACTGTCGGTTATGGGACAAGAAGTCTAAAACTTTCACCCTTAAGAGTTTCCTCCAACTGATTCAGGTTGTGAAGCCGAGTTTTCACAAATTTTTGTGAATAATTAAGCTCTGGCTCATGGCAGACTATAGATGACTTGGCATGTCGAGGACTTCTTGTTCATCATGCATAAATGTTGGTTGTGTGGCAATAATCACTAATCCATTGGTCACTTGTTTGTGTTGTCCACTTTCAGTGGCAGAGTGGGATGATATTTTATACACAAGTGTGGGATTAGTAGACTGTTGGCTACTTCATGCAATGTAGGAGTCAATGGGATACCAAAGGGTTCTCCTCCCAAGCCAATACATGGGATTGATTCCTTGTAGCTATGGTGTGCATATTATGACAAGAAAGAAACAATGGGATTTTCCAAGATAGTCAACAAAATGTGGATAAGATTTGTAGAAATACCAATGTGGTAATGGGGGTGACTTGGGGGGATTTTTTTACTGATGATATGTGTAATTGGGCTGGAGTCATATCAGACTAGCCTGAGATTTTTCTTTTTATCTGCAAAGCAAGTTTGTTGGGTGCTTGGTGAGTCATTCACACGAGTGACACGTTTCCCTTTTCTCAGCTTCAATATATTCTCGTTTGTTTTGCCGACATAGGGAATAGATCTGTGGATTGAGTTTTTTTTCTTTTTCTAATAAGTTTTGTACTAAGCCACTTTTGATGTACTAACAGCTATGCAGTCATAGGCAGCTGCTAGGCGCGTCTAGGTGCACCAGACACCTCTCTAAAATTTAAATACTTCACTTTGCCTAAGTTGTGTTCATTAGGATGTAGTTCATAGGCAGTCGCTCAGCTCACCTAGGCGTAGATTGGGTGACCTAGATAAACACATAATGCACATGAAGTCAAACACTTGCCTTTTTCCCCCTTTTTTCTTACGAAACAAATAATGGATTAAGAATCAAATCCGTTCCTTAACAACAAAAAAGGGGGTTGCAATATGGGGTTTTTGTTTGCGACAAGTTGTGGGTCGAAAAGGGTTTCTGATCAAAGATTTGAAGCTTCAATCAAGTGTGGTAGTGATTGAAGCTGGCCTTGCAATTGGAGCTTCTCCAGTTCGTTTAATTATTCTTCTCCGTTTGTTTGTTCATCCCCAGTTTGATCGAAGCACAACAATCCTTTCTGTAATCCATCAACCCCAAAGGCCCGTTTAGGTAAGCCTCATCTTATTCTCGTCTTCTTCGCTCTTCTTCCTCCCCAAGGGTTGGTTTGGATGTAAAAAATTATATTTCTAATTGTTTTTGGATTATGGATATGCATGTTCAACTTTGAATGCTTTGCCAAGTACATGTTTAATTTAATATAAATTACATGCACATGAATTCTAAATATTGATTCTATTTTTTTCAACCTGGAAATACTAGGTGATGTCTAGGCACCCAGGCCAAGCCTTGTTGTCTCGCCTCACCTAGCTCCCAGGATAACGTAGATTAACAGATGATACTTTTCTGAATGGGAGTTTAAGAGTTTTGATTGTGTTCAGCCTACGAGCAGAAATACTTTCCTGACATGGTTAAAAAGTTACGTAATGTTGTAGCTATTTCTATTATGTCTAATTTTTTTCTCCTTCTCTTTTATTCTGTGTTTATGGTTTCAGATGTGAAGGATGTGAAATATGTTATCAATTATGATTTCCCTGGTTCTCTGGAAGATTATGTTCACCGCATTGGTCGAACAGGCAGAGCTGGTGCTAAAGGAACTGCATACACGTTCTTCACCGCAGCAAATGCCAGATTTGCTAAGGAGCTTATTACCATCCTTGAGGAAGCTGGACAGAAGATTAGTCCTGAACTTGCATCAATGGGACGTGGTGCTCCTCCTCCCCCATCAGGTTGGTTGATGCTTGCTGTTTCCTCAGTTATCTATGATTCTAGATTTTTTTTATTTCGTTTTGTTATTATTATTATTTATTCTTCTTGTTTATTTATTTTTTTCAAGAAAAGTTAAAATTACTAAGAAAAGGGAAACAAAACTATGATAGTACACGGAGGGAATAACCCTATAGGATATTGTGATCGTAGTACGAGGGAACAACCCTATAAGATGTCATGGTGCATAATGTTACGTTAAAAAACCAGGATACGAAAGGGACCCCTTTAAAGCATGGATAGATAGACTCCGAATGCCAAATTGGTGCAAGGATTCAACACTAACTCTCTTGCATCTGTTGCTTTCATGATTTAAGATTTTGCTGTCACAAAATTCAATAAATAACTTGCATATGAAGTCAATGACCAATATGAAAAACCTAGTGAAGGCCGAACACTTCTAACCTTCAGGCTCTCCAAAAAAATTACGAGGGGGCAGCATCACAACCCCAACTAATGCTAAAACAAATGCTTTGACACCAAATAAGAAAAGGGACACCTGAGGCAAAGATGGTCAAGATTCTCTCTCCTCCCTATCTTGAAGGTACACGACCATCTCCCAAGGTCATTTGTCCATTTCTTGTGGCACCCCACAGAAAAAAATAGATGGTCATCTAGACAAAGGCCACTGTCTTACCGTTGTCTTCAGCTTACAAACCGTCCATCATCAATTGTGAACATATTTTGAGGAACCATAATTAGATTACACCTTATCATTGAACTGACTAACATGCCTATTTCATAATATTTATCTTTAATGCTTGAATAAAATACAGAATTTGAAGCATATTTATGACCCAGTTCTTTTTATTTTCTTGGATAACAACCTATGGGTGAGTGTTATTTGAAATCTGCCACTATTAAACATCTTGGTTTCGTATGAACCATAAGTTTAAGTGGCTATCTCTATAGTCTTGTCTCATATAATGGGAACTCAAAATGAAAACAGCAGCGGTGTATGTCAATCCAATTGATACTTCTACATGCAAATTATGGAGTTTAGTTCCAAAATGTCAGTGTAATGCAAGCTAACGCTTGACGTACTAATCAGTTTTTGTTTATTATCAGGTCATGGCAGCTTCCGCGATCGTGGAAGGGGTTTCGGTGGAGGTCGTTCTTGGAGCTAATGCATTGATTAGTGGAGTGGGGGCATTGACCCCTCAGAAACAGAAAGCTGAAAGACAAGAATTTAATCCTGCAAGAACAGGCGTCCCCAACTTTCTGTTTGGTTGTCGACGACATTTTGTACACACCTGATGTTAGAGGTTACTGTTGTGCCTACTGAGTTGGGCTGGGAAATTAATTTATGCAGGCTGTATAATAGAACAGCTTCTCTTTTTGCTGTCTGTGAAAGAAGAGAAACAAAATAACTGACAAGTCTCGGGACGCTGTTACTGTTTATTAGAAACATCAGCCAATTGATTGGACTTCACTGAATTGTTTGGATCCAACTGTTTTTACTATTAATTGCACAAGTAGTAGTTCTACCCAATGCTGTAAATCATTTGCAAGACATTCTTTTCGTACCTATTTTCGCACCAAAAAACTTGAACTCACTATTTTTATTTTTCTGATGTATTTATGGAGAAGGATCTCTTGCCTATTGGCAGTGCCTTGATTTTTTGATATGTTAATACTTAATTTTGATTCATCTCCACTATTAGTAGATAATCTAAACTGCATAATGCAAGTTCCTCTTATGAAAAGTGAAAAGTGTGTTCAATCTGATTTTCGGGCTGCTCAAGACACTCTTCCAGTTTTATTATATTTACAAGAAAATCCAATAGGTAGGTGAAAAGTGATCGAGAGTAATTTTGTAATTTTAAATGAAACAAACCATTTTACCATCTTAAATTTAGATTATTTATGATCAAATCCATCCCTCTCAAATATTGTTAATTATACATAAACTCCTAACAATTTATTCATAGTCTTTAATTATTTGTAAATTATACATAGGCTTTAAAATAAAAATAATTATTTTGTTTAGAATTTTAATAATAATTTTTAGTTATTATTGAAAGGTTTAATAAAATAAAATAAAAGTATTGAATATTCGGTCACGTAAAGCACATCGACACCCTAGTTAATAGATAATACAAGATACAGCAAGGAATGACTTCTTATAAAATGTTAAATTTTCATGAATAATTTGTATGAACAATGGGGAGATGAGATTTAAGATAATAATGAGTTTGTTGAATTTTTAGTGACAACTCCAACATCACAAATAATAAAATAGAAACAATTAATTATTATTTTTTTGGTTTTTTTTCATCCTTATATGCAATACATGGGAGAAATATTATATCATTTTTTCGATGGTGTAGTGTGGATTGGGGAACAAAAATTCTTCGGAGCCTCGTTTTGCAGCCCTTTTAGAAGGCTTATTGATGTCGCATTGCAATGTGAGTGCCAAAATCAAATAAATAAAATACATAGAATCGAAAGAGATTAGGCTCAAAGTGCCCAATCAAATACATAGGATTTCTCTATAATAATCTTGCAAGGAGGGCTCACCTTAGGCGTGAAAAAAGCATACCAACACCCATTATCCCAGACAGCCTGAAGGGGCGGTCCTAGAACACTGAAAGGACCGTTTATCAAGATATTTAGTCATTGCATCGCCAAATCAACAAGGCCCCTAAAAAGGGCTGCAAAAATACAGCCCATAGATGCATTGTTTATTTTATTATATTACATTATTCTTTATTTTGTTAAAATTGAGACTCGTGTCGCCATGTCAACAAGGCCTCGTAGATACGTTGTATAGAGATTGTTAAGTAAACGATGGAAGATATAAGTTTATTTTTTATTATTTATTATTCAAATAAGTCCAATGTGTCACATGGTGCCAAATTGTAGGTTACTCAATATCCATTATTTGACAGAGAGGTAAATCTGGAATAATTCGAATATATAAAAAACATTCAAGATATTTACAGTTATATCCCAAACTTATCCCCTACCTGATTCGATGATAAATCATATTGGTGCATCAAAATTCAGATTTATTTTTTAATAAATAAGGATATATTCCTGACTTTTTAAACCCTGATTCAAGGTAACACTTGTAGATCTTGATGGGTCCAGACATGAAATTCATGTAAGTGCGATTTGATTTGATTTGATTTTTTTTTTTTTTTTTTTTGTAAAACCATGTGTTTGTTGTCAATATTGTTAAGTATGTGGACGCCCACAATGGGCAGAGTGGGATGTACATAAACTCATGTATTAGAGTTTTAACTTTGTTGCCTATATAAAGGCATTATATCTAACACCAATATTACATAGATCAATTAGAAAAAAAATGCTTTTCTTCTTCCTTCATATTGTTTTTCTCTATAACATATTGTGTATTTTGTTGATGTTAAGACAATGGATGTAGAACACATTATCAACACATTGCTCAAGGTGGTTCTTGATTTTTTTGTATTCTTTATTTTTCCTTGATTCTTGATTTAGTAACTACCCTAAACAAGGAGTTTTATGACATCTTTGTGTTTAATATCTTGATTTTAGTTCATGTGGATATATTATCATGTGCATGATTATTACAAAAGAAAAAAAGAAGTAAAAAGGCGTTACTATGTGTAGTCGACCGTTTGGCTCGATGCCCCTAATTTTATCTTTTAGATTTAGTTTTTAAAAATTTCTTGGTTTACCCAACCACATTTTTTTCAACCCTAAAACAAATTAAACACCGTGAAAAAAAGATTATTCATTTTGTTGACTAGGGATTTGTATGAAGGATTCCTAATAAAATTTTGGATATAGGATTTTTTTAGGTTTTAAAAGCAATTTTTTCAATTAGCTGCGATAGTTTTTGAAATTTATGTTTGATCTAAAATTTTAATATATTTATTTTTAATAAGTATTGGTTTGTCAGACAATAATCATTGATAAACACATTGAAATATAACGCATACATGTTTTTTTTTTTTTTTTTTTTCTTCATTCAAGAGTCCATTCACACTCGTAAATGAAAAAGTTTGACCGCCAAATGATTTTTATCAATTAAAATTGATAAGTCGGTGTTGCACACTTTAAGTTGAAGAAAAAAAATCCCAAAATACTAGTGCAACAAAGAGTTGGTGCAACTGAGCCATATTGTCGGGTAAATGTGGCAACTCCCAAAGTAAATCACGTTTTTGTAAAAAAAATAAAAAAAAAAGTTATTGTAAATGAATGTTTCATGTTGATGTACTTATTAGAATCATTTGATTCCAAACCCATTGGATAGAAAAAATTTAGACACAAAAACTCGACATATTATTTGTACTATTTGGATTTATATTTTATTTATACAAATTTTCAAATTTTTGTAAATTACATGAATTTTTAGGCTCGAAAATACAAATTTGCGAGAATTTTAACAATATTTCTAGCTGCAATAAATCTTGAACAATTTATGGTACATTCTTGATATTTTAAGTATTTGTATGCTTAAATTCAATATTTTGTGACTCCATATAGCCTTCCAAATAAATTTGATACAATATATTAACATGAACGAAAATACCTTATCCAAGCAAATTACTTATTTGAAATCCCTGTTGTATAAATGAAATATCATGCATGTGTCTTATACATCAAATATTTTGTTCATTGAGTTCACTCGAAGAAGCTTATTTTTTATACACATCTTATGAACTAGAAATTTGATCATTTGTTCACACTATTGTTAAGATTGCTTGGTGTATTCATATTCTAAATTTAGTTTGCTCGGTCACGTAATCAATTTAGGCCCCAACAATTTTGATTTACCGAATAAGATTTAGGATGAGTTTTCTGCAATAGTTTGGATTATAGAATCCAAATTGTTCAGACTATAGGTTGTTGCTACTTTTAGAATCTAATCTCTTATAGCATGAGAATTTTCAAACCACAAACATACTCATTGTTTAAGTTGCTTATGAAGGAGTATCATATGTTGCTCAATGATCGATGCTCATCTCTACTAATTTGATTATCATTTTTAATCAATTGGGGTGCATAGTTTAAGTAGATAATTAACTATAATCAAGTAGTTCATCGATTGACTCAATACTACAAATTTTATCATTATAAATAAATTGAAGTTAATATTCTTTTTCGTTGTATTTACTTGGTCCAAAAATTGACTTTCATATAATTATGGCAACTTAGACAACATAATTTCTGAAAACTAACTTTAGTATTAGGGTTTTGCAAAACTATACAATTTTCAGGAATTTTCATTGGTTGAACACATATAATTTTAATTGAAGATGTTCTAGATGTGAAATATAAGTATTTATTATACTTTTGCCAAATTTAGATTATAGATGAATAGTTGTGTTAGATTTGATAGATTTTGGTTGGCTGAATATATTAGTGAATTATAAGTGTATCTTCGGTATTCTTTGACATGAATTATAAATTTCCTATATTTTTTTAAGTAATTTGAGCTTTTCATACGATGGAACTTGAGCATTCAACATTATTTGATTATGACATTTGTATTTATCAAATTTTTATTTATAATTTTTTATTATTATTCAAGGCCGAAGATCTGAAACAAAGAATTAGAACTGAAGTTATAAGCCTCTAATCTATAATTTTATTAAATTAGTGAATATTTTTTTATATTTACCTCATTATTGTACCTGAAAATAATTATAGTAACCATCTGAACCAATTTCATTGCTTGAAAGTTCAACTCGAACCTCCGTATTCACTATTCAGTCAAACTTGAAGTTTGTGACTGAATAGCGTAAATGTCAATGAATTTTGCAAATTGTGCTTGAAGCACGTGTAGACTTTATGGTCATGATCAACATAGTTTTTTACTTTAGATATAAAATACCCCAAAGCGCACATTAAAGATTATCATCAATTTCATGATTTTTTTGTGAAAATGAATAATTTTTTATTAAATGACTGTTATTTTTTCAAAATGAAATTACATGAATTTGATGTCATATTATACTAAATTATAAAATTGGCTCCTGAAGAGTTAATTTAAAATCATATCATTCGGTGGTACAAAATTATATACACATGTTCTAAAGTGTCTATTATGTTTCTTTATCACAACTAATTGAAAGGGCTTGAGTATTCTTGCCAAATTTATATTATGACATAAATACAATTGAAATTACTTATTATTTATTAAGAATTGTTCTAGAATGTTAGTGCAATTGATGGAATACATTTCAGATGAAATCTCAACTTTGGTCTAGAAGATCAAATGGCTAACTTCCCAGTACAATTAATATTGCCTTTGATGTCATTTTAATCACTCTACTTTATACTATCTTATACGATTTGTTCATTCGTTGAATATATATTTCGTTTGTCAACATTTGAGCAACGATATGGGTCTTAGGTGCAAAAATATGAGGATGAAAAATGGTTCGTCAATATTGTTATAACATAACTGATTTCACAAATTATCTAAGGCTCCTGCAGGACCCACATTCTTTTAATTAAATAGTTCGTACCTAATAATACAAAAATTGTTAATTCCAAAAAAGTTTCCTTAAAAACTTGTTGAGTATTTTAATGATAAATGCATAAATATGTATTATAATGAATTCAAAATAAGAGTAACAAATAAGTTGTTGAGTCTTTTAAGAGTTACAAACCGCTTACATTAGAAAAATGCCTCAACATCTCATTTGGATTATAAGCCAGCGGCTTAATTAAATGAGCCACAAGCTCGAAGATAATATAGAAGCTCAACAGACAATTGTGATTTTTTTTTTTATAGATCACTTGATAAATGATTAAATTTATAACACACGCACACATATAAACTACTACTATAATGTTTTGCTGATGAGATTTGATAAAAATGTTTTTTTTTTGCAACATTTGAGACCAAACATTTTGATTTCGTAGTAGGTAACATATTTAATGTTAGGTTTATGCATTGTCAATTTGATGAGATAATATTCTTGTCGTTAGGGGATAATAACGAACGGCTTGTTCTTCAAAAGCAAAAACATTTATGAAGAACAAATCACGCATGATGAATGGTGTGAATGTTCATGAAATACTTACACTCTGTCTCATTAGATAATTTATATTTCCAATGACATTTTGAGAAAATATTGTATTTACAAGAAATTATAAATTATATATGATAAATTTCCAAGGTTCAGCTCCCCATAAGAGGAGGATCATTGAAAAGTCGTGCCCTAGCAAAAAACCTTAAGAAGAAGTTGCATATAAAGCTCCAGAATAAATTATATATAAAGTCTCAGAAGAAGTTTTATAACGACCCAAAAGAGGTTATATACTAAGAAAATGCATGTCTCTGAAGTGACTATGAAATTCTCTGAAATGACTAAGAATGCTCCAATATACACATATTTAGGATAAATGTGAAAATATAAGAAAATGATCATCGATGGCATTTGCTACTAGCAAGAGCTACTAAATTATCAAAAGGGCAATGATAATAGTATTGTTACAAAACCATGTCACCGTAATAAATGTTGAGAAATATATGATTGACCAAATCGAAACATGATTTCAAGTATAATTAATTTCTTTTAAAAATGTGGTATACTTGAGCATGTAGTACAAATACCAAAATATATAAACTCTGATGCTTTCAATAAGATGATTTTCAAAACTAGAAATGAGAAATTGTAGAAACGCAATTTTATGATAAGAAACCTCAAGATTAATTATGAAATACATTTTATGTTTGAAACTTGACATATAAGTCTTTGAATGACTTGCTTTGCTTGAAGCAAACGCAAATAGTACGTACTCAACTAAACTGCACACATTAAAAGATTTGGAACAACCCAGATGATTCTGGCTAATGAATAAATGTCTAAGAAAATCCCTGAATGGATTTATCATGGTAGCAACATGTATTGAACCTCATCCAATCTCCTGAAGAGCTTGAGCTTGAGAAAGATCCTAATAGTTTGAGGATAAATTCGAAATAAAAGACTTTACAAAATAAATAAAAAATTATCAGCCTGTAGATTGAGCGAGATACTAGTAGAATATTGATCCCTGTGTGAAGATATACTAAAAGTTCTCAAAGAACTTTATGGATCAATCTACTTAGCATACCCATGATTGACTTCAGGTGTTAATATCGATCCATACCAAACTAAAGGTAAATAAATTATTGGTCTTAAAGTACCATGTTTATGTGATATTGGTGCATATTGTCATTGGGGGATCTATCATAATTTTATTATTTGAAAAATTATAAGATATAGTATTTTACTCACTGATTAGCATTGGAATAAAATATAACATATTTTTTGTGAGACTACTAAGATTGTTTTATTCTTAAGTTGCATTTACTTGCTCCTACTAAGTTGAATATGCAAGTTCGTGTTATATTGCTGGAACTATAAATATTCTATGGTAATTTATTAGTTATGAAGTGTCCGATTGAGGTTGTTAATCACTATACAAAATAATTTTGAACTGCCTCCAGCTATAGAACAACGAAGTTACGACTATATGTTTTGCCAATTAAATGATATTTCATCAAGGGAGGTCAATGACATGAACCTCAACATAATTGTTAGATTGAAGTCAAACAAATCTTATCTAGCATTGAGCAAGCCATGTTTCCATATACTTTGTTTGAATGTACCAGTTAGCCAAGAAAAGTTATGTGGTAATGAAGGGAAACATCCAGAAATATGCAATGTTAAATTCAAATGAACTATGCTATTCAAATAGTAACACGAGGAGTATCTTCAAGCATGCTAACATGCTAAAGTATGCCAATTTTAAAGTTAAACATGTTGTACATTTTTTTCTTCTTTCTATTAGGTTTTATCACATTGGGTATTCCAATAAAAGAAGCAACATTGTGTGCACCATCATAGTTTCTGAAGAAAATTGTACTATTTTTCCTTAGCAAGGTTTTAATGAGGCAACAACGATGAACATCTTACAATTTCGGATGAACTTATAGTAATCTAATAATATAGTGCTTTTATATATAGTTTTGTCAAGGGTAACGAAACAAATTATTTTTCTCATGTGTTCTTATTCGATACCAACATTCAGAAGATTGAATTATGTGATGATCAAACAAATTTATCTACAAAGGTGTTTTCATTCCAGCCTTCAAGAGATATTCTGGAAATGAAGAATTTATGATCAAATTTGATAACTTTAGGGGAATTTTCATCATCTAATACGTGTACGCATTTCGGAAAGACTTAACACGTTGCAATCTTTGTCCTTCAATCAAGTTTTTTCCACTGGATTTTCTTGACAAGGTTTTAATGAGGCGACATTAAGCATGTTCAAACACATATAAGTCTTTAAGATTGTATTTTTTTTTCCTTCCCACATGCTTTATCCCATCTGGTTTTCTTGACAAGATTTTAATGAAGTAATGACTTAATATGTGGATATCCAAAGAAGGAGTGTTATGAATATTGTTAATATGTGAATGTTCATATTATGGAGTAAGATGTACATAGACTCGTCTATTAAGGTTTTATTTGTGTTGCCTATATAAAGGCATTATCTTTGTCGCCAATTTCATAGTGTATTGCTACTCTCTATAGCATATTGTGTTGAGCAAGGACTGTGATTTCGTTTTTCAAGTTAATTTTGGTTTCCTGATTTTAAGTAATATATCGGTGTGTAAATAAAAAATGTAAAAATTTCGAAGATAAATGAAAAAAGGGGTTTCGAAGGTAAATGAAAAAAAAATTTCGAAGATATATCGGTGTGTAAATGAAAAAAAAAATTCTAAGATAAAATTTCGAGGGCATATGAAATATGGAAAAAAAAAAGATGCACACAAATAAATCTATTAAACGAAATGAAGCCTAAACACAACATATAATTAGAAAATCTGAGGGTGTTCAAAAATCAAAATATAAGTTGAAGAATTTATAATTAGAAAATAGGGGGTGGTTTTAAAAATCAATAAATAATTAGAAAAACCCCGAAATTTTTCGAGAAAACCCTAAAAAAATGTAATTTTGTGTAGTAGTTGGTTTTTGTTTTTTATGAAATTTACAAAAAAATCTTGAAATTTTCGAAAATAAACCCTCGAAAAAATGTACTTTTTTGTTTTTCGCTCTTTTTCTTTTTGTAATTTGAAAAAAACTAAAATTTTCCTGAAATTTGGCGAGATTTAATCCTTGATGTGGAGCTGATGAATGTGCAACAATATTTAATTTGTATATTTTATCTTCTCGTGCACTAAAACAAAAGGGCTGCACAGCATATTCCATTAAAAAAACACTTGCTTATAGAAAAAGTGAGCTGGAAATTTTGGAAGGTGAAAGATTGGGACTTGAAAGAAGAAAGAAAGAAGCGAGGAGAAGAATGAGCAATGAAGGTCCTCCAAAACTCTACACCACCAAACCCAAGAAGTGTAAGTAATTCCTTCCTTCTCCATCACCCTTTCTTTTCTTTTCTTTTCTGATTATTCCTACTTGTACTATGACGATTTACTCCCACTTGTTAATTGTTTTTCTGCGACAAAACCCAAAAAAGTAGCCCAGTTAAAGTCATCTTCATCTCCATCCAAACCCATGGATCCTCCACCACCACCTCCTTCATCAACAACAACTTCATCATCTGGGCTTCATCCACACAAAGAGTCATTCGCCAGACGCTACAAGTTTGTTTGGCCAGTTCTCTTGACTGTCAACTTTGCTATTGGAGGTATGTATGTTTTTCTTACTTTGTTACTTCAATTTTATCTTAATGTCTCCACTTTTAGATTCCAGATTGCTTGTTTGATTAAAACCCTATTTGGTCCGCTCTTGGTCAGTGTATGTGGTGTTGGATTTGTTTATCAGATTGAATATGTTTTTGTTAAATATGGATCAAGGGGTGCAATGTCATGTTAAACAACAGATGAATTCATTGATGGTCACGAAGTGATTGAATGGATATCCTACCCACCACTGTGTTTTCTTTGTAATTGGTTTAATTGGACTATTTTCAATATCAAACACTTAAAACCATTGTTGGGAATTTTTGTTTTTAATTCCTTGGAGGTAAGAGTCAATTAATTCAAATTCTATCCACCAAAACTACAAGACCCGAGGGCCATCAAAGCCTAAATAACAATGAGTTATTGGGCTCTCTCTCTAAAAGCCCCAATTAACAATGAAACACCCATAAAAAAGGAAAGTGGGAAGAACACATGTACCAAAGGATCCTATCACATCCATGATAACGTGATCCTTAGATGAGGAAGATGACGCAAACACCCTCTTGTTCGCTTTTGCTAAATGACCCACACAATTTCATAAGGGGACAGAGACCAACTATGCCACCTCTACCTTTAATGTAGGCTCTACACTAACAACCATGAAATATTCACTAGGTTGGCATCACCCAATCATTCCCACAAGCTTAATGAACTGAGACTTAATAGATCTTGCAAATTCAAATGAAGAAGAAGGTAGTCCTGATTCTCCATCGCTCCTGATAACCTATCTCAATCACTATACAGCTATTAGTCAAAACATCCCACATAGCCATATAATTCCACAAGGCACTTTAAAAACAAGCTGTAGGGAGAAATTGAAAACCTACTTTTCAACCAAGCACATTTCTAGTCATCCTTATAATTGTCCAGTCTCATCCTTATGTTTAGGGTTAACCATAATGCACTTCTTGGTGAAACTCCTTGGGCAACCTTTATGTTTAGGGTTAACCTTTAGTTATTACATAAGGAAAGTAAAAATGTGTGATATTACCAATAGTGTCTAAATCTTATTTCTTCATCACTGTTGCTAAGCATGTGCCTCTGCAAAATATTGTAGATTGTTAACACATCCCTATTGTGATCTAAATGCCTAAGCATCTTGATTCCTACTTTATTTTTTTTAGAAGATATTATAACTTTATTAGTATGTACAAATATTGCATATCTAGATATTCCAGTGTTCTAAAAATCGGCCTAAGAGGCTACCTGGGCGGGTTTTTGAATTATTTTTTTTAATTTCCATTTCAAAAAAAATAATTTATGACTAATTTTTAATACATTTTGCATATATGTCGTGCGATTGAATTGGAAGTAATTTATGCTATTATGCTTAACTTTTGTAAGCTATTATGCTTAATTTTTGTATACTATAAATTATAATAAAAAAAACTGCCTAAGCCCCCACCTAGGCCTCTAGGCGCTAGTCCCTGCTCGTCGCCCGCCTATGCCTAGCATTTTTAGAACACTGAGATATTCAACTCATTGGGCAACTTTTATGTTTGCAGTTAACCATAATACGACTCTTGATGATATGTTAGTTTTAATTATGAAAAAATAAGAAGAAAAAAGGTGTGATATTACCAGTAGTGTCTAAATTATATTTCTTCATCAACCCACTAAGTATGTGCCTCTGCAAAATACCGTAGAATTATTCACATGTCCCCTTCATGATCGAAAATGTTGTCTAAGCATTTATGATTCCAATTGTATGATTTTTATTGGGTTAATTTACGGTACCCCTCAAAACAAAAAACTAATTAAGGATTACCCAAAAACATATCGTTTTGCGGCTTCCTGACTATCAGTCCACGACCTTTGATTGTCCAGGCACAAGCTGTTTTTGGCCATATTTTGAGGAACAAAACACCTTAATGAATCCAAAGGCTGTATCGAAATATGTATCTCGAACTCGAACAACTCATAATTAGCATCGCAAGACAAAATGAGTAGTCTGAAATGTAAATCAAACCCAAAAAACTGTATCTCAATGATAATCCAAAGTTTTTGAGAAAAGGAGGAAACCCCACAAACCCATCTTCTCCAACTCAACCCTCCCCATCAATCTCGCCAATGCACCACCCTTTGACAACACCATCGACCACCAACCTAAAACAAAACTCCACTTCTTCTTAACACCAATACCACCGCCACCACCACCTCAAGTTGACACAACACAACCACTTGCAACTTCATTCATCTTCTTCACCACCTCACTTAAACACAACCTGCCACTTCATCTTCAATTCACCACCACCTCACTGAACACCACCAACGACAACCTACCTAAAATTCATTCACAAACAAACCTAACTCCACCTGCCACACATTGACTCACCACCCACAATTCACTTCGCCAGCTCCTTAACTTCCAATTCACCTCGCCACGCCACCTCCAAGGCTCCAACCCCAAATTCACATCGCCACCACCACCCTTAACCAGGTCACCTCACCACAACCCCTGACCCTAATCGCCCCACTACCATCCCTGATTCACCTTGCCACCACCACTTGAACTGACACGCCACAACCCAATCCCAATCAAACCTCACACTCACCTGCAAGGCCACCTCCTCCAACACCACTGCTATCCTCTCCAACAATCACCCCCACCTACCTCTTCAGATCTGAATCGAACCACCACCATCTCTGCAATTGAAGACAGATAGTGAGGGAGTGGGAGAGAGAGTAATCGAAGAAGAGAGTGGGTTCAGAAGGATTGATGTAGACTGACGATGCCATGGTGGCACGCTGAAGAAGATGGGCAAGATGCATTGAACATCGACCATGGTGTTGTGGTTTGATGAAGAACATTTTAGGGAAAAAGGAAAAAAGAAGAAGAAATGTGGTTATTTGATCTTTATTTTTATTTTTTTTACATTAAGATATTCTTAGAGATACGCATTTGTAGGGGACAACCAATAGTGTGACAAAATTTAGATGGTATGTGAGATTTATATGACTTGTCCCTAAGGGTAGTTTTGTTAGTTAAATAAAGCACATAGCATATGAAGGATTTGACGGTCAACGCACATGGAGCACTAGTCTAAGGGGGAGACTGTGATATGATATGTTTTAGGGGGTAAATCTGTAATCAGGTACTTTTTAGGGGGTATCATAAATTAACCCTTTTTCATTTAATAAAGTCTCAATAGATTTTCTGTTTAGGGGTGAGAAAATTAGTTATTGCTTATTAGAAGAATCTCTAATATGCTAACATGGTACTGGGAATGTTGTAACTCATTGAGATTCACGTAGATTAGGAAACTAAGTTTGACACTTCTACCTATGTTATTTAATTAGTGATTAATCGACGGTTTATCCTCGACTAATCTCTTCCTGCTAGTAGAGCGTTACGATTTTTGAACTAATCGTTTGAATAATCATTAACCGATTATTCAGCGAGAATTGATGATTTCTCACTGAATCATCGATTAATCGCTTCTAAATTCACCAATTAATCAATCCATTACAATATGATATAAGTAAACGACAAAAATTAAGGTTATTTTTTAGTAATTTTCCATAACCTCATCAATATTCTTACCATAGGGCAATACCAAGAGTGTCTGAAGAGATTAGAGAGAAAAATCAAAGAAAATATATTAAAAAAAATATCTAAGAGAAAAACATCTAAAAGAAAAATATAAATCAAACTTAAACAATATGGAAAGCCGCACATTTATCTAACACTGAATTTTTTTTAATTTTCTTTTAATTTTTCTTAAATTGTGAGATGTGATGTTTACTACTTTAATATTCGTTAATTTTCAAATTTTTTCCTTGTAGTAAACAATTACATAGAAGGATAGACAAAATATGGTTATAGAATACATGTCGATTAATTCTGACTAGTCCTGATTAATCTCATAGCGCTCCTGAACTGGTTAGGGTTCAATGAACGATTTAACTCATAATATTCTACTACTTCCTTACAATCGTAACTCGGCCAACTTTCAATCTGTGGTTTGTCGTGATTTGCATAGGCCGAGCTTTAGATCCTAGTCATTGATTGTCTCAAAACATTCAAAAGTTGCACCTCCTTCTTCACAACTTCGTATAGCCTGTAATGACTAGCATGTGAAGACAACAATAATGTAATTTAGGATAAGTGTCAGGTTGACAACAGTTTCTTCTTTGAATTAGAAACATGGCATGATTAGTAATTTAAGATCCATTACAATATTAGAACCATGACAATAGATTTGAATCACCCAATAAATCGGGTTTCAAACAAATCGGTGCGACTCGTCCATGATTCAAAGCTTAAATCACTAAATTGCGATTGTAACTAACTCATCCGAGTTTGGTGATTCATACAAAAGAAAGAAAAGAACAGAAGAAATAAAAGAACAAGAACAAGAGAAGATGAGGAAGAAGTACAGAGACATACCTGTGCACTCCTCTGCGATGCTCTTGCAGAAGGAGAAGAAGACATTGTTTAGATCGACTGTCGTGCAACTGTCTACTGTCTATTGTCAACAGAAGATCGGTGTCAACTCTCGTAGTTGTTGTTGATAGAAGAATGGTGCAAGTTAGACTGGGGCGACAATAGAAATCATTTTTCCACATCATCCATACCAAACGCTTAATAAAAAACATAACGAAATGGAAATGAAGAAATAATTGATTGAAGAGAAAACAACTGATTGAAGAGAATAATACCAGAGCATGATAAAAAAGAGCAAACTGAACTCTTGCGAAAGGGCAGTGACTACTAGGGTTTGATTGAATGTGTTTCTGTGTAAAGTGGGGTGGGGGAGGGGCTTTTATAGCACTAGGGTTTTGAGAGTGGGGAGGAAATCAACAAGCCGGAGCACAGTACTGGCCAGCATTCGTTTAGGACGCGAACCAATACTCTTTTTTCTTTTCTTTTTTTTAGGAGGGAGGGGGGAATAAAAGACATCTTCATAAAATACATCTTATATTATTTCAAATTTACAAATTCAATGAAAATGCATTCTTACATATTCACTTTTTTTATTTAGGTATAAATTATGGATATTTTTTAATTTAAATACATATATTTATAATATTATGAATCTTACGAATTACGATTAACTCAAAATCTTACCCTTTCCGATTTACTATATGATTCACTAATATTGATCTCAACTACATCGGTTTAAGGGGCTTATTGACTTTCAAGGAATTTTGACAATGGTTATGAGGTTATGTAATGATATGTGTATCTATCCATCAGCTGTCTGGCATACTTGTTGACTAAAAAACCCACCAAAGTTGGTCTTGTTTTTACTTAGTATTGGTTACTCGCTACGTTCATATTACTTTTTCATATGTTTGAGCCCTCAAAAGATATGTGGAATTGATGATCCAAGCAAGGAGTGTCAAATTGAGTGTCTTGAGTGTTGAAGTATCCAAAATGTATGGACACTAAATAAAATTTGAAGATCAATATCTTTTTACGTGAGTGATAAGTTGAGAGAACATATCTAGCGGGGTTTTTTTTTTTTTTAGGAATTTTATGTGATTTAGGAAGTTGAGTTATTTATTTATTGTTGAGCTATTTATTTGTTTAATCATTTTGTTGACTTTTAAAAAAGATGAGGAGTTGGTGATGAATCTCATTGTACATGGGATGCTACTTATAAGAATTGTAATATGATTTGTGATTTAAGTAGTATCCCATGTACAATGAGCTTCATCACCAACTCCTCATCTTTTTTAAAAGTCAACAAAATGATTAAATAAAAAAATAACTCAACTTCCTAAATCACATAAAATTCCTAAAAGAAAAAAAAACCCACTAGATATGTTCTCTCAACTTATCGTTTATGTAAAAAGATATATGCGCTCAACTTATCGCTCACGTAAAAAGAATTGTAATATGGTTTGTGAAAATTCCCTATCTGAAGCTTATAGAATTGAAACTACTAGCTTTGTTTCCATTCTCCTAGGTAATGAACCCTGATTCCATCTTTCAAGTCAGGTGTTAATTCTGCCAGGCATGTTCTTCGATATTTTCAATAATTTTGTTACTTAATGAATTTGTTGATCTTCAAATCTCCAGAAAACATCAAAATTTTCTGAAGATAATGTTTGAGAGCTGACTAGCTATCGGGGTAGTTTACAAGAACATTTGAGCAACCTGATGATTACCCAAGGCCTGCAAGCATCACAATACGTGGATTCTGAATGTTATGTTTATGGTACTTAGTACCGAAGTTATCTTTGTGGGTTATGGGATCCTATTAAAAACCCAGTTTGCCTTAAAAAAAAAAAAGGGTTTTTTTTTCTTTTTTCCAGATTTAATAGTTAATACTAAAATTTTCAACTCTGTGTCATCTCTTGTTTCAGGTACATAAATACCTTTGTTTGTTAATTTTAAATGTTAAGTATTTGAGTGCATTTTTTACGCCGGGCGGAATAACGATTATTCTGCGGGCTAGTTCTAATAGATAATTCACAAGGAAGAATACAAAATAATCGCCCAAAACACAGAGAAATATCTCTAATGTCAATTCAAAATTATGCAAATAAAAAAACTGTCTCTAAATGAGCCCACAAGCCGGGCTTTATAGCTAAAACTCATTATTATAATTTTACCAAAAAAATGGCATTTTCCAATAACCATACTAAAACGAAATAAAATAAGTAATCTACAAAAAATCTGGCCCAAATTGGGTTCAGAATCTTTTCCTAAATGATAAAAGAAATATTACCTAAAAGAAAAAAGTAAATCCTGAAAAGAAACTGCCTATTTCTGAAAGAAAAAATAAAATAAAATACTAAAATAACAAACAGTCTATTCCTAAAAAAAAAAAAATCCCTATTCCTAAAAGGAAACTAAAAATACTCCTAATTAAATTGAAATATCTCTTAAAGTTATTTATAACTTTGAGACCAAATTAGGAATCCTAGAAACCAAATTAGGATCCCTAGAAATCCAAATTAGGAACCCTAGAAATTCTCCTGCACCAGTCGCCCCGGGTTGGTAAGAACTCGTCCTCGAGTTCACAACAGCGTCATCGAAATCCTCTGGCGGCAGTCCAGGAGAAAGATCCTCTGGTATCAGGTCAGAAAACTCTGCTAGCTGCTGCACCTCTGCTGGTAAATCTGAATTCATATCTGCAGAGGCTAGAAAATCATGGTGGACGACGGCACAACGCTGGTGTAGGTGGAATCCATCAATTCTTGCACGAACACGCGATGCGAAGGGCTGCAAGTGCACTGTGGTGGTACAAAAAGCAAGTGTTCAGGGTGAAAATAGCCGAACTGATTTGTAAATTAGTTTTCTCCCTCCAGAAACTCGCGGTCTTCGCCTCCAGCGAGCCGCGTCCTACGTCTCGCGAGTTGCTCGTTGTTCTTCTTCTCCGTTTGGCTCCAATACCTGCACGAGAGATAGGGAAACGAGGGGGAGGGACGAGAGAGTGGGTGGTTGCGACGGCTGGCTGGATGGTGGCGTGGAAGCGAAGCGAAACAGGGACTGCCTGTTTTCGTGGTGTTGTGATTCGGCCGCGAGACAGAGTGGGGGGGAGAGGGAGGTGATGAATGGAAGAAAGAGAAGAACAGGGTTCGGGAAAGAGAGGAAAACAGGAAGGAGGAGGTGGTGGCGGCTCTGTCGCGAGATGGAACAGAGGTGGTGGCGGAGAGAAAGGGAAACAGGAAGGAAGAGAGAGATGGGTGAGGGAGGTAGGCGAGGTGGCGACTGATGGTGGTGCTCGACAGATACAACATTGAAGAGGATCTCAAGCTTCTGAGCATGAGTCTTAGCAACCTTCGTCAAGACAGTTAGTTGCTCACCTTGTTCAACTCTTCCAGTTCCCTTGCAACCACGTGCAACTACAATGACCTTGAGCTTCGTATCGACTGATCCCCATGTTATCTCACTGGGATCCTTCATGAACTCTTTGTCCATGAGCTTATCTGTCTTGCTCATCATCTTCTCCCAATCTTCGAGGGATCCTCCTGATCTTCATCATCGTCCATACATTCCGACTCAATCTTCGAGGGATCCTCCTCGAACTCAGAATTTTCATCAGTGTCATACACAGGCTCTCCAAACTCTTTAGTTTCGTCTACCACGTCTTCCTCAAGCTCCTCATCGTCATACACAGGTTTTTCATGCTCCCATAATCGAGCATGATTGGGATACGGGTTTTCGAAACTGAAATCAGAATCGTGATCTTCCATCTCACGATTACCGAAATCCTGCGCCGTTTGACGCCGGGTAAACTCTGCAACTTGCCTCTGTAAATCTTCAATCATCATATTCTTAATGTTACGATCACGGTGAGGGGCTTCCTCGTTGGGAACCTGCCCGCGACGACCATGACCACGACCACCAGTCATAGAAACTGATGAAATCTCACCCCAAGAAGATGCTGAAGCTCTGATACCAACTGACGCCGGGCAGAATAGCGATTATCCTGCGGGCTAGTTCTAACAGATAATTAACAAGGAAGAATACAAAATAATTGCCCAAAACACAGAGAAATATCTCTAATGTCAGTTCAAAAATTATGCAAATAAAAAACTCTCTAAATTAGCCCACAAGCCGGGCTTTATAGCTAAAACTTATCATTAGAATTTTACCAAAAAATTGGCATTTTCCAATAATCATACTAAAACAAAATAAAATAAGTAATCTGGCTCAAATTGGGTTCAAAATCTTTTCCTAAACGATAAAAGAAATATTACTTAAAAGAAAAAAGTAAATTCTAAAAAGAAACTGCCTATTTCTAAAAGAAAAAATAAAATAAAATAAAATAAAATAAAATAATAAAATAAAATAAAATAAAATAAAATAACAAGCAGTCTATTCCTAAAAAAAATAATGCCTAATCTTAAAAGGAAACTAAAAATATTCCTAATTAAATTGAGAACAAAATAAGAACCCTAGAAATCCAAATTAGGAACTCTAAAAATTCTTCTGCATCAATTTTCCTGCACAACTACTGCTGCATACAGAACTTAGGAAATCTTAAAATGTTTAAGATCCAGTGCGTTAACTTTATCACTGTGCATAGTCAGGCACGGGATACAAACCTAGATGGAAATTTTGGACATGTTGAAATTCCACTGGCAAATTTCATCAAGTGATTCACCTTTGAGTTGACACCACCCCCCTTTCCCAAGCCCATACGGACTAGGAAACACCAGATAGCCCACTGGAAATTATGTTGAAGGAACAACTGGGTTAACTTTTTTTTTTTACTATGCTTACACATAAGACCTGTTCTCTATCACCATCAAATACTAGTTAGTAACTTAGTGTGATCTTAATTTTAACAATGAAAGCATGGATTGATTCCAGGCTCACAAATGGACAAATGTAAAAAATTCTTGAAATTAGATGGCCGCAAACCATGTTTTGGCCAAATTCAATGCATAAACTTTTCAAGTTGTGGCTTTGATATAAATAGATAGTAGGAACAAATGCATTTGAAAGTTGCCAGGGGTCTTGTTTGAGGAGAAATTACATTTTTGAATTTCGATCAGTATCAATCAAAGAAAGCTATGATAGGCTTCAGATTGCTTTTCATTCTTTTTAAGTATGGAGGGAATTTGTTATTGATGCCCTGTCCTATGTTTGCTTGTGATTGGTTTAGATGACTTTTGATTGCTTTGTAGATCGTATCTGCTTTTTAAATTTCTTGGCAGTTTACCTACTGTCAACCGTTTATCAAGCTTTCTATAGAACAGCTAGGCAAGTAATCTTAGTTTCTTGATATCTGACCATCTTCTGATTTCTGATTGTTCATGTGTATGTGGCTCTTGCAGTTTACCTGTTTTTAAGGACAAATAAGAAAGAAAGCAGGGTGGACGACGGTGAAGTTGCTCCTCATGTCAACTCTACTCCAACCGCAAAAGCACCAATGCCAGCTCCAGCTGTTGAAAGATCAACTCCAGTCACCGCTGCCTCTGTGAAGGTACCTGAACCCATCCCCGAGGACAAACAACGCGAGCTTTTCAAGTGGATATTGGAAGAGAAGAGGAAGGTCAAGCCCAGAGATCATGAGGAGAAGAAGAAGTTAGATGAAGAGAAGGCCATTCTGAAACAATTCATTCGAGGGAAATCCATTCCTAGCCTTTAACTGTGAACCACCGTTGTTATAGTTTGGCAAACTAAAGATTGACAAGTTTAGAGGTCACTTCTTTGTTGTTTTTAGGTATGAAATGTGTTTGATATTGTTTGCTCCAACTATGGTAATGAGCTTGCCTTTTACTAATCTTGTATCTTGTGTTGCATTAAGACCATTGACAAGTTAAATTGTGGAACATCGTCCCAAATAGTTGGGACATTGCCATGCTCAAGCTATTACCAAGAGGAGCAGATGTGTTATGCCTTAACTTTGTAAAAACATGTGAAGGCTCTTACGGCAGTTTATGCTAATTGCATCAAAACACATTAAGATTTAGAGTGCAGGAAGTAGGTGCCAATTGCATGTACTTGAAATGCAGGATTCTTGTTTTGTATTACACATTTGAAATGTTTGCCATTTCTCATTTTCATGGTAACTGTGTCAAATGGTTTGGTTGGTGATCCGGAAGGACATCACCCTTACTGAAGGTCAGCTTGGCTATTAGTAAAGAGAGGATATACTTGTCTAGTTGTCCAGTCTCTTGTTGTATCAACAAATGAATTTTTTTAGGTGAAGGATTTTCTCGATGGAAAGCTTAAAGTTATCTTCAATCTCAAATATCATCCAAAACAGACTAGACTGTTTTCTCAGAAAGTAAATCAACGATAAATAAATGAAATATATCAATCACTGGCTAAAAATGGGCAAACAATGCCTTATTTATAACTAACCTAACTTTTAAAACAAACCCTAAACCTAATACGAAATAATGTCCTAATAATAATTCTTAATATGCCTAAAATACTACTATTACTAATATTACTAAATATCTAATTACATCAAATGATGCGGATTTGAACATGTTATTTTTTAATGCATCTTGCAAGATAGAAATAATGAAAAGTGATGGCTAATTAATCAAGTAGTTAATTATGTGTGTGGGAACCCATGAAAGATATCCTCCTCACGGCCTCAGCCACAGCCACAGCCACAGCCACAGCCACATCTACTCAACCACATATCCATCCCTACATTTAATTATCAAAATTCCACGGAAATGAACATCCAAACATCTCCCAGTTGTTTTGCTCTCACTCATCCTTCTATTCCAACAAAGGTGTCCAATGCCAGGGACTATTCAAGTTTCAGGTACTCCTTAGTTTCTCCTTTTTAGCATACATAACTGTAATTCGAAACACAGATTCCCTCTCCTTTCCTTTTGTCAGTATAATGAAGCTTTTTTTGGTTTTGCATTCGCTACAGTTTTAGACATGGCGGGCTTTCCAACTTCATCGATATCTATAAAGGGTAAGTAAAGCATTTCAAAGCTTGTGGGTTCTCTCCTAGACATATTTTGATTTCTATGTATAATAAACTATCTCTTGCATTGCAGTTTTTATGGGGAAGAAAGAATACCAAAGTTTGGGCACAGGAGACTTTTCTTTGTGAGCAGAATCCCCCCATTCTGATCTCTCAACTTTCTTTTGTTTTATGTTGAACTGTTTTCTTTTGATGTATACAAAGTTGAGTTTAATTGATTTCTTGTAGCCCATTGTCTAGTATCCGCGACAAGCTCATTGTAACACTCAATGACTTTGAAGGCAAGGAACTATCGCGGACAGGTTTGATTGTTGTTACTTGGGACTATCCGATTTACTTCTGACAAAACTAGATGGCTTAGCTTTGCAATTTGTTGGAGTGGTTAATGGTAAATTCTATTTTATCAGGTTTTGAGACCCTATTGCTAGTCCAAAATGGATCCTGTAATGAAATAATTACCTTTGAAGGAGGTGGGCACCTGCACATCAACCTGCAGTTCATTCTGAATGAAGGCGAGCGGAAGCGAATACGAAAAATGGTACTTTTACATCTTCATTCTCCCTTTCTTTAAGGTGTCAGAAAACATAGCGAAATTAGAGTGTAAGGAAGGTTTTGTAATCAAAACTTTATGTTTCAGTAAAATTTGATGCCTTTTAGACAGCCTTTGTCCCTATCAAGAAAAACCAGGAAGGGAACAGTTGGTAAAATTAATTTACACCAGTTCCTACATCTTTGTCGATTGACATTATAGTTTAGATAAAGTTGGAACTAGATTAGAATTTCTTATATTAACTTGAGCAAGCTAAAACACGAAGGACCCATGATCAAGTTTTCTTTGTTTGAAAACTCCAACAAACGCGGTGACAAGATAAGACTAATGACTTAAGTGAAGTGGTCACAAGTTAGCCTTTCAAAATGTAACAAGATTTAGCAATGTCAGCCGTAATTTGTAGGTTATATTAATTTGATTTTTCTGCTAAAGTTTTACGTTGTGTGTTTTTCTGGTAGAGGGAATCTGCACTAAAGAAGAAAAATGGGGAGATCCTCAGTAGTAACCAAAGACATTCAGAAACTCTTGTCAGGGAGATCCACGGTATTAGCCAAAGACATTCAGGAACTGTTGTGGTAGATACTGTTCGTCATGACATTGGTCCATCTATAAATCACGAGGCTACAGGTATAAATCTGTCTTAACTACAAATAAATAAGTAAAATAACATAAAGGAAGCAAAGAATTCAAAGGAACTACTTCGTATGAATAAACATTTAGTTATGTGATCATACGTTGAACTTGTTTTAAAAAGACTTTTTCTTGATGTTGAAGTCCTGCATTTTCTGAAGATTCACAAGCAAGCATTATCCAAATGGAGGCTGCAACTGCTGTCGAGAGATCCATCGACAATAATTCAATCGTGAGACCCATCAACGATAATTCAATGGAGAGACCCATCGACAGTAATTCAATGTCAAGCACAATTAGCTATAGTAGGAACGAAGAACATCATCATGGAAATGAAGAACATTTGGTGAAAACAACTCCAGTTAAGAATTCTTTACTTTGCAGCACACAAATTTTAAGTCTAAGAAAGATGACTGGTTAAATTTCCTCTAACATCCTTGCATCTCTTTAGAATAAAGCAGATGGAAGTGAAGGGACTTCAACTTCTACACCTCCACTACAAGTGCTTAAAGTCCCACATTTAAACGAAACTAATCAACCAAATGCAGAGAAAACTGATTCTTTGGCACCACAAGATGATGTTCCTACCAGGCCCATTCCTTCACGTGAAACTCCTGAATTCACCCAATCCTTGCTTGCCAAGAATAACAATTCAACTTCCCATTCGTTGGAAGAAGATCAAAATTCTACCTTTGAGAAGCAGAGTGCTTCGGCCAAAACTCCTAGTAGCATGAAGAAAATGAAAGCTCCTAGTAGTGTGAGGAATATGATTAGTGCCTTCGAAACTAATCTGTCACAGGTATTTTTGCATAGTTCATCTGTTACTAGAGCAATGAATTGTTTCATTTATTTCCCCTTGGTTTCATCCACAAGACTTGTTTGTGCAGGGAGTAGGACCTCGTGCTAGTGCACCAGCAGTGAAAATATTGAACAAGAGCAAGATAGATACTTTGAAGGGTCTCACTGAAAATAACGCAAGTACAGAAAAGATGAAGACATTCCAAAAAGTTGTAGAAAAAGAATTGAATCCGCTCTTAGCAAGGAAGCAGTGGGACATGAATGTGGAAAAAAGTCTAAAGTACACAAGAATAAGAAGAGACCAAACTGATCATGATGTTCAAAATATTGTTGGAGCTTCAGATAGGATGCCGAAGTCTCATAGTAGTGGGATGTTGGAGACATTGCTAGAGAGAAACACTGCACCAGAAGAAATCGGCTCACCAGAACAAGTCAAGTCCAAAACACAGCATAGAAAAGAAGAAATGAATGGACAGGAGAAAGTTGTGGAAGAGTTAGCGGGAACATCTACTGAGACAGTGTTGAATCCATTCTTGGCAAGGAAGCAGGCAGGCATGAGGATGGAAGAAAGTTCCAAGTATACAACAATAAGAAGAGACCTAACTGGACCTGACGTTCAAACTGTTGTTCAGGTTTCAGATAGGATATCCAAGTGTCACAGTAGCGGGCAGTTAGAGTTATTGATTGTGAGAAAAACTGCCTCAGATGAAGTTGGTTCAAGAGAACAAATCAAGTCTAAAATACAGCATAACATAGAAGAAATGAATGGACAGGAGAAAGTTGTCGAAGAGTTAATGGGTATGTCTGCAAATGATCCTATGGTTTCAAAAATAAAGTATGATGGCCTTGTGAGTATAAACCAAACCTGTAGTGTGCACAATGACAAGAAGGAATGTCTAGAAGAAGAATCTGCAACATCTACAGAGATGCCAACAATTTCAAGAATGGAGCTCGATCGTAGTATGGACCGATCTGCTAGTTTGCTCAATGACAAGATGGAACATTCAGAAGAATTAATTGAAGCATCTGCTGAGAGGCCTACACTTTCAAGAGTTATGCTAGATCGTCTTGCGGGTATAACCCAAATTTTGAGTGTGCGAAGTTACAAGCAGGAACACGCCAAAGTAGTTGGAGCATCTGCTGAGACTCTTCCAGTTTCAAGAATAATGTCCGGTCACCCCATGAGCATAGAGCAAACAAGTAGTGTCAACAGTGACAATAAGAATTCTGGTGTCAATGTCTTTGAAGAAAGTGCTCAGGAAACTTGTAAAAAAGAATTACATGGAATAGATGTATGCGAGATTTCTAGTGAAGAATGGAAATCACAAACACATCCTCGACTCGAACAATATCCCTATGAGAGCTCAGGAAGCTGGATATTCCCCGATGAAATCAGGCAATTGTGTATTACAACTGGGAGTAAACAGATGATAGATCATCTTGGAGGATGCGGTGACTATGATGAAACCAACAGAAGGAAGAGTAATTTGTCAAGAACAGAACGTTTGAAGGAGGTTTGTACACCTTTCTCCTTATGGCAATTTTGAGCGTTTTACAAATCATTTTTACAGTCTTTTATTACATTTGGGAAGGAGAAAAAGAGCAAAGAACTATAATATCATTTAAGCTTAAGAAACTGAGCTTGATTTGATGCTTCTCTCCATATCCTAAATCATAGGAAATTAAGGGGATGTCTGGTTTTGCTTTTAATCTAGTTAAAGGTTTTAATTTCTTGGAAAATGCCCATCCTAAGAGTCTATTGCTGTTTACTTGCCAGGGTATGCTTCACTAAATATCTTATTACCATTGTTGCAGCAAATACATGTTTTCCATCATATTATGGGGGAAAATGCATCATTTCTAGTTGATTTTTTATTGTCAGGAAATTACTGATGGGGATACTTCTCATAAGATGAGAGATTCAACGGTTAAAAGCTCGACAAGTGATAAAGCTTCTGGTGGACTGATTGATCAGGTTCCCTTCTTCACTCAACCCCTACCTTTTCCTATCTAATTTATATCTGATTTTTCCATCAATATCAACTATATATTATTTTGCTTTATTTATTTCAAACGTCATCGTCTTTCTCAAAAATGTTAATGGCTTCAAGCACTAAGGCTACAAACATGGGTGTTTGCTAAATGTGATTCTGTATTGTAACAAGGTTTCAGACGTAGGAGTTCTCAACTCATTCAGAAAAGAATATTAACTATTTTAATGGATTTTATGGAGCACTGAAAATTTTACAGCTCCTTGCAGTTATATAGTAAGTTATAGTCAAAGCTTGAATAAGCAAGTGAATACACTTGATATACCGGACACGCCCATGGGTCTTCATTATCCTTTATTTTTATTGTTTTTTGCTCAATTTCCCTTGTCAAGAATACTAGGATTAAAGGTTAACCTATACTGTTTTTTCATCTAGGATTGTGGACCTCTACTTGGCCTAATGTCAATTTCTTCCATTACGTTGCCAATAGAGCATAGATTTGATCCATGCTTTGATCATTTACCTTATTTTCCATAACAGGCAGTTCGAATTGCAATCATGGTGGCATTTGGCGCCCTTGTTATTGTTACCAGACAAAGAACCAGGTAAAGTTCTCTAATGTCATACTTATTTTTGTCCATTTATCTTTTTCATTAGTCCTAATCCAATCAATTATCAACCTCACCCAAACAATGAATAATGTTTTGTTCTCAAGAGCACTCGTCTTTAGGCATGTCATAGAAAAAAGCAATTGGTACTAGTGTCCTGTTTAGGACGTTCGGGAAGGTGCGTGCTATGAGTAACAGCAGTTATATCAAATTTCATACTGAACATGGAAAAAATTAAAAGGATAGTGGAAGGAGAGACTGAAATTAAAAAAATAAAAAATAAAATTCCCTACTTTAGTTGGTGAGGGCCTCAAAACTTTCTAAAAATAGCACCCCCCATCACGGGCTTTGAAAAGAGCACCCTTTTTGCTGGAATACAGTTATGTATGTACAAAATATGAAGTGATGAAAAGGAGGGGAGACTCCAAAGGGAAGTAAGTGTTTTTTTTGGATCCCTGGAGGGGAAATGCTAAGCTCACCCTAAATTCCTTATCGACTTCTTTGATGGGTGGGTGGTAGTCATGGTGGTTGTTGTCTATTGACATAGAGGAAGATGAAAGGGGTGGTTACTGTACTTGGTTGATAGAAGGGGAGAGGAAGACGATGGTGGCAGTGGTCAATTAATAGAGATGAGAGGAGGGAAGGCGGTGATAGTTGTTGTGTTGGTGAAGATTAGAGAAGGGAAGAACCAAAATCTGTTAATAACGAACAACATACATCGATAAAGTGCTATTAATTCTAAAATTGAAATCGATCGTACATTACAAGTTTAAAAAATAATCTTTAAGGTTGAATAGAAAACTACATAAATCCATAAGATGTTATTCATTTCCACATTTACAATCAATAAAGTGCAATATATTTCAATTTAAAATTGATAATTGTTTGTCGATACAATGCATTTACAGATTTAGGTAGAGAAGAACAAAAATTGATACCGTTTTATAGATTTCAAAATTCAAATTCAATAAGGTGGTTTTCAAATTTCAAAATCGATTGTCATTTGTCGATTCACTGCGTTTACAAAGATCTTTCCCGACCAACAATGGTAAAAAAAAATTTATTTTTTATTCGATCTTCAAAATCCATTTTCTTTGGAATATAAATATCGTTTTAGCATTTTGACCCATATCACTATAACCAGTCATGTATTAGGTCCAAACTCTTAAAGAATTATAATCTTTTATCGAAAATGAAGAAGAAAATATGTGTTCACGGTTTGTTCTTCTTCTTTGGTATTGGTATTGGTGAGAGAGAGAGAGAGAGAGAGATTGGTATTAGCATTGTTGTTGGTGAAGGAGAGAGAAAGGGTGTATGATGGTATTGGTGTTAGTGTGGTGAAATTGGTAGGACGGAAAAAGATTATATTAGTTAGGTACCACCTAATTAAAAAAGCATGTCGAAGGGTCTACACAACTCCCACCCCTCATGGCCTCACGATAACATTTTCACTCTTCTTATTTTGTTTCTTTTTAAGCTCATTTTAACAATTCAAAATAAGTGTTTCATTTTTCGTTTTTATTCTTCTCAGAGCTACGACACTTTAATTTTGTAATAAAAAAAATATCTTCTGGACAAATCAAGTATATTTAAAAAAAAAAAAAAAAATACTCCTAAAATTTTATTTTTACTTTTCCTTCTCAATAGGCCACATTATATCAAGTTGGCTTCGGGCCTCTTATATCTCAAGGTTGGCCCTGCGCTAAACTTCTTTCTCCTTGACAGATAAACATGTGGCGGTGCAAGGTGTTTTCTCTACACAACTAAGAAGAGCAAGTGAATATACGTTCTTCTTTTGGGGTAGTCGCCAATTAAGTTATTTCTTTTCCATATTAGATGTAATAAAATGAGGCTATTAACGCTGATTCAAATTTGGTTTATTAAAGATCAAATTCTTTGGTTTGAGGAGGCCCAGATGGATTTGTATCTAGTAAATATAAATCTTTCTCAACGGCGGCTTTGTTATATATAAAAATATTTGCTATGCAAAAAGCGGGAACTAAGCAACCATATAGCTGTAAAACTTGAATGGGGTTACACATGACATCAACTATAAATCCAAATGAGAGAAATACTTGGATGGGCTAAATTCATCAAAACATTGTATATAAGAATGGATCTAATTAGGGCAGTGTTTGTTTGCATGCAATCCCATTTTATGGAATATAGCAGAATGAAACAGCCAACAATTAAATAAGTGGAAAATTGTCCAACATGTTTTTGGTATGTCACTATGGTAAAGTTAGTGCACTTTTAGAAGAGACTTTGTAATTGATAAATCTGTGTCATGCCCCAAAACCTACACTTTATCGCTTTCCGTTTGATATTTAAGACTACTTTCAACTTGATCTTGTTGGCAATAAAATGTTGAAACAAAACGTTCAAACAACATAAAAGCTTAATTTTACCCTGCTTACTAAACACATCCAATTGTGATTTCTGTCTCCTCCCATCTTTAGATTCTACTTCTTCAGTGTCAATCTCCACAAGGACCACCGCTATGTCATGTTCTCTCAAATCAGATGCAATCTTCAGAGAGCTGAAATTTATATTCATTATCGTTAGGATTCTTCACTTCCTCCCTTGATTCATTTTCTTCTATAATCCTTGCGCATTCTTCAAACAAATTTGTATTTCCACCTAAGCGAGCATGATAACTTTGTAAGAAAGCTAACCCGGTTGTTTCCTTTTTGTACAACGAAATCAAATTCCGGTAATCACCCTTTCAGTAATTAGCTAGCCTTTTATGAAGATGGTACAAACTTCATAAGAGAGGTATTGGAAACTGTGCAGTTAATAACGTGTTATAACACCGAAATAACTCCGAAATAACTCATAACGGCTCCGAGGAGTTAAGTTTTTTCATATAGCGTTTGGGCATAATGGATGGAGTTATAACGGCATATATCGGCCGATATTTTAATAAAACGGTTTTTCAAAAAGCCGCTATAACGTATCGGTACATTAAAAAAAAAAAAAAATTTTACTAAACCTTTCACTTTTTTCTCTATTGCAGATTCAGAATCCAGATCTGATAGGGAAGGGAGCAGTCGATCGAAACAAAAGAAGAACAGAGAAACGAAGGAAGAACCCTCAACCTCAACCCAGTCCGCCAGTCGATCGAGCCTGCTACGGTGCTACACTGCTACCCTAGTTGATCGAACAGAGAAGAAGGTGCTACCGTAACCCTAGTCGATCGAACAGAGAAGAAGGGAAGAACCCTAGTCGATCGAGGACTGATCGAACCCTTGGCCCCTTTTCGTTTTCGATCAATCTGATTCTGTAAGACTGTAAGTTATTTGTTGCTTCTCTTTTGCTTTGCTTCTTCTGTTTTGCTTCTGATCCTTCATCTCTTTTGCTTTGTTTTTGTTCCTTCTTTTTTTTTTTTTGCTAATTGCTTTGCTTCGAATTCGATTTGCTGCTTCTTTTGCTTTGCTTCTTCTGTTTTGCTTCTGATCCTTCATCTCTTTTGCTTTGTTTTTGTTCCTTCTTTTTTTTTTTGCTAATTGCTTTGCTTCGAATTCGATTTGCTGCTTCTTTTGCTTTGCTTCTTCTGTTTTGCTTCTGTTCCTGCTTCTCTTTTGCTTTGCTTCTTCCTGTTTTGCTTCTCTTCCTGTTTTGCTTCTCTTTTGCTTCGTTTTTGCTAATTGTCCCTGCTTCTCTTCCTGTTTTGCTTCTCTTTTGCTTTGCTTTTTCATTTTTCATTCTAATTTTGCTTTTGCATAACTTATTAATTGCAGACTTAGAGTAAGTTACAGTAACTTCATTCTCCTGTTTTGCATAACTTTTGCTAATTGTCCCTGCTTTTGCTTCATTCTTCATTCTAACTTACAGTAAATTATTATTTTTATGTTTACTTTAGTCAGTTTAGTGATCAATTATTATTTTGTGTATGATAGGTATTTTGTTTATTTTAGTCAGTTTACATCTAATATGTCATTCACTCGATTATTATTTGTAATTCACAGTTATTTTAATTATTTGTGAATAATATATATTAATTATTTTTTCATCAGTTGCATTCCAAAAAAAGGAATTGTCTACTTCAAGAAAAGTTGAATGATCTTGTTTTCATTCAATACAACAAGAAGTTGGAGCAAAGAAGTAAGGAAAAGAATGCAAACATCAGATCTACAACTCATGACCCCATTGTGCTGAGGGAAGTTGATGAAAATGATGATTGGCTCATTCCTACAGACAATGAGCTAGGAGAGTTCGTGAGGGAAGGTGATGATCTTACTTGGGCACAAGTAAGAGAGGCAAGGGGAGCCACTAATCTAAGGCCAAATACAAGAAGTCGGCTGAGGCGACCAAATACAAGTACCGAACTTCGTGATGAAGATGAGGACCAAGGAGAAGAAGAAGACATAGATATTGGCGTTGCTGATCTTGTTATATGATGTTTCATTTTGATGTTTATGAACATGAACATGACATCTTGCTGATCTTGATAATTTGATATTGACATTGTCACATTGCTGATCTTGCTTAATGTTATGATATCTTGCTTAATGTTATGAACATAATATGAAATATCTTGCTTTATTGAATTAGTAAATTACAATTTCAAGTTTCAACAATTCCAATTTCATCAGTTACATCTGTTGTTCAACTGAAATTTATTGAGTGTGTTTGATAATGTAGATAACATAGTTCAGAGATTTAGTTGTGTTGGCGTGCTGGGTGCTGCTGCTTGCTGGTGCTGCGAAGCCTGCGATCTCTGTAAGCTTCCCTTCTTTAAATATTTGTTTATCTGAAACAAATATGAACAATGATTAGTATTTAGTTTCAAGTTTATTGGCATTATTGGCAATTTGGCAAACTAGCAATAACAAATTTATATTAAGTGATTTATTTTTTGACTCTATAGTCTATAATACATTAATATACTTAGTGGGGGTATAAAAATATATTTTAAAAAATAATTCGTTGTATACCGTTATATATCGTTATAGCTCGATATAATCCGATATAACTTATAACGCTCCTAGACCGTTATGAATCCGTTATCCATTTTAACTGCATAGATTGGAAATCCATTCACTATTATTTTCTTTGGCACTATCATTGCGTGCTTCATTGTTATCCTTAAACTTTGGAGAGATTAGCTGCCCTTATTCTATAATGCTTCTTCGCTAATCTTAATTTCTGAAGAGAATATCAACCCTCTTCATTGTCTCCTTTAAACTACTTGCCACTTTTAGATCGGGAACACACACACACAAACATGGGAAGGAAAAACATTCTTGTAACACAACAACATTCTAACGTGTTAGAATAAACAAATCAGTCATGTAAATTAGTTAGTTGACTATTAGTTAGTTAGCTAATCAGTTCAAAGTCTGTTCATATTGTTATGAACATTAGTTAGTTAGTTACTGAGTTCATAGTCTGTTCATAGCTTGTTCATTGCTAGCTGTTCTGTTTCTAGATGGCTATATATATCTCCAATGTACATTGAACAACTGTATGAAAATATATTGAATCCATTGTTATAGTTAGAGTTTCAACATGGTATCAGAGCACCATTATAGCTCTTCATCTTATCATCTCTGTCAGTCCTAAAATTTTTTTTCTCTTCTCTTCTCTTTTCTCTCTGCTTCTTCAACATTGCTAATGGCGGATTCTAGTTCTTCCAATGCTGCCTCTGTTAGTAATTCTAGTTCTACAGAAGGTAAACATGTAATGTTCACTCATGTTCTGTCTGTTAAACTGAGTGAGAGCAATTACCTACTATGGAAGCAACAAGTATAGCAACCATTAAGGGTCATAAGTTGCAAAAGTTCATTGAGAAAGATGCTTCTCCACCTCGATTTCTATCAACTGATGATCAAGCTCTAGGTCGTGTCAATCCAAAGTTTATCAGTTGGGAGCAACAAGATCAATTGCTGTTTTCTTGGCTCCTTTCATCCATGATGGAATCCTTGTTAACAAGGTTAGTTGGATGTGAATCTTCAGCTCACAAATGGAGTTTACTTGAGGTGTTCTTTAATTCCCAAACCACTGCTAAGATTTCTCAGTTTCGAACCCAACTTCAGAACATCAAGAAGTGTGATATGAACATCAATGATTATCTACTCAAGATCAAGACTATGAAACTCTAACTATAACAATGGATTCAATATATGTTCATACAGTTGTTCAATGTACATTGGAGATATATATAGCCATCTAGAAACAGAACAGCTAGCAATGAACAAGCTATGAACAGACTATGAACTCAGTAACTAACTAACTAATGTTCATAACAATATGAACAAACTTTGAACTGATTAGCTAACTAACTAATTTACATGACTGATTTGTTTATTCTAACATTCCCCCGCAAACTAAGTGTAGTCTCATTGACAACACTGAGTTTGTCACGAAGGAGTAGAAATCTAGATGTACTTAGAGCTTTGGTGAGAACATCAGCAATCTGATCCTTGGCAGAAATATGAAACACATTGAGGAGTTTCCTGGCAACCTTCTCTCGGACAAAGAAAATATCAATTTCAATATGTTTAGTTCTAGCATGAAGAACTGGATTGGCACGGAGGAAAACTGCACTCATGTTGTCACACCAGACAGTAGGAGTGCCACTAGCAATCCTTAACTCAGAGAAGAGTGTTTGCAACCAAGATAATTCAGTAGTTAATGATGCTAGGCTCCTGTACTCAGCTTCAGTACTACTTTGAGAAACAACACTTTGTTTCTTGGATGACCAAGATATTAGATTTGATCCTAAATACACACAATACCCTGAAGTTGACCTCCTATCAGTAGCATCTGATGCCCAGTCTGCATCACAATACCCAGTGAATTGGAATGAAGAAACAGGAGCTATGTGAAGACCATAAGTTGATGTAGCTTTCAGGTATCTCAAGATTCTCTTAACAACTTTCCAGTGAGCTTCAAGTGGGTTTTGCATAAACTGACATACCTTGTTGACAGAATAAGCTATATCAAGTCTAGTGATAGTTACATATTGTAAGGCACCCACAACACTCCTATACATTTGAACATCTTTGAATGGATCACTCCTTGTATCCAGCATTTTCTCACCACCTGACATAGGGGTAGGCAACCCATTAGCATGTTGCATTTTTGCTTTACAAAGAAGGTCTTGAATGTATTTGGTCTGAGAGAGGAACAAGCCAGTAGTTGTGTGTTGAACTTGAATACCCAGAAAGTATTTAACCAACCCCATATCTTTCAAACTAAACTGAGCATGAAGTTGAGATATCAACTTAGAAATATCAGTATTACTGGGTCCTGTCACTAGAATATCATCAACGTAGACTAGAATAAAAATGGGAGAAGGTGAGTGTCTGATGAACAAAGAAGAGTCTAACTTTGTTGCAGTAAAACCAAATGTGAGAAGAGTGTGTTGAAGCTTGTCAAACCAGGCTCTAGGGACCTGTTTTAGACCATATATAGCTTTGGAAAGCTTGCACACAGCATCAGGCCGAGATGAATCTACAAACCCAGGTGGTTGCATCATGTAGACCTCCTCTTGTAATACCCCATTTAGGAAGGCATTATTGATGTCTAACTGGAACACTGACCAAGAATAAGTAACTGCAACTGATAATATGCTTCTGATAGTAGATGGTTTGACCACTGGGCTGAAAGTTTCCTTGTAATCAAAACCTTCAGTTTGTTGAAAGCCCCTAGCAACTAGGCGAGCTTTATATTTCTGTATTGTCCCATCTGAATTCTCTTTAACTTTGAAAAGCCATTTACAACCAACAATGCTTCTATGAGGAGGATAATCAACCAGTGACCAAGTGTGATTACGTTGAAGAGCAAAATACTCATCTTGCATGGCAGCAAGCCAATGAAGAGTATTCAATGCTTCCTTTAAACTGGATGGTTCTGCTGAGGCCAGAAACAGCTTTGGTTTGTAGATGCTTGATTTTGATCTAGTGATCATCTGATGTCCTGTAGGCAGAGGATTAGTAATAGGTAAGGGACTAGAGGATGGAGTCTGATGAGCACTAGGAGATGTATTAGTAAGAGGTAAGTGACCAGAGGATGGAGTCTGAAGAGGACTAGGAGATGTATGAGCAATAGGATGATTAGCATTGCAAGTAGGATGCTGAGAGGGATTAATATGACAAGTAGGATGCTGAGGAATAGCAGGACTCTGCAGTGTGGAGTTAGAAAACCTTGCAGAGGTCACATTGGGTGTGACTACAGATGGAACTGTCATAGGAATATGAGAAGATGTAAATTCAGGAAAGAGTGAGTTGAGTTGGATAGAAGAAGAGTGGACATTGTGAAATGGAAAGGAATTCTCATGAAACAAAACATCTCTGGATATGAAGATACAACCAGTAGGAGACCTACACTTATACCCTTTGTGTTGAATGCTATAACCAAGATTCAGACCTATATTGCAACTTATGAGCATTGTAAGGCCTGACATTGGGATAGCATGAACAACCAAACACCTTGAGATGACTATAATTTGGTGCTTTGTGATAAAGACACTCAAAAGGAGAAATTCCATTCAAGACTGAGGTAGGAACTCTGTTAAGAAGATAAACAGAAGTTCTGACAGCTTCATCCCAAAATTTTAAAGGAATAGATGCATGAGCTAGCAAAGTAAGGGCTGACTCAATGATATGCCTGTGTTTGCGTTCAGCTACACCATTCTGTTGGTGAGTAGTAGGACAAGCTAATCTATGGATGATTCCATTTTGAGCTAAAAACTTGGAAAATGATCTGTACTCACCTCCCCAATCAGATTGAACACACTTAATAGGGAGATTAAATTCAAGTTCTACTTGAGCTTTGAACTTGAGAAAAGTGGGAAAAGCATCAGATTTGTTTTGTAAGAGATAAACCCAAGTAAACCTACTATAAGCATCTATGAAATGAATATAGTATTTATACCCTGAAGAAGATACAGTGGATGCAGGACCCCATAGGTTTGTGTGTATAAGCTCTAAAGGGTTGTGGTAGACAGTGGAAGAGCTAGTATAAGGTAGTCTATGTATTTTGCCTAGACAACAAGAAGAACAAAACAAAGATGTATCTGTACTAGGATTAGGAATATTACACTGTCTTAAAATTCTTTGAACAAGAGAAAATGAAGGATGGCCCAAACGGGCATGCCAAAGAGATAAGGGTGATGAAGCCTTAGAAGATGTTGTATACACTGACTTGCAGGAAGTTGAAGAAGAGTCAAGTGTTGAATGAACTGAAGCAGCTAGAGATGGAGAAGGAAAAACATACAGCCCATTGCTAAGTGTGCCTGCCAAGAGGATCTTCTTGGTGTCCTGATCCTTAACAAAACAAGAATTAGGATGAAACTCAAAATAAACATTATTATCTTGAGCAAATTTGGAGACACTCAAAAGGTTTTTAGTAAGCTTAGGTACTTGCAGAACACTCTTCAGATGTAAAATTCTGGAAGAATTGAAAGATGATAATGTTGACTCACCAACATTTTGAATGGTGTAGCTGAACGCAAACACAGGCATATCATTGAGTCAGCCCTTACTTTGCTAGCTCATGCATCTATTCCTTTAAAATTTTGGGATGAAGCTGTCAGAACTTCTGTTTATCTTCTTAACAGAGTTCCTACCTCAGTCTTGAATGGAATTTCTCCTTTTGAGTGTCTTTATCACAAAGCACCAAATTATAGTCATCTCAAGGTGTTTGGTTGTTCATGCTATCCCAATGTCAGGCCTTACAATGCTCATAAGTTGCAATATAGGTCTGAAGAGTGTACTTTTCTTGGTTATAGCATTCAACACAAAGGGTATAAGTGTAGGTCTCCTACTGGTCGTATCTTCATATCCAGAGATGTTTTGTTTCATGAGAATTCCTTTCCATTTCACAATGTCCACTCTTCTTCTATCCAACTCAACTCACTCTTTCCTGAATTTACATCTTCTCATATTCCTATGACAGTTCCATCTGTAGTCACACCCAATGTGACCTCTGCAAGGTTTTCTAACTCCACACTGCAGAGTCCTGCTATTCCTCAGCATCCTACTTGTCATATTAATCCCTCTCAGCATCCTACTTGCAATGCTAATCATCCTATTGCTCATACATCTCCTAGTCCTCTTCAGACTCCATCCTCTGGTCACTTACCTCTTACTAATACATCTCCTAGTGCTCATCAGACTCCATCCTCTAGTCCCTTACCTATTACTAATCCTCTGCCTACTCTGCCTACAGGACATCAGATGATCACTAGATCAAAATCAGGCATCTACAAACCAAAGCTGTTTCTGGCCTCAGCAGAACCATCCAGTTTAAAGGAAGCATTGAATACTCCTCATTGGCTTGCTGCCATGCAAGATGAGTATTTTGCTCTTCAACGTAATCACACTTGGTCACTGGTTGATTATCCTCCTCATAGAAGCATTGTTGGTTGTAAATGGCTTTTCAAAGTTAAAGAGAATTCAGATGGGACAATACAGAAATATAAAGCTCGCCTAGTTGCTAGGGGCTTTCAACAAACTGAAGGTTTTGATTACAAGGAAACTTTCAGCCCAGTGGTCAAACCATCTACTATCAGAAGCATATTATCAGTTGCAGTTACTTATTCTTGGTCAGTGTTCTAGTTAGACATCAATAATGCCTTCCAAAATGGGGTATTACAAGAGGAGGTCTACATGATGCAACCACCTGGGTTTGTAGATTCATCTTGGCCTGATGCTGTGTGCAAGCTTTCCAAAGCTATATATGGTCTAAAACAGGCCCCTAGAGTCTGGTTTGACAAGCTTCAACACACTCTTCTCACATTTGGTTTTACTGCAACAAAGTCAGACTCTTCTTTGTTCATCAGACACTCACCTTCTCCCATTTTTATTCTAGTCTACGTTGATGATATTCTAGTGACAGGATCCAGTAATACTGATATTTCTAAGTTGATATCTCAACTTCATGCTCAGTTTAGTTTGAAAGATATGGGGTTGGTTAAATACTTTCTGGGTATTAAAGTTCAACACACAACTACTGGCTTGTTCCTCTCTCAGACCAATCACATTCAAGACCTTCTTTGTAAAGCAAAAATGCAACATGCTAATGGGTTGCCTACCCCTATGTCAGGTGGTGAGAAAATGCTGGATACAGGGAGTGATCCATTCAAAGATGTTCAAATGTATAGGAGTGTTGTGGGTGCCTTACAATATGTAACTATCACTAGACCTGATATAGCTTATTCTGTCAACAAGGTATGTCAGTTTATGCAAAACCCACTTGAAGCTCACTGGAAAATTGTTAAGAGAATCTTGAGATACCTGAAAGCTACATCAACTTATGGTCTTCACATAGCTCCTGTTTCTTCATTCCAATTCACTGGGTATTGTGATGCAGACTGGGCATCAGATGCTACTGATAGGAGGTCAACTTCAGGGTATTGTGTGTATTTAGGATCAAATCTAATATCTTGGTCATCCAAGAAACAAAGTGTTGTTTCTCGAAGTAGTACTGAAGCTGAGTACAGAAGCCTAGCATCATTAACTGCTGAATTATCTTGGTTGCAAACACTCTTCTCTGAGTTAAGGATTGCTAGTGGCACTCCTACTGTCTGGTGTGACAACATGAGTGCAGTTTTCCTCAGTGCCAATCCAGTTCTTCATGCTAGAACTAAACATATTGAAATTGATATTTTCTTTGTCCGAGAGAAGGTTGCCAGGAAACTCCTCAATGTGTTTCATATTTCTGCCAAGGATCAGATTGCTGATGTTCTCACCAAAGCTCTAAGTACATCTAGATTTCTACTCCTTCGTGACAAACTCAGTGT
Source organism: Berberis vulgaris (assembly GCA_963556465.1). NCBI lineage: Eukaryota > Viridiplantae > Streptophyta > Magnoliopsida > Ranunculales > Berberidaceae > Berberis > Berberis vulgaris. The sequence goes on from OY747130.1 coordinate 70,898,454, forward strand.
TGTCAATGAGACTACACTTAGTTTGCGGGGGAATGTTAGAATAAACAAATCAGTCATGTAAATTAGTTAGTTGACTATTAGTTAGTTAGCTAATCAGTTCAAAGTCTGTTCATATTGTTATGAACATTAGTTAGTTAGTTAGTTACTGAGTTCATAGTCTGTTCATAGCTTGTTCATTGCTAGCTGTTCTGTTTCTAGATGGCTATATATATCTCCAATGTACATTGAACAACTGTATGAAAATATATTGAATCCATTGTTATAGTTAGAGTTTCAACATAACGCAATCGGTTTGACAATACTTTGTTCAACTTCTTAATCAAAAAAAAAAAATTCGTTTTCCATTTTGAAATCAGAATATCTTATTTCTCCAACTCCATTCCAATTTAAGTCTCTTTTGGAAACATAATCCCAAGAGGTTTTTTGCATTAGGAATCTTGTTTTGCATGGTTTCCTTAGCTTGACCATCACGTTTGTTGTTTGTTCCCTTCCTTCGTCGGCAAGATGGTGGCAATACAAGGGTAAGTAAGGATAATTCAATTTTATCTCCAAAGACAACATCCCTAGAACTATAACTGTAACTGAACTAGGCAAAGTCATTTTAAATTCATCACAACACACATTATAGCCACACTGAAATGAACAAGAGTTTATCATTGCTATCAATGGAAAGAAACCTCTCGAGATAATCCCCAATTAAATTTAGCATTCTAGGATGAAAGAAAACTAGCGGAAGGTTTGGCATTTTAATCAATACCGGATCAAAAACCTAGTTTGACCGAAAATTAAAGTCTTTATTCCATCTAAAAAGGTGAAACTGGAAACATTATTTGAAAGTTCTCCTTAAAATGTCATAGTAGCACCTTCCTCATTTTCAAAGCGAAGAAGAATGCATTTACTCCCACGACAACCTTTCAAGAACGTGACAGTGTAAATTGATGTAGTCCCTTCACTCAACACACATTCTAGCCACACTGAGACGAACAAGCAACTTCATTGTTATGAATGGAAAGAAACATCTCAAGAAAATCCCCAATAAATTTTAGCATACTAGGATGAAAGAAACTTAGGGGAAGGTTTGGCAAGTCAATCCAAACCAAAGAGACATCTAATTCATTGTTACATCATTATTTTATCTCTAACATAGCTTAGATTAGTTTTCTTTCTTTCATTGGCACGATAAAAGTTTTAAACTTGTCAAAATATGATCATCCTTGAGTTTTCAACACCACCATCATCAACAATTGAAGAAAAAAAAATATATAAAAAACTGTTGGGTATAGGAATCGAACCCATGCACTCTTGGTGCTTTAAGTTCTATATGATCCGTTAGATTCATATATTTAGTTAAATCTCAGCCGCCTTTTATCTCTCACCCCAAACACCATTCTGATGTGTATAAATACTAGTGGGTCCCCCGTGCCATTGGCACGGTATGATTTTTTTTTTAATAAACCTCATGACATGCCAACCCATTTGTGCCTATGTCACAATGAACACTCACTTTACCCAAGAAATCAATTGGAAAATATAGAAGTTAAAATACAAAGCCACTTATTTCACAATAAAATGTATTTCAATATTTCATAGTTGTCCAACAAATACTCAAAAACACCTAACTGTAAATTTATGTGTACAAATCAAAATAGATTAAGTAAAAAAACGAAAAAAATAACAAACTTATACTTGAAAGATGAGTAATTCAAAGGGGGAGAGATGAAAGACGGTAAGTGAAGGTTAAGAGAAATTGAAAGAGCGTAAGAGATATTGAAATATGAGAAATTGTCTAGAATTGTTAGATAATTATGTTCGGTAAATCTCAATCATCTTTTATCTCCAACCTAAAACATCATTCTGATTTGTAAGATACTAGGGTATTCTCCTTGCCGTTGGCAGGATAAAAGTTTAAAACTTGAAGAAATATGATCATCACCCTTAAATTTTCAACACCACCATCATCAATAATTGAAGAAAAATAAATAAATATAAAAAATGTTGGGTATGAGAATCGAACCCATGCACTCTTGGTGCTTTAAGTTCTATGTGATCCGTTAGATTCATATATTTGGTTAAATCTCAGCCGTCTTTTGTCTCCCACCCCAAACATCATCTTGTTTTGTAAATAAACTAGGGTATTCCCTGTGCTGTTGGCACGATAAAAGTTTAAAACTTGTCAAAACATGATCACCCTTAAGTATTCATCCTTCACACTTATATGTCTAATCACCACCATCAACAATTGAAGAAAAAATAAATATAAAAAAATTTGTTGGGTATGAAAATCAAACCCATGCATTCTTGGTGCTTTAAGTTTCATGTGATCCGTGTTATATTCATATATTTGGTTAAATCTCAGTCATCTTTTATTTTCCACCCCAAACACCATCCTGTTTTGTATATATAATTAGGGTATTCCCCGTGCTGTTGGCACGATAAAAGTTAAAAACTTATCAAAATATGATCATCACCCTTGAGTTTTCAACACCACCATCATCAATAATTGAAAAAATTTATATATATAATGTTGGGTATGGGAATTGAACCCATGCACTCTTGGTGCTTTAAGTCCTATGTGATTTGTTAGATTCTTATATTTAGGTAAATCTCAGCCGTCTTTTATCTCCCACCCCAAACACCATCTGGTTTTGTATATATAACTAGTGTATCCCCCGTGCCGTTGGCTTGATATGATTTTTTTTAATAAACATCATGACATGCCAGCCCGTTTGTGCCTATATCACAATGAACACACTCACTTTACCCAAGAAATCAATTGGAAAACATAAAAGTTATAATACAAAGCCAATTATTTCACAATAAAATGTATTTCATAGTTGCCCAACAAATACTCAAAAACACCTAATTGTAAATTTATGTGTACAAATCAAAATAGATTCAGTAAAAAAACGAAAAAATAACAAACTTATATTTGAAAGATGAGTAATTGAAAGGGGGAGAGATCAAAGACGGTAAGTGAAGGTTAAGAAAAATTGAAAGAGCGTAAGAGATATTGAAATATGAGAAATTGTCTAGGATTGTTAGATATTTATGTTTGGTAAATCTCAACCGTTTTTTATCTCCAACCTAAAACACCATTCTGATTTGTAAGATACTAGGGTATTATTCGTGTCGTTGGCACGATAAAAGTTTAAAACTTGAAGAAATATGATCATCACCCTTAAGTTTTCAACACCACCATCATCAATAATTGAAAAAAAATATATATATATAAAAAATGTTGGGTATGAGAATCGAACCCGTGCACTCTTGGTGTTTTAAGTTCTATGCGATCCGTTAGATTCATATATTTGGTTAAATCACAGCCGTTTTTTGTCTGCCACCAAACACCATCCTGCTCGTATATATAACTAGAGTATTCCCCGTGCCGTTGGCACGATAAAAGTTTAAAACTTGTCAAAACATGATCACCCTTAAGTTTTCATCCTTCATACTTAGATGTCTAATCACCACCGCCAACAATTAAAGAAAAATAAATAAATATCAAAATGTTGGGTATGGGAATCGAACCCGTGAACTCTTGGTGCTTTGAGTTCTATGTGATCCATTGGATTCTTATAATTAGGTAAATCTCAGCCATCTTTTATCTCCCACCTCAAACATCATTTTGTTTTGTATATATACTATGGTATTCCCCGTGTCGTTGGCACGATAAAAGTTTAAAAGTTGTAAAAATATGATCACCCTTGAGTTTTCAATACCACCATCATCAACAATTGAAGAAAAATAAATAAATATAAAAAAAAATGTTGGGTACGTGTCACGCCCGGATTTTCGAGGAAAACGAAAATTCCAAAATTCACTTAGGATTATCCGTTTCCCCCAAAACTCGGGACGTGAATTTAATACAGAAACAAATAGCAGCAACAACTAAACATCTTAAACAAATAAAAATCTAACCCGGTGAGACTCTGACGTTGTTAGCTCACTAACGGAACTCCAGTACGCAGCTCAAAATCTCTAAACCTGAAAAGTTAATCGGCTACTTTCCAAAAGGAATGTACCCAAGAAGCAAAAGCTCACTCGGGTCAGCAATAAAGCTGGTGTGAGAAATCTTCATCCCAAAATCAATAAATCCGCACATGACAACATTTAAATAACCACACCATCAGGTAGTTTCTCAATGAGGCAATGGTGTTATCATCATAATAAATAAATATGCATTATTTACTAATAAATAAAGTTTATGAGTTATCAATCCTCATAAATGCAACAACTATACAATTCATAATCATATTAGACTATTATTGAAATATTAACAATACACATTTTCTACCTTTAGGAAGACATGTAGTTCTCATTCAATGGTTGAATGAGCATTTAGTTTCTTCCTTTAAGGTAATCATGCACATACACAAAAAGAAATTTCGCTACTTTTCCACAATCGCACCATCCTCCCTGTGCCGAACACACCTCACCCAAGTGTGCCTCCCTTGCCTTCGAAACCACTCGGAGCGTACATGTTCCAAGTGGGGTGTCACCTCGAGGAACATGTCATCTCACCTGAAGTTAGATCCATAGCAAGCATTTCCTAAATCTACACGTACAACCGAACTCACATGGAACGGTGCACCGAACACACCTCACCCAAGTGTGCCCCCTTGCCATCGAAACCATTCGGAGCGTACATGTTCCAAGTGGGGTGCCACCTCGAGGAACATGTCATCTCACCCGAAGGTCGATCACTGGCAAGTACACTGATATGCAAGCAAGTCTGCATACCCAATAATATCACAAGTATACAAGCAAGTCTGTATACAAAAATTTCTTTTCTTTTCACATTTTTTTTTGGAGTTGTGGAAAAGAGCAAATAAAAAAAAATCAACTAAAATTCAAACTCTTTTATGGTGACTCTTTGTCTACCATAAATAAATCAACCACCGTATCCACCATTCTTTTGGGGAAACAAATAATATTTGACACATTGCCAATTCATGTATCCCATCTCTTTGCATCATATAAAAAAAACAATATGCATACCAATTCGCATAACAATACAAATACTCAAGCTAAAACAAGTGCTCAGTTAAATTACCGCCAATATTTAATATTTATTTAATAAATATAAATTGGCTGGAATGCGAATGCAACCCATAGAACTTCTCAGTATTAAAAAGAAAATACAATTAAAGTAGAATAAAAGATGTATGTGATCCATTCATGTAATGAAAAGATCTACTTATATCAAATTATGTTCATTAGTTATTCATGCATATATAATATGCTAGATTATAGTATAACACAGAACCATGTAATGAGCAGCAAAATTCAACATATATGATCACCAGTCCACAAAAGCTTACTTTAAAAAAATGGTTATTCTAAACTTGTCTTGAGTTGAATTGCAAACCAACTAGTGGTTTAAACCAATAAACTTAAGCTCAATCCCCTGATCCAATCTAAATGATGAGGGGGTTCATCATGTATAACTTAACAGATGTAACTAAACCCAAAAATGACTATCTGTTTGTCCCTTTTGATTGTACATATAGGCTACTAAATAAACAGTCAAACTTATATATTCACAACCAATTTCATAACTCTCAAAACCCCAAATTATTTCATCAACACTCACAACCACACCATCCTAATGTGACATCCCACAGACTCAATGCTTATATCTCAAATACTGAAAAAGTAAGTAAAGCTACAAGCACAAATGCAAATTTTGTCCTAGAGTTGTTACACATCCAAGCAATAAGTGCTAAAGACAGAAATAATACATTGCTTAAACATCATAAACAAATACCAAAAACACATAACCAATTACCAAATAAACAAACAATTGTTTGTGAATATTTCTTCACAAATATCAAATTGAGAGAGACTACATAAAAAAATACTAAAAGGGGTAAAAGAGAACTCACCGGAGAGATCGCAAACCGTAAAGGATTTCGCAACGGATCCACGCAATGACCCTACTTGATGCTTCTCCTAAATAAATAGTTTCTCCACCAGATAAGAGAAAAAGGTCATCAAACTGTGCAAACACTTCACTACTAGGCTGGTGGATGGAAGATATGACAGTTCTTCCATCATGGGCAATGTTTCTTAGAATCTGGACAACAAAGAAAGCTGCTGCACTATCAAGTCCGCTAGTGGGTTCATCCAGAAACATTAGAGGAGGGCGTGTGAGGATCTCAACAGCGATACTTAGCCTCTTCTTTTCACCACCACTAATACCCCTCAGATGCCAATTACCTATCACTCTGTCAGCACACTCTTGCAGACCCATATCCATGATGGTGCTCTCAATCAGCTCTTCCATATCCTGTTTGTTCATGCTCGAAGGAAGTCTTAACTGAGCTGAGTAAGTTATGGTTTTTCTAACTGTGAGAGTGCCCAACAACACATCTTCTTGAGTCACATATGCAATTCCATAGTCTGGTTTCATCTTCTTTCCATTAAGTAGAACGTTCCCCGTCATTGTAACATTTCTTGACAATCTCCCTGCCAAAGAATAAAAAAGAGTGGATTTGCCTGATCCAGAAGGCCCCATGATGGCCATAATCCTACCAGGTTCAGCAAACCCATTCAACCTATGAAGCAACCTTTTAGTTGGTCCATCACCAATGTTGTTGAGTATCACACTCAAATCTTGCCACACCAAGTAGACCCCGGACGCCGATTCATCTCTGCTACGTGATAATATCATGAGCCACTTGTTGATTCACAAGATGTGCTATAAATTTAGTCGCAGCAAGTAACTGAGGCTTATCATCAACGCCAACTCCTCATCGCAATCACACCAGTACCCTTCCTGCAATCTCTCTATCTGCCATCTCGCCTCCTGATTGCAACCCCTCTCGCCAGTTTCGTCTCACCATCAGCCGCCATTGAGAAAAATCGTGAAGAAGGGAAAAGGGAAAAGGAAGGAGAAAATGAGAGAAAAAAAAAGAAAAAAAAAGAAAAAGGGTTTTGTTTCTTCTTTTTTTTATTTTTTATATGGTGGGTGGTTATCCACCCCCACTGAAATTCTGAGAACACCCGCCCTCTTTCACAAAAATAAAACCCTAATCACTATCAAACCCAATGAAGACCTAGCTCAAGTCCAAAATATAAAAAAATCAGCCCAAGCCCAAAAGAACAATAACACCAATTTATAAACTACCCCCACATTTTTATTCTATTTAGTAATGGCAAACAAAAATCTTTTTCCCAATAAATGAGATTACAATATATGCCACAATTAATAAATAAGAAATTATTATATTTATTTAATTAGGCGGGTATTACAGTACGGGAATCGAACCCATGCACTCTTGGTGCTTTGAGTTCTATGTGATCCGTTAGATTCATATATTTGGTTAAATCTCAGCCGTCTTTTATCTCCCACCCCAAACAGCATCTTGTTTTGTATATATAATAATTAAGTTATTCCCCGTGTTGTTGGCACGATAAAAGTTTAAAACTTGTCAAAATATGATCATCACCCTTGAGTTTTCAATACCACCATCATCAATAATTGAAGAATATATATATATATATATATATATATATATATATATATATATATATTAAATGTTGGGTATGAGAATCGAACTCATGCACTCTTGGTGCTTTAAGTCCTATGTGATCCGTTAGATTATTATATTTAGGTAAATCTCAGCCATCTTTTATCTCCCACCCCAAACACCATCTTGTTTTGTATATATAATAAATAATAAAACTTGTATGATTTCTATTAATCCTAGATTCAACCAAGAATCAATGTTGTCAAATCGAAAGATGGACAACGATGGAGTACGCAAAATGAAGATAAGGACTTAGAAACAAGAATCATATTTTTTTTTGTAGTTCTTCAACTTTTATAAATTATAACCATTCATTGAAAAATTGCGACCGATAAGAGGGTGGTTTAATGATGGTCAAGGAGTTTCTCTTATCATTGAAAGAGGTAAGTGAAATTCTATCTTAGAAAAGAATTTTCATTTTAGCATCGGTTTTGAATTAAAAATTAAAAGAATTTGTGCAAGTATTCAAAAATATTTACAAAAATGTGTTAAAGTAATCTATATAAAGCAAAGAGGTGGATTCTCCAATCTTTGATACTTTTGTTTTAATTCGTAAATTTGTTTAGTAATTTTCATCCTCAATTTTGAATCAAAGTTTGTTTTTAAAAAAATCATCTTCTATTCTCCAAATCTTATTTCCACCAAATTTTTTTATTTGATCTTCTATAGTGTTTCTAAAATTTTGAGCTTGAATCCTTTTAACAAAATTAAAAAATGTATTCCATCTAGAAGGTGAAACCAGAAAATTTATCTGAAATTTCTCCATCAAATGTCGTAATAGTACTAGCACCTTCCTCATTGTCAAAACAAAGAAGAATGCATTTATACTCTATAACTCCCACGACAACCTCACAAGAATATCTTAGTGTAGATTGATGTAGTCCCTGATCTCCTTATTTGCGAACAGTTGAGTACTTTACTAATATAGGTTGGACCTTTAACTATAAAACCCCACGGGTATTTTCTATTTTAGATTTGTACTTTAAAGTATGAACATTTTTTTTAGGGGGCGGGGGGAGATATCGTAACTCATATTAAATTTCACGTACAAAACTAAAATACATGAAATGACTTTTAAAGCATAGTTTTTAACAATTTTGACACTAAATCCACTTTTTATCAAATATTTTTGCCAATTACTTCATATCTTGTTATTATTATTATTATTATTATTATTATTATTATTATTATTATTATTATTATTATTATTATTATTATTATTATTATTATTATTATTATTATTGCTCTTTGATGGATATATACTTGAGTTGTGGATATATACGAGTCTACTAGTACAAATTGAGATCAACTTATGTGAGCTCCAATATTTTCTTTAATGTGATTGAGGTTTAATTGTGTGATTTCATTGAGTGGCAAAGGCAAAAGGAAGAATTGTTTTATTTGTTTTTCTTTGCATTCCAAACTATGTTTTAGAATTGCACTAATTTGAATTGATCAATTATTAGATGGGGTGTTCTGATTGAGCAGAATCTACATTAACACTTACTTAAAATGCAGGTGTATCTATATTCTATAAAGATACCACCACAAGGTGCACTAAGATATGATAAACAAGACTAGAAGGGGTGAAATAGTCATTTTTTTCTAATATTTTATTGTTGAAATTTTTTTGCTGAGCTGAGCAACAAGAAAAACATTCAAAGATAGGTGAGGCTAGATAGAGTATGAAATGATTCAACTTTGGGTCTAATGGTTTCACAAGTCTTGGGATCTAAAACCAGATTTTTAATATTAAAAAAAAATACTTTTGCAAAGTATATCCAAGACTTGACGCACAAATCAAACGAGCTAACTATGATTTGATAAACTTAAAACATACAAGATGACATATCATAAGCAGTAAGGTGTTACATGCATAACTAAAGTAAAGAGAGTAAGAGACAATTTTACAAATCATAGTTTAGCTTAGTTGATTTGTACATCAAGTCTTGGATCTACTTTGCAAAATTAATTCCTTAGATTGACTTTTCTTTTTTGTTTGCTTATTTCCAATTATATTTAAAGATTTATATGCATTTCTTTAGTAACCAAGATTTGCATAACAAAAGTAGTCAACTAAACAACAAATAAAAAACATGGAGGCAAAAATTGGTATTTATTTAATTGAAGTTACCAAAGTACTTCATATTACATGTACAAAGTGAGTAAACCACACTTTATTTTTAGTTATTAAGTCACAAAATTCCTATATACAACTAACTAATTTTGTGTATTACTTATTATTACCGGATGACATCAAGGGTTTAAGCTCTGCTGGCTTAGATTCATACTGTTTTTCCATTTCTTGTGATGTAGTCAATTTCTGATCTTCTTCCTCGCCTTGACCTACACCTACACAAGTAGCACATGTGAGCCAAAGACCATCATGTGGCAGCCGATGACACTCCAATGCTTAAGTTAGATAAAGCTTAGGAGAGGCTTAAAACTGTAAATTGGGTTTCTGTAGCGTTCCTTAGTTGATCGACCTTATCTCCATTTTATAATGTGAGAGTCTTTGTTCGGCTAGGCCTTTGGTGGTGTAGTTTAGAAAAAGAGATCTTGTTGGAGATCATTTCCTAGTTGGGAGTTGTCCATGTATGGTAGTTTCCCTACACGATTTGTGCTCCTAGATCTATGGGAGATGTTTGCCTTTTTTAGTGTTGTCCATGCAATGAAGCTTCATTGCCTGACTTATACACTAGTATTTGTTTCCTATAGTCGGAACCAGTGTATTGCTGGCATGCCTGTCTTGGGTTGATCCCTCATATACTTGCCTTATTAGGGCTTATGAGTATTGGGCTTGACCGCATGACGCATGGGTTGATTGAGGTGCTACAATTTGGGTCCAACGTTCTGGAATCTACCAATAATGGGCTTAATGTCGTCTGGGTTTTGTTGGATTGAGCATGCAATCGTGCCTGCTTTGTTATGTTGACGAGATTATCATGACACGTGTATGGTGCTGATCAGATGACGGTTGGTGTATCATCATCATCTCGATCAAGAATTTTGCATGGTAGTTTATTCATTATATATAATTTAATAGTTTATTATTGTTGTATTCAATGTCTATTTTGATTTATCCATTTTATAACCTTAAAATTTGTAGATGATACAATGAAAGGTGGTGTAAACGAAAAAGGGATTGTTTATTACAATCAACTTAAATGGGCTTAGAAAAAATGGTAATTATGTCTACATGATTATTTATCATTATCTTGGGTGTTTTATTTATGTAATTGTTTTTCATTTTATTAAGTATTTTGTGTGATTGATTTTCTTTTTATGTAGATATCACACTATTTCTAACGTAACACCATTTTTATACTCCACTTGCATTAGAACAAACATATGACTCATTTTTAAGCCGGAATATTATATATGCATAATACTTTATTACATTCTTTTACTATATTATACAAAAACAATATTATAATTTTTTTTTATATTCCTAAGTACTATTTTTAATGTCATTTAGAAATGATTTTCGAGCCTATGACAAAATGGAGCATTGGATTACTTCAAAGAGTCATTTACTACCAGTGTCCATTATGAAGCAAATTCATAAACAAAACTTTGTATTGTTGCGCACAATTTCATATTAGCCCATGGAGCTGCTGCAACGATTTATAAAAAAATTCCAGGTATCAAAAATAATTGGGTTAGTTTAAAATACATTAATAAAATATCAAGAAAATAATAGTTAAGAAAAAAACATTAAACATGAGTAATTAGAGAGGGAAAATGTCCTACTTCATAACTTTAAAAATAAGGGATGTTGATTTTCTATTGCCAAAACCTCTATTATATATATTTTGTTGCATAAAAGCAATAAATGTAGGTGGTCATCAATGTTTTCTTATTATTTTGAAAATTATGTTTTCTCATGCTACTCAAAGAGGAGTGATCGGGATTTCACTAGTATATTTATGTAGATAAAACGTATAACATTAAATCATCTTATGAAAGTTTGTATATTTTCGTTCAATTTAATACCCCACTTGCACTAGAACAATTTAGGTATCGCATTGTTTGTGACATTACACCATTTTGATACTCCACTTGCACTACAACAAACATATGACTCATTTTTAAGCCGGAATATTGTGCATGCATAATACTTTATTACCTTCTTTTACTATATTATACATAAACAATATTATAATTATCTATATCCCTAAGTATTATTTTTAATGTCATTTCAGATATTAGCCCATTAATGCGCTCAGATATTGAAAGTACTCTTCCTTCAGAAGGTGCTTGAACAAGTTTTGTCTTGCCAATCGACTTGACATGAGTGTTCTGCAATGCAACTCATTTTTGTATATCTTCTGGATCAACTTTAAGAACCCTTTAATGTTGCTCATGGCTATTGTTTGTTGTTCTTTTAGACTTGGATCAAGTGATGAACTTTTACTCTGTTTCATATTTTTGACATTGATATATATGATCCTATTTTATATATTTCACTTCTCAGTCCTACTCATATCTATCAATGTGATACTGTGAGGTTTACTTTACTACTTGTTTTCAGGATCCGTTTGTGACGTAGTCTTCTTAACTTTTGCTACAGACCCACTCTCTTATCACTTTTGTGATTACCCTCTAGCCATTTTGGGGTTGAGAAGATATGTGTTTCTATTATCTGTAACAACGGTGCTTTCCAAGTCCCTGTGTTATATGTACATAGAACGATGTATGGTCTGATTAAAACGATTCCTATACTTTGCCACCTAGAAGCTGGATTGGATTGAGATGTGAGCTGATGGGTCAAAAAATCATCCTCCTGTGAGTTTAACCTACAAAACAAATGTTAAACTGCCAATGACCACCTTTTTATGGCCGAAGGCACTCCGATGCTTAAGTCTGTATCTTTGTTTGAAAAAGGAAGTAAATCTGGACAGAACTCAGTTAAAGTTGCGTACCTGTGTCGAATGTCCCCTTTACCTTTTATAATGGCCGCGGTTAATTCTCTGCGTGACTTAAGCATGTGAGGCGCAATGGAAGGAGATGTTTCTTGTAACAATCTCCTCCTTAATGGAGATGCGTCTGTGGAGGCGTAACTCCCTCCACGATTGTTTTTGGTGCAACATTCTTCCCGGGCCTGGATTCAAACTTTGATTCGGTCGGATCTACATTTGGGCTTTGTTTATATCTTCCTGCTAGTTGGCCTTCATGATCACCTTTATTCTTCTTGGGTTTTATGTGTTGGCCCAATAGACTGGACATCATATTCTCGTGATGGACGTTCTCTGCCACGTATATGGTCGTGATGATTTGTCTATTTTCATGTATCATCAGCTACTCCCCCATTTAGTTAGTGGGTATGCTAATGTGGCCACTAACTTCATGACGATTTACCTTTCAATTCCATCATTGCCTTGTATTTAATGTTGTCAGTAACTTTTCGCGGGTTAGTGTCTCAATCCTTTGCTTACCCTGTCGTTTTTGCCCACATTTTTGGGATTTCGTGTAGCCATCATATCTCACACGTTGTTCCATGAGTCATCCCTTCATTGCTTGGCTCTATAAAATGGGATGTGACGAATTTTTTTTCCCTCTTGACGCTATATTTGAAACTACGGTTTGCTTATTTCTTCGCCTTCTTCATTTTAAGTGCTTCTTTGCTCTTTAACAATGTCTGTTGGTGATAAACTAAGCGGTAAATCGTTCGCTTCGTGTGAGGCTCATTTTTCTCCCAGTATAGTTCCTCAGGCAATGTTGGACATACTTCATTCTGATTATCATCTGTCGCCCGACCTCGAGATTATCCTGCCTGACATGATGATAGTCCTTGTAATCCAAAGGCTGGATACATCACATTATATTCGTGTATGTTTTCTTCTGTCTTTCGGTTCCTAGTTCCGAATAGGGGTGGGCACGGGATGGGATGGACCTCATTTATATCCCATCCCGCTTGTTCAAGATCAAGACAGGACGAAAGGGGATAAACCACATCTCGACCTCGTCCCATCCCAAATGGGTTCGGACAGGATGAGCATGTACTAAATTTTGGATTGAAAATTTAATATGCAAGATTGAAAATTTTGGATTTACCAAATATACAACTCTAAGAACAATTATATAACTTTAAGCCATTGATTATTATTTCCCTATTTCATTAGCTTATACTCCATTTTTTATACAACACTATTGAAGATAGCCATTTTTTGTACATTGCTAATGAAAATGATTAATGGATTTATCATTTAAAAACTACGAGGAGCACGCATTGTTGTTGTCAAAAGTTAGGAAAAGGAAAAAAGAAGAAGGGAGAGGGTTGGAGTTAGAATCATTATCTAGGAGAGTTACATGGAAGTTTGTGAGAATAAAATAGTCATGTCAATAAATGAAACAATAAATAAAATAGTCATGTCAACAAATAGTTTCATACTACATAGTTCATTTTAAATAGTAAAAAAAATCGGTTCGGGATGAGGTGGGATGGGAGAAATTGACAATCTTCATCACGATCCCATCCCACTCTAGATCGGGACGGGACGGGATCAGGATGGGATTGATCAATCCCAATTGGACACGAAAAAAATTGGGACGGGATCAGAATGTGATCTGGGTCACGGGATGGGATGCCCACCCATAGTTTCGAAGCTGTTCTAAGAGTATTTGAACTTTTTGAGCATTCTTCTTGCTCAAATGGATCCTAATGGTTGGAAGGTAATGGTTTCTTCTTGTGTGAGGGTTATTTTGTCCGGCATTCTTTTGATTGTGAAGGTTTTGCATTCGGTGGTTGGTCTGTTGGTGAACAGGGATATTTGCTTCCTTCGTTCTCCTGCCTGCTTTGAGAAGCTTAACGATGACATTTGCGATTGATCAAGGTCTTGGTTTTATGCTTCTGCGGACTCTGATTACTTTCAACTGCAGGGTCATTTTATTTTTGGTCATTTTGATTTCCAAATATATAGAAATCTTCATTGACTGCTAAAGATGAGAGGATCATTGACCACTTCCTAAAGCTTCATCAGTTTCCTGTTAAGGGATTTCTTTCTGAGGGCATCCTTGAGCATAGTGGTTTGTACACTATGAGTGAAGCGGAGCGAGTCTTATTCACTGAGTCTTGTGATGAGGCCTTTGTTGCTTGTGCTAGCGTTAGTAATGCTAACATTGATTGGGAAGTGAGTTCGAACAAGCATGTTACGTATCTTGATGCTCTTGTTAATGTCATTGTTCCTACTTCCAGAAAAATAAAGCTTTCAAGTTCCACTAGTCCGTCGAGGCAATTGCTGGTAGATCCAGGTCGAGTTCCAAAGAAGATACGGCTTTCTACTCATGGTTATGCTCAAAGTACGTCCCGTCTGAATCTTGTTCAGAATGATACGGAGGCTACCTCTCACCCAAGTTCTTCTCACGATGATGTTGTGAAAGGGGAGCTTGAATCTTTTGAAGAGGTTGGCGTTGGAGATGAATGAAAAGCAGACTACTCATCCATTGGATGATAATGAAAAGATGCTTCTTTCTTCTTATGGTGTCTCGGATGTTTTTGAATTGTCTAATGATGATCCTTGGGTTATTAATGACAAAATGTTTCAGCTAGCGGTGGAGCAATCTAAAGATGGTGGTGGTCAAAGTTTCGAGGTTCACTCTCATTCTCCCTCTATTGATGTTAGCGAAGCAACCTGGTTCTTAGTTTCTTCTCCTGTTCGTCAGGGTTCTCCTGCCCCCTATCAGTGCTAGTATTGCTTCTGTCGCGGTTGCTCCTCGACGGGAGGGTAAAAGCAGTTTTTCTGTTGTTACTGCTATTCCTACCGCTCTTCCGACTGTTGGGGTTGGTTCGCCTGTGCTTTTGGATCCTAGTCTTCTTCATCCACGGGTTGGTTGGATCGAGCCTGGCCTAAAAGATATCTGTATCAAGTCGGATGACAAGTTTTGTTGGTTCACTCAGCTTGACGTGCAAGACGATGCGCGCAGGTTGATAAACGAATGGCATAAGCGATTAGCGAAAAGACCTTCGACGTCCGCATTTAATCCATTTGATCACTGTGATCACGATTTTGAATAGATAATGGATGGGATGAATCATCTCGCCTATGTGGGGGTGATGGGCTCGGTCTATTGAGCTGGTCGTGATCAAGTGGTTTCTTGAGATAAAAGGTCGGCGACACTGTTGTTGGTGGTTTTTCACGCTCTTTCCCAATTCGATGTGTTGAGAGCGCAATGTGCAGAGTTGGAAAAGACTGTAAAGGTTGCTCAAAAGTCGTTGATTGATATGAAAAGTATGTGGGATAAATCTGTTGTTGATCTTGATTCTTTGAAGGCGAAGTTGGATGATGTTTGATGTAGTCATTTTTCGTTCCCTGCTTTAACCCAGTTCCTGTTGACCTGCACAAATAACGCACATGAGCCATGAACCACCATTATGGTGGCCGATGACACTTCGATGCTAAAGTCAGATAGGGATCTGAAAAAGGTGTAATGCTGTAACAGGGAATTTGTAGCGTACCTTAGCTTACCAACCTCATGTCTTATTTATAATGCAAGGAGTCATGTATCTACCAAGCCATCGTAGGCGTAGTTTAGGAAGGAGATCTTCGTGAAGATCCTTCTCTAATTAGGAGTCGTGTTGTAGGAGGGAAGTTCTCTGTTAGCCCCACGCTCCTGGATATGCGGGAGATAATTCCCAATGCGAGAGTAATCCATCGAAGAGAGTTTCTCTGTATGGAATGTACTATGATATTTGCTTCCTAGTTGGAATCAGAGAGCAGTTGTAGTTGCCTGTCCGAAGCTGATCCTCGAGATACATGCCTTAGTACGACTTATGGGTATTGAGGATAGATGTGAGTCGTGTGGGCCTAGCATGCTGTGAAAGTTCGAGTCCGCCTGGCAGACTGAATTGAGCGGGCTTAGAACCGCTTGGGCTGGATCAGTGTGGGCTAACGTTGGGGCCTGTAATTCCTCAAGATCATCATGACACGTGTATGGTTCTGGGATGTGACCATTTTTATGTATCATCAGCTACCCCCCGAGTTAGTGAGTCGTCACATCGGTTCGCTAAGTCATTTCTTGGAGGTATGCGCCGCTCATGATTATTGAGTCTGAATCGTTGCTTGACCAGCGCGCTGCATTAATTGAACGTGCGTTGGTTCAACGGAAAAGAGGTGGGAACCCAACCTTTATTTAGGTCATCCGCAGTGTAGAGTCTGACTCTTCTACTCTCTTTGCTTTCGAAGATATCGCTCTGATTAGAAAAGATTGTTCATCTTCTTCATGGCCCAGCAAAACCTTCTGGACGATGCAATTTTGGCCAAGGAACTAGAGTTTTTCGAAAATAGGTTGTTGTCTAAACCTGTCCTTGCTGAAACTCATACGAAGTTTGGAGTTCTTGAGGACCTGCCGTTGTATGTCCTGATGGGTGACCAAACGCCAATGTCGCTTCCGGACGGTTTCATTTGCTTGCATCGTGGGATGCTTCAAACCGAAGTGTGTTTTCCAGTTCTGGACGTGATTTGGGAGTTCCTAGATCTTTTAGGGATTCCTCTGGCATAGTTGGGACCTAATGGATATAGGATCATCTTCATGATTCTGATCAGTGCTAAGGAGGCCGGTGTCAATGTGACTCCGCAGGTACTTCAATTGCTAACCTCTCATCGGCTGAAAAGTAATGTTGCCTGTAAGATGACATCATCGGCTTGCTTTGTTAATCTGCCTGAGGACTTCAAGTTTTGACAGAAGAACTGTTTCTTGGCACCTACGGATTCGAAGTATTTTCGATGCAATGGTCGTTCGCTCGAGCGACAGTTCAGGTCGCTTCGTAAGTTCAACCCTCTTCTTGTGACTTTGATATGCTTGATAGCGGGTTGGCTAATCGTTGTTTGTGTTTATTCGCAGGAAGGTTTCCTACTACTCCTCTTACCTTAAAGGAGAAAAATACCATAGAGACGTTTTGTGGCTTGCCAAAGAGAAACGCGATAGATGTCATAAGAGTTTTCAACTTCATTCGTAGCAGGGTGTTGGACAACTGGCGCGTTGCCCCCACTCTGTACCGAACATCGCGAGTTAAGTTGGAAGATGCGGCCCTTTCAAGGAAGAGGAAGGTTGTTGGGGAAAAAGTTGTTGTTCTGTCTGATGCGGAGGAGACGTCTAAAACGCTTGCCTCATTTGTGAGGAAGAAGTCCCATGTGAGGATTGGATCATCCTCGGCATGACCCGCTCCAGTGAGAGAAGAACACGAGTTGTTAGGCCTGTTGGGGCTAAGACTGATGTTTCTGGCTTGGAGAAAGATTACCAACGATTTGCAAGCAAATCTTAGTGACGCGCTGGTCGAAGCTCTGAATGATCGTCTAGTGTGGGTTGCAATGGCAACTTTCGCTAGCGCTGATTCGCATGGGACCGTTCCAGTAGAAGGCTCCCGTGAAGATTCGCATGAGGCTGTAGAATCTGATCATCCCGCTGGCGTGCAGTCTGAGAGTGGTAGTGGTGGCACATGCTAAGTTTCATGTAGTCCGCGTTAATCACCATCTCGTTCCAGGCCACAGCTAAAAGTGTTGGAGGTTCCTCTGGATAATTTGCTTCCTCATCTCCTTCCGGATCCTGTCAAGTCGTCTCGCAATAAAGGGTCTGTTGTTGTCGATAAGGGGAAGGCTACAGAGGAGAACCTGAGGACTGTCACAACCGTGAAGGGTGGCGCTAGCGTGATTCCTGATCCAAGGAAGCTTCATCCGGGTGCACGGATAAGCATGTTTGCACCGGACTTAGTGAATATGAGTTCACAAGTCTGGCACCAAGAGGTGGACATAGAATATGATTTGAGGAAGCATATAAGCAGACGTCACAACTGGCTAATGGACCACACTCCAAAACCCAAGGAGGATACGTTAGCAGGGTGTATGTATAAGGGCTTGAAGTACCTTATGTTGGGTATGTCTCATTTGAGCCAAGTGGTCGTTGCAGGGACGAAAGTCGAGGCGGCTCATGATAGGGTATACACTCTATGAAATTGAACAGCTAAAGAAGCAGGCCGAGGAGAAGAGGCCGGATCAGTCAACCGTAGCTGCTGAGACTCAGAGGGCTCGTTTGGAGGACCTTGAGCATAATTTGTCAGAGGTGGAGTCCGAGATGGACGAACTTAAAAAGGAGTTTAGCCGGATCCATCGAGAAGTCGAGGTTGCGCAGGAAGCTGCGGCTAAGGCGTGTTCTGAACTGCGGTCTCTTGCTGAAAAGAGTGCTTTGAAGGAAGCCGATTGGGCTGCTGAGAAGCAACAGTTGGAATCTGATGTGGAGTTCTATGCTCAAGAGGCAAGAAAGGCTGAGGAAAGCTCAAATTGGGGTGGCATGAGCTTAGTGTTGTGAAGAGCAGTCTGGCCACAGAGCAGTCTCAGGTCGACGCGCTAATTGGCAAGTTAGAGCAACTGGAGCGTGAACTTGTTGACTTGAAGGTGCAAGAGGAAGAGCTTCTTCAGGAACAAGGCAAACGTGAGTTCCGCTGGGTTGTACATGGTCGGCTGGAGTTGCTGGCGCTGATGAAGGAGGAGCATCTGGAGTGGGATCTCGGCCGTTATAAGAAGATGTCGTATGTAGACTTTCTGTTACCTTTGCGTCATTGGGCGAGGAAGACAATTTAGCTCCTGATGTTCAGTCGGGGCGCGCGTGGACACAACTCCTACTCTATTTTCCACTAAGCTTAGCTTTTCTGTTTCTGTATGTTCTCCTGATAAGGAGTAAACTTGGTGTGTTTGTACCCTTCTACGTTTTGATCATTAATAAAAAACAGTTTTATCTGTTTCGTGCTTGTTGTCTCTTTTGCATGTTTTTCATTTCGCCTTGTCGTCTTGCTTTGGCATAGGCTGGTTGAATCAATGGGAGGTTGAATAGTCTGTCTGCGATAGAGAACTGGACCACTTTGTGTAGTGAATGACTTAGGATCATTGCTGTGAAGTCATGTCCGATAGTGGGCATGTTGCGGAAAGTTTAGCTGGGGGTTGACCCGAGTCGTGTCTTGTCCCCGAGATAAGCTGCTCGAGGCTTACCTTGTTTGTCTGACCGGTCGGCTGCAGTTGCTGCTATGACCGAGTGTATGTGTCAGAGCATTTGTGTCGAGTCATGCGCCATAAGCTCGGGCTGGCATCCTAAGTAGTTTTTCTCTGGGCACTGGCCGTACGACTTTTGTATCGGCAAATAGCCTTCGCTGATATTAGAATGCCAGTCCGTTTGAGCGTGAAGATGTTGATTCAGCTAGGTTTATGTTTGCGACTGTTGCTTTGAAGGAAAGCGAAGGTCGCGTGGCGAGCTGCTTGAGACTCCCACCTTTTGAATCATTTATGACCGTACAAAGCGGACTACAGATTCGGGGAGTAAAAGTTTGACGACCAGGCTGAAAAATAGTGGTCCTGTGGGAAGCCATCAAAATCAGTTCAGGACTGACTAGGCTCCCACCTTCTGAATTGTTTATGACCGAGCAAAGCGGACTACAGATTCGGGGAGGAAAAGTGTGACCAGGCTGAAAAGCAGTGGTCCCGTGGCAAGCCATCGAAATCAGTTTAGGATTGACTAGGCTCCCACCTTCCAAATTATCTACACCTATGCGCATTAAGCTACAAATTTGGGAGTTTTCGGTGGCCACATTGAAAAACAGTGGTCCCATGGCAAGCCGTCGGAATCAAGTCGTGGCTGACTAGGCTCCCACCTTCTAGACTATCTACACCCGCACAGTGGGGGCTACAAGTCTAGGGTTGGTGATTCGGCAACCACGCTGAAAAACAGTGGTCCCGTGGCAAGTCGTTGGAATCAGTTCGGGATTGACTAGGCTCCCACCTTCCAAACCATCTACACCCGCGCAGTGGGGGCTACAGGTCTGGACTTTGATCAAAAGCTTTTGTTGCTAGTCGTCAAGCTAGGCTTACCTGATTAGGTCGGTGATCATTGACCGCAGAGGGGGCAATGATCTCTGGCAAGTCGTCGTCACCAAGTGTGATAGCGTTGATTAGACTTCCACTTCCTAAACCGTCGATGCCCGCGCTAAGCGAACTAGGTATCGAGTTGAACAAGAAGCCATTGTCATCAGCCTTGGATGACTAAGCTTGTCTGGTTTGAAAAGGGTTTTCGCCTGTTACGGGACATACGAACCTAGTCCATCAGCATCATGCATGGGGTGGACGAAGTTACCTTAAATCAGCTAGTGATCTGTAGGTACGATCCATATGTCAGAGTTGACTAGGATTTCTCGTGCTCGTGCCAAGCATGTGACATAATATTGTTTGAATAATGGGTTGAGCCCATGGGCCCGTAAATGAAGGGCTAGGGTTTTCTGCATGGTGCGCTGTGTGTACGGCGTAGATCACGTGGTAACACGTGTACAAAGTAGGTTGCATGACGGTTGAGTATCGGTTACTCCCCCTCAATTGATGGGGTTGCGTGTAACGCCATCAATTTGAATAACGTGGTCTGCTCACTTTCCTTGGGAATCATTGTCTCATTGTTTCCCATACGATATTCAATGCTTGGCAGTTAATGCTGGAGTGCCTGTTTGGTTAACCATCATGTCTATATAATGGTATTTTCCAATCGTTGTAGGCACTATCTTTCGCAGAGCTTATTTCCTGTGTAATGTTCTTGGTTGAAGAGTACGCTTTGGGTTTTCCAAAGGCTGAAGGAAAATGCTTTGGGTTTTCCAAAGGCTAAAGGCGGATCTCCATCTCTGGAGTCTCTGAATGTTCTGACATTTGCACTGATCAGGCATAGTGATAGTTGTTGTTATGTGTGGTCACTTGTTATGGGTGGGCACGTAGTTGATCTGTTGAGGTCTCGTAATTTTTTCTCACATCACAGAGAAGTAGTACAAATTCTCTCCCAAGGGAAGAGCCTGTAATTCATGTGCTAGTGCCTTATCGTTGTTCCTGAATGTTTAATTTTAGAGATAACACCAACGTCCAACTCCGTGGTGGCTCCCTCCACCACTTCTCGATTAATCTCGTTGCCTTGCCTTGCACTGAAATTCGGAATCTCGAGATGAAGAGGAGTTGAACATGGTCCATGGAGTGGACCATTGACTCTTGGACGCCTCTCAATCCCTGTAGCCGGAAGATGCACTCTACCTGTGTCAACCTGATACATGTCCCAGGTTTGTCAGTTTCGCCGGATCGAGCGTGTGAGTTGGCCGTATCTGGTTGTGACTTGTCGCGGGACCCTCGATTGCCAATTTTGTACCCCCGCGGACCATATTTGAGGGTCGTGTTTTCTTGATCATGGTTTTGTTCGCGGGCTGCTTGCTTTGGACTGTTCGTGTTGCTTATGTGGTCAGACAGTTTAAGCAAGTCCTCACTCCATATTGATTAGATGTCTTCAGTATGCAGTCTTTTGTATCCGCCTCAGGGTGTTCGTAATATGTAGCCTTTTGTATCTGCCTTAAGGTGCTTGTTGTTCCATCTTTCCAATAATCAATAGAGTTTGTTTTCGTAATTTTTCCTTTATTTCTTAAATGGTTGCAAATCACATAAGTCTTTTAAGAATTAAAACTCAATATTGACTATGGAAAGGAAAATAAATAACTTAAAGTAAACTAATTGTTGACGGAGAGAAATTGATCATGGCCTTGAAGTGAATTTGGGTTGCTCTCGCAGATCATTTAGCGAATTGTTTAGGCGTTACATAGGTTACTGAAGAGTAAACCTTGTAGAGGGGTGGGTTACCGCGCCGACGGAATGTTGAGGGGATATGTTCCCGCTTATCGTGGCCTTTTTGTCTCACTGGGCGGAAGAGCTTATTACTCCTGTCCCGCTCGAAAGTGATGTCTCTACCATCATTTGGCCTGGCACTGGGTCATGCTGCTCTGCAAGATGTAGCTGAATCTGGGAGCATTCTATTTGTTTCAGTGCAGCATAGTGGCAACCTCGTGTCGTAGGTTGGTTTCCACGTATTGTCCCTTCAAAGTGGTTAGCAGTATACCTAATGCACTGGTGAAGGGTGGAGACCACTGCTTCCATCTGGTGGAGCCATGGTCTTCCCAAGATGAGATTGTAGGATGATGGCGCGTCTACCACCATGAAGTCTAGAAATAGAACCTTCCAGAGCTGCGGCTCTCCTGCTACCGTAGCTAACCTTATCTTTCCGATGGGGAAGCATTTTTCGCCACTGAATTCGATAAGCGGGTGTTCTAAAGATGTCAGGTTTTCTTCCTTGAGGTCCATTTTGCGAAACATGTTGTAGAAGAGAACGTTGATCGAGCTTCTTGTGTCCACCAGGGCTCTATTCACTTCCACCTTGCTATGGAGACCGAGATGACTAGAGCGTCATTATGTGGCGCTTAGACTCCTTCGAGGTCTTTGTCCGTAAAGGTCAAGGTGGGAATGGGGCTCTGAATCCTTGAGTGGCAAATGTGTATGTCCTTATCCGCGGGTTGTGTCTGTGTCCCCAGTAAGGTCCGCTTGCGAAACCTGTATGACTGGTCTTCATTCGGTCTGACTCCATGAAGAACGTATATTATCCCTGAAGTTTCATTTTCTATTTCTTTAACTGACTCCCCCTGTCCCTTGTTTGTTATGTTCGCTTCTCAGACTTCATAAACTCTTTCAGTTTGCCTCTGTAGATCCAGTATTCGACCTCATAGCTCAGACTCTTGCAGTCATTGGTGTCGTGACCGCCCTCCTTGTGATACGTGCAATACTTATCATTATCACTCTTGGAGGGGGTCTCCGCGTGTCTTCGGGGGCCACTTCAGTTCCTCCCAGCTCTTCATGGATTTAAGTACGTCTGACAAGCTAGCATTTAAGGGTGTCACAGCTCTGGATCCAACGTAGTTGGATGTTTTCTCCGATCTGAACCAACCAGGGTCCGGCCTGTTGTCACTGCACTTTCTTTTGCTATATTCCTCATCCTCGCGTCTCTTGCCCTCCTTCTTGTCCTTAGGAGCGAAGGGATTCTTCTCGACTTTGGATTCCCTTTTAACAGTCATCGACTCCTCCAGGGTGATGTGTCTCTGGACGATCTTGAGGAGCTCTGTCATGTCCAGAGGGGGCTCCAAGGTGAGGTCCTCGTAGAGTTTTCCCTTTTTGAGGCTCGTAGTGAAGGTCGTCACGGCTTTATCATCGTTGCACCCATCGATAAGGGTCAGCTCATTGTTGAAGCACGTGACATATTCTCGGAGTGTCTCGCCGGACCTTTGTTTTAAAGAGAGTATGTAGTGTGGGCCTTTTTGGAAACGTTGGCTCCCAACGAAACATATCAAGAATTCTTTCGCTAGCGTTTTGAAGGAGTCGATCGACTTCGGCGGAAGGCTGTGGAGCCACGTCGGTGCTGAGTTTTTCATACTAGTGGGAAAGGTTCTGCACATGACAGACTCATATCCTTCTTTAAGGGCCATTATATGCTAGTAATGGTGTAGGTGGTCGAAAGGATCGATGATTTCGTCGTAGGAGTCAAACTTCGGGGGAGTGAACTTCCTCGGAAGAGCCTCATTCATGATCCGGTCCACAAATGGTAGGACAGAGAGGCGGTATAGTACGTCTCGATCGTACGCCCCTCTGCGTAGGGGGTTCCCAGGGCCGAGCCTCTTTGTCCTGGTAACGAGCTCAGCATTAGCCACGCAGCCTCCCTTAGTCCAATGAGAACTAGCAGGGGCTTGGCTCTCGTGCGCTTGCTCCCTATCATCTTTTGGAGGCAGAGGTTTGTGTTGTTCCTAGTCTCCATTGGCATGTGGTAGATTTGGTTGCATGAGAGCCTCCACCACCTTGGCTATCTGTTGTATTTGAGATGTCAGCCTATCGATCCAGGGGTCTGCTATTGTTGTCGTCGGCGCAGGGGCTTGAGTATGTAGCCCGTGTATGACCAAAGCCGCTGAAAGCGATGGTATTGCGCCAACCGGAGCGTTTGATGTGTCCCTCTATTCTCCGTTGTTGCGTGACCTAGTAGTCACCATCTCTCTGGATTTTTAAAAGGAGACAATGCTAGTGAAAAAGTTAAGAACTCTGTCGTCCCCACTAATTGCGCCAAACTGATGCAGACATTTTCCGCTCCCTGCTTTGACCCGGTTCTTGCTGACCTGCACAGGTAACGCCCGTGAGCCACAGACTGCCATTGTGGTGGCCGATGACACTCTGATGCTAAAGTCATACAGGGATTTGAGGAAGGTATAATGCTGTAACAGAGAATTTGTAGTGTACCTTAGCTTACCAACCTCATGTCTTATTTATAGGACAAGGAGTCCTGGTTCTACCAGGCCATCATAGGCGTAGTTTAGGAAGGAGGTATTTGTGAAGATCATTATCTAATTAGGAGTCGTGTTGTAGGAGAGAAGTTTCATGTTAGCCCCGTGCTCCTAGATACGTGAGAGATAATTCCCATTGCGAGAGTAATCCGTCGAAGAAAGTTTACATGTGTGGAATGTACCCTGGTATTCGTTTCCTAGTTGGAAGTAGAAAGCAGTTGTAGTTGCCCGTCCGAAGCTGATCATCGAGATACTTGCCTTAGTAGGACTTATGGGTATTGAGGATAGTTGTGAGACGTGTGGGCCTAGCATGCCGTGAGAGTTCTAGTTCGCCTACCGGACTTAGAACCGCTTGGGCCGGATCAGTGTTGGGCTGACGCTGGGGGCTATAAATCCTCGAGATCATCATGACACGTGTATGGTTCTGGGATGTGCCCGTTTTTATGTATCATCAATGTTCGTACCAGTCTATGTGATGTGGAAAAAGAGTTATCCACTGAGAAGGCAGTTTTTTATGAAGCTTCTTGTGTTGAAGTTGAGCAATCCGTTATTTGTGATATTGCTGAGAGGCGGGTGGAACAGATAATTGTTGCGCTTGATTATGTCAATGCGGATACTTCTGTTATGCTTACCACCGCTAAGGGGCAACTTGCCGCGACAAAAAAAGAACTCACTACTGCCAAGGATAGGCTTTGAATTGTTGAAGCCAAAGATTGGAAGCGAGTTGTTGATGGATGGGTTGAGCTTTTTTATTATATCAAGGGGTTTGGCAAGGATTTATCCAGATACCGTCACTTGGTTGGCGAAGCTTTCGAGGACGATGATGTCAAAGAACCTGCTCCGGTAGTTGAGGAGCCACTGTTTCCTTTATCCTTAAACGCCCCTGAGCCATTGCTTTCTCTCTCGGTTGAATAGGGTTTTTCCTATGTTCATGTAGTTGCCTCCATTTCTTCACCTACTTATTCATCTCCTTCTCTGGATGTAATAGAATAGTATTATCAATGAAATGAATTTTGTTATTTCTTTTCTTTTTAGTTCAGTTGTAGCTGTCTTGGATTTTGCTTTTGAATTCCTTTGTAGGTGCTTATGTGCCTAGGCTCATCATTCGCCGATGGCTCGGCGTTATCCCTCTTGATGTGTTGCAAAAAGT
Source organism: Berberis vulgaris (assembly GCA_963556465.1). Lineage (NCBI taxonomy): Eukaryota > Viridiplantae > Streptophyta > Magnoliopsida > Ranunculales > Berberidaceae > Berberis > Berberis vulgaris. Next base: position 70,924,288 of record OY747130.1, read on the forward strand.
TTGCTTTCATTTGTTCCTTGAATCGTGTTGATTTGTTCCTCTACTTCTGACTTCGTTGATTTGACGTGTTTGTCGACTAGAAGTTATTGTGTTACGTCAACTCGTTCATTGAGCTTTTACTTCGTTAACTCGACGTCTTGGTCGACTCAAAGTTTTTTGTTATGTTGACTCATTTGTGCAACTCTTACCTTTTTGACGCGACGTTTTAGTCGACTCGAAGTTTCTGTGTTAAGTTGACTTTGGTGTCCAATTTTTATTTCGTTAACTCGACATTTCAGTCGATTCGAAGTCTTTATATTAAGTTCACTCGGGTGTCAAACTTTTACTACGTTAGCTCGATGTTCTAGTTGATTCGAAGTTTTTGTGTTGGGTATCCAACTTTTACTTCGTTAACTCGACGTTCTAGTCGATTCAAAGTTTTTATGTTAAGTTAACTCCAGTGTCCAACTTTTACTTCGTTAGCTCGACGTTCTAGTCGATTCGAATTTTTTGTGTTTAGTTGACTTGGGTGTCCAACTTTTACTTCGTTATCTCGACGTTCCAGTCGATTCGAAGTTTTTTGTGTTAAGTTGACTCTGGTGTCTAACTTTTACTTCGTTAGCTCAATGTTCTAGTTGACTCGAAGTTTTTGTTTTAAGTTGACTCTGGTGTCCAACTTTTACTTCGTTAGCTCGATGTTCCAGTCAATTCAAAGTTTTTGTGTTAAGTTGACTCGGGTGTTCAGCTTTTACTTCGTGGTTGATCAGACCAGAAATTTATACATTTCCAACTTTTGTCGTGATTTCATGTTGCTAGGTACGTTGATTTCTTTGTATGGCTAATTTTTTGATGTATTTATTCTGTCGTCCACGCAAAAAATGAGGATTTTGAATAATTAGTCTTATTGATATTCCCTTTTGGGCGTTTTCATCAGTTTTAGCTGTTAAAGCATTTACGCTGGTTCGAAGTACGATTTGATTTGTTTCCCTTTGTAGTCTCCTTCTGCTTGATATTGGTTCTCGTATTAGAGATTGATGTTTTTGTTGCTTTGTCTTCCTTCGCTTGATGTTGGTCCTCGTATTAGAAATTGATGCTTTTATGTTTGATGGCTGGGTGGCGTTGGTTTGTCTGGTCATGTTCACGTCATCACCAAACTGTTCGATCATGCTCATGTCAACACCAAACTGTTTGATCATGCTCACGTCAGCACCGAATTGTCTAATCATGTTCACATCAGCACCAAATTGTCCAATCATGCTGATGTTGGCTCCGTATTTTGTGTCGACCGCCGAGGTTCGGCCGAGTCTGTTTTTGTCAGTTTTGTTGTTATTGATTCGGGGTGAGCGTGCACCCGTCGATAGGATCTTCAAATCATATTAGTTGGTTGATGCAAACTTCTCCATGTTTTGTGCATTCGTGGAATGACTTGTCTAGTTTCGTTAGTATTTTTCTTCTGATATAAATCAGTTTGAGTGAGAAGTTTTTATGACCGCTTCTTCTGTTAGGTTATCTATTTCAGTTCCTCCGGCTATGTAGTGTAAGGCGTATATCAGTTCTCTGGGATGTTCTTTTGATCCCATAGTGTTATCTCCTTTCTCCTTCCATGTGACTTGTTTATTTGGCGTTCCGATAAACTCATCAAGTCATCCTTTCTGGAACTCTATTTCGTCTTTTAGGTTGTCGCAGCTTTCGGTATCGTGCCCATGATCCTTATGGAAGGAACATATTTGCTTGTCGGGTCTCATCGCATCTATCCCATTTTGTTGTGTGCTTCAGTATATTGGCTCGACTCGTTTTCAGGGTTGTGTATGGTTTGTATGTATTATTCATCACATTTGTTACTCGCTCGTGTCGAGGCCGTGCTAATTGTAGTTTCTCGAATTCTTGTTGTTTTGAATCAATCATTCCACCATTCCTATGTTTCTTCGGCTGGATGCTATCTTCCCGTTGTTCGTCATCTCGTCTTTTTTCCTCCTTTCTTTCTCGTTTCCTTGAAAGATTATCTCTTTCTTGATCATTTTTTCTCCTGAGCGCCTTCATATCCTCTAGATAAATGTATTTTTGAGCCGTTTTCAATAAGATTGACATGCCTTTTGGAGGGTCTAGGTTAAGAGCATCAAAGAAGGAGCCTCTATTCAGTCCGGCGATGAAAATTGTAGTGGTTGTATCGTCGCTACATCCATCGATCATTGTTAATTTGTTGGTGAAGCGAGTGACGTATTCTCGTATTGTCTCCTCAGGCTTTTGCTTGATGTAGAGGAGATAGTGCAGTCTTTTCCTCATTATCTGGCTCCCGATGAATTTGGTGATAAAAGCAGTGGCTAACGCCTGGAAAGAGTTTATCGATCTCAGTGATAGGTTGTTGAACTAATTCATTGTTGTGGAGGTGAGGCTGGTCAAAAATGTCCTACACAAAATTGACTTCGTGGTTTTCTGCAGGGCCATCATGTGATGAAAGTGTCTCAGGTGATTAGTTGGGTCGGTAGTACCATCATATACTTCGAACTTTGGTGGAGTGAACTTCTTTGGCATTGTCATTTTCATGAGGGCGTCGGAGAATGACGGCTTGACTAACTCGTATAATATGTTGGGATCTGTGACCCCTAATCTGAACGGGATTTCGGCAAGCGTTTCTTCAAACTTTGGAGTATTGCATTAGGGGAGTTTGTTGCTTTCGAATTTTCCTTATTGAGGTTCTGCTAGGACTTTGTTACTTCCTTCAGTTCGGTTGGCGGAGTTTTGCTAAGGCAGTGCTTGAACAGGGTCAGTTGCCTGGGTGCGCTCCTGAGTGATTTTTTCCAGCATCTTTGTCATATAGTTCATCTGGGCCATGAGCAGATCTACCCGAGGATCCGTGACAGCATCGCCAGATGTTTGGGTTGTCTGGTTGTGCTGCAATTCCGTATTCTCGAGTTCTATCGGTCCGATGATCTGAGTCGCTTCTTGTTCGTGAGCTGTTAGTGATGCATCATTGCCAGGAAGAGAGTTGTCGCGATCACCAATGGGTTGAGGATCTGTGGAGTGTGTCATTTGCTTCGATGACTTATTCATCTTCTATCAGATTGTGTGAGCTTTGCCATTGTAGATCTTGTTTTTATAAAGGAAACTCGTCGTTCCCTACGGACCACGCCAAACTGATGCATCCAAAAATCGTCCTCTTGTGAGTTTGACCTACAAAACAAATGTTAGACTACCAAGGACCACCTTTTTGGTGGCCGAAGACACTCCGATGCTTAAGTCAGTAACTTTGTTTTAAGAATGAAGTAAATCTGAACAGAACTCAGTTAAAGTTGCATACCTATGTCGAATGTTTCCTTTACCTTTTATAATGATCACGATTAATTTCAGCGTGACTTAAGCATGGGAGGCACAATGTAACAGTCTCCTCCTTAACAGAGATGCATCCGTGGAAGAGTAACTCCTTCCATGGAGGCATAATTTGGGTAATATGGAACCCCAAGGGAGTGCGCATGACTGAGATCTCAACAACAGATCAAGCAATATTTGTGGAAGCTGTTTGGCCAAATGGAGACACAAATGTGTTCACGTTTGTATATGGGAGGAACAACTATCTAGTAAGAAAGCAATTATGGCTTGAACTAGAGCAGTTTGCTGACTCCAATCAAGCTCATTGGGTCATCATAGGGGATTTCAATTCCATACTGTATTCAAATAAAAAGGTTGGAGGAAAGGAGGTTAGTCCATCTCAATTCATAGATTTGCTTAACTGTGTCCAAAACGCAAGACTTATAGACGGCACATACAAAGGTTGCCTACTCACATGGAGAAATAAGCAGACAGATAATAGGAGAGTTATGTCCAAACTGGACAGAGTCATGGTAAACCAACAATGGTTGAACACTTCCCCTAACTCAGAGGCAAAATTTCTGAATCTTGGCATCTCGGATCATTCGCCAATGACTTCTCACAATCTATGATAACCAAAACGCCGAATCAAAGCCATTCCAGTTCTTCAATTACTGGATATATGAGCACAGTTATCAGGATGTGGTAGAAAAGGTCTGGAAACAGCAAGTGAATGGTAACGCCATGTATTGCTTCGTTCAACGACTCAAAGTGGTAAAAACTATGCTAACTGAATGGAGGAAGGCATTCTTCATCAATGCAAATTCAAATGTACAGGCAACAAAACAACAAATGAACAACCTACAACTAGCCATTCAGCACCAACCACTAGACTACACTCTTGCTCAACAGGAAACAAAGTCAGTAAAAAAAAATATGCCTATGCCAGGTGTAGTGGAGAGTCTGAATTACAACAGAAATCAAGAACGAAGCATATGCAAGGAGGAGATGACAATGTGGCTTATTTCCATAATAATGTCAGAGAACGAAGATCAAAAAATAGAATTATGCCAATCTACAACGAAGCTCATGAGAAACTAGAGGATAATGCAGAGATCGGTGCAGGATGTGTAGCTTTTTATGGGAACATATTTGGTGGGGAACAAGGAAACTACAATGCTTCCATCATGGATGGCCTAGAGGTGGAAACGGAGTTAGCAGTAGACAAAAGCAAAGAATTGGAGGCAGAGATCACCAAGAATGAAATTACAGAAGCACTAGCCTCGATTGACATTAATAGGGCACCGGGTCCAGACGGATTCCCATATCTCTTTTTCAAATCTGCATGGAGGATTATAGGAGATGATTATGTGAAAGCTATCCAGAATTTCTTCAGAAGTAACAAACTACTAGGAGAGTTAAATGCTACTAGTGTAACTTTAATTCCTAAAGTTACTAATGCATCCTATTTTAGCAATTTTAGGCCAATTTCTTGTTGCAATGTATTGTATAAATGCATTACCAAAATAATGACGAATGGGATGAAGAAGGTCATTCCGAAACTTATCGACTTGAACTAGTCAGCCTTCATCAAAGGTATATATATATGACAACATAATGCTCGCTCACGAACTGGTGAGAAATTATCACAGAGATCGCGGACCCCCAAGGTGTGTAGCTAAGATTGATCTTCGTAAAGCCTATGATACTATACAGTGGGACTCATGTTGGCAAGATACGGTATCTTCGGGCTAGGAATATGCTAGGAATATTGCATTTGTTGGAGATTTTCTCTCCTTATACTTTGTTGGCAAGATACGGTATCTTCGAGCTAGGAATATGCCTTATACTTTGTTGGCAAGATATGGTATCTTCGGGCTAGGAATATTGCATTTGTTGGAGATTTTCTCTCCTTATGTTTAGCTTGTATCCTTATTTTGAGTGGTTGGTTTCTTGTATATATGTAACCATGAGATATCAATGAAAGGGAACAATTTTCTGTGCCAAAAATTATCATGGTATCAGAGCAATCGAAATTCCTCTAAAAAATAAAAAAAAATTGAAACTTCTGTGAATCGCCATGGCCGGAGGAGGTAACAATGGCAAGAGCAAGAATGATGCAATCACGTCGTATACGTTAACCTCAGCAGATAATCCTGGAGCACTTGTGACTCATGTGCAATTGAAAGGAACGAATTATGAAGAATGGGCAAAGGCCATGAAAGTGGCGTTGCGGGCCAAAAAGAAACTTGGTTTCATCGATGGAACGATTCCACAGCCAGTGGATAACTTGACAGAAATTGAAGATTGGTGGATGGTGAATTCCATGTTGGTGGCATGGATATTCAACACTATTGAGCCGTCCTTACGTTCGACCATTACTTGTAGGGAGAACGTAAAGGAACTTTGGGATGATTTGCAATTGCGCTTTGCGATTGCCAATGGACCGCGTATTCAACAATTACAATCAGAATTGGCGGAGTGCAAGCAACGTGGACAACTTGTTGTAACCTATTTTGGTTGATTGAAGATGTTGTGGGATGAATTAAATGACTATGAGCCGATTTTGACTTGCGGATGTGATGGGTGTAAGTGCAAAATCACGGATCGTTTGATCAAGAGACGGGAAGACGAGCAAATCCATTAGTTTTTTATGGGATTGGAAGACTCCATGTTTGGTACGATGTGCTCAACCGTACTAAATATGGAACCATTGCCAGGCTTGAATCGAGTCTACGCAATGATTGTTACGGAAGAAAGGCATCGCGAGATAGCCCGGGGAAAAGATGATAGAAGTGAAGTTGTGGCCTTTGTTATTCACGCAAAGGGTCGAGATAACAAAGAAAGGAATGAGACTTGCAAACACTGTGGAAGAATGGGACATGATGCGAATGGGTGCTTTCAGATTATTGGGTACCCCGAATGGTGCGGAGACGGACCTCGTGGAGGAGGACGTGGGAGTGGCCGTGGTGCTGGACACAGAATGGGTCGTGGACGTGGTCCAGCCCGTGCGAATGTTGTGCACAGTGTGAGTGGGCGCGGGATAGCGTCATCTGTGATTGAGCCAGATCGTGCAAGCCTTCCCGGCCTTACCGAAGATCAATGGACAACGCTTGTGATGATGCTGAACGCTCAAAAGATTACTCCCACAGAAAAACTAACTGGTAAGATCTTTGAACAACAGTGGATTCTTGACTCCGGCGCTTCACATCATATGACCGGATGTTTTGATCTTTTTGCTGATGTTTGCGAAGTGGCTCCATGTTCCGTGGGACTATCGAATGGAGATGAAACAATGACAACGAAAGAAGGAACTGTGGTTATTGGAGATAAATTGAGATTGTCACATATTTTATTTGTTCCACAGTTGAATTGCAATTTGTTGTCTATTGGTAAATTACTTTGTGAAGCAAACTTTAGAATCACTCTTACTAATAAGTTGTGTGTGATACAGGACCGTACCTCGAGGACCCTGATTGGTGTGGTGAACAACGTGACAGGATCTATGTCTTGGTGTGACACCGGCGCACGTGCACAAGGTGAAATGCAAGAATGATGTTGAGCTGTGGCATCGTCGTATGGGACATCCGTCTTATCATATTGTAGGTGCTCTACCACATTTTAATTCAATTATTGTTGATTCGGAAAATAAAGCTTGTGAAATTTTTCTGCGTGCAAAACAAACCAGAGATGTCTTTGAACAAAGTAGTCATAATGCAAATGAATCTTTTTCTCTGATTCATTGTGATTTATGGGGGCCTTATTGTGTCCCGTCCTCTTGTGGAGCAGTTTATTTCTTAACCCTCGTGGATGATTTTACTAGAGCAGTGTGGATTTATTTGCTTATTGAGAAATCTGAAGTGCATAATATTTTGAAGAATTTATGTTCTATGATTAATAGACAGTTTGGTAAATAAGTGCAAATACTGAGGAGTGATAATGGGACTGAATTTACTTCACTAAAGTCTTTCTTTGTTGAAAAAGGAATTGAATTTCAAACATCTTGTGTTGGGACTCCTCAACAAAATGGTAGAGTAGAAAGAAAGCATCGTCATATCTTGAATGTGGCTCGTGCCCAGGCTAGTCTTCCCATTCAATTTTGGGGAGAATGTGTGTTGGCCGCTGGGTATTTGATTAATAGGACACCCTCCTCCGTCTTGGGTGGGAAAACCCCTTATGAAGTTTTGTTTAATACTGCTCCATCTTATGACAACATTCGTACATTTGGGTGTTTGTGCTTTGCTCGAGTTCGAGAAAATGATAAATTTGCATCTAGAAGTCGTAATGTGCTTTTGTGGGTTATCCGTATGGAAAGAAGGGATGGAAATTGTATGATTTGGAGAAAAATGAGTTCTTTGTTTCTCGTGATGTTGTTTTTAGTGAGGGGGAGTTTCCATTTCAAAAACCCCCTATTGATCCTATTATTGCCACAAGCAACGAGTTTCTAGTTGAGGATATCTTTGGTGATGAAAATTTCACGGATCCAACGCCGTTACAGTTGGGTATAGATGATGAGTCGCAAGAGCCTAGCGACAGGGGGAGTGTTGGTGTTGTTGAATCCGTGTCCATTGCTCCTAGTGCTACAGGAGGCAGTACACAACGTACACGGCGTCCTTCGAGCCGTTTACAGGACTATGTGTGTCACACCGCTCGCTGCCCCGATCCCGTCACACCAAATCCTATTTCTCAATTACTCCCTATCCCATAGCTAATTATGTAAGTTGTGATAACTTTTCTGCACCACATCGTCGTTTTTTGGCAGCTATTACAGCCGAGACTGAGCCTACCTATTTTTCTGAGGCTGTCAAACATGACAAATGGCGCACTGCTATGCAAGAAGAAATAAAGGCTCTCGAAGATAATGGGACGTGGACTGTGGAGACTTTGCCTTCTGGGAAGAAACCCATCGGTTGCAAATGGGTTTACAAAACGAAGTGCCAATGGGTTTACAAGACTGAGCCTCCTTATGTTTAGCTTGTATCCTTATTTTGAGTGGTTGGTTTCCTGTATATATTTAACCATGAGATATCAATGAAAGGGAACAATTTTCTGTGCCAAAAATTATCAACTCAATTCTGCATATGATGATGATGAAGAAGTTCTCGGACAGATTTATACACTGGGTACACGCATGTATATCTACGGCCAGGTTCTCAATATCTATTAATGGATCCCCAAAAGGATTCATAAAAGCCAGCGTGGAATCCGCCAAGGCTGTCCAATGTCATCTTATCGCTTTGTCATAGTGATGGAGATCTTTTGCTCAAACAAAAGGTAGAGGAAGGCTCATATACCCTTCACCATAGATGTAAAGAACCGACCATAACTCACCTCTGCTTCACGGACGACCTAATAGTATTCTTCCACAGTGACATGCAATCTGCCTCAGCACAATAAGAAGTTCTTGAAACCTTCAAAGAATGTATTGGTCTGCAAGTTAATGTACTGAAAAACAACCTATACACATCAGGAGTGCAGCAGGATGTTCTTCAAGCCATAACAAGTACCCTGCAGTTTAATATCTTTGCTCTTCCAGTCAGGTACTTAGGGCTCTCCCTTGTTTCTACAAAACTCGCCTATAATGACTGCCTACCTCTCGTAGAAAGAGCTAGGAAGAGAGTTCAATCATGGAAGAATCGCACACTATCTTATGCAGGGAGAGTTACACTTATTAAAGCAGTATTAAACAGTCTCCATGTGTACTGGTCCTCATGTTATACCCTCCCAAAAGAAGTTATAGCATAGATGAATGTAGTTATGCACAATTTCTGATGGTCAGCAGCTGACACATACGCAAAGGTTCCCATGGTAAGCTGGAAGAAAATTTGTCATCCCTATCAGGAGGGAGGACTAGGAATCAGGTGTATCGAGACATCAAACCAAGCTTCCATGACCAGACACGCATGGAATCTAGTTACCAACAAAGAAAATATGTGGGTGAAATGGGTAAAGAAGAACTTGATAAAAGACAAGATTTCTGGGTTATGCAACCACCTAGAGATTGTTTTTGGAGCTGGAAACACATCTTGGACAGCAGGGATATTGCTAGCACTCTGATTACTCACTTAATAGGGAATGGAGAGCACACCTCACTATGGAAAAAGCCTTGGCATCCAATGGGGATACTGATAAATAATTTTCCGCTGCACCTACAATATGATTCTCTGCTACATAAAGACGCCAAAGTAAGTGTCTTAATAAGATAAGGAAGGTGGCAAACACAGGGTCACACTAGAGCAGCGATTAGAGACATTATTGAGGACTTGACTGCAGTGGAACTAGACACACGATTTGATGATGAGATAGCTTGGATGGGAGGCAAAGAAGGAGAGTGCTCAAGCAAGGAGGCTTACAATTCTATCAGACACAAAGACATCCTAGTACAATGGGCAAGGTTAGCATGGTTCAAGGGAAGAATCCCACGACAGAGCTTCGTAATATGGCTGGTAATGCACAATGTGCTAAAGACACAGGACAAACTCAAGAGCTGGAAAAAAATTGAAACCTCTCTATGCAGCCTATGTAACTCGGAGTCGGAAAATGAGAATCATCTCTTCTTCTCATGTTGGTACTCTAAATTAGTTTGGTCTCATGTTCTTTTCTATCTAGGATACACAAGACAACCAATGAACTGGGACCGAGAGTTGCAATGGTGCCTGCAACACTTCAAAGGGAACTCACCGGCCACCGTGATAAAAAAAAATACATTCAATGCAACCGTCTACCACCTATGGCAGGAGAGAAACAGAAGAGTCTTTCAAATGAATCGCATAGTGGCAATGAGATTACTGCTGAAAATAGTTGAGGATGTCAGACTACGCACTTCAGTCCTGGAGATTAAAATGGAAGACAATGCAAGAAATAGACAGTTAAGTGATAGATGGAAACTGTCAGCCCAGATGGAGCACAGGAGTGGTACATATCACCCATGGAAACGGTCTGAACTAGGATGGTACAAGATTAACTCAGATGGCTCTATGAACGGCTTAATAGGAGGATATGCAGCAATTATTAGAGACTCCAATGGAACAGTAATAGCAGCAGCAGCAGGCTCCACTTCAGCAACCACAGTTCTGCTCCATGAACTGCAAGGTGTAGAGATAGGTGTTAAGCTTGAAAAAATAGCATGGACTAAGGCAGATTATCCTCAATATGGACTCAGGAAACACATCAACCTTCCTATCTTCTAACAAAGTGCCACCTTGGGAAACAAGGCATATAACAAGAAGAATCAAACTAGCACTTTGCAGAGTTTGAAAGCTTTCAAATAACTCACGCGGTTAGGGAAACCAACCAAGTAGCAGACAAGCTTGCCAAACTACTCCACAATGTGGAATTCCTAGAAATCATCCCTAGTTCGTTTGCGGAAGAAGTAAAAAAATTTGTTTATGAAGATGCTAAAGGTAGGAAATATCTGAGAATGTAATCGATCAATCCTTTTTTCAGTTGTCTGGGGAGCCCATAAAAAACCCCAACCTTGGCCTATGATGCTAAAGAAATTTTAATAATTATTTGATTTTAAGGAGCCTCCACATGTAGCGTTGAAAACCGAATCGACGGTTTGGTTTTTCACCTAAATCGTGAACCGACCGACTTTGGTCGGTTTCAAAAATTTCAAACCGTAACCAAACCGACTAAAACCAAACTAAAACCGAACCGACCAACTATTTCAAACATATTATATTATTTTTATATAAAATATATTTTATTTATTATATATATTCGGTCGGTTCGGTTTTGTCGGTTAAAATCACATAGAAATCGAAAACCAAACCGACCACTTTGATTTTGAATTTTTTATTATATTATTATTATTATTATTATTATTATTATTTTATTATTATTATTTTATTCTTTTTCTCTTAAGGGCCAAGGGTAACTTAATAATTTATCTATATAAATGGATATCCGTGGGGGCGGATATGGCCAAATTCGTATTCGCATCGAATATTTGACGGATATTGTTTGGTTCCTCGAAACCGCTCGTATATCCCTTTAGGTACAACCAAATCCGCCCCCATTCGAGGTGGGTGGGGGCGAATATCTGTGAAAATATGCCCTACTGCCAACCCTAGGTTTCAAAATTTTTTCATCTGATTAGTAGCATAAATAAACCATCTTAATCATCGGTTCACTTCTAATTAAGAAGCTAGACACCGAGATGTTTGTTCATATGACAATTAAACCACAACTTATAGTTCTTTCAAAGTAAAAACAGTCCAAGACTGAATTTTGCGATTCTAACTGGGATAAAAACAACATGAACCGGTTGGTCCCGGTTAGAATCGGGTCGAGACCAGAATTCTTGCCCACCCATATATACACCACATTTGTAAAGGTCATGATGTTTGGGACTCATTATGTTCCATAAGAAAAGAAAGTGTCATATAAACATTTTACATTTGCTAGAAAATAATGGAAATTACCCAAAATACAAGGTAAGTTTGCACAGATAGTATATTTTTGATGCACTTAATGACATACATACTATTTGTCTCTCAAAAGTCAAAACTTTATGTACCATTTATACTTGGTACTTTGTTTTCACTCATTTCATTATAATATCATTGACCATATATTTATAATGAATTTTCAAATTGTGTATAGTTTAAATGGAAAACAAATAAGTCAGTGTAGTATTGCTACTTCAAGGAATTCATTAAAGCACATTTCAGTGGATGATACATACACCTAAAATTAGGGCTGAACAAAAAATCAATCAAATTGATGAAAACCGAATCGATTGGTTCGGTTTAAATTCGGTTCGGATCGGTTTTGGTTTTAAAAAAATTAAAACCGAAGTGGTTGGTTCGGTTTTGCGATTTCTATGTGATTTTAACCTACCAAACCGAACTGATCGAATATATATAATAAATAATATAATATGTTTAAAATAGTCGATCGGTTTGATTTTAGTCGGTTCGGTTATAATTTGCATAAATTAGAATCGGTTTAATTTCGGATCGATTTTGTTAATGGTCGGTTCGGTTTGAAAATTTTAAAACTGATATAGTCGGTTCGATTCACAGTTTAGATGAAAAATAGAACCGACAGTTCGATTTCCAACCCTACTTGGGACTGGAGCATATCCTTCCTAGGCTAAAATACGTTGAAAAGGGAAGGACGCATATGATATTATACCAAATGAATAAGGATGAGGGAAAAAATATCTCAACAAATCTAAGTATGAAAAATTTGAGCCATTGAAACCCAATCCTCAAACCCATAGGCTGAGGTGAGGCTCATCATCCTGAATCCGTCCGTATAAATCACCAACCACTGCCACGATTGCAACTCACAATTATCTTTAGATTATTTATTTATTTATTTCTCTCACTCACTCTTCTTAACCTACGCACCCCTCCTCTCACCAACCCCACCCTTCCTCACCTCATTATATATTTCCTCCTCCTCCATTTCACTCCCTCTCCTCCTCATCACCAACTCCTCTCACATTACCTCCACCCACCACCAGCAGCAACTGCAGCCGATTCAAGCATGGATCGCGCTCGTCGACTCGCGAACCGGGCGATTCTGAAACGCCTGGTTTCCGAGTCGAAGCAATCCAAGCCTTCGCAAGGCAGCTCCTCCTCCTCTGGTTCCTCTTACGTTTCATCACTTGCTCCTTCAATCTTTCCCGGGGTGGGTTCACCCTCTTCGTCCGTACTACCCGGATCTTCTTCTTCATTGAGAAATTTTGCCGGGTTCGGGTTCGGATCCCAGACCCGCCGCTCCATCTCCGTCGAAGCCTTGAAACCCAGTGACACCTTCCCTCGCCGACACAACTCCGCCACCCCTCAAGACCAAACCCACATGGCTGAATCTTGTGGCTTCCCTAATCTCGACTCCCTCATCGACGCCACTGTCCCCAAATCCATCAAAATTGATAAGATGAAGTTTTCAAAATTTGATGAAGGATTGACTGAGAACCAAATGATTGCTCATATGCAGAAGTTAGCTGCTAAGAACAAGCTTTTTAAGTCTTTTATAGGAATGGGGTATTATAATACTTCAGTACCTGCTGTCATTTTGCGAAACATAATGGAGAATCCTGGCTGGTACACTCAGTACACTCCTTATCAGGCTGAGATCTCACAAGGTCGTTTGGAGTCTTTGTTGAATTACCAGACCATGATTTCCGACCTTACGGGGTTACCCATGTCCAATGCCTCGCTTCTCGATGAGGGAACTGCCGCCGCGGAGGCAATGGCTATGTGTAATAATATTTTCAAGGGGAAAAAGAAAACTTTCTTGATTGCTAGTAATTGCCATCCACAGACTATTGATATTTGTAAGACTAGAGCTGATGGGTTTGATTTGAAAGTAGTTACTGCAGATCTTAGGGATTTTGATTACAAGTCGAATGATGTTTGCGGGGTTTTGGTTCAGTATCCTGGTACTGAAGGGGAGATTTTGGACTATGGGGAGTTTATTAAGAATGCTCATGCTAATGGGGTTAAGGTTGTTATGGCCACCGATTTGTTGGCTTTGACTATGTTGAAGCCTCCTGGTGAATTGGGAGCTGATATTGTTGTTGGTTCAGCTCAGAGGTTTGGTGTACCGATGGGGTATGGAGGTCCTCATGCTGCGTTCCTTGCTACTTCGCAAGACTATAAAAGATTGATGCCTGGAAGAATTATTGGTGTCAGTGTTGATTCGTCGGGAAAGCCTGCTCTGCGTATGGCGATGCAGACTAGGGAGCAGCATATTCGTAGGGACAAGGCTACTAGCAACATCTGCACTGCTCAAGTATGAGTCTGCACTCTTTTGCTTGCTTTCAAGTATATATATTCTTTTTTGCACAAGTATTCAGTTTTGCCGTCTGTTCTAGTTGATAATTGTGACGTTAGTGATAGCACGCTCGAACCCAAGTCTGTGGTAACACGCTGTGAGAGCTGATATTTTACATCAAAATAATAAGCTCCATAAATGGGAAAGAAGTGGATATTCAAACAAAGACCAAAACTAAACTTCATTCAATCACATATTACTAGCTTAAATATGGGTCATTAGAGGAATCAAATGTTTGTGTAGGCACTGCTTGCAAATATGGCTGCTATGTATGCTGTGTATCATGGACCTGAGGGACTTAAAACCATTTCCCAAAGAGTTCATGGTCTTGCTGGGACTTTGGCATTGGGGCTGAAGAAGCTTGGAACTGTGGAGGTCGATGGGCTTTCCTTCTTTGACACTGTGAAGATCAAGTGTGCTGATGCACATGCAATTGCTGAGGCTGCTAACAAGAGCGAGATGAATCTCCGTGTTGTGGATTCAAAAACTGTAAGCATTATCTAACTCCATGTTGTTAATCGATTGATTGGAAGTTAGACCCTGATGCAGATTTAGTTACATTTCAGATAACTGTGGCGTTCGACGAGACAACAACCTTGGAGGATGTGGATAAGCTTTTTAAAGTGTTTGCTGGTGGGAAAGCTGTGAGTATCGATATGGATATGACGATATCTATTACGTACCGTGTTGTTCAAAATTTAATATAAAATGATCCATGACATGGACACCTTTTTGCTCAAATTATCAGGTGAACTTTACTGCTGCGTCACTTGCACCAGAGGTTCAGAATTCAATCCCAGCTGAGCTTGTAAGAGAGAGCCCATTTCTGACCCATCCAATCTTTAACTCGTATGGACTTTTTCTCTTAGTGAAGTTGCTACTTTGGATGTTTGTAATTTACTAGAATTTCTTCCAGTCATAGCCCTTTTCTTACTACATTGTGTTTGTCTCAGGTACCACACAGAGCATGAGCTTCTCAGGTACATCCACAGGTTGCAATCCAAAGATCTCTCATTGTGCCACAGCATGATTCCACTGGGGTCATGTACAATGAAATTGAATGCAACGGTGGAAATGATGCCCGTGACATGGCCTAGCTTTGCCGAAATGCATCCATTTGCCCCTTCAGAGCAAGCTTTGGGTTATCAGGTAAGTAGAAGTATTCTTCTAGGTGAAGCTTGGCAAATTGCATCTTTCTCATATGTCAGTATAAGAGTGTCAAGACCTCATATGTCAGTATAAGAGTGTCGGCCTTGACAGCTTCCATGTATGCGCATGTTTCTTTTGTAGGAAATGTTCAAAGATCTAGGTGATCTGTTGTGTACAATCACTGGATTCGACTCCTTCTCCTTGCAACCAAATGCTGGTGCAGCTGGTGAATATGCGGGGCTGATGGTTATTCGTGCATATCACATGGTAAGAGGATGCAAGCTTGCTTACTAAATGATGTTTTTGTGGTAAGGGGGTGTTCTTTATTTTGTATAAAGGTTGCTTGTAAAACAACCAAAATTCATCTTTTCATTTAATGAAAAATGTAGGCACAAGGCAACCACCACCGCAACGTCTGCATCATACCAGTCTCAGCACATGGTACAAATCCTGCGAGCGCAGCTATGTGCGGAATGAAAATTATTACTATCGGCACCGATGCCAAGGGAAATATCAATATTGTAGAGTTGAAGAAGGCTGCAGAAGCTAACAAGGACAACCTATCTGCTCTTATGGTGTAGTACTATAGTTATCACGTTTTGACGCTTATTGAAATTTGCGTCAGAGGAAATTGTTTTCCTTGTTTTTTCTCTTTTCTTGTTTTTGTGTTTGCTGAGCTATGGAATATATGTTTTACTCTAAGATTCCTCTATACATCTCATTGAATTTTATTTAATCATCAGGTTACATATCCTTCAACTCACGGAGTCTATGAAGAGGGCATTGATGAGATATGCAAGATTATTCATGACAATGGTGGGCAAGTTTACATGGATGGAGCTAACATGAATGCACAGGTTCGTTTCGTAATTAACTTTTTTCCCAAAAATAATTTTAAGAGAGTGGACGACACAAAGGTGTATGCCGATATCTATATATTTGAGAATGTTGTCTAATGGCTCGAAAGCCTCACTACTTAAAGAGCAATAAAGATGTGTTTTTTTTATTTTTATTTTTGACAGATTTTTGTTTCCCTAATGAAGATATTGTTTTGTTTCAGGTTGGCTTGACAAGCCCAGGTTGGATTGGAGCAGATGTTTGCCATCTTAATCTCCATAAAACATTTTGCATCCCTCATGGTGGTGGTGGACCCGGCATGGGCCCAATTGGTGTGAAGAAACACTTGGCACCTTTCCTTCCATCTCATCCTGTGGTAAGACAATATGTTGTGACCAACCGTTATCAATTAACTAAACCATATTTTTCATGTGTACGCAACATGCAAAAACTATGATCTGTGATCTTGGTTGTGCACTTGTGCTTAGTTGAACAGACCCATTTTAGAATTCGATTTCTTAAAGATCATTCAGTTTTTTCTTATTGCTTTTCGTGGATTTGTTGACCACATGAAGTTCAGTTTTGAAGTTAGGCCATCTTAAGCTGTAGTGCACCCTCTTAATTTGATTTATGTGACTAAAATTGATATATTTTTAGTCAATGTAGTTTCCTGGACTATAACAATATAATAATATAATGAAACAACCAAATTATATAATTAATTGCGAGCTGGATCTTGCAATTTTGTTTGTAAGTTGTAGGATCTTTATTTTTGATGTTTGTCCTCTTTGTTTAAGGTCTAGATCTAACCAATATTCTTACTTAACTATGTAATTTTTATATGTCTGCAAACAAGGATTGTGTTTTCGTGAAAATTTTCATTTTTCTTCGAAATTACGAAAAGAAAAAGGGCAAAAAAAAATTCGTAATTGTTTTGTGGTTATTTCGAAAATTTCGCTTTTTCGTGAAAATACAAAAAATCAGCTACTAAAAATTACATTTTGTCAAAAAATTTCGAGATTTTTTTGTAAATTTCAGTGTTTTTTCTAATTATCATATCATCTAATTATTTATTGATTTTTGAAACCACCCCCTAATTTTCTTATTATCATTTCTTCTACTTATATATTGATTTTTGAAACTGCCCCCTAATTTTCTAATTACAGGTATTTAGGCTTCATTTAATGTGTTTAATAGATTGATTTACTTGCATCTAATTTTTTTTTCACATATTTCATATACACTCAAAATTCATTATATATATTTCATGTATCCTCGAAATTTTAACTTTTTTTTCTTTACACCGGAGACTGAAATTAACTCGAAAAATGAAATCACAATCCTTGCCTGCAAATATACACAAAAACACATAAATATCACTTATTTGTAGAGGTCAATCATTGATAGATGGTCATGCATGCATTGAGTTCTAGATGGAGGTAATCGTGAAAAGAAGGCATGGCTTAATGGAACAAGTAATTATATATAGATTTCTGATTGATTTACTTATAGCAAATTTACTGGAAATTTCATATTAATCATTTGATGCTGCACGTCGTAGTTTTGTCATATTCGTATCTGACTGACACTATCGATTTTTGTTATATTCTTTTTGCTAATCTACATTTTTTTTCTTAACTCTCTCATTGTAGTATTTACCTAAAAGCCTTGATTAAAAAAAACTAGGATGTCATATATCATGTAGGCTTTTTTTTTGCCAAATTGGATACAACATATCAAGTTAAGACTCGAACAAGCATATTGGAGTTCACGATAGTACTAAAATTTAGGAATGTATCTTGTTGCTGTTGTTAGAATATTTTTGCTCTTATATCATTCGAATTTTTCAATATTCTGAAGTTGCTTGCAAATCTAAATTGTTTAGGTCCTGATTCTTGTCTCCCTTCCCTCTATCAGTGTGTTTCTGTTTCCCAAGACAAGACAAACTTGCTAGAGTTTATTTTTTATTTAAATTTTTCAGTCTTGGCCTTCATCTATCTTCATTGTTCATAAAATGAGGCATAAAATTAAATTAGCAAGATGCACCTGTTCTGGAAGCTTTATGCTTGAAGATTTTAGATGTAGGTGCCTAGAACTTTGATGGTGAACCTGGTCACACTAATAATATCAGAGTGGGAGATAATCCACTTGGAAGTAAGATGCACTCATTGCCTCTGAAATTTTTTTTTTTTAATTTTTTAGTTTTTTTTAATTTGAGTCGAATAAAAGCCAATAACGTGAAACTAAGACAGTGTAATCTCATTGCCATGAGTTACAGAGTGTTGAAGGAAAAAAAAAGTTAGTTCTAAATGCTCAACCAACCTATTACTTCTTCCAAGCATTCCAGTGATTTTTTTAGTTCTTAATCAATGATTCTATCTGGGTTTAAACTTCTACGAACACAAATTTTCTCAGTTTTATTTGGTTTCTCATCATGCATTTTCTTTTATGAAATATTTGATTCCTTTAATTACGTTGTTCGGTGATCACATTTAAAAATCCTCTGTTGTAACTGAAGAGTAACGTTATGTGTATGTGAGTTGTATTTTATCAGTATTATGTGTATACCGTTTGCATATGAAGAGTATCATAAATCCTCACAATGCATGTACCGCTATACCAGGCAATAACCACTCTTCAAAGTTTCCATAATCCAGGTTCGAACTTGTTTACAATCATATTTTTTAGGTGTCTACTGGTGGTATACCAGCCCCTGAAAAGTATCAGCCACTAGGTACCATATCTGCTGCTCCTTGGGGATCTGCCCTTATTTTACCCATTTCCTACACATACATTGCTATGATGGGATCTCAGGGTCTAACAGACGCATCAAAGATAGCAATCTTGAACGCAAATTACATGGCGAAGCGTTTAGAGGTTGGCGGTTCTTCCTCATTTCTTTGCTTTTGGTCTTATTTCTCAATTTTCTCTTTGCTTAACTCTTTATCTTTCTCAGTTTCTTGTGTATGTGTGTGAGCGTGCGTAATTTTTTGGAAAAGGGGATTTAAAACTAGGTAGCTATGGACATTGGTTGTGCCTTAGGTCTTCCAAATGAGTGTTTTTTTTTTTTTTGTCATTTTATCTTTACAAAAAAATGGATTTTATGACATCTCATTTCAACTCCCAAAATTAGAATAATTACTTATAATTGGGGAGAGATGAAAGCTTTGTTTTTGTTCTGACTTTGAACTCCACTTTCTAGGATTTTTTGTCTTGTACTTGGTCAGTACTGTAAGTTTTCAATATTCATTATATTTTTTCATCTCATTTATACTGGGTTTTGGCAGAACCACTATCCTGTTCTTTTCCGTGGTGTCAATGGAACGGTAGCCCATGAGTTCATCATTGACTTGAGAGGAGTTAAGGTACTCTTAACCCCAAACATTTTGCAATTCACGTTCTTAAAATATTAAAAGAAAAAGAAAAAAACTTTGCAGTTGTCATTTCTGTGATTGTTACTGCAGAATACGGCTGGCATAGAACCGGAAGATATTGCAAAACGTCTCATGGATTATGGATTCCATGGTCCGACAATGTCATGGCCAGTGCCAGGGACACTTATGATTGAACCCACTGAGAGTGAAAGCAAGGTATACACAGGAGACTATTATATTTCCCTCCTGCTTTTTTTCTGTAACAATGAGGATGGCTCAATGTATATTGCAGGCTGAGTTGGACAGGTATTGTGATGCTCTTATATCTATTAGGGAAGAAATTGCACAGATTGAGAGTGGAAAAGCTGATTCCCACAACAACGTCCTTAAGGTAAAGAGGGCTTGTGTTTATTAACTAATTTTTGTGCAAACAAGTTTCCACATGGAGATTTAGGGTCATTGTAATGCATGTGCATAACATACCTGTACGATTATTAAGTTTTACAAGAGACTAACTTAGGGAACATTTGTAGGGAGCACCACATCCGCCATCAGTTCTCATGGCAGATGCATGGACAAAACCATACTCTCGGGACTATGCAGCTTTCCCTGCCTCTTGGCTTCGAGGTTCCAAATTCTGGCCCACAACAGGTATTTTTATCTTCCCTCCTCAAGAGTCTGATTACTATTTTTCTTTTTAATTAATATTAGTTTTTAATCTGACGTGGTCTTGTAGTTCTCTTTGGTCATCTTCCTTCAATTCCCCTTTTAAGTCTTGTTTCTTATTTCCTTCATTCCAATTTTTGAAATAGGGCGTGTGGACAATGTGTATGGAGACCGAAACCTCATATGCACCCTTCAACCAGCAACCCCGGCTATTGAAGAACAAGCTGCTGCTACTGCTACTGCTTAAGTCTTCAGCTCATCGTTGAATTCTACAAGGTTTCTCGTGTTCTGCTAATTCTTATTTCTTCTCAAATCTGTATATATAATAATTCATACTGGGCAGCAGCTGACCCACATATTCTTCATTATATTATTTGCTCAGGTGCTTCAACATAAAAGGTTGCTGATTGCAATTAAAGTGTAGCCATATTGTTGCTTCTTTCTCATTCCTAGTATATCTTCGCATTTGATCTGTTTCTACATGTACAATAAAGGTTAAGATAAGTACTAGTGAATGTTTTTTTATCAGAGCTTTATTTCAATTCATGATAAACGCAGGAAGGATCACAAATGTCTTACTCTCGACCGTATAGATTCCGAAGCGTAGACGATTTGGATATAACTTGTTAGCAAATTGATCTGGATCTGAAGATAAAAAAGAATTAGAGATGCAGAATGGTCAAGTAGTGATGTTGCCTTTTAATCAGGTAAAACAAAGGAGTGTTCGGAGTTTTCTGTGTATAAATGGACAAATAGGACTCTGTTGTCTCCCATAGGGGTGGGCAATGTCTGTTCGGTTCTTTTTTAAGCCCCAAATTGATTTCATTCAGTTTGCCCAAAATTCAAATCGAAATCGAATTTTGTATTTATAAAACTAATGAAATCGGTTGAACCGAATTTCGAATCGGTTTGGTTCGGTTGGACCGAAATTTCATGAAAACATGCCTAATTTTTTGATAGATCCAATTTTTAGCTCAAAATTGAAAATCGAGAAAAAAGGGGATGATTCAGTGTAATAGGGTACCTGCAGTGCATTTGTTAATGCACTAATCAGGTATTGACACCTACTTGATATATATATATATATATATATATATATATATATATCTAATTAATCGGTCGGTTCAAAATCGTAGACTGATTTCGAACTGTTTATAATCAGTTCGGTTTGGTTTAAATTATTTTTTTTTACTCGTATTTTGGTTCAGTTACCAAATCGAATTTGAACCGAATTTAAATCGATTTTGCCCACCTCTTGTCTCCCATGTTAGAATATGTTTTAGTTATGACATAATCATGCCACTATTTGGTGTCTTGCGTGGTGTACTCTTTTCTTTAAGAGCAGTGATGCTTAGAACATTGAACGGCAGATGACGCAGATGCGTGTATCCACACACTGTTATCCGCGTAGAATACACAACCTTGTTTTTAGGTCTGAAATCGCGTCTTGTAGGTAGAGTGATCTGTCACTCATTTTGTCATTTTTAATGATCAGAGTGCAAGTAGTTGTAAACTCCTAGATAATCAATTATCCAAACTCTTGTATCTGGACTGTTTGGCTTGAAATCCTTTTAGTTTCTAGCTCCCAAAAACACATGAGTAGTTGTAAACTTGATGATCATTTGCAATTCAAGTGTCACTGCAAAACTATCTTTACAGTACTAATCTTGCACAATCTGAGGGTGTGTTTTTGCACAATCTGAGGGTGTGTTTGGTTACATGGAATTCAATGTCATAGGAATTTTTGAGGGGATCCCTACATTTTAGGCTAATTTGAGGTATCACTCCACATCCATCGTTTGATTTTGTAATCAATGGTGGGAATAGAAGTCTCGTGAATATGAAAATTCCACGCATGTGATTCTCATATTCATGAAATTTTCATTTCCACTATTGATCACAAAATCAAATAGTGGATGTTTAGTGATACCTCAAATTAACCTAAAATATTGGAGTTCCCTCATGAATTTCCATGACATAGAATTATGCAAAATTCTAAATGTCGAGGAAATGAGCGAGGAAACCAGCGAGGAAAGTGAGGTGGAGGGGGGTGAACCATTCACTCCCCTCGGGATGCGTGTGCAAAAAGCAACGGCCCGCATCCCGCCCCTCCACCTCACTTCCCTCGCTGGTTTCCTCGCTCATTTCCTCGCCACGTAGAATATATACAACCAAACACATCCTAAGAGAGAAAGAAAGATGTTGATGCTCAATCAAGTTCACCTATGAAGGGAGCTTATATCTGATGGATGTTCCTCTCTTATTTTGTTTGCGAGAATAAATGTTCACAATGAAGACACAATTCAAAACCTATGCCTTCACCAAATTGGCGAGGTTATCATCATTGAATTGCCACTCAACTTGGGTTATGTAAGGGGTTCATTGTTTGCAGGGAAGTCCCTAATTTATATAGGCATCTTCATCCATCCAAACAGCTATATTAACAAAATTACCTGAAAATTATAGGATAAAAAGAAGCTTTATCACTTTAACTCCAAATTGGGATGCCATTAAAGTATCTCTCTAAACAAGAACAAGAGCTGCCAAGTCCGTAAGCAAGACAAAAATGGCACGGACCAATTATTTGTCGCAGAATTCAGGTCTTTCGGATGTCAATGTTGGATAAAGACAAAGTGATTCTAATCTAATTATAAACATGGATTTTACAGATATTTGTGGTTTCCATTTCTCTTGGAGCATGAAATGGGCTCCATCCTTTCTTCATTAATGATGACAAAATCTACTTTGAAAAAAAAAAAAAAAGGATTATAGTCAAATATGTCCATATAATGAGATAAAATTGGCTTAATGATTGGAAGAAAATGGTGGTAATCAGAAAATATAAATGCGAAAGTACCCATGCTTATCGTGGATGCTCTAAAGTTAAGAACTATGATAGCGATGAAATGGAAAACCATCAACCTTCCTATCTACTAACAAAGTGTCACTTTGCTTCCCAAGGCATATAACAAGAAGAATCAAACTAGCACTTGTAGAGTTTAAAAGCTTTCAAATAACTCACGCGGTTAGGGAAACCAACCAAGTAGCAGACAAGCTAGTTGGCCAAACTACTCAACAATGTGGAATTCCTAGAAATCATCCCTAGTTCGTTTGCGGAAGATGTAAAAAAATTTGTTTATGAAGATGTTAAAGGTTGGAAATATCTGAGAATGTAATTGTTCGATCCTTTTTTCAGTTGTCTAGGAAGCCCATATAAAACCCCAAGCTTGACTTTCAAAAAAAAAAAAAAAATCCCTTCACGACTTTTTTTGGTGCAACATTCATCTTCTTTATGAGAGAACTCATGCTGGACCTGGATTCAAACTCTGATTCGTTCGTGATTGGAATTGGGCTTTGTTTATATCGTCTTGCTAGTAGGCCTTGTTTGAGCCTTCGTGATCGCCTTTATTCTTCTTGAATTTTATGTGTTGACCCAATAGATTGGACTGTCATATTTTCGTGATGTATATTCTCTGCCATATATACAGTTGTGATGATCATTATGTGGGTCGTTTCGAATCAATCAAATTATGTTCCAGTGATAGTGTAGCATGCCAAGTGACGACATAGCAATGCCAAGGGAGTCTCTATCCTAGGTGATGTTAACAATCAGCCAAACATGTTCCTTAAATAGGACAACTATCATGTTCATCGATATACTGACAAGTGACTGCATTGAGCCTATATTAAGCCACGCGCCAATTTTATAATCCAATCGATCGACAGCCTCATCTGCATGTGCACCACCCACGTGGAGTTCGTGCTATTCACCTATTTTCAATCCACTCAACAACTGCAGCCTTGAATAAAAAACCACCAAAAAAAATAAATTTATTTTCTTTCCTTTCCTTTCCTTTCCTTTTGGTAGGTAAAGGCAGAATCACCAAAAAACAGAAAATTTAATAATTATTTGATTTTAAGGGGCCCCCCACATGTTGGAAACCATATAGGAATCTCTCAACAATCTTGAGTGGTAGTGACCACCAACACCAACCACAACTCTTCAATCTTGGAGTTTTGTTTGCAAATAATCTTTTGAATGAGACAGAGACAAGTCCGGGAAAATTTTGAGGTGGGAGGACGAGATAAGTTGTGTGTGAATAAGAACTCCCCTAAGGAAACTCATATTTTAAGTCACGTAGTAGATCTATATTTTAAGATATAATCTTTTCCAAGCCCTGGGACAAATATCCACATTCAATCCTCATATTTAAAGAAAACTATATTTTGCTCCTTGATCGACTAAGTTTTCTACGGCCTAAGCTTAAGTGACCAATAAAATGTTGAAGTGATATTTTAAGTGAATTTTTTTTTTTTCAATATAAATAAGATTAATGAGAAATCTGACTTTAATGTCAAAATTTAAAAGTTAAGAGTTTAGCACTTTTGAATTAGAGAAAAACTAGAAGTTAAAATTAAATACTTTCTTTGTTAACTGGTTTAAATATGGATGACAACGAGGCTGATAGGGATGGATTTGAGCAAATCCGTCTCCATTTCGCTGGGGATCGCGAATACCCGAATATATTTTTATTATATTTTTTTAAACCATCCCCGCATCGGATATCTATATAAATGGATATCCGTGGGGGCGGATATGGCCAAATTCGTATTCGCATCGAATATTTGACGGATATTGTTTGGTTCCTCGAAACCGCTCGTATATCCATTCAGGTACAACCAAATCCGCCCCCATTCGAGATGGGCGGGGGCAAATATCCGTGAAAATATGCCCTACTGCCAACCCTAGGTTTCATAATTTTTTCATCTGATTAGTAGCATAAACAAACCATCTTAATCATCGGTTCACTTCTAATTAAGATGCTAGACACCGAAATGTTTGTTCATATGACAATTAAACCACAACTTATAGTTCTTTCAAAGTAAAAACAGTCCAAGACTGAATTTTGCGATTCTAACTGGGATAAAAACAACATGAACCGGTTGGTCCCGATTAGAATCGGGTCGAGAGCAGAATTCTTGCCCACCCATATATACACCACATTTGTAAAAGTCATGATGTTTGGGACTCATTATGTTCCATAAGAAAAGAAAGTGTCATATAAACATTTTACATTTGCTAGAAAATAATGGAAATTACCCAAAATACAAGGTAAGTTTGCACAGATAGTATATTTTTGATGCACTTAATGACATACATACTATTTCTCTCTCAAGAGTCAAAACTTTATGTACCATAAACACTTGGTACTTTGTTTTCACTCCTTTCATTATAATATCATTGACCATATATTGATAATGAAATTTCAAATTGTGTATAGTTTAAATGGAAAACAAATAAGTCTTAGTGTAGTATTGCTACTTTAAGGAATTCATTAAAGCACATTTCAGTGGATGATACATACACCTAAAATTAGGGCTGAACAAAAAACCGATCATACCGATCAAATCGATGAAAATCGAATCGATTGGTTCGGTTTAAATTCGGTTCGGATCGATTTCGGTTTGAAAAAAATTTTAACCGAAGTGGTCGGTTCGGTTTTTCGATTTCTATGTGATTTTAACCTACCAAACCGAACTGATCGAATATATATAATAAATAATATATATTTTATATATAAATAATAATATGTTTAAAATAGTCGATCGGTTCGATTTTAGTCGGTTCGGTTATGATTTGCATAAATTAGAATTGGTTTGATTTCAGATCAATTTTGTTAATGGTCGGTTCGGTTTGAAAATTTTAAAACTGATATAGTCGGTTCGGTTCGGTTCGATTCAATTCACGGTTTAGATGAAAAATAGAATCGACGGTTTGGTTTTTCACGTAAATTGTGAACCGAACCGACTTTGGTCGGTTTCAAAATTTTCAAACCGTAACCGAACCGACTAAAACCAAACTAAAACCTAAAAAACCGAACCGACCAACTATTTCAAACATATTATATTATTTTTATATAAAATATATTTTATTTATTATATATATTCGGTCGGTTTGGTTTTGTCGGTTAAAATCACATAGAAATCGAAAAGCAAATCGACCACTTCGGTTTTGAATTTTTTATTATATTATTATTATTATTATTATTATTATTATTATTATTATTATTATTATTATTATTATTATTATTATTAGTATTATTATTATTATTATTATTATTATTATTATTTCCTCTTAAGGGCCAAGGGTAACTTAATAATTTATCTATATAAATGGATATCCGTTGGGGCGGATATGGCCAAATTCGTATTCGCATCGAATATTTGACGGATATTGTTTGGTTCCTCGAAACCGCTCGTTTATCCATTTAGGTACAACCAAATCCGCCCCATTCGAGGTGGGTGGGGGCGAATATCCGTGAAAATATGCCCTACTGCCAACCCTAGGTTTCAGAATTTTTTCATCTGATTAATAGCATAAACAAACCATCTTAATCATCGGTTCACTTCTAATTAAGAAGCTAGACACCGAGGTGTTTGTTCATATGACAATTAAACCACAACTTATAGTTCTTTCAAAGTAAAAACAGTCCAAGACTGAATTTTGCGATTCTAACTGGGATAAAAACAACATGAACCGGTTGGTCCCGGTTAGAATCGGGTCGAGACTAGAATTCTTGCCACCCATATATACACCACATTTGTAAAGGTCATGATGTTTGGGACTCATTATGTTCCATAAGAAAAGAAAGTGTCATATAAACATTTTACATTTGCTAGAAAATAATGGAAATTACCCAAAATACAAGGTAAGTTTGCACAAATAGTATATTTTTGATGCACTTAATGACATACATACTATTTGTCTCTCAAAAGTCAAAACTTTATGTACCATTCATACTTGGTACTTTGTTTTCACTCATTTCATTATAATATCATTGACCATATATTGATAATGAATTTTCAAATTGTGTATAGTTTAAATGGAAAACAAATAAGTCTTAGTGTAGTATTGCTATTTCAAGGAATTCATTAAAGCACATTTCAATGGATGATACATACACCTAAAATTAGGGCTGAACAAAAAATTGATCAAATCGATGAAAATCGAATTGATTGGTTCGGTTTAAATTTGGTTCGGATCGGTTTTGGTTTTAAAAAATTTTAAACCGAAGTGGTCAGTTCGGTTTTTCGATTTCTATGTGATTTTAACCTACCAAACCGAACTGATCGAATATATATAATAAATAATATAATATGTTTAAAATAGTCGATCGGCTTGATTTTTGTTTGACTTTAGTCGGTTTGATTATGGTTTGCATAAATTAGAATCGGTTTGATTTCATATCGGTTTTGTTAATGGTCGATTTGGTTTCGATTTCGGTTTGAAAATTTTAAATCTGATATAGTCGGTTCGGTTCGGTTCGATTCACGGTTTAGATGAAAAATAGAACCGACAGTTCGATTTTCAACCCTACTTGGGACTGGAGCATATCCTTCCTTGGCTAAAATACGTTGAAAATGGAAGGACGCATATGATATTATACCAAATGAATAAGGATGAGGGAAAAAATATCTCAACAAATCTAAGTATGAAAAATTTGAGCCATTGAAACCCAATCCTCAAACCCATAGGCTGAGGTGAGGCTCATCATCCTGAATCCGTCCGTATAAATCACCAACCACTGCCACGATTGCAACTCACAATTATCTTTAGATTATTTATTTATTTATTTCTCTCACTCACTCTTCTTAACCTACGCACCCCTCCTCTCACCAACCCCACCCTTCCTCACCTCATTATATATTTCCTCCTCCTCCATTTCACTCCCTCTCCTCCTCATCACCAACTCCTCTCACATTACCTCCACCCACCACCAGCAGCAACTGCAGCCGATTCAAGCATGGATCGCGCTCGTCGACTCGCGAACCGGGCGATTCTGAAACGCCTGGTTTCCGAGTCGAAGCAATCCAAGCCTTCGCAAGGCAGCTCCTCCTCCTCTGGTTCCTCTTACGTTTCATCACTTGCTCCTTCAATCTTTCCCGGGGTGGGTTCACCCTCTTCGTCCGTACTACCCGGATCTTCTTCTTCATTGAGAAATTTTGCCGGGTTCGGGTTCGGATCCCAGACCCGCCGCTCCATCTCCGTCGAAGCCTTGAAACCCAGTGACACCTTCCCTCGCCGACACAACTCCGCCACCCCTCAAGACCAAACCCACATGGCTGAATCTTGTGGCTTCCCTAATCTCGACTCCCTCATCGACGCCACTGTCCCCAAATCCATCAAAATTGATAAGATGAAGTTTTCCAAATTTGATGAGGGATTGACTGAGAACCAAATGATTGCTCATATGCAGAAGTTAGCTGCTAAGAACAAGCTTTTTAAGTCTTTTATAGGAATGGGGTATTATAATACTTCAGTACCTGCTGTCATTTTGCGAAACATAATGGAGAATCCTGGCTGGTACACTCAGTACACTCCTTATCAGGCTGAGATCTCACAAGGTCGTTTGGAGTCTTTGTTGAATTACCAGACCATGATTTCCGACCTTACGGGGTTACCCATGTCCAATGCTTCGCTTCTCGATGAGGGAACTGCCGCCGCGGAGGCAATGGCTATGTGTAATAATATTTTCAAGGGGAAAAAGAAAACTTTCTTGATTGCTAGTAATTGCCATCCACAGACTATTGATATTTGTAAGACTAGAGCTGATGGGTTTGATTTGAAAGTAGTTACTGCAGATCTTAAGGATTTTGATTACAAGTCGAATGATGTTTGCGGGGTTTTGGTTCAGTATCCTGGTACTGAAGGGGAGATTTTGGACTATGGGGAGTTTATTAAGAATGCTCATGCTAATGGGGTTAAGGTTGTTATGGCCACCGATTTGTTGGCTTTGACTATGTTGAAGCCTCCTGGTGAATTGGGAGCTGATATTGTTGTTGGTTCAGCTCAGAGGTTTGGTGTACCGATGGGGTATGGAGGTCCTCATGCTGCGTTCCTTGCTACTTCGCAAGACTATAAAAGATTGATGCCTGGAAGAATTATTGGTGTCAGTGTTGATTCGTCGGGAAAGCCTGCTCTGCGTATGGCGATGCAGACTAGGGAGCAGCATATTCGTAGGGACAAGGCTACTAGCAACATCTGCACTGCTCAAGTATGAGTCTGCACTCTTTTGCTTGCTTTCAAGTATATATATTCTTTTTTGCACAAGTATTCAGTTTTGCCGTCTGTTCTAGTTGATAATTGTGACAGTTAGTGATAGCACGCTCGAACCCAAGTCTGTGGTATCACGCTGTGAGAGCTGATATTTTACATCAAAATAATAAGCTCCATAAATGGGAAAGAAGTGGATATTCAAACAAAGACCAAGACTAAACTTCATTCAATTACATATTACTAGCTTAAATATGGGTCATTAGAGGAATCAAATGTTTGTGTAGGCACTGCTTGCAAATATGGCTGCTATGTATGCTGTCTATCATGGACCTGAGGGACTTAAAACCATTTCCCAAAGAGTTCATGGTCTTGCTGGGACTTTGGCATTGGGGCTGAAGAAGCTTGGAACTGTGGAGGTCGATGGGTTTTCCTTCTTTGACACTGTGAAGATCAAGTGTGCTGATGCACATGCAATTGCTGAGGCTGCTAACAAGAGCGAGATGAATCTCCGTGTTGTGGATTCAAAAACTGTAAGCATTATCTAACTCCATGTTGTTAATCGATTGATTGGAAGTTAGACCCTGATGCAGATTTAGTTACATTTCAGATAACTGTGGCGTTCGACGAGACAACAACCTTGGAGGATGTGGATAAGCTTTTTAAAGTGTTTGCTGGTGGGAAAGCTGTGAGTATCGATATGGATATGACGATATCTATTTCGTACCGTGTTGTTCAAAATTTAATATAAAATGATCCATGACACGGACACCTTTTTGCTCAAATTATCAGGTGAACTTTACTGCTGCGTCACTTGCACCAGAGGTTCAGAATTCAATCCCAGCTGAGCTTGTAAGAGAGAGCTCATTTCTGACCCATCCAATCTTTAACTCGTATGGACTTTTTCTCTTAGTGAAGTTGCTACTTTGGATGTTTGTAATTTACTAGAATTTCTTCCAGTCATAGCCATTTTCTTACTACATTGTGTTTGTCTCAGGTACCACACAGAGCATGAGCTTCTCAGGTACATCCACAGGTTGCAATCCAAAGATCTCTCATTGTGCCACAGCATGATTCCACTGGGGTCATGTACAATGAAATTGAATGCAACGGTGGAAATGATGCCCGTGACATGGCCTAGCTTTGCCGAAATGCATCCATTTGCCCCTTCAGAGCAAGCTTTGGGTTATCAGGTAAGTAGAAGTATTCTCCTAGGTGAAGCTTGGCAAATTGCATCTTTCTCATATGTCAGTATAAGAGTGTCAAGACCTCATATGTCAGTATAAGAGTGTCGGCCTTGACAGCTTCCATGTATGCGCATGTTTCTTTTGTAGGAAATGTTCAAAGATCTAGGTGATCTGTTGTGTACAATCACTGGATTCGACTCCTTCTCCTTGCAACCAAATGCTGGTGCAGCTGGTGAATATGCGGGGCTGATGGTTATTCGTGCATATCACATGGTAAGAGGATGCAAGCTTGCTTACTAAATGATGTTTTCGTGGTAAAGGGGTGTTCTTTATTTTGTATAAAGGTTGCTTGTAAAACAACCAAAATTCATCTTTTCATTTAATGAAAAATGTAGGCACAAGGCAACCACCACCGCAACGTCTGCATCATACCAGTCTCAGCACATGGTACAAATCCTGCGAGCGCAGCTATGTGTGGAATGAAAATTATTACTATCGGCACCGATGCCAAGGGAAATATCAATATTGTAGAGTTGAAGAAGGCTGCAGAAGCTAACAAGGACAACCTATCTGCTCTTATGGTGTAGTACTATAGTTATCACGTTTTGACGCTTATTGAAATTTGCGTCAGAGGAAATTGTTTTCCTTGTTTTTTCTCTTTTCTTGTTTTTGTGTTTGCTGAGCTATGGAATATATGTTTTACTCTAAGATTCCTCTATACATCTCATTGAATTTTATTTAATCATCAGGTTACATATCCTTCAACTCACGGAGTCTATGAAGAGGGCATTGATGAGATATGCAAGATTATTCATGACAATGGTGGGCAAGTTTACATGGATGGAGCTAACATGAACGCACAGGTTCGTTTCGTAATTAACTTTTTTCCCAAAAATAATTTTAAGAGAGTGGATGACACAAAGGTGTATGCCGATATCTATATATTTGAGAATGTTGTCTAATGGCTCGAAAGCCTCACTACTTAAAGAGCAATAAAATGTGTTTATTTTTATTTTTATTTTTGACAGATTTTTGTTTCCCTAATGAAGATATTGTTTTGTTTCAGGTTGGCTTGACAAGCCCAGGTTGGATTGGAGCAGATGTTTGCCATCTTAATCTCCATAAAACATTTTGCATCCCTCATGGTGGTGGTGGACCTGGCATGGGCCCAATTGGTGTGAAGAAACACTTGGCACCTTTCCTTCCATCTCATCCTGTGGTAAGACAATCTGTTGTGACCAACCGTTATCAATTAACTAAACCATATTTTTCATGTGTACGCAACATGCAAAAACTATGTTCTGTGATCTTGGTTGTGCACTTGTGCTTAGTTGAACAGACACATTTTAGAATTCGATTTCTTAAAGATCATTCAGTTTTTTTTTATTGCTTTTCGTGGATTTGTTGACCACATGAAGTTCAGTTTTGAAGTTAGGCCATCTTAAGCTGTAGTGCACCCTCTTAATTTGATTTATGTGACTAAAATTGATATATTTTTAGTCAATGTAGTTTCTTGGACTATAACAATATAATAATATAATGAAACAACCAAATTATATAATTAATTGCGAGCTGGATCTTGCAATTTTGTTTGTAAGTTGTAGGATTTTTATTTTCGATGTTTGTCCTCTTTGTTTAAGGTCTAGATCTAACCAATATTCTTACTTAACTATGTAATTTTTATATGTCTGCAAACAAGGATTGTGTTTTCGTGAAATTTTTCATTTTTTTTCGAAATTACGAAAAGAAAAAGGGCAAAAAAAAATCGTAATTGTTTCATGGTTATTTCAAAATTTTCGCTTTTTCGTGAAAAAACAAAAAAATCAGCTACTAATTATTACATTTTGTCGAAAATTTTCGAGATTTTTTCGTAAATTTCGGTGTTTTTTCTAATTATCATATCATCTAATTATTTATTGATTTTTGACCCCCCCCCCCCCCCTAATTTTCTTATTATCATTTCTTCTACTTATATATTGATTTTTGAAACTACCCCCAAATTTTCTAATTACAGGTATTTAGGCTTCATTTAATGTGTTTAATAGATTGATTTACTTGCATCTAATTTTTTTTCACATACACTCAAAATTCATTATATATATTTCATGTATCCTCGAAATTTTAACTTTTTTTTCTTTACACCGGAGACTGAAATTAACTCAAAAAATGAAATCACAATCCTTGCATGCAAATATACACAAAACACACATAAATATCACTTATTTGTAGAGGTCAATCATTGATAGATGGTCATGCATGCATTGAGTTCTAGATGGAGGTAATCGTGAAAAGAAGGCATGGCTTAATGGAACAAGTAATTATATATAGATTTCTGATTGATTTACTTATAGCAAATTTACTGGAAATTTCATATTAATCATTTGATGCTGCACGTCGTAGTTTTGTCATATTCGTATCTGACTGACACTATCGATTTTTGGCATATTCTTTTTGCTAATCTACATATTTTTTCTTAACTCTCTCATTGTAGTATTTACCTAAAAGCCTTGATTAAAAAAAACTAGGATGTCATATATCATGTAGGCTTTTTTTTTGCCAAATTGGATACAACATATCAAGTTAAGACTCGAACAAGCATATTGGAGTTCACGATAGTACTAAAATTTAGGAATGTATCTTGTTGCTGTTGTTAGAATATTTTTGCTCTTATATCATTCGAATTTTTCAATATTCTGAAGTTGCTTGCAAATCTAAATTGTTTAGGTCCCGATTCTTGTCTCCCTTCCCTCTATCAGTGTGTTTCTGTTTCCCAAGACAAGACAAACTTGCTAGAGTTTATTTTTTATTTAAATTTTTCAGTCTTGGCCTTCATCTATCTTCATTGTTCATAAAATGAGGCATAAAATTAAATTAGCAAGATGCACCTGTTCTGGAAGCTTTATGCTTGAAGATTTTAGATGTAGGTGCCTAGAACTTTGATGGTGAACCTGGTCACACTAATAATATCAGAGTGGGAGATAATCCACTTGGAAGTAAGATACACTCATTGCCTCTGAATTTTTTTTTTTTAATTTTTTAGTTTTTTTTAATTTGAGTCGAGTAAAAGCCAATAACGTGAAACTAAGACAGTGTAATCTCATTGCCATGAGTTACAGAGTGTTGAAGGAAAAAAAAGTTAGTTCTAAATGCTCAACCAACCTATTACTTCTTCCAAGCATTCCAGTGATTTTTTTAGTTCTTAATCAACGATTCTATCTGGGTTTAAACTTCTACGAACACAAATTTTCTCAGTTCTATTTGGTTTCTCATCATGCATTTTCTTTTATGAAATATTTGATTCCTTTAATTACATTGTTCGGTGATCACATTTAAAAATCCTCTGTTGTAACTGAAGAGTAACGTTATGTGTATGTGAGTTGTATTTTATCAGTATTATGTGTATACCGTTTGCATATGAAGAGTATCATAAATCCTCACAATGCATGTACCGCTATACCAGGCAATAACCACTCTTCAAAGTTTCCATAATCCAGGTTCTAACTTGTTTACAATCATATTTTTTAGGTGTCTACTGGTGGTATACCAGCCCCTGAAAAGTATCAGCCACTAGGTACCATATCTGCTGCTCCTTGGGGATCTGCCCTTATTTTACCCATTTCCTACACATACATTGCTATGATGGGATCTCAGGGTCTAACAGACGCATCAAAGATAGCAATCTTGAACGCAAATTACATGGCGAAGCGTTTAGAGGTTAGCGGTTCTTCCTCATTCTTTTGTCTTTGAACTCCACTTTCTAGGATTTTTTGTCTTGTAGTTGGTCAGTACTGTAAGTTTTCAATATTCATTATATTTTTTCATCTCATTTCTACTGGGTTTTGGCAGAACCACTATCCCGTTCTTTTCCGTGGTGTCAATGGAACGGTAGCCCATGAGTTCATCATTGACTTGAGAGGAGTTAAGGTACTCTTAACCCCAAACATTTTGCAAATCACGTTCTTAAAATATTAAAAGAAAAAGAAAAAAACTTTACAGTTGTCATTTCTGTGATTGTTACTGCAGAATACGGCTGGCATAGAACCTGAAGATATTGCAAAACGTCTCATGGATTATGGATTCCATGGTCCGACAATGTCATGGCCAGTGCCAGGGACACTTATGATTGAACCCACTGAGAGTGAAAGCAAGGTATACTCAGGAGACAACTATTATATTTCCCTCCTGCTTTTTTTCCGTAACAATGAGGATGGCTCAATGTATATTGCAGGCTGAGTTGGACAGGTATTGTGACGCTCTTATATCCATTAGGGAAGAAATTGCACAGATTGAGAGTGGAAAAGCTGATTCCCACAACAACGTCCTTAAGGTAAAGAGGGCTTGTGTTTATTAACTAATTTTTGTGCAAACAAGTTTCCACATGGAGATTCAGGGTCATTGTAATGCATGTGCATAACATACCTGTACGATTATTAAGTTTTACAAGAGACTAACTTGGGGAACATTTGTAGGGAGCACCACATCCGCCATCAGTTCTCATGGCAGATGCATGGACAAAACCATACTCTCGGGACTATGCAGCTTTCCCTGCCTCTTGGCTTCGAGGTTCCAAATTCTGGCCCACAACAGGTATTTTTATCTTACCTCATCAAGTGTCTGATTACTATTTTTCTTTTTAATTATTATAAGTTTTTTAATCTGATGTGGTCATGTAGTTCTCTTTGGTCATCTTCCTTCAATTCCCCTTTTTAAGTCTTGTTACTTATTTGCTTCATTCCAACTTTTGAAACAGGGCGTGTGGACAATGTGTATGGAGACCGAAACCTTATATGCACCCTTCAACCAGCAACCCAGGCTATTGAAGAACAAGCTGCTGCTACTGCTTAAGTCTTCAGCTCATCGTTGAATTCTACAAGGTTTCTCGTGTTCTGCTAATTCTTATTTCTTCTCAAATCTGTATATATAATAATTCATACTGGGCAGCAGCTGACTCTCATATTCTTCATTATGATATTTGCTCAGGTGCTTCAACATAAAAGGTTGCTGATTGCAATTAAAGTGTAGCGTTATTGTTGCTTCTTTCTCATTCCTAGTATATCTTCGCATTTGATCTGTTTCTACATGTACAGTAAAGGTAAAGATAAATACTAGTAAATGTTTTTTTTTTTTATCAGAGCTTTATTTCAATTCATGATAAATGCACGAAGGATCACAAATGTCTTACTCCCAACCGTATAAATTTCAAAGCGTAGGCAAATTGGATATAACATGTTAGCAAGTTGATATGGATCTGAAGATAAAAAAAAATTAGAGATGCAGAATGGTCAAGTAGTGATGTTGTCTTTTAATCAGGTAAAACAAAGGAGTGTTCGGAGTTTTGTGTATAAATGGACAAATAGGACTCTGTTGTCTCCCACCCTCCCATGTTAGAACATGTCTTAGTTATGACATAATCATGCCACTATTTGGTGTCTTGTGTGGTGAGCAGTGATGCTTAGAACATTGAACGGCAGATGACGCAGATGCGTGTATCCACTCACTGTTATCCGCGTAGAATACACAACCTTGTTTTTAGGTCTGAAATCGCGTCTTGTAGTGGCAGAGTGATCTGTCACTCATTTTGTCATTTTTAATGATCAGAGTTCAAGTAGTTGTAAACTCCTAGATAATCAATTATCCAAACTCTTGTCTCTGGACTGTGAGGCTTGAAATCCTTTTAGTTTCTAGCTCCCAAAAACACATGAGTAGGTTGTAAACTTGATGATCATTTGCAACTAAGGTGTCGCTGCAAAACCATCTTTACAGTATGAATCTTGCACAATCTAAGAGAGAGAAAGATGTTGATGCTCAATCAAGTTCACTAATGAAGGGAGCTTATATCTGATGGATGTTCCTCATTTATTTTGTTTGCGGGAATAAATGTTCACAATGAAGACACAATTCAAAACCCACGCCTTCACCAAATTGGCGAGGTTAACATCATTGAATTGCCACTCAACTTGGGTTACTTATACAACCCAAGTTAAAATCAAGGGTTCATTGTTTGCAGGGAAGTCCCTAGTTTATATAGGCATCTTCATCCATCCAAACAGCTATATTAACAAAATTACCTGAAAATTATAGGATAAAAAGAAGCTTTATCACTTAACTCCAAATTTGGGATGCCATTAAAGTATCTCTCTAAACAAGAACAAGAGCTGCCAATTCCGTAAACAAGACAAAAATGACACGGACCAATTATTTGTCTCCGAATTAAGGTCTTTCGGATGTCAATGTTGGATAAAGACCAAGTGATTCTACTCTAAATATAAACATGGATTTTACAGATATTTGTGGTTTCCACTGCTCTTGTAGCATGAAATGGGCTCCATCCTTTCTTCATTAATGATGAATGAGACCGCTGATGGCAAAATCTACTTTGAAAAAAAAGAAAAAGAAAAAAATGATTATAGCCAAATATTTCCATATAATGAGATAAAATTGGCTTAATGATTGGAAGAAAATGGTGGTAATCAGAAAATATAAATACGAAAGTGAAAAGTACCCATGCTTACCTTGGATGCTCTAAAGTTAAGAACTATGATATCGATGAAATGGAAAACCCCAACAATGAGGGTAGGGCTGATTAGAGTAGGATTTTTGCTGTATTCTTCTTATCAGATTCTAATTCGGATTCGGATTTTAAACAATTTGATCAGTTTACCGTTACATAGGTACGATTAAGCACACTTTTTAAGCATGGATTTTCAGTGGCATGCCTTTGTTTTCAATAATGTTGATAATTTTTGTTTTATTTTAATATTTTCATTTTATTTTGTAGCCTATATAAATCTAAGAAATGGGGCAAGTCTAGGTTTTCCAGAGCAAAACAAATTTCAATGGGCCTTTTGGATTGTCATTGTATGAAGAGTGTAATGAAAATTTTAATTATCTGCTTAGAAATTGGCACATTAGGGACAAACAAACATGTTGACTGCGCATTTAAGTCCTATTAAGGACACTATATAGACCTGACTAAATGAAAACTATATCATTTGAACTAAAAGTTTGAGAAAAACTAATGACCACCAACATCGAAAACGTGTCGACGTTTCTAACTCATTTTCATGTGTGTCTCGAGAAACGTATTGAAATATGAGTTTCTCTATCATAATCACGAAGCAAGTAAGGGTCCACCTTGGACGCGATACAGGTTGACATGCCAACACCCATCCAAAACCATCTGATTCTTAAATAATTACTAAGATATTTAATGGCACATAACGAATTACATATCTCAAGGATCATTGATAAAATTAGCTTAAATTTTGACATGTTGTTTCTAATGTTAATTCTTAGTTTTCCCGAAAATTTTAGTTCAAACAAATTGCAAAAATAATATTTTTAATCAAATAGTGTTCTTTATTCCATAAAACTAGAAGACACAAGGGATCCTCCTGGCTTAGTGAAAATCAATTTTTGTTCCTAAATTACCCTTGTTCTTAAAAGAGTAAATAAACATTCAATAACATATACATATATAATTAATTAATTAATTTTTGTTTTTGCTGTTTTAAATTTTGGCTTTCCCAAGCTGAATCTGATTGGCTTTTGATTTTTCTCTCCCTTGTGTTAATCAGAGGCAGATATGCCTGATTAAGAGGCTGTATTTTGTATGATATGTGCTTAGCCAAATGTTATATCTTTTCAATTAGCCAGACTTGCTAATAATCATTTAAAGTTGGGCAGTGAGTTATTATATAAAAGTGCAAGTGTACTTGATGAGTTGATATCAATCATCTAATATTAAGCCATAAAGTTGACAACTTGACTATATGGATTCCAAATTTAAATGGCAACATAATAATTGATGATCAATTAAATAAGCCAACGCAAAGCAAGTGAAGAAGATAAACTTGGTATGGATAGAGAGAGATTAATATAAGATTTACTAAATTAGGAGAAATGAAGGTGACAAGTAGACTAGTCACTCAACCCCCGAAATGAGAAGAAAGAAAGATAACTAAAAAAAGGTTGAAGTCATTTTCACTTCACAAGCGTCTCGTTTGGCTTCGATGCTACTGCTGCCAGTGCCGCTGCGGCTGCGCGCTACCACACCACTTATCACCTTTCACGCATCCTTGCTGTCTCATGACATTTTCCCACATTTGCAAACTATATTCTTACATATCTTAATGCACAAGTTGATTTCTTTCTTCCCCCATGTTCATGTGTTGTGCTAATGGTGCATCCAATATGATGGACCACCATTGTAATTATAATAATCTTGGTAACTAATGCAATTGTAATTGATGAAACAGAAGATAAGTGAGATTATAAATTGAAAATAATCCTTGTATACTAAAAGCATGCTAATACGTGTTTGATACACCAGATTAAGTACTAGACACCATAACAAGTGTCATATATATTATTAACTAATGTTTTAGCTTACATGGATAAAATTATATCTACAAGAAGAAACTACTAAAAAAATATTTTCAAATGCATAAATATGTCTTTTGTAAAGTATCACTTAACACGCGTACAAAAAAAAACAAGTGTCATTTAAACATTTGTGTTAGAATTTTAACACGGGTACTAAAAACCAGTTCAGTTCCATTTAAGCGTGTTCACTCTAGGGCTTTAAGTGCATGCTAGAAAAGAAAAAAATTCTGATCATCTCATTCATAATAAAGTATCGAATTATATAAGTAAAATAAATAAGTCAGGATCAAGTGTTGCTAAGAAAAATACAAAGTCCAATCGCCTTAGAAAAATCAATATTTAAGCTACACCCCATCCCATCTTACTAAGATATTAATTTGAATACAAGTTAATCTGATGGTATTTGATGCATGAAGGACACCACAGATGATGATAGATAGTTTAATTGTATACCTCCGTACGTAATATATTTTCTTGCTTTGCTTTTTAAACACTTACCTTGGTCCTTGACTCCCATTTTCGTTTCTTAAATGTTATAAAAAAATGTTTTGTTATTCTCAACTCACACGCAGAGACACACTTGGGGTTTGGAGGGAGGGAAGAAAGAAAGAAAGAGAGAAGAAGCGGTTAATTAACTAGTCTCCACCCCCCCCTCTCTCTCTCTCTCTCTCTCCCCTAGTCCAGTCCAGTTGTGGTGTGGTGCTGCTGCTGCTAGCTTGTCGATGAAGATGTGCGCATGTTAAGCGAATCTTCCCCCCCCACCACCACCACCACCACCCCTGTGCGCACGTTAAGATCAGAAGACCACATGGATAGATAGTTAGTTCCATTCATTCATACAAGTTGTTCGAAGACGAAGAGAGGAGATAATCTGTTAATCGGGTTTGGGTTTTTTCTCTCATGTGACCCGATCCATGTCAAGGATGAAGCATCTTCTCCGCAAACTCCACATCGGAGGAAACGTCAACGAGCACCCCAACAGGTTGGCCGAAACAACCCTCCCCAACCCCAACCCCAACCCCAACCCGAATCCGAATCCGAATCCGAATCCTACCACCACCAGCAGCGGCAGCAACACTAACAACAACACAACCACCACCACTTCGTCTTCGTCCACTACATCCTCCTCTCTGCCGTCTCCGCTTCCATCCAGAGGGAGGCCGATTGACGCTTCGGCCGTGGAGACATCCACATCGACGTCGTCGGTGGATTTCAACTTCTTCGAGGAGGAGTTTCAGGTGCAGCTCGCTTTGGCGATCAGTGCTTCGGATCCCGATGCAAGAGAGGATCCAGAGTCCGTACAGATCAAGGCGGCTAAGCGGATGAGCCTCGGTTGCCCTCCTTCCGTTGCAGTCGATGAAACCCTTGTTGAGTTTCTCTCTTTGCGTTATTGGGTAAGTTTTTGTTTTCAATTTTTTGGATTAATGGGTTTTCAAGAATTAGGGAAAATTTGACGGTGGTTTCATTTCTTCATGTCTTGTCTTTGGTCTGAAATTGCCAATTTTTTTGGTCAGTGTTTGAGATTGTGTATTGGGGATCTTTGCAACTTGCATTTAGTTGGTTTAATGGGAGTTTATTTTAGTGGAGGTAGATAGATGCGTTCAAGCTACTTCATTTCTATTGTTGGGAGCATGGTTGACCATCATTAAAAAGATGCCATAACTTCAATGGTTAGCTAAAATTGATGTTTTTTTGTTCGATGTCAATCAACCCCAGATTTTTGTGAATCGTGGTAATTTGCTTGTTTGTTGTGATTGTGAATTATTTTTTGGATCTTCAGGGACTGCATTTATTCAGGGCTTGCAATTAGCCATGAAAAACTGTGAATTTTCATTTCAAGTTTTCTTCGTTTGTAATCTGTGAAGATGGTTGACCAACATAAATGATGTCTAAAGTTGAGAAGTTTTGGGAACTTATGTGACTCGGAGTGATTTGAATTCAATTTGTTTGCTGCATAATGATTTTAGAGTGGATACTTTGGGTTTTTTGTGTGTCCTGGGAGTATCCGAGTTGATGCTTTTGGCAATTCGGATTTCTTGGATTTTGAATTGTTGTTTCATTTCATTGTACTCTTGTTTGTGTATGTATCATTGACTAGACACAGGCTGAAACATAGAGAAGTTCA
Organism: Berberis vulgaris; assembly: GCA_963556465.1. NCBI lineage: Eukaryota > Viridiplantae > Streptophyta > Magnoliopsida > Ranunculales > Berberidaceae > Berberis > Berberis vulgaris. The sequence goes on from OY747130.1 coordinate 70,965,142, forward strand.
TTATAATGCATTGCCAATGAAAGCCTAAGATATATCGTTGATGAAAGTAATGTAGGTTTCCACACAGTCAGTGAAGCACAACGACACAATAGCTTCTTTCATCTCTGTCTGTTGTTAATTGTTGAATTTTTTTTCATTCTAATACTTTTGCTTCATCTTAAGCTCATATATATGGGGACAATAATTTTTTTACTTTTTGTATATATTTTGCAGAATTATAATGTTGTAAATTATGATGAAAAAGTGATGGACGGATTTTATGATGTTTATGGCATTACTTCGAACTCAACTACGCAAGGGACTATTCCATCCCTGGTGGATCTTCAAGCAATTTCCATTTCAGATAACATTCATTATGAAGTGATTTTGGTGAACCGTTCTATTGATCCTGTACTTCAACAACTTGAGAAAACAGTCATTTCTTTATCAGGAGAATGCCGAGTTTTAGAGCTTGGGCCAATTGCAAGTGGGTTGGTTCAAAAAATTGCAGATCTGGTTGTTAGTACCATGGGTGGTCCAGTTGGGGATGCTGAGGAAATGTTGAGAAGGTGGACACTCAGGAGTTATGAACTGCGGAGTTCCCAGAACTCCATTATTCTTCCTCTTGGTTGCCTTGATATTGGACTTTCACGCCACAGGGCCTTGCTTTTTAAGGTTGGAATACTATTACTTCATCGGCATTATTACTCTTTTCGTCTCCGCGCCTTTAATTTCACTATCATCATCATGGCATTGATGCTCCCCACATTTTCCACATCCATATTTTTGTCTTTATGCATCATCCTACTTTGCTAGCATTTTAAGGCAGTGGATTGCCAACATACGTAGTTTTGGTGGATGACACAATTTTAGAACCTGGTGACAAACCCATGCTTCATCTATTTTATAACTTACAAATATGTTCTTGGAAGTCAAACATAATTTCTACTGTTAGCGTTAGGTCTGTTATAATTGTCCTCTTACCTTGTTGTGAGTTGTAATAAGAAAAAAATAAAATACAGAAAGATATATGGTTGCTGTCTCAAATTATGTGGCTGCTTTTCGATAGATCTGGTTCCTGTTAGATTTTCTTTGGTGGCAAAGAGTTCGAGAGGGTTAAACTTGCTGGCTCTGAAAGGGCGATTCTTCATAGTTGTATGGCTCTTTCTACACCTCAGTTTGTATATAAGAGTTTCCTTAAAGAGAATGTGAATGTTTGGAAGGACGTCTTTGCAAACATATCTCTACGGGCAGGATCTGTGGTAGGAAAAGAACTAAGACACTAAATAGCAAATGATCAAGAGTCGTATTTCTATGGGCAGGATCTGTGGTTGGGTGGTTTTATGTTAAGGAATATAACTAAGACACTAAATAACAAATGATTAAGAGATGTTTGGGAAAACTAAGGCTTATTTGATAGTCAGGAAATAAGTTAATAGTGGAATGGAGTCTTATAATCGAAAAAGCATGAATTATAATTACGAAAACTGAATAACATAAAATAAAAAATCAATATCACTGATGTCATAATCCTAAAAGTGAAATATTTTTCAGATGTTCACAGCTCAAAAACTTGCAATGCAAACACTCTGATCAATTTGACTATTGCTTGAAATAGAAAAGTTAACCCACAGAAGTTTACTAACCAAAATATCATCTAGCTCTGCCCTTAAAGTAGAAATATGAGGTCTTTCTTGCCTTAGTGCTGATACAGTATTGTAGGTTTACCATAGAATCTCTACTGTGCTTCTGACAACATCTTAAGGTGACTTGGATATTGTGTCGTTGAACCATGCAAAAGTTGCATGGTTATTTTAGTCCTTTTTGTCTATAGATGGAGCTATATAATTTGCTCTTGAGATGCCAAAATCATGCAACCATCCACTATTACTGGATCGGCTTATAATTCGTGATATTCAACTCACCTATGGGAAGTACTTGTGTGAAACCAACCTTCCATTTCTATCTTTTTTGGTACTATTGTTTCTTTCATCCCACAAAACTCCATTTTGTAGAGGGTGTCTTGGAAGAACCCCCAACTTTCAAGTGCTCTACATTTGTTCCATTCTTTTCCAGCTAATTACTCCCTATCTAGATTTAGGGTCAAACCTAAACAGTTAGTCTTGCTTCATTTTCAAGATGCCTAGAAGTTTGTGCTTTTTAATACCTTCTTGCATGTGACTGACCTCTAAACTTTGTTCCACCCATTACACTAGCTGATGTTTGTTAGCCTCTAAGAGTGATTTAGTGGCTAGCGGTGACATTCTCATTAAGGATTTGCCAGTTAAGCTAAAATATGATGCTTAGCAGATAATCTTTTTAATTTGCAACAACCCCGAGATATTAAGATCATTGTCTTTTGACATATTAAACTATAGATTCATGTGCACCGTTCCACATTTTTTGGTACGCAATATGTAACTTCTATAAACATCAATAGGCAGTTTTGCAAACAAGATGATTTTTGTATCAATACATCAGTCACTTGCTGAAACATAGTTTGGTTTATCTCTGTCTGTTCTACCAACTTAAGGCTTGAAGTTTTGGCTAAGCTTTAAAAGATTGGACTTCTTGCAAATTGGTATCACTATCTCCCCATGGAACAGTTCCACCTTCAGTTTTACACTTTATCAGTTCTGTCAAAACTGCTACTGGCATGCCTGGGATTATGGATTTGAGGAGCACCCAGAGAATCTTTCCTGAAACTATATGATGACTATGGTCTCCTTACACGTGTGGTATGTGTGGAATAGGTACAGCTGGGAATATGTATTTCTTCAGGTGCTTTTGAGAAAGTCAGATCTTAAGATACTTGTTCCATTGGATGTTGAATTACAACTTCTCAAGCGTGATACTTGAATGTCATTTCTGCTATTTCGTGTTGAAGAAGCAGGAACTTCAGTAGTCAAGCCTAAAAGTTTATGGATGCCACTTGGTGGAGGTGCTGAAATTTTGGTCTTCCTGTTTCGTGATAATATATATTCATTATGTTACTTAATTTTAGGTTCAAGTTGGTTAACTGTTGTGTTTGGCATTGTAATCATCCATCATCTTCACAGATGCACAAATCAGCCAAGAGAAAGACATGCAGACTGTGCAACTTCCATTTTGTGCTCTCGCCCAAGTTGATTTCTGTTTCAAGGGTCTAGGCCTCTAGGGTGATGTTCTCTTTTTAACGTTTATTTGAAAGTTGTGGATAGTATTAGTGCTTAGGAAGGATCTGAACTATGGAAGTTATTGAAATGTTTTGCTGGACTGGAAATGACTTGAAAAACAGTTTTAAAAAAAAATTTATGCCTTTGTTGACAGTCGACACTTTCAACACAATTCATCTTGCCAAACTTGAAGCAAGTAAATTTCTTTATCTCACACAAGTGAATTGTGAAATCTAGTTCTTAATGAGTTTGTAATCTAGTTCTTAATGAATTTGTCTTAAAATTTGACCCTGGTTAGACTCCCACTCTAGACAACCAGGTGGCAGTTTGATTATTTACTAAAACTTATAAGACAAGTCTGAACCTATAGAAATCTGAAGGCTTAATATGACTTTTGACAAGGGAACAGGGGCATCTGGAAGGTTAAAATCTAGAACTTTGTGATGTGAATAAGTAGCTTCCAGAGGATCTCCTTGTGACATTTAATTCTGCATCCCTTAGTTGAGTTATTTTTTAAACACCGTTATTATTATTGTTAATGTGGAGCATGATTTCTTGTTATCTATTTGTAAATGGTTGCAACTTTTTTCATGAAATTTCTCCAAATAGATCTAATGATCTCAGATTTCTGGTGTTAGGTTCTAGCTGATCGGATCGGTCTCCCATGTAGGCTCGTGAAGGGAAGCTACTACACTGGTACTGATGAGGGAGCTGTGAACTTGATTAAGATCGACTATGGAAGGTGATTGAATTCAATTTGCATGTTGTGATGCTATACTACGAATTTTTTTAATTCCAGGGCCGAAACATCCAATATATGTAATGTTATACTTTGTAGATCATATATGGGCTTTGTGCATGCAGCAAGTGATGCTGATACAGAAACTAGCATCTTCATTTTTCTCCCCTTAGTTGTGGAGGTTGCAAAATTTGTCAGTTTTAGAATTGCTATGACCTTTACTAAAATGGCACGAGTCTTATCTGATCTATGTACTGTATTGACGTACAATATATGCATTGCACTTATTGAGTTGTTTATTAAGTGCTATGTACACTTCATGCTTCAACATTTTGCTTAGAATTTTGGAACAGTGTAAGGAGGTGATCTGCTTGTTCTCCTTTGAATCTTATCCAACACCTTTTCATCCAACCCAGTAGATTTTTATTGTTTACATCTATATTTGTTCATTTAGTGTAATATCAGAGATGCAAATTAACGAACTGAAATGTGATAGAAATACTGAATATAATGCTGACTAAATGTCGGACAATGCAGTGAATTCATAATCGATCTAATGGGAGCTCCTGGTGCACTTATTCCTGCTGAGATACCCAATCATCATTTTCAAGGTTCTGCTTTAGATGTCATGAGCTCTGTAACAATTGATCAGACCATAAAGGGTTCAAGTTCTTCACTTGACTGCTTGTCTGAAAATAAAAATCAAACAGTAGGAAATTCAGTGGAGTCCAATGTTGACGTCAAGATTAGTGGTGCAGGTACGAATGAAACATCAATTGTAAGAAGCCAACGAAGGGGCAATAATGATGCAACTTATGTTGAGAAAAATCAAACTGAGAGGTTTGAACATGAATTTGGAAAGCTTCTTCCTTCATTACGTAGATCGCATGAAAGCTCATCAGGCATCAGTGGAAAAGCTTCACCTGCCCAAAAGATGAAAGTCAAAGATGTTTCTAAATACGTGATAAGTGCTGCACAAAACCCAGAGTTTGCCCAGAAACTGCATGCTGTTTTGTTAGAGAGTGGTGCATCACCACCTCCAGATTTATTTTCCAATATAGCTCCATCGCAGAAACAGTGTGATGATGTTTCCCCGAACATTGAGCATTCTCATGTACCTTTCAAAGGAGTTGAAAACTTGACGCAAGTCCATTGTGACACAAATGTCACCGCTCAAGGTGTTTGCCGACCTAGTTCAACCACAAGTGATGAGTTTGTGTTGGTTAATAATAGTGTTAATAGAAGTGCTCAGGAAGATACTATGGGTTTAGGCATGTTGGCTGGTGTTGACTTGGCACCGTCTGCAATTGACACTCATCAAAGTCAACTCGAAAGTGCCTTGAATGGTGATGGTTTAGGTTCCCACTGTCAAGGAAATGCTGCAAAGGGAGAAAATGATTCTGAAGCTAAAGGAGGTGTTGGTCAAGACAACATGATGAGAGCAATGGTAAATGTTGTGGAAGCAGCTAACAGGGATCCTCATTATGAGAGCAATGCTCAGGCTGAGAGAATTAACTCAATGCTGAATGAGGTTGCAGAATGGGAGATTCCATGGGAAGATATTCAGATTGGTGAACGCATCGGACTTGGTAAGCATCAATTTGAAACTTACTCTGAAGTTTTTATTTTTATTTTTGTTACACACACACATATATATAGTTTCAATGAGCATTAACCGTCAATTTGAAACTTTCTCGGAAGTTAAATGTTTATCAACTTTGGTAGATCATGAAGTATTTTTCTCTACATTTTATCTTTGAAATTCACTTCTGCATCTGTTTATTTGAAAAGGTTGAAATCTATATCAATTTGAAACTTAATCTAAAGTTTTTTGTCCAGTGTGAAATAGGCTATGTGTCCTACAAGAATTTTCTTTATATAATTTATTTTCTATATTTTGTATAATGTTTCAAATTTTATGAAAAGAAGAATATTTACAAAAAATACATAGGCCGTCGGCCCTGAGAACAAAGAGGCAAAGCTACTGAGCTGACCTAAACTGGTTCCATCCAAGAAGAAATTCTTTGAAAAGGACATCTTTGAAAAGGGTGTTCGACAAGTGCATATACCACAAACAATCCATAGCATGACAATCCCATCCCTAGAAGAAAAGGAGGACTCAAACTCCCTAATATCCCTTTCTTGCCAAATACCCCAGACTAGGAAGCACGGATTCGCGGTACAACCCTTCGAATCCCCTAAATACGCGAGTCGGATACGGATACGCGTGCGATTCGCGTTCGATACGTATCCGACACGCAGTCAACGTATCGGTCAACGTGACTTGGTCAGGATACAGCTTGACCCGGTCCGGATACGGTCTGGACACGGTCAGGATTCGGTTGCCAATAATTTTTTTTTTTTTCAGATCCTGATAAAATCAGACGGCTGAAATCTTCCCGAAGATCGAGCACAGAGATCATCGATCAGGGAGATCGGATCTATCATCGATCAGAGAGATCAGATCGATCGATCAGGGAGGTCGACCGAGCAGGAAGGGGAGATCGACCGAGCTGGGAGGGGAGATCGATCGATCGGGAAGATCAGGTCGACTGAGCAGGGAGGGGAGATCGGGGAGGTCGACCGAGCAGGGAGGGGAGATCGATCGATCAAGGAGATCAGGTCGATCGATCGATCGCTGAGATCAGGTCAACCAAGCAGGGAGGGGAGATCGGGGAGGTCGACCGAGCAGGGAGGGGAGATCGATCGATCGATTGAGGAGATCAGGTCGATCGATCGATCGATCGCTGAGATCAGGTCAACCGAGCAGGGAGGGGAGATCGGGGAGGTGGACCGAGCAGGGAGGGGAGATCAGGGGAGATCGATCGAGCGGAGGTGAGTTCGAGCTGCTTCTTCAACCTCCTGCGCCTCTCCCATCTTCAACCTCCCTGCGCCTCCCATCGAAATGGCGAGGAAAACAGGGAAATGGCGAGGAAAACAGAGGGAGGATGTTATTTATATGGATTAGTTGGGTAGGGTCCAAATTAGGCCCAGCCCATATTAGAATTCATTACCCTAAGGGTCCAAATTCATTAGAATTCATTACCCTAATTCATTACCATATAAAATAAAAACCTTATTTGGATCTTATTGGGACCCTACCCTACCCTAATAAAATATAAAAATAAAAATAAGATTTGACGTGTCGCCGAGTCCCCGAATCCTAGTTTTTTGAAAATTGCCGAGTCGCCGTATCGTATCTGTGTCCGATACGATACACGTATCTGAGTCCGTGCATCCTCCCCAGACAACAAATAGGGAATTAGAGACCAAACCACCCCACTTCTACCCTTAGAATAAGCTTGGCACTTTCAATCATGCAACAATCCTCCACTAAAAGGTTATAGAAGAAAGAAACCAAGAAGGAAACTTCCTGAGACCACTTCCACTTTCAGAAGTGATGCCAACTTTCTAGCAAGCTACTTTGAACAATTATGTGATGATTTCCTTGAAGTGTCAATGCTCAGGATTTTACTTAGAGCTTATCAAAATGAAATTAGATGAATAAATAAATAAATAAATGCTTGTTTCACGTGCTTAGAGCTTGTCAAAATGAAATTAGATGAATAAATAAATAAATGCTTGTTTCACGTGCTTAAAGCTTATCAAAATGCACCCCAGATTTTGGAGCAGGAAAGCTCATAGTTGATGTTTGGTTTAGTGGGTCTTATAAGTTAGGACTTAGGATGTGAAAGTAGATGGATCCAGGGACTGAACTAGGAGGTTGGGATTGATGTCAATCTGTATTTGGTGTGTTGATTCTAATAGAGGTGGGTGATGCATGAATACATTAACCATAGTAAGAAGAAAGCTTTGATCCCCCTTTATATCTCAAGAATCAAAGCTTAATATAGTGTATGGTCTCAATCGATACAAAGTTTCCTGCATACTACCAAAATACTCTTATTCTTACTTGGAGAATCCTATGAAATTTAAGAACCTATCATTTACAATGACAAAGCCACTGGGTTCATCTCACAATAATTTAGCGACCTTCCAGAGCTAACATTTCCATGCTTACCTTGTTTTCAGTTGCAAGAACTTACAAAAGTAGGGGATTCTGTTTGAGATAAAGTATATTGCTACAGTATCATAAGAACTTAAGATGATTAACCTTAGGCAAAAAAAACCTCCCACTTGAAAATGCATGTGTTTTACCATGGAATTTTAAGAGACATGTTATGCAACATTATCCCTGTCCAAGTATGGTCCTATATTATTTCTAGGTAAGCCTGATTTCTAGGAACTTACTGAAATTTGAACGAGTGCTTGCCATTTTCATGAGGTTGGTAACATTTATTTATTGCTTTTTATAAATAATTGTTGCTATAATTGTATATTTTAAAATTTTGGTATCTAGACAGTAAATTAACATTAGGCCGGTTTTCTTCCCTCCACACATGTTAATTGAAGTTGCATTCTAAAATTTTCCACTGGATGAGTGACATTGGCAATTTATGTACTTTTGGATTTTATGTTGCAGGTTCATATGGAGAGGTTTATCATGCGGATTGGAATGGCACTGTAAGTTCTACCCTGGTTACTTATGAGATATTTTCCAACTTAGTTTTTGGTTTTTGAATATCTTATGCTTGGAAAAGTTAATTTATTCACTTGTTCTTAGTTGTAACTCCAGAGCTTTAATTTTCACCATGTATCTGCTGCATGAACTTCCACAATTACGAAGGTATTAGGCTTGCCTGTCATCTCACCGAAACTCTGATAGACTAGTCTTCTCTTGGAATCGTTGATCAATCAGTATCTCTCTCGCCACGCTTTCGTGCAGAATTGGATATTTTCGTCTAAGTAACCTTATGCCCTTTTAGATAATCACAAAAATCCAGGTGATGAATCCAGAGTGGTGAATGTCTGATTTCATACCTCTGCTTCTAGAAGATTGCAAATGATCTCTAACACTCTGAGAAGTGCTGATAAACATTGTAAATAAATCAGTATGATCCGGAATAACATGTTATTTGGCTTAGTTTAAAACATGAGCTCATTTTCCTTGAAAATGACGTCCATGATGTTACCTTGTCTAAAATGTGACCAATTGATTAAAAGAAATTGTGTTTCATTTACTTTTTGTAATGAAAAAAAAAGAAAAAAAAACTGAAAATTACAGCCAAGTCGAGCACAGACCAAAATGTGAAACTATGGAAATTTTCTTCATAATTCGTAGGGCTAGCATGTCCAAACTCAGGTACAGGACAATACGTTTTCATGAGCATAGTGCCCATTGTGAATGCACTGGGGTATCGTTTTTTAGTTAACTTAGATGTCATTCCATTTTGTCTTATTAGCTCAAGTTAGGGGTCAGAGTGCGACTTGCTCATTTTGAAGTTGGAGAAATCTTGTTTTTCTTTTTGAGACCAAACTGAAATTTATTATAAAGGTTAGCAATAAAAAAATGGGTACATGCAGTGAAAAGTAGTGTTTTTTTTTTTTTTCCCGCATTACAACACAATGTTACCCCGACTCCCAAGCGAGGAAGAGTTGCTCAAATCTCAAACATGGAGACGAGGTATGCAACCCCTACAAGGGTACAACTTCCTCGTCACCAAACCTGTTTTGAAATATTCTATATTGTTCCTTCCTTTCCAGATTCTCCCGTAGTTATTCTGTGAAAATTAACCTGTTACTATATGCTTCCATCATTGGAAGGACCTAAAAAGATCTCAATCACATCAAAGAGAAAAGATAATGACGATTTTATAGAATCTGAGCGGATCAATAGTAGGGGGGATTCCCCCTCCCCTCTTTTCTCCTCATTTGTGTTTCATAAGCAGCATTTCACTTAATTGGTAGCAGCTTGAGATCTTAATCTTTGATTTTATTGGCTCATCAGCTCTGTTCCTTCCTAACTAATGTTACTATTTACTATTACATTACAGGAAGTCGCTGTGAAGAAGTTTTTGGACCAAGACTTCTCTGGTGATGCATTGGAGCAGTTTAGATGTGAAGTAAGGATACAAACTGATGTAATTAGGATAGTAGTATTATTAGCAATAGTAGTATTTTAGGCAAAATTGTAGTATTATTAAGGCATTGTTTTCTATTAGATTTAGGGTTAATTTTTAAAAGTTAGGTTAGTTATAAATAAGGCATAGGTTGCCCATTGTTAGTTAGTTGATGATTGAAAGAATATTTTATTTCTTAGTTATTTCTCTTTATTTTATCGTTGTTCTTTTGAATTATTTATTATTTTAATTATTGTTCAGTTTATTTTGATTATCGTTATTTTATTCTATCAATTGGTATCATAGCCGAACAATTCTCATTGCTCGATTTAATTTGAAAGAAAAAAAATCGAAGGAAGAAGATTGAAGATTCGAAGAGAAGTAGAGGAATAATAGAACGAAGAAACAGAAGCCACACCCGCTACTCGCCAACTTTGCAATCAGTCCGTCGCAGCTAGGCATATCGCCCCTCGCCAAGTCGATCGATTGCAGATTGACAACCTTCACCATCTGATCACAGGCACGACACTGGTCACCATATGCTCCACCGACCCTGACCAGCACAACGACGCTGGTAGCTTGTTGCAGGCAAGCCCCGAACAACAGTCGCAACCACCTAAACTACCCTTCGAAAAGGAACATCGGCTCTCACAATTATGTCCCCATCTACCAAATCTACAGGAAATGTTTAAAAAAAAAAGGCATACGACGTACAAAAAGCTCACGCCCATTGCCACCACCATCGCCTCAATCTAGCTTGCGTCGCTTGGATTAGATCTGTCATCTTTGATTCCAATCTGCGTTGAAGCCAAAATAACTTCTGCCATCGTCTTCTGATTGGTCTTCCGTTGTTGCCCTTATGAGTTCCACCCATGCAAACCAAAACAACCCTCCCTGTTTCAGTTCGTGGAGGGGAGGAAGAATTTTTTTTTAAAAATCCGGATAAAGGAGGAGAGTTGTTGTTAGGCTCATGACAGCCAACTGTAAAAAAATTCATCACATCTTTTTCATGGATTTTGGTTCAAAAAGATTAATGCTAAAAGTTAGAGTGTCCCCCATTGTAAGCGACGCGCTGTACCTACACTCACTATAAATGAGTAAGGCACGCTGCAACGACGCCCAGATGTAGTGTTAAATAGGCAAGGGTTTTCGCACTATTCTGGATGGGGCGAGTAAAGAAGCTAATCCAGGCTAGAGCTAGAGATAAAATGATTAGATTAGCCTCTCGGAACCTAGGAACCTTGACGGGTAACTCAATAGAAGTAGTGGACGCCTTGCATAGGAGAAAGGTAAACATAGTTTGTCTCCAAGAGACAAAAGTGGAAGGGGAATAAGCTAAAGATTTAGGAGAGTTCAAATTTATCTATTCTGGAACATATGGAACTAGGAATGAGGTGGTAATAGTGGTAGATAAAGTTTTTTAAAAATGCAGTAGTTGACGTTAGGAGGTTTGGGGATAGAATCATAAGTATTAAATTAGCTTTAGAACTAGAGATAGTGCATGTTATTAGCCCGTATGCGCCTCAAGTGGAATTAGATGAGGACACTAAGAAGGGTTTTTGGGACTCTCTAGAGGAGTTAGTTCATGTAATTCCCTCTTCCGATAGGGTTTTCCTAGGCGGAGATTTGAAATGTCGGTAAGGATAGAGATGGGTATGAGAGGGTTCATGGAGGTGAAGGCTTTGGGGATCAAAATACTATGGGGGAAGGCAGTTGGACCAGATGATATACCAATTGAAGCGTGAAAATGTTTGAGAAAAGTTGGGATTCAATGGCTAACAAGGCTCTTTAATAAGATTTTGAAAACTAGAAAAATGCCAGATTCATGGAGACACAACATTGTACCAATTTATAAGAACAAGGGGGATATTCAGAACTGCAAACTATAAATGGATAAAGCTTATGAGTCATACAATGAAACTTTAGGAAAGAGTCATAGAGCGAAGATTTAGGAGTTTAACCACTATTTCAGAGAATCAATTTGGCTTTATGCCGGATAGGTCTACTGCGGAGACCATCTTCTTGCTTGCAAATTATAGAAAAATATGGAAAGGAACGTAAGAGTTTGCATATGATTTGAAGAAAGCCTACGATAGAGTCTCCGGGGAGTTAATTTGGTGGGTGCTTGGAAGGAAGAAAGTGTCTCAATGTTATGTTGATATCATTAAGGATATGTATGAAGGGGCTGTAACAAGTGTATGCTCAGTAGGCGGGATGTCCAATGAATTCCCAGTATCAGTAGGACTACATCAAGGGTCGGCCTTAAGTCCATACCTCTTTGCTTTGATCACGGATGAGTTGATGAGACATCTTCAAGAAGATGTTTGCAGATGATATTGTCTTAATTGATGAGAGTACTGAAGGTTTAGGTCGGAAATTAGATAAGTGGCGGGATGCATTAGAGGGTAAGGGTTTTACAATTAGTCGTTTGAAGACAGAATATCTAGTGTGCAACTTTGATTGTGAATCAAAAGGGATGAGTAATTCAATTGAGATTGAATGCGTGGAGGTTCTAGAGTGTGAGACTTTTTTTATATCTAGGATCTATAATTCAAAAGAATGAGACTATTGGAGAAGATGTAGATCATAAGATTAAAGCTGATTGGACGAAATGGAGAATGACGTCAGGAGTATTATGCGATAGAAGGATGTCTGCAAGGTTAAAAGGGAAATGTTATAAGACAATTGGAGGGTGTAGACGGAGGGGATGACTGTTGAAAACTTGGATGAAGGCTATAAAGGAAGACATCCTCGAGCTTGGATCAAGCGAGGATATGTGGGAAGACTGCATTGCATGGAGAACCAAAATACATGTAGCCGACCTCGAGAGTATCGGTAATGGGTTTTTATGATGATGATGATGATGATGAAATCAGTCATGTCCTATTATTTTACTTAGGTCCCTGACATGTTTTTATAAGTTAGTCCCTGGTCCCCTTTAGCTATGTACACCCCGAGAATTATGAGAACACCCTAGCGAGAATAATTAAAGAAAATAAGTGACCCATATTATGACCCGTACCCGTCATTTACCCCAATCTCACCCCTAGTTGCTAGTGATGTACACCCTATTACCCCCTCCATTGTGATGCAGGTTGAGATAGACTCGACTAAAACTTGGTATTAAATTGCCGCAATGTACCGAAATTGCGCTAGATCGCTACCTCCAACATTCGAGAGCTACAAACACTATTGGATTCAGATGACCTTGCCCAGACATGCGAAGAGCAGGGTAAGCCCTACTGTTTGTCAGAGTCCTTCCAACTTTTTGAAGAAGTTAAGGGCACCGTCACATGCACTCGATTTTCGACTTGTGAGTCATTTGACTTATGCGACTTCTTTCCCATTTTTTAGCAATCAGATGATGTTCCTATTGGAACATTTTTGTGACATGAGCTTATGAACATGCGTCTTCTCAGGTTTATTGCAGTTTCCTGTTCTTTGAGTCACCTAGGTTTCTTTTTGAGTTGGTTCCTTGGGTTTTAGTCAATGTGTATCGTGGCAAGTTTCGGGGAAGGCTACTTTGAGTGCACTTCGCCTTATGTTTAGTGATCGGTTGCTTGTGCTCATCGAACTTTTTCGACTTTAAGCTCAAGGATGAGCTTTTTGACCCTGGGGAGGTTGATGTAATTAGGATAATAGTATTATTAGCAATAGTAGTATTTTAGGCTTATTAAGAATTCTAGTAGTATTAGGACATTGTTTTCTATTAGGTTTAGGGTTTGTTGTACTTAGTTAAGGCATAAGTTGCCTATTGTTAGTTAGTTGATTGATTCAAAGAATATTTTATTTCTTAGTTATTTGTCTTTATTTTGTTGTTGTTTTTCGAATTGTTCAGTTTATTTCGATTATTGTTCTTTTATTCTATCAGAAACTTCATTCTTGATGTTCTATGCGTTTGAAATAACCAAAAAAAACTAAAAAACATTTTGTTGATAACACTAACGTAGTTGGTCCTAAATCCTAATGCCTAGTATTCATCTTGCAGATTGGCATTATGCTACGGCTTAGACATCCAAATGTTGTTCTTTTTATGGGAGCAGTTACACGTCCGCCTAATCTCTCCATATTGACCGAGTTTCTTCCAAGGTTTGTCACTATTATTAATCTATCATGAATGTCAAAGCCTGCAGTCTAAGAAGTGTCTGTAGTTTTTAAAGATTTTATATACTATTAGAAAAAGTTTTGATTTATTTATTTGCTGCTTTTAACTAGGAAATGAAATTTAAGCTAAAAAAATTCTTTAAAATTTCTGTCTTAAAGCTTTTAATCTAATAACAATCTGCATCGAACCTTCAAACAAAATAGCTGTCTTTAGTGTGAGTTTTGGAGATTGAGTGCTTGTTGTATTTAATATTTGAACTGTGCTGTTTAATTAATTTGCCTATTTCCACTAGGAAACGAATATTAAGCCAAAAAACAAAGCGACAAATGGTGGTTTTGGAACCCCCATCAATTTAAACAAAAAAATTACATATGATGACAGAGAACAAAAATATTCCTCCCGCCTCCATGGCACACACGCATCCTCTAATGCATTGACACCACCCAAATCCTTAAAAGCTATTCTTTTAGTTGTGGATATAATTCTTGAGGTGGATTAGGCCTTCCGGGAGTTTACCCATTTTTACTTCAAATCAGCCTTCTGACACACTCCCCAAACTGTAGCAAATGGGACCACCTGTCAAAGACACATTGTTTTAGAAAAAGAAAGAACCATTGCTGAGTTCTGAATTTCTCAAGAAAGAATTGCTAGAACTAATAGATCTTGGATTAGATATTCTTGGCTTTTGTCAAATTATTATTTGTTTTGTGTTCTGAATTAGTTGGAGGCTCGGAGCCATAAGCAGACACACTTCTTCAGTTTTCTAAATTGAAAATATGTGTACAATTGTCAGTACTATTATCTAGAAACCAGTAAGTTTTTCACAAAGCACGATAATATTGAGTTCTGGAATGACAATGGATTGATTCTTTGGTGCAGCATTCTCAATCTTGCTCATTGTTCTACAGGGGGAGTTTGTATAGGTTATTGCACCGTCCAAACATTCAGCTTGACGAAAAGCGGCGGTTGCGAATGGCCCTGGATGTGGTATGAGTCGATGAATAAATTTTCTTCTAGCATTTGGCTACATTGTTGTTCACTGATCTCCACTAATTCTGGCAGGCTAAAGGAATGAATTACTTGCATACAAGCCATCCAACAATTGTGCATCGAGATCTGAAATCCCCAAATCTCCTTGTTGACAAAAATTGGGTTGTTAAGGTTTAAATCTTATCAAAATTTATCTTTCCCCTGATATTTTGAATGGACATCCAGAGTGACATGCATTTTAGTGTAAACCTTGTGTACTTGTTATCCATGTTCTTCTGATGGATCAACATATGTTTTGTTTAAACTTACAAAAAGTAGTTTTTGATAGTTCATCAGAAAACATCTTAATATTAACTTGTCATGTCAAAATATGTTGATACTTGTTTAAGGTATTCATTTAACAAATTGTATGTAGTTCTTGAACTATAAATAAACTGAGAATTGCAAGTAGAGTGAGTGCACTTTGTCCCTACAACTCCATGTTTCCAATGAATAAATAAACTCAAAATTTTGAAGAAACTTCCAGATTTCCATTAAATCTGGTGCTTAAGATTTTATAGAATGCACAGCTCAGAAAGGGTGTCATTTCTGAATCTTGAGGTTCCCTTTTAACTAGAGTAGAAGAATTGGATGTGCGGAATTTTCATGAGGATGATGCCCATGGCAAAGAGATCATCTTCACCAAAATAAACCATTATGAGCCCCCTTGTGGGGCCTCATAGAAAAAACGGGTCATGATAACCTGCCCTTATGCACTTACAACCTTAAATCATTATACAATGTTTGTACATGTGAATTTTTTAACAAACTTTTGGCGTGATTTTACAGGTATGTGATTTTGGATTATCACGTCTGAAGCACCACACATTTCTGTCCTCGAAATCCACAGCAGGAACGGTAAAACTCTTCCAATAACTATTTGAATATAGACGATTTCATGCATTCTTAGATTCCCTTCTATTTCTTTTATGTGCATGGTTTTGCCATTTTATTCATTGTGATCCTTTTACCAATGCATGTATGTTGTTATTGCAAAGTGCAGCCAGAGTGGATGGCCCCAGAAGTTCTGAGAAATGAACCTTCCAATGAGAAGTAAGCATCAAACAGGGATTTGCTTAATTAGTTGCTCTTGTTTGGAGTTTACTTAATAGATGGATAGCTCCACTTTGTAAAAATACTACTGTTAATGTATTTCAATGTTCTTGTTTTTAGATGTGATGTATATAGCTTTGGTGTGATACTGTGGGAATTGGCTACCTTGCGCATGCCATGGAGTGGGATGAACCCAATGCAAGTAGTTGGAGCTGTTGGATTCCAAAATAGACGCCTTGAAATTCCTGAAGATGTTGATCCAATGGCTGCACAAATAATATACGACTGTTGGCAGAGGTAGGTCCTCAATTTCCTTGCCATTGATTCTTACACAAGCTCTTTGTAACTTGAATATAGTTTCCACAATTTTACCAATATGACAAACATATCTGGACTTAAAAACGCTTGTATCTTGGGAATGGATTGCTCCTCTAATTTATTGTACTGAGTAGGTTTCTCTTGGCTGTGCAGTGACCCAAACCTGAGACCTTCTTTCTCCCAGCTTATGTCCCTTCTTAGACGCCTCCCACGCTTGATTGTTGACAAAACAAAGGCGCAGGATCCAAATGAAAGAGGAAGTGACAGGAGCCACATTGTTGTACCATAGAACACCATTTACCTAAGCTCAAAGAGCAGGGTAGCGGAATGATTGTTTCAGCGCATTTGAGATGAAGCTCTGAAGGAGATTAAATCTGGGTTGCTGGTTCATTCAAAGTGGGGACCACAACACAATGCAGGCAGCATGGTCTGTCCAAAGATGTGGGGATACTCTGTTTGAACAACTGCGCAAAGTGCAGTAGAGGACACCACTGGAATGGCATGTTTTCTCCTTATTTGAATAGGGAAAGACCAACAATAATCATTTGAAAAGGAAAAAAAAAGATAGTGTACAATCTTGTTGTTTGTGATTTGGGGGGCAAATTCATGGGAACTTCGCAGCTTCAGAAATGTATACAGCTGGTTTCTGCTTTGCAATTAGTGGAAGAACGGAACGGAAAGAGAGACAAACCAGGGGAATGCACAAGTTCGTATCCCTCTGATTTTCAACTTTGTTACTGTGTTAACAATCTAAATTTGCTGAACTGTAAATTAGGTCCCCTCCCCCCCTCCATATTTCTTACATTTTTGTAGATGGGATCATTAGTCCATTTTAACATCCTGTTATAACTCGGCAATCCATAGTGCACAACCCTGTAGGTTCATTTCTTTTTAATAATGATGACATTATCCATTAAAAGTTACGTCACTAATTAAGGGACTGGGCATTTTCTATCATTCAGTTCACTTAAAATTCTAATTGGAATTTATCAAAAGAAAAAAAAAAAAAAATTATAATATGAAGTGTAAAAAGAGAGCCCATATATTTTTGAGTACTACATGTTCCCAAAAGGAAATTTTTTGCATGTCTGGAGATTGCATATTGAATCATCATGGTTCAATGCTTCTGCGTCACTCTACTGATTAGTGGTGCATTTGGCAGCTGAAAATCACGAGCATTGTTAGATAATAATTCCAAGCCAAAAGATTCCAATTTGAAAACATTTACACTATAAAAGGGAATTGAGAATTGGAAAAGAAAAAAAGAGAGATCATCTTCAAGTAAAAAAACCTCGTTCTCAAGGAGACTAATGAAGCTTGATCACCCTCTACAACAACAACATGAGTCTCATGTTGCCCCTCTAAATAAATTACTTTGTATTTAAAGAGTCGTTCGTTAGATGATGAGAAAATGATTATTGATATATAGGAGCATCAAATGTAGTGGTCCTTGAGGGATTTAATAGTTAAGAATGATAATGTGTGTATTAACTATGAAGGAAAGAATCACAACTGAAGGAAATAATTGCAATTGATTATATGTAATTGATTTCATTGACAACTTGGAACAAAAGATGTTTCTTGCGATTCTTTCCTTCAATTACATATAATCAATTGCGATTCTTTCCTTCAGTTGTGATTCTTTCCTTCAATATTAACAACTTGGAACAAAAGATGATAATGTGTAAGAGTATCTCTTTAATCATCCATCTAAAATAGCGAGGGTTTCATACTCCAATCATCCTCTAAAGAAGAAGAAACATGGGATTGAATGGTAGGTGAGGAAGAGTAGTTGTAAGTTGTAACCATGAGGGAGGGAATTTGCTGAAAATGAAACCCAACTTCATGCCTGCTTACCTTACCTTACCTTACCTTACCTTACCTAAGAAGCATAAACTGGAATCTCCCAAAACCAAACCAGTAATACAATTTGAGCAGTCCAGCAGACGACCAAACCAATTAGGATTAAGATGTGAGCCCGGCGGGCGGGCGGACCCAGGTGGGCTACCCATCTTTAATCGCACGGTCTCTTTCTCTGTCAAAAAAATTGGGCGGGTTCATGCACCTACTCTCTCTCTCTCCATACTAGTCTCAACTCTCCTCCAAGAAGCAAAAAACAAGTAAAACACCACACGTATCTCTCTCTCTCTCTCGGGTATTTCTTCTTTGATGTATCCCTCTTTTAACATTTTAATAGGGTGGTGGAGATCTTCTTTCAGATATTAAAGCATCAAGCATCAAGCATCAAGCATCAAGCATCAAGCATCAAGCATCAATCATCAAATGGATTCCAAAGTCTGTTCTCCAATTGAAGGTCAGTCTTGTCTTGTCATGTCATGTCATGTGTGTTTTATACTCTTTCTTTCTTTCTTGTTTGTTTGTTGAGATGTTTTAGTTCCTCCTCCTTTTATACTCACTCGTGTAAACCCTAGAAAAACAATACATGATGCATGTTACAATAATCTAAATCAGATTGCTCAGTTACTTTTTTGGTATCTAATTTGCATCATTCGGATTTTTCTTTTACTTTTACTTACTTAGATTGTTTGCTTTAATTAAAACAATTTGTATCCTCATTAGTTACTGAATTTAATTACAAGAGTAAATGCTTAGTTAAATCCCATAAACAACATTTGCATGTTACAGCTCAAATTCTGAATGACTTTGTTGGATATTTATTGGGATTAGTATTTAGATAGATAGTTGAGTTATCAGTAGATGAAGATGTGATGATGTTAGGGTCGGTTGCTTTTCACTGCTGAATCTGAAACTTGGCAACTTCAAAGTTTGTTCTTTATATATTTAATTTGTTTTGTTACAACACGAGAACCAGAAACATTTGTCTTTGTCATGCTTAGTTAAGTGAGAGGAAAATTTAATTACCTTTTCTAAATCTGCTGATTCATCTCCTCTTTCGCTCTTATTTAGTATGCCGGGAAGCAAAATTGTGACTAGTAGATCTCAGCCAATTGGGGACTTGATTTATGTGATTATCAAAATGCTGAATTTGTGAGCAATCTTTTACTAGGCGAGAAGTTCCATAAAACAAGGATTCTTTAATAATATGCGGCTCTGCCTTGTATCATTCAGTGTCCTTGCGCAAGGCTACAAATTCCACGGAATAGGAACTGTTTAATACCTTGCCACAATGCTAGTTTCTAGAAATTAGCAAACATAATCGATTTCATCTTTTTAGAAATCCAGTTTTATCTTTTGAATTCAGTATAGTGTTTATTACTTTTCTGTTTTCTTTATATGGAAAAAGTTGTCCTCGCTATTGACCTGTAATTCCAAGTTAAATAAACCAGTCTGTTCTAACTGTCATCCTACTACTTCGTCCGAGTTTGAACTTGACAAAATTTCCTACCTCCACCTAAACTACAAGGGTGTGTTGCAAACACCAAAGACACGAGAATATCCTATTCCCCACTTGTAGCAATATTACCTATGTAGTAAATGCAGATAATGGACCGTTCGTGGTCCACGATCGATTTAAGATTAAGTGGATTAATCAGATTTAATCAGTCTACTTTTTCAAAATATACATTTTTATACCCTCATTAATGTAAATTATAATAAATAACACATCTTGACAATTAAGATTAATAAGACAAGTATTATAGAACAACAAAAGTCGTATTATAGAGAAAATTATGTAATCATGTCCAAAACATCACACATTATAGAGCAACAACCACCACCACCCACCACGAGACGACAACCACTACCCAACAAAACAATCTCGATTTATCACCGATTTCTCACCTATTAATTAGTGACCGCTAAACCCTACCCCTAAATACCTAGTTCGGATCGGTCTATCCCCGTAATCGCCGCATAAACAATCCAAAATATTACACATGGTCTTTTACTTTAGAACTCTGTTGATTGTCAAAAGAAAAGTATGAATATTTGTAATATCCTTTGTGAGAAAACCTTTGTAATTATGCTCTTACTCAATCCAGTAACCAGTAACCCGTGTCCTTAAATGTTCCACGTCAAATGCTGTTTAAAATACATAGCTACAAAATAAAATTTTACTTGAACACAAAGATAGCATTAAGAGGTTGTGTCGTATATCCATTTAATACCATTATATGTATAAAAAAAAGTGGAATATATAGATAGGAAAAATAGATGTATCAACTTGGATGTTAGATTGGTAGGATTAATAGTTATGTGGACCAAACGTTAGTCCCACTTGGGATAAAAGTCGCATCTTGCAAAGAATAATAAGATGGGAAAAATTCTATAGCACTTGGACCTTTTAAGATAAAATCTCGCACCCAAGCCAAGTCGGTGGTTAAGTTGGGAACAAAATCAAAAGAAGAAAAATCAAGAATCAAGAAAGTATTATAGAAGAACAAGAACCCTAGAAGAAGAAGAAGAAACCTTAAAGAATTGTTGCATTTTTAACGGTTGATGTTTGATGGAGGTGAGTATTATCTCCCCTCGGTGTGTTGGAAGGGAGTAGTATGTTAGGTCTTATTCTAAGAAAGTATTATAGAAGAACAAGAACCCTAGAAGAAGAAGAAACCCTAAAGAATTGCTGCATTTTTAAGGTTCAGTGTTTGATGGGAGGTGAGAATTATCTTCCCTCAGTGTGTCGGAAGGGAGGAGTATGTACGGTCTTATTCTAAGAAAGATTGTGCACGCCCCTTGAAATGTTGTATCAAATGGTTGGATGATGCTGAGGAGTTTTAAGATAAAAACCCCTCAAGCAAGCACAAAATGTTAGTGATTAAGTAGTGGACAGTGAGAACGCAAGGTTGGGTCTATGGCTCTGTGCCACTGCAAAGGAAGCATTCCCAGTTCTGTGTTATTATCATTTCTAGATTGCATTGTACTTTTCCTCATAGAGAAGTGTATGACGATGAGATTTACTTTGATTGGACAATTTGTTTTGCTTTAGTTTGTAAGTACCTGATCCTCCCTGTACGTTTAATGTGATGATAGTGAAGGGACAACAGGTATCATTAGTTGTAGCAATGTGAGCTTAGTAAATTTTACGTGCGAAAGAACATCTGTGTTTACCTTTTACACGAAATGAGACATTATTACTAGATCATTATGGTGGAGGCACTGTCCAAACTTAATACTACCTCTCTCAAAGTCACAATCAGTGACTTCTAAAGAAAAGATAGTCATGGGGAAAGTATATAATCACAATGAAAGTGGCGGGAGAAGAAGAAGACAGAAAGACCGGGAGATGGTTAGCTAAGGAGAGAGGTGGGGGTTGTTGGAGTGTGAGTGGGGTTAAAGAATGGTGGGGAGAGGCAAGTGGTTGAACAACTGCTTGCTCCATTAACTACAGAAAATTTCAGATTTGGAAATTCATCTACAACTTTTACCCATTTATGACGGTGATCTAAAGAGTACACACCGTATCAAATTTGATTAACTTCTTCAGGAGTTGATATCCTTTGGCTATGTTTATGGAATTTTGTTGTATGGTATAGATGTGTCCTTAATAAAAAACGTCAATCACTCTTTGTTTGTTGATAAATAATAAAAAAAATCCTATTTATCCAAAAAGGATTAGGGAGGATGATGTATTTAGTTAAGATGTGTATTGCTGGAAGTTGAATCTATTTCACCCTGTGGTGTCGCACACAAATAAAAGCCCCTATCCCTTTGGGTGTATCGATAATGGATATATGAAAGGGCATGCAGGATTTTGAATGTATCTAGGTTTAAGAGAATGAGTCATGGAATTTCGGGTATGGGGTGAAATCTTGGACGTGGTATGGTGTCATAAGTTTTTAGTCTTCTGAGGGCCTTTTGATTTGGTGGCAAAGGCACCGGCTCCAAGGAATCAAAGTTTTGCCTTGAGAACCAGTTCTTTAGGGGGGTATGTCGTCCGTCCCATTACCTTAAAATATGATAGTTTTAGCAATGCCTTTGCCTCTGACAGAAGCAAATCAAACATTCTCAAAGTTTATCTAGTTTGCAAGGAAACGAGTGTATCTATGTTAAAGCATAGATTGCAGAGTCCTTTACCAACTTTCTTCTATGTAATCTACATAGAAAATTCCAAAATTCAAGTCATAGTCAATTGGAACTGTGAGACATTTATGAATAAATTTGTTTTGATACACGCGTCACAAGTGTTTTCAATGCTGATTCCCTTTTTTCTTTGTGGATTTTTTCGTTTTTGCCCTTACGATAGAACCTTGACTTTGATAAAGGAGGAGGGTTGGTGTTAGGCTTGTGATAGCCAACCGTAAAAAACCCATCACATCCCTTTTCATGGATATTGGTTCAAAAAGATTAATGCAGAAGGATAGGGCGTCCCCTGCTATAAGCGACGCGCTGCACCTACGCTCGGGTGTAGTGACAAATGAGCAAGGCGTGCTGCAGCGGCGCCCGGCTGTAGTGTTAAATAGGCAAGGGTTCTCGCACCTTTCTGGACGGGGGCGAGTAAAGAAGCTAGTCCAGGTTAGAGCTAGAGATAGAATGATTAGATTAGCCTCTTGGAACATAGGAACCTTGACGGGAAAGACAATAGAATTAGTGGATGTCATGCGTAGGAGGAAAGTAAACATAGTTTGTCTTCAAGAGACAAAATGGAAGGGGAACAAGGCTAAAGATTTAGGAGGAGGGTTCAAAATCTTCTATTCTGGTAAAGATGGCACTAGGAACGGGGTGGGAATAGTGGTAGATAAAGTTTTTAAGGATGCAATAGTCGACGTTAGGAGGTTTGGGGATAGAATCATAAGTATTAAATTAGCTTTAGAACTAGAGATAGTGCATGTTATTAGTGTGTATGCACCCCAAGTGGGTTTGGACGAGGAGACTAAGAAGGATTTTTGAGACTCTTTAGAGGAGTTAGTTCTTGGAATTCCCTCTTCCGATAGGGTTTTCCTAGGCGGGGATTTGAATGGCCATGTCGGTAAGGATAGAGTTGGGTATGAGAGGGTACATGGAGGTCAAGGCTTTGGGGATCGAAACACTGCGGGGATTTCTATTCTAGATTTTGCTTTAGCTCAGGATTTTGGGATCGTAAATACTTTTTATAAGAAGAGGGAAGATCACTTGGTGACCTTTGCGAGTGGGCATAATAGAAGTCAAATTGATTATTTTCTTGTGAAGAGACACGATTTAGGTAGGTGTAAAAATTGTAAGGTTATACCAGGAGAGTGTCTGACATCCCAACATAGGCTGTTAGTTCTCGATTTTTGTCTTAAGAGTAGGGGTCGTATTGCTATAGAACAGGTTAGACCGAGAATTAAGTGGTGGACCTTACAGGGAGATGTGTGCCAAAGATTTCGAAAGAGAATTTTGGGTGGCCAGTCAGTTTCAGAGGGTGGGGAGAATCTAAAACCAAAGGATAGGACTAGTAGCGCGGATCTTTTTGAACATTTGGCAAACCGAATAAGAAGATGTGCGAAGGAAGAGTTTGGACAGGCCAAAAGAGGAGGTTTCTATGGTAAGGAGACATGGTGGTGGAACGCGGATGTGCAACAAACCATTGGGGAAAAGAAAAGATGCTTTAAGGCGTGGCAAAAAGATAGGTGCCTAGAGTCTTATGAGCTTTATAAGCAGGCTAAGAAGTTGAGTAGTAGAGCAGTAGGGGAAGCTAAGAAGAGAACGTATGATGCTCTTTATAATAGGCTAGGTACGAAGGAAGGGGAGAAGGATATTTTCAAGATAGCGAAGGCTAGAGAACGAAAAACTAGGGACTTGAGTCATGTTAAGTGTGTTAAGCATGAGGATGGAAGAGTCTTAATGCAGGATAAAACTATTTTAGATAGATGGAAGGATTACTTTTGGAACCTACTCAATGGAACACATGTAGGGGAGTTAAACTTGGAGGGGTATGCTTCACAGGAAGGGAGAGATCGCGTGTTCCATCGCAGAGTTAGTGCCACAAAAGTGAGAGAAGCTTTAAAAAGAATGAAGACAGGGAAGGCCGTTGGACCGGATGATATACCAATTGAAGCATGAAAATGTCTGGGAGAAGTTGGGATTCAATGGCTAACTAAGCTCTTTAATAGGATTTTGGAAACTAGAAAAATGCCAGATTCATGGAGGCATAGCATTGTGGTACCAATTTATAAGAACAAAGGGGATATCCAGAATTGCTCGAACTATAGAGGGATAAAGCTTATGAGTCATACGATGAAACTTTGGGAGAGGGTTATAGAACAAAGACTTAGGAGTTTAACCACGATTTCGGAGAATCAATTTGGATTTATGCCAGGTAGGTCTACTACGGAGGCCATTTTCCTGCTTAGGCAAACTGTTGAAAAATATCGAGAGGCACGTAAGAGTTTGCATATGGTTTTTATTGATCTGAAGAAAGCATATGATAGGGTCCCCAGGGAGTTAATTTGGTGGGTGCTTGAAAGGAAGAAAATGTCTCAATGTTATGTCGATATCATTAAGGATATGTATGAAGGGGTTGTAACAAGTGTTCGCTCAGTAGGTGGGATGTCTAGTGAATTTCCAGTGACAGTAGGACTACATCAAGGGTCGGCGTTAAGTCCATATCTCTTTGCTTTGGTCATGGATGAGTTGACGAGACATCTGCAAGAAGATGTACCTTGGTGCATGTTATTTGCAGATGATATTGTCTTAATGGATGAGACTAGTGCAAGTTTAAGTCAGAAATTAGTTAAGTGGCAGGAGGCTTTAGAGAGTAAAGGTTTTAGAATTAGCCGTTCGAAGACGGAGTATCTAGTGTGCAACTTTGGGTGTGAACCAAGAGGGAGAAGTCATGCAATTGAGATCGAAGGTGTCGAGGTCCCAGAGTGTGAGGCTTTTCGATATCTAGGGTCTATAATTCAAAAGAATGGGGCTATTGGAGCAGATGTAGACCACAGGATTAAAGCTGGTTGGTTGAAATGGCGAATGGCGTCAGGAGTATTGTGCGATAGAAGGATGCCTGCAAGGCTAAA
This sequence comes from Berberis vulgaris, assembly GCA_963556465.1. NCBI lineage: Eukaryota > Viridiplantae > Streptophyta > Magnoliopsida > Ranunculales > Berberidaceae > Berberis > Berberis vulgaris. Next base: position 70,990,380 of record OY747130.1, read on the forward strand.
AGGGAAATGCTATAAGACAATTGTTCGACCAGCCATGCTATACGGTTCAGAATGTTGGGCTACTACGGGACAACATACGCATAGGATGGCAGTAGCAGAAATGCGTATGTTAAGGTGGATGTGTGGTAAAACTCGTAAGGATAAGATTAGAAATGAAAGAATTAGGAGATACTTAGGTGTAGCGCCCATAGAGGAAAAAATTAGAGAAAGACGTTTAACTTGGTTTGGTCATGTGCGGAGGAGACCAAGCACGGCGCCAATTAGAAAATGTTTAGATTGGCAAGTTAATGGAGGGTGTAGACGGAGGGGACGACCGTTGAAAACTTGGATGAAGACGGTGAATGAAGATATCATTGAGCTTGGATTAGGTGAGGAAATGTGGGAAGATCGCATTGCTTGGAGAACCAAAATTCATGTAGCTGACCCCGAAAATCTCGGGAATGGGCTTTGATGATGATAGCTATTAAAGCTTTTGCTTCAGCCAAAATTTTGAGAGATTTTCTGAAAACCTAGGGAATCGATAAACATTTTTTACCGTTTTAATCTTGGTGTTGCATGTATTATCCATTTGAAAACATAGTTTTGAATCCAATCACATCACTAAGTTTGGTGTAAGTTGGAGGAACTGGTTGGAAAAAATTGAATATATATATTTTTTTCACATTTGTAGTCTAATCTCTCTAGTCATTGAAGACGTTCTTCACCTATGATTAGGTTGTGAGGAAGAAAGCCTAGGTCTCTAATATTATGTTGTGACGATCTGTATAATTAGTAATAAATGAATGATAATCTAATCTATTTGAAGCATTACCACCAGTAGAAAAGATTACTGAAGTTGGATACTGATTATTTGAAATATTTTGTTAAAAAAGTGTATTAGCAATCCATTATATAATTCTTATCATTTTCATACTTTTTCTTCTGACATTCCAAGTTTAGGTGATGGTATTATTCAGAGAGTTTTATATTTATTTATATTTATTTTTTTTCTTGGCACATAAATGTTCCTTTTTTCATTTTATAAATATACGTTTTCTAACGTAATGGAAATCGAGCTTTTACATTACATCAAGGATTGAAATTGCAATTCAACCGCATTCTTCGTAGTTGAGATTTGTTGACTGAATAAACAAATTATGGATGTGTGATGATCAAACTTGACATCAATTATGATTAATTGTACATTGTTAATCATAAAGCATTTCTTTTTTCTTGCCATATTGAAGATTTTTTTTTAGTTTAATATATCTCTCTCATTTTTTGTGTCATAGCCCATCGCTAGTGTCAAGTCTAAACTATTATAGGTCAGTAATGAAACGTGTTCTGTTAGCTAGCTATTACGTTGTTATGTCCATTTCAACAAGTTTCCCACTGAATCTTGATTCGTCTTTTTTCATCGTTTGTTTCCTTATCCAATACTCTCATCTCTTCGTATCTTTCTCTCTCCATTCATGCTATGGAGCAAAATCATAAATCTCAAATATACTAAAGAATATCACAGGTCATGATCTATGTCCAAAGTCCAACATTTTCTGCTTCATGGTAATACAACTAATGTTCTTTATTCCAAATGCAGCGATTTAAGGAATTATCACCACATTCCGTGTTTGCAGAATGCATTACCAATAATCTGTTATCTTGATTTTAGGAATTTTCTTCTTCATTTATTGTATTCATTCTTCTTCATCTCCAAATGACAGTTGGATATACCTGCACTCTGTTTTATTTGTTGCTATTCATGTTTCTTATATTTTCTTATTTCTCAAGCTTCTATTATGAATTGGTGCTGAACTGGATTAATTAGTGATTGAAGGAATTTAGCCCTGCCACTTCTTGAATTCTATCAGCAATTGGTGTTTGGAAAGTTCAGTGTTGTGAGATCACGTCATGAAATTGTTTTGGTTTTACTTAAGAAGTTACGTTTGCTCAATATTTGAATATAAATTAGATGCTGATGGCTGAGTGGATCAGTTATTTTTATATTTTACAATGCTAATTAGAGTGAGTTTTTTCTGCTCTTTTTTTTTTTGTAAAAGCATGATCGTATAAAAAAAATAGAATGGTGCTAATTGCAATTCCTCCTTGACATCTGAAAGGGTGATAGAGCTAGATTACCGTGAGTTTAACTACTTAGGTGAGATTGTTTAGCATGTTTTTCGTGGGACCTAATTTTGCAAAGAGGTGAATCACTGATTTCAAAATAAATCGTGTGTTGGAGTCATGTTGGATGCTCGGATGCTCTGACATTCTTTGGACACTGCGATAGATACTAATGCATATATACCCTTTTTTTTCATTCAAAGGTTTCAGTTCTTAATAATAGTACATATTGGCTTAGAAGTAAGTATGACCAATAAAATAAAGTTATTAAAACGGGAAAGACATAATATTGTAATGTATAGGTGGGTCCCCATAATTAGCGGTGATTTTAGTCAATGTTTTTGATAACTTGTGTCATGTTGGGAACCAATAAGTACTGGTGTAGTTGGTACATATGGTGAAGCCAGTGGCATTTTCCTGTGTTTTGCTTATACATCTCTTCTTATTAATGATATTTCTAAGATCTTCAAAACTCAACCAGTTTATATATTGCACAACTTAGATATAAACTTCATTCAGTATCCAGTTGGGATGGAGTTCCCCTTATGTAGCCAAATGAATATTTGTGTATCAACCCATCGATATCAATCCATATCCCATGAGTCGAGTCACTTTTTTCATGCAATCGCTTGCATATATTGAATTAGTGTTTCTAATTTGTATATATCAAATTAACGTTTCTATGTCAAGCACCCTCAAATATATACCTTTACTCCTTTAGGCATAAGCCTATAACGACACAAACACGAGTATCGTGTATCCGACAAGGATACGAGGTGAAAAACATAATATGGCATACGCTAGCAACACACATGTACATTTTAGTATTATTTTCATTTTTGACAATAAGGTTTGAATTATTTGTCATATTCAAGTGATGACACATGCTCTTGTAAAGAATTGAAACTTTTTTGAAGATATGTAAAAAATGTGACGATCTAAGAATGGAGTGTCTGATAGGAATATCCGCCATACGTCCATTTGGCTCCTCGCGGAGTATAGATCACATCCAAACATCTGATTGGGGAATGGGCAATTCCTAGTCCATATGCCCTTGGCTACAGGATTCTTCGAAAAAACGTGGGCTGACTCGGAGAGTTGTCGTGCCACAAGGCACGATCATGGAAGTAATGAAAAGGAATAAGTTCTATAGTTGGACTATCTGCTTTCTATCCTATTGATTTTAGCTTCTTTAGAGAAGATGAGACGCTAATGACAGTTCGGTGGGTAGGAGTTACCAAGTGAGTAGTCCAAAGTAAACAGATTAGAGTACGAACCAAAGGCCCCTCGGTTAGTTTTTATATAAAGCCGTATGCACTGAAATAGGATAACCCTCCTTCTCTCTAGGAGACACGACCCAAAAAAGAAAGGGAAGGTAAAAACCTACTCCTTGGCCCAGAAAAGGCTTTAGTTTCTACTGCACAATGGTGTGAAAAAGCTGTATCTGATGGAGCCTACTTGCCCAATGCCATAAGTCCTAAAACAAGGCTCTATCCAAAGGCACGGAAGGAGTCGTCACTGAAGGTGTGCTTCAGCAAGAGGACAAGAAGGCAAGAAGGATACTGGTCCACTACTTAAGAACGGTTGGGATCGAACCAGCAATTTTGTCGTCACGCCTTTTTTTTTAATTATTATTTAGTTTAAATAGTCTTGTTACATAGGTTTTGACCATATGTAGTCCAAGTTTTTTTTTACCTTTTAGAGTGTGTCTAACTTTTGTTTTCCATGGGAAACTTAAACTAGTGAAGAGATCATGGAAGAAAAGAGAGAAGAGAAGGGATTGAGCATGAAATTTGTGACCTCCCACCTCCTATATTCTCTCAAAATCATGGAAAAAAACACTCTAGGGGGCCTAATAAAAAAATTCCATGCAAAACTTCAGAAACATGGCTATCTTCATCATCATTGGATAAAACTTTTCTCACTTGCTCTCTCATCTCAACTATTCATGGTTTTCCATGGAAAAAAAAATCAAACACACCCTTGGGGATTGAAAATATTACGTATGATGATATGATTGCTTTTTTATTTGACTTAGTAAGTTCCTAATGTAAAATTGATAGTTTTTTGGAATCAGCAGCTTGACATAATCGTGATCGTGAGTCTGCATATGTTCGTACGAAGCTAGATGTTCCCAAGAAGATTTTTCTCAATGGAAGTACAAGTTGGTGGTGATGTTGAAGTCATTGATCCTGAAAGAAGAATGCACAGGTTGTGGCCCCTTGATGGAGTTGATCCAAAGAAGGGCCGTTTCCCTTGTTGTATAGTTTGGACACCTCTTCCTATAGTCTCGTGGCTAGCACCTTTTATTGGACATGTTGGCATATGCCTAGAGGATGGAACTGTCATAGATTTTGCAGGGTCAAATTTTGTGAAAGTTAATGACTTTGCATATGGTAAAGTTGCTAGATACCTTCAACTTGACAGAGAACAGGTACCATATAAAATAATCAAGAAGCTTATCATTTCATATACTTAATTTCCTCATTATTGGCGTGCTTATATAGACATTCTTCGTAATCACTGACAGATGAAACTACTGATTTGTTTTAAGGGGCATTGAAGCTGTTAGTTTGATCGACTTATATATCTTTTATTTCTGTTGTCAAAATGTTTGACAGTGTTGCTTTCCTCCGAACTTGGCTGCACACACATGCAAGCATGGTTACAGACACCTGGAGTATGGGACAGCAGTGACGTGGGATGATGCTATCCGCACGAGCATGCATCATTTTGAGCATAAATCTTATAACCTGTTCACCTGCAACTGTCACTCTTATGTTGCTAACTGTTTGAACCGGCTCTCTTATGGTGGCTACCTGAACTGGAACATGATCAATGTGGCTGCTCTGATATTATACCAGGGACACTGGGTGGACATAATGTCAGTTATGAGATCTTTCTTCCCTTTTGTTGCTGTTCTCTGTGTGGGGGTGATAATGGTCGGGTGGGCATTCTTGATTGGGTTGGCATCCTTCTCTTTACTCCTTATCGTTTGGTTTTTGTTAGGTACTTATTGTATCAGGAGTCTGTTAGAGTGTTAGTTGCTCATCATGATAGTGTACAGTTTATGTTTTTACTATTCTCGAGTAGTTTAATGATTGTCGTGTTTGTTCTCAGGAGCTTGAGACAAAAGAGTGTTGCATTTTGTAGACTGAAGTAAGTCTATAAAATGGTACCTTTTGCTGCATTTTTATCTGATTTCTAAAGGTGGTTGTTATTTTGATACCCGAAGTCTATTAAACCTACCCTTAGCTCAATTTTCTGCCTTAAGATTAAACCTTAGCAGTAGGTCAAGGCAAAATCACTAAAAGAGTTGCCTCTACGCATACAGTGGAATCATAACAAATTATGATGGAGATGAGTGTCATATTACTGGCCAGCAAGTCTTCCTTTTCCTTTAGATTCCCCTGCTTCAGTCACCTCTTTCTTCACATCACTTGATGACACATGCAAAATATCATTCTCCTCCATTGTATGCTTCATTCCAGGATGTTTGAGATCGGTCATGCAACTTTTTGGTTCACCATCAACTCATCGGTTACAACTTTCTTCATATGATCCACCTTCAGAGATTCAGTCACTAGGTCTGGAAGCTTCAGATTCATTAAAGTTCCCATTACCTTGGGGACTTTATGTCTCCCTTTGCAATCAATAAAGGAACACACCCAGGATTGGGTTCCTCAACCTTTAACAACTGATTCTCCGTTCCCTATGGATACTAAACCTTGGGTCAAAGACATGGAACTTAAGAGTGTTCTTGAAAGATTTGGTCATTCTTAACTTGAGACATGAAACACAGTCACAGAAATTGTCTACACATCTAATGGACAAATTCAAAGAGTCTTATCATGATGGATCCCAATGGAAAGGTTAGGAAACTGAACAAAAGGTCTAGAAAGTCAGTATCAGCATTATTTGTTCTACTATTGCTGAATATATAGCTCTAATCTTATACTCTTAGACTGATCCTGAAAGCCTATTGCTTCACTCGATCTTTGGTAGATTTTTTTTTTTTTTTGCAACAAAATGACAAGACAATGATAATATATTTGCTTTTATACCCATAAAGTAAGAGGGACACATTAGCCATGTATTGTAAAATTTCAAGCAGAGCAAGCCAAGAAAAAGAAAAAAAAACAAAAACAAAAACCAATTACAATGTCTGAAGAATCTAATTTTCTTTAAGAAAAAAAGAGGAAATATAATTAACATAAGGCATGATTATAAGGGGCATAAACCTGATTTCGACAGGTAGGACATGTGGTTTTAGTTTTGAACCATGTGATGATGCATTTGGTATGGAATACATGGAAGCAAGGCATACGACTAACGTACACTCCAGTAGGGAATTTATCCAAGCAAATTGCACAAACATCGTCCTTCAACAAGTGTTTGCAATTTAATTTCGTGGTCTGTAATGCATTCATCATCCTTGCCATGCAAATAGAGCAGAGTGAAGGATGAAGCTTGTTATTCACCAAGGCAGTGTTGTACACAGTCACTTGGATGGTGACCTTATTATGCCTTGCAAGCAAACCATTCAAAGCCGCTGTACTTAGGAATTCCGAAACTTGTTGAACAAACGAGGCTGAAAAACTAGGAAGAATAAGACCAGCACGAGCAAACCGTTTTGTAATCTTCTTGATTTCGAACTGGCAACCCAAGAAGCTGAACGCCACGTAGAGATCAAGAGTTTCACTTACTGTACGACAATATTCATTCTCTAAAGAGGTTGGATTACCATCTTCATTGAATGATATGGGTAAGGTTTGGAACTTGAACTTGATATATGCTTCTTTGCGATTATCATCAGATTTGATGGATTCGAGAATCTTCATAGGCGACAGGATCATTGAAAACATAATGGTGGTAGACATAGCGGGATTGGCTTCTGTCATGCTAGCTTTAGCTTTAGCTTGTTTTTCAACTTTGAAGAAGGAAAGAAGAAAGCAAAGTTATAAGATGATGAATGCGACACAGTGTGTGTGTGTGATTATTGTTTTGGTTTCCTATTTGGAGCACAATTCTTTTTTTTTTTTTTTTTTGTCAATTAACCATAACACTCCCATGGTAAATTACTTGACATGCAATTTTGATAAATTTAAGTGTGGAAGCAAAATAAACAATTGATTATAAACTTAAATAAACAAAGTTTCTTCACTCTCACTAAATTTCAAAAGCTGTCAATAACATTGGCCAATGGCCTTAATTAATAATTGACCTAAATTTGTTAAGTAATCAACTCATTTCCTAAATAAACTAGAAATCTTAGTTTCTACTTAAATTGAATCTCTAATTCTAATTGGACTACGTGGGCGTTAAGATAGAGTGGACCTAATTAAATAATAAATAACTCATATTACATCAAATTTTGAGTTGAGACGGGAAATATCGGGGAGTAGTGCTGCAGTTAGTAGATTAGGCAAATAACTATAAACTCATTGCTTTAATTCTTTGTTACATTCTTGCAAAATTTCAGAATCTTAAACCTCTAAATTTGATGACCAAATTTCAATGATAATAGATGATGAACAGTACAAGAACAATGCCCAAGTTACATTGCCAATTGATGATGATCACTTACAATGTAAAGACCTGATCACGACACAACGGACATGTGTGTTCAATTTTCAACCAGGGGACGACACACTTTGTGTGGAACACATGGGAGCAAGGGGTACGACTAATGTAGACACCAATGGAGAATTTTTCCAGACAAATTGAACAAACATCATCCTCCTTATTCTTCGACTGTAAAATGTCCCTGTCATCAAATTTCTTGGTCTTCAATGCATCCATAATTATTGCATTGCAAGTAGGGCATAACGATTGAGCGATATCATCAAGTACACTTGGTGTTATATTATCAGGAATGTAATCTACCAAGGTAGTGTTCTGCACAGCCACTTGGATCATAACCTTATCATGCCTTTCATCCATAGCAACTGAAGCAGCAGTATTTGCCAAGTCCAAAACTTGTTCAACAATACTATCGGCGGAAAAGTTTGGATGAATGAGACCTTCAGATACAAACTTATTTAAAAGACCCTGGATTACATGTTCGCAGTGAGGATGTAAAGACCAAACATCTAACATATGAAGAGGAGCTGGAGTGCATGTAAGGTCATGTTCAATATCAAAGAAGATTATATTGTAACTGCCATGTTCTTGATGGATTGCGATGGGCAAGCTTTGGATCTTGAACTCAATATACACTACATTGCGACCATCGTTAGTGATGGATGAATGGAGAATCTGCATGTTGTTTATCACTGATGATATAATGGTAGCCATGGCGTCAGTTTGTGAGTTGATGAAGAAAAGGAACGAAAAAAAAGAAGATGGTATGTGTGTGTGTTTTAGTTCTCACTTGATATATGGAAAACTATGAAATAGTATAGAGACGTACTAATTACTAATAACCCACAGTTGCACTTTAAAATTAGGAAACTCTGTGTGTTGGTTTGAACTGGATTTGGAAAGCATTCCTATATATTTCCAATTGAAATCTTATTACTATTTCTATTTTTGGTTTGGGTGGTAATTAATAAGTTGTGTCCAATTTGGATTGATCGGTTCATGAATATTAGCAGTGGTACTGGAACCATCCCATCTGTTTCTGTTTTGTGGTTCTCCAGTTTTATTTCACTTGGCCTCCTTCTTCTTCTTCTTCTTAACCATTGAAGGCAAGAAACTATTACTGGACAGATGAATCCACCAGAGACTTAAAGAATTCTTTTGGAGATTTTTTTGTTACTTCCTTTGGGGATTCTTCTCTCTCTCTTAAACTTAAACTTAGGAACTCTCAATCTCATCTCAAATGGACGATGTTGTACGAAATTCCTCACAACTTAAACATACTGAGAAAAGAAAACTTGAGTTTTGAGTGAAAAGTGGAGAGAGAGAGGGGAGGGAAATTGGGTGGGCTGGGCTGGGCTGGGCTGGAAAAGGTTAGAGATTTGGTCAACTGTATCTTAACAAAACAGTTAATAACTCAACGGTGTCTTCAACAACCAGCGAGTATGCGCATCTCGAGGGGGATGAAGGGTTGCACCACCCTCCCTTCCTCGCCATTTAGACGAGTTCATACCAAAAACGTCAAAAGTTGATCAAAACTGCAAAAGTGCAATTCAAATAAAATACTATTAAACATTTTTACTATTTTACCTTCCCACATTTAAATTATTTACATTAAAAATAGTCCATATAAATATTTATTAATTATACTTAAGTCCCTAATATGATTTTTTAAAGCCCTCCAATTATTTATAAATTATACAAAGGCTCTTACATCTACCTTTTATATTTTCCATTTTCCATTTTCCATTTTGCCCTCCACATTTCATACTTTAACAATCAAACACAACCCATGCATTTTTCAAGAAATCCTTGACAAAAATCAAAATTTTGTTGGAAAAAACTTCACAAGGAAAAAATTCGTTATTGGGTTCCTAGAGGCATCCCGTAGCTAAAGGTTTTTACCAAGGAATTAAAATTTTTTGTTGATAAAACGAATGATAAGTCAAGGAAATATGGTGCTGATAATACTGATAGCTACCAAGGAAATTCGTTGGTAAAAATCAAATATTTTTACCTACAAATTGTTTTGTTGTAAGAAAACTTTATTTACCTATGAATTTTTTCTCAGAAAAAGCTTAGAATCTTCAAGGAAAGTTGTCGTGCGAAAAGGTAACTACATTTATTTTATAACTTTTTCGTTGGTAAAGTGAATATATACCAATGAAAGATGTCACGGGTACTGTTAACGACAATTACCAAGGAAATTATTTTCAATGAAAAAATATATACCAAAACGATCATTCTCTAAGGACACCACTCTTGGTGGTAAGACCCCACTATGAAAATTCGTATATGATTTTATTTATTTTTAGGCTCAACGAGAATCGAACTCCTTACCTATAATAAAATTTATTGCAATCTTTACCAGTTGAGATATTTGAATAATTGTATTGTGTGAAACAACTTTATAACTTATTAAATCAAATTACTCTTCTTTTGGAATAAAAAATCATTGCAATATAAAGATTTTGAGATCACAAGTTCCATAAATGTCGACTTTTACAGCGGAGCAGACCAGTAATTCTATCAGAAATCGGGTGTCAATTGGGACCTGAGAGTTGTGAACGAGCCGTACGAGTAGGTTGAAAAGGCAGTTAGTTGTCTTTAGGCTGAAGCTTAGGAACTGGCAATCATTGGTTAGAGCCGATGTTCCTTTCCTTGGCAGTCGAGCTCCTTCGGATCCTTTTAAAAGGGCGGAATCAAAGTATAGTGTTGAACAAGTCAGTGTAACTGTTGAGTTCTACGGCGGCGAACTCCATGGAGTGAGTTATAGCGATCCTACTACTGTGAAAAAATATGCTAGACGTGCTCAATTGGGTGACATTTGCGAATTAGATCGTGCTACTTTTCAATCCGATGGTGTTTTTCGTAGCAGTCTAAGGGGCTGGTTTACTTTTGGAGGCATCCAGCATCTAATGTTCGTATAGCAGTATCCACCACCCCTTTGCGGGCTCCATAGCAGGAAATGATATATTCTATTAAAGAGAGTTCTTCACGTAAATTGCTTTGAATGGGTAAATCAATCATTTGTCCTTAGGGATCCGACATTAATCCTCGCATACCTACTAATATGGGTATCTGAGATGCATTTCCTCTAGCTCTCGAAAAAGACATTATATGGACTGGATTAGAAGGATCGACCCGCAAGAGATAGAGGAGGATTTATTCAATCACATAGTTTGGGCTCCTAGAATGTGGTGCCCTTGGGGCAATCTATTTGATTGTATTGAAAGGCCTAATGAATTGGGATTTTCCTATTGGGCCATGTCATTTCGGGGCAAGCGGATCATTGATCATGAACATGAGGAGGATGAGCTTCAAGAGAATGATTCGGAGTTCTTGTAGAGTGGAACCATGCAGTACTAGACACGAGATAAATGGTTCAGAGAACAAGGCTTTTTTATTCCATCTATAAATCTATTTTCTTCCCTATGAGTTCCGGTATCGATAAGAATTCTACTTCTTACCATTCATATGTTATGTTATGAATATACCATAGTAATTATATTAATTTTTTATGTATGGATGATGAGATTCCATTGATACGGAGCCAATTCCAATAGACGTATTGAACATTCGCGTTGTACTGCATCCAGCAGGAATTGAACCTACGAATTTGCCAATTATGAGTTGGGCGCTTTAAACATTCAGCCATGGATGCGTAATGGGGATTAGCATATATTTCAAGTTTCTAGCCTAACTCTATAGAAAAGTTGTTATATATTCTATATAATAATAATAAAAATTTCCAATTTCCAAGTCAAGTATCTAGCCTTCTTTCTGACAAATCCCTCTCCCTTTCTTTGTTTTGCTCTTTTCTATAACTTCCCCACCAGGACCTATCCCCCAACCTAGGGTAGCTAGATAGGGCAGTAAAATCAATCCTTGTTCATACATGGGCTTTTCTGTTACAAAATGAGTCACTTCAAATAGGTTCATTGCTCCGGCCCAGAATACGATTAATCCGACATGGGTTACGTGAGCCCCGAGTAGTTTACCGGACAAAATCTCCTTTTGATTTATCATCAGGCTTCTCAAACGAGTCCGAAACATAATCGGGAACCCCACTGGAAATTGAGTCTTTTTCCCCATCAAAAGGAGCCTTATCCACAAACTGAGTATCAGAACACACTTCCCTTAACTCCAAAGCAGTGAGTAAATCCATACTATCTGTTGTGTTTTTATGTGAAGACACCTCCATTTGAGACCCACTGATCTCTAGAGTTCTATCACATTCTTTAGCACTCTCCGCAGATAGAGATTCAATTGTCTTCAAGAAAGCCTTTCTAATTGTTTCTTTTCCATACCTACCCATGAAATTGGCCACAACTGCAATCTTATATAAAGATTGTTCTTGCATTGGAAGTAAACTTCTTACCTCCCCGATGTTATCTGCCTCAAGTTCTTCAATTGAACTACTACTACGCTGCTCCACCTCAACTGGTAAACTAACGCCCTTATCCTCTTCAGCAATACGAGAACTCTTCTCATTCACGTTACCATCTAGCTCATCGCTGCTGCAAGCATTATTAACCTCATCTATATCTACACCCAAATCCTCTTGTAGCACCCAAAAACTATTGGTTAGCGCTAACTCCACCCCTATGACTATTCTTCATGCCACCTACCCCCCCCCCCCCCGCTCCCCCCCCACACACACACACACGAGGAGTGTCTATTGAGTCATCAGAATCTGCCATATCAATGCCTTGCCCTTCGTTTATGATTACTCCCTTGTTAGCGGTAATAGTGGCATCGAATGTCACTTTCCTCTTTCATTTTTCTTCTAATAAAAATTTATCCTTATATGGGCCGAAACCTAATTTTTTTTAGGTGTTGTGGACTCCACCTTATCACTTTCCTTAGGAAGTTGAGATTCTGTATGAGTTTGACCATTTTTAGGAAACTTTCCAACTTTAAAAATTTTCTTAGTGATCATTCCCTCTTTCATGGATTTCCTACTATCCGAGGACTCTTTTCCTTGGGAGTGGCTTGCCCCTCGTATTCTCTTGCACGATGAACTTTCATGGCCTTGAAGCTTACATGTCGTACAAAAGATAGGTTTGTACCGCTGAAAAAAAAAACTTGGTATTGAGATCCCGCCATTGCACCCTTGATTTCTGTTTCAAAAAACTCTCCTCAGCCCTACTGAGATCAGCATATACCGTAACGAGTCTAGCCTCTTCACAACATAAGGTAGAATCCAAGGGTTGTTGCTGTACAACTCCCTGGATTCTATTCAATTCCGCCCTAGCTTGCATATCTCTTGAGGAAATATTCAAAAAATGGTTCTTATTCAACCTCCGAAGCTCCTCTTTGAGTCTCCTAATTTTGGAGCATAGACGGTACATAGGAGAACCCTCCAAATATAAAAATATCTTCCAGTGCTGAGACAATTGTATCAAAAAACTATCGATCTGATCCATGTCATAATATATATAGGGTTCCCAAAATTGTTAATAGAGGATGGATCGCGAAGAATCAAAGAATTACAGAGCCGTGTACAAAAAAGAATGATTTTGTAAACAAAAAACTTAACATTACTATCACAAAAATTGCAAAACCTTACGTCTGCCATGGCCGCGGCGAAACTCCTAACAGATTTCACCCCTACAGATGGAGGGAAGAATAATGATCAACCTCAACATAAAAAACAATCCCCTGAGCCTAGCAAGGCCAAAAGTGAGGGAGCAAGCAAGAGTTTCAGTTCTAGAAAAAACTCTTCTCATTATAGGAGTACTCGAAACTCAAACAATCACCCCAAATCCTTCAGTTTCATTCTTTGTGGTGGACAACACACTACCTTTGTCCCCAGAAAGCTGCCTTGAATGCTCTATTAGATTAGCGGCTAAGCATGAGCCAAACAAGATAAGGGTGAAACAGAGGAGATACGCATGGGAGCTCTCCATTTGTTGAATGTAATCAAGGGCTATTGTGATGGCCAGAAATCCCAACAACCAACGGATGAGCGCTGACGAAAGCCGTTGCGCTAACGCGCATACGTTTTCTTATTGGGTTAATGTACATGGACATTGAACTAAAGGGGAAAGCTACCCAGGCAATGGTACATACGGGGGCTACCCATAGCTTCATTGTTGTCCCCTGAGGCGAAACGCATTGGATTCAAATTGGAGAAGGCCGCATGAAAGCCGCCAACTCACAGGCCACTCCTATTCATGGGTTGGCCAAGTCCATACCTCTCAAGATGGGAGCATGGGTTGGGAGAATAAACATCTCGGCAGTTCCTTTGGATGATTGAAGGCTTATCCTAGGCATGGACTTCCTTCGCCAAACAAAGGTCGTTTCGATGTCATTCGTCGATTCATTAGGCATGTTTGGGGAATACCCATGCTTTGTACCGGCGTCCACAAGGAAATATGAAAGCAAGATGATCTCAGCTCTTCAGCTCAAGAAGGGTTTGAGGAAAGGGGAGTTCACTTACTTGGCGACGCTATGCATAGAACCCGGTGATCATGATCACAACACTGTTCCTCACCATTAGAACATCAAAATTCTCTTTTCTTGTCGTCTGTTTTACTTCAGTTTTTTAAATAGAAGCTAATCATTTTTGTTGAATTTCTACACCAGATCCAAGTTATATAAAGTTTGTGTTCAACACCAAAAACTTTCCATCGGAGGATTACTATGACTATATAATTGTAGGAGGTGGCACTGTCGATTGTCCGTTGGCTGCCACCTTGTCACAGTCCTATCGAGTTATTGTGCTTGAACGAGGTGGTTCCCTATGGCAACCCCCATTTTATGACCCAAGAAAGATTCTTGGCCACACTCACTGAGGTTGATACATTTGACTCCCATGCCCAAGCCTAGGATGGGGTCCCCAATGCCAGAGGACACAATAGGGAGTGGTTACTAAGCTTCATGGGGAGATCGGGTAGCAAATAGTAGGAAGCCAGCGGAAGGACTCGATGAACTAAAGTCAGTAAAGGCGACCGACTTTGGTTGCTTCCCTGTTGACTCTTCTGAAATTGGACCAAAAGCCCTAGTGTTTTGGCGGGGAGACAAGTTAAAATACTTCCATTTCTTAATTTTGTACGCAAATAGTAGTTCCCCACCTTCCATTTTAGAATGAGACAGATTGAACGTTCCAACCATTTATACGCAAATTTGGTATTCAAAAATTCACTTTATCCTGTCAGTGGGCCAGCTGGTCCCACCTTGATAGGGATTCGGCAGGGGACATACATTTTTTTTTGTAAAACCACAAAATGCACCTAGCTCTGCTGCTATCCTTTCCATACCAGTCTCGCTACTTCTTTCCTCTCTCGTTGGTATAGAAGCTCGAGAGTTCAAAAGAATATCCAATAAATATAAAATAGAAAGTGCCATCCTTCGAAAAGGTCAAAGGGTGAAGGTACTAACCGGAAGAGCCTAATATTATAGGGTTCTAAACCTTCTTGGAAAAGAGAACCACTTATCCTAGCATTTGGCCCCGGTTTTCGTGTTTAGAATGATATTCAATCTGGGTATGTGGTTCCCGAAGCGGGTTAGTCTCCGAATCAAAGAGGCATAGCTTAGCTCTTTCAAATCGAACAGGGCTAGAAACTCGATATCCAAGATTTAAGATGTGGTTGGAAATATTAAGGAGGGTAGAGAATAAGTTGAGAATGCATTCCTTCAATTCTATACTGATCTCCTTGGCACTCCTCACCAAGCTGAATACCCATGGGATATGGAGAACAACTTTCACTTTGCCAATATTCTTGATGAAGACCAAATCGAGCTCCTACAAGCAGACGTTAAGGAAGATGAAATAAAAACAACTTTGTTCAGTATGAAAGAAAGACAGTCAAAGTCCAGGGCCTCTTGGTTTCTCTGCGGGGTTTTTAAAATCTTGTTGGAGTACTGTTAGTAAAGACTTCATAGCTGCCATCACCAACATCTTCAAAAGAACTAAGCTTGTTCATGGAGTGAATGCAACTCACCTGACCCTTATTCCAAGGAAGGTAAATCCAGAGAATGTAAGTGATTACAGACCCATAGCATTATGCAATGTCACTTATAAATGTGCCTCAAAAGTTCTTGCTAATAGACTCAAAGTGGTTTTTCCCTCCATCATTACCCATAATCAAGCAGCCTTTGTCAATGTGGAGGAACATTGTAGACAATATCCTTCTCACCCATGAGCTCGTTAGAAACTCTTATAGAAGGGAGATAAGCCCGAGATGTGCTCTGAAAATTGATTTTCAAAAAGTTTTTTACAGTGTTAGATGGGACACTATTATGAGATTCCTCCAAATGCTGCATTTCCCTCCCAAGTTCATCTTATGGATTCAACTATGTATAACCACTCCCTCATATTTTATTAGACAAGGGGATCCCATCCCCCCTTATATTTTATATATTGTTATGGAATCCCTTACAAGAAAACTTATAAGATAGGTTGAGGAATGAGCTATGTCTCTACACCTTAAATGTAGATTCCCTCAAATCACCAGCCTATGTTTTGCTGATGATCTTCTAATATTCTAAAAGCCTAACCACTCCTCCCTAGAAAGCATCAAAACCTCCTTGACTACCTTCAAAGCGTTATCTAGCCTTAAAACCAATTTGACTAAGAGCCATTTCTTGATTGGGGGAGTTCCTCTAGGCGAGGCTAATCAGCTTGCTAGCACTATTGGCATCCCCTACTCTGAACCTCATCTCACTTACTAGGGGGTCTCGAAGATAATCTAGATAGTTCACTAACCTCTTGATCTGATCTTGAAATAGGGGATAATTTGGGAGGGGAGATCGATCTCCATCTGTCGAATCTTTCTCTCCTGTCATCGATCGTCCAAAGGGGCTATGAATCAACAATTCGAAGTGTTTTTCTTGCATAGTATTGATGAACTAACGTTCTCTCATAGATGTAGAAGGATATCTTTGGGAAGTAAGAATCCCCTTTGACATCTCTTGATCTGCAAAGAATTCTCGACGTGAAAACACAGAGAGACTGATCACAGAAGACAACACAAATTTTATCAATCTTTAGTAACGAAATAAATTGTTACCAATAATATTATAATTAATAATAAAATAATATTTTATTGTTAAAGAAATTTTATTCGATTTCAGATGACATAATATCATTGCTACTAATAAAAAAATTCAACGAACTAATATTTTTCCACTATAAAGAAGTTAGGAGCTATAAACATAAATAAAATTCATGAAAAAAATTTCATTATATGTAATGAAATAAATCATTGTAATAACGTGATAATTAATTAGAGAAAATTTAGTTTCATTGTTGAAGAGACACAAACAAGTGTTATAGTGCATTTACAAAGATAATGTTTGTCAATAATATTAATCTTTATTAGCAATGAAATAATTTATTGTAAATGACGTCATAATTACTAACAAACTAAAATTTCATTGACATAGAATTATTTTGTTGCTAAATAATGTTGGTGGAAAATTGGTTTTGAAAGGAATATTTTCCGCCAACTCTTTAACAAAGAAAAGTTGCCAACAAAATAGATTTTGCTACAAAAAGTGACAACTTTATGGCTTTTCCAATGAAATTTATTTTTGTTAGAAATAGTAACATATTAACAAGGAAAATAAAATTTGTTAGTAAATAAGAGATTTCTTATGGTAAGTATACCAATTCCAACAAAATAATGATTTGTCACTATGAAATAGTTAGTGAGCTTTAAAGATAAACAAATTTTCATGAAAGTAATTATCACTTTTTACCTAAAAAACAATTTGCTACCAACAGGATTATAATTACCAACAAAATCTTATTTTCTTGCTAAAAATATTTCATTAAAAAAAGATATTGTTTCCAACAAAATAAAAAACATTGCCAATAGTATAACAATGGCATGGTTTTTAAACGCCCGACCTTGTTGGAGGATCAGGGGCGTTGGCCTTCTATTAGACATGTGAAAAACATGGGTTTTCGTTTCTTCAAGGTCGAGCTTGTGGGCGAGCCAAAGAGCTATAAAAGGCTAGGCTAAGAGGGTCTAGAGACGAGGATGACTTTCACATTCGAAAATCATCCAATAACGGTGAATTCTCGACCAAATCTGCATATGAATTGTTCATATATTTTGCAGTGGAAGACATTATTATTTAAGCGTCATATGGCACCCCTGTTGGGAAAATTGTTAAGAGAGGCATTCCAGTCGACGGGGAATTATGAAGGTGCGGGTTCAGCCTAGCATCACGGTGTCACTTATGATTTTTTTTTTCAGATGATGAAATGTTGCAGCACTTGCATGTTTATTGAAGGGAACTTGGCAGGTAGAATTTAGGAACACTTTTTTTTTAGGAACACTATAATCTAGTCTTTGATGTGCACATACAAAGACCTGTGGAAGTCACAACCTTGCCTAAAGTTTGGTTTCGTCGCGCGAATAGCTTAACGCATGTCGGGATGCTTTATAATCTTACTCCCATGTTTGCCCTTTGGTTGTAAGTAGAGAAACAATGGTGTTTATGAGTCAAAGTATTGGGATGCCAATATGTGATACTAAAAGTGAGATCGTGGGTGATATTGGTGTCTTCTGTCTTTAATCCAAAGAAGTGGAGCATTAGTGGGTGGAATTTTCCTTTATAGGGCTGGTTCCCTCTTAATGTGGATGGATCTCAATTGAATAATAAAGTAGTGCGTCTAGAGAGCTGGGTCGTAGCGCCAGAAGTGTGTCAGAACTAGGGATGGCAGTGGGGCGGATTTGGATATGGCTAAACGGGTTTCGGGGCGGATACGGATATCCAAACAACATCCGTCGAATATTCGAGGTGGATACAAATTAGGCCATATCTGCCCCACGGATATCCGTTTAAGTGTGAAAATTTACATAAATACCCCTTGCCCTTTAAAAGGGAAAAATAAAACCCTACCCATTTGATGAATTACACCTCTCAGACTCTCGCTTTCGATTTCGAAGAAGAGAAAAAAGATAAAAACTGATGGGAGGGATCTGAAGGAGGGCGGTGGCTATGTCGCCTTCTCCAAAGCAGGGTAGTGAGGGATCTGAAGGAGATCTGCTACATCCGCCATTGTTCTCCATTCTTCTTCACAATAGCTATCTCAGATCTCAGAATGAGGGATCTGAAGACATTGATAGGCATTGGGGATCTGAAAGAGAGTTGCTACATCCGCCATTCTTCTTCACAATAGCTATCTCAGATCTCAGAAGGAGGGATCTGAAGGCATTGATAGCTATCTGAAACTAACTTCTCCATTCTTCTTCTTCTCAAATCTCAGATCTGGATTTTATTTATTTATTTATTTTTGGTTAAATGGGGCGGGGATGGTTTTAAAAAAAATGATAAACGGATATGCGGGGCAGTTTCGAGGACCCGAAATCCCCAGCGGGGCGGGGATGGGTTTGCTCAAATCCGCCCCGTTGCCATCCCTAGTCAGAACGTCCTCTCTAGCACGTATCGAGGAGATAAAATGAACACCTCCAGTGATATTCAAAATAAAAAGAACACCTCGAAAAGTCTCCACCTAACGATTTGGTAAAAAAAATCATCTCAAAATACAAGAACATGAAGTCCAATTCATGTGATGAGGAACTAATTTGATCCAAATGTCCCAAAGTTTTGACCCAACACGAAGCAATATTTACCACAAAACTCTCGCAAAAGAACAATAATGGCAACTACTCATGGAAGCTTGTTAAAATCTGTCCGACAAACTGAGAATCCAAATAATATATTATTGATGATACACAAAAATGGTCACATCCCTGAGCCATACACGTGTCATGATAATCTCGTAGAACTACAGGCCCTAGCATTAGTCCAACACTAATCCGGCTCAAGCGGTTTTAAGCCCGCCCAAGGCAGTCCGCTAAACGGACCCAAACTCTTACAGCTCGCTATGCCCACGTGTCTCATAGCTATCCTCAATACCCGTCAGTCCTACTATGGCAAGTATCTCGAAGATCGGCTTCGGACAGACAACTACAGCAATTCTCCGCTTCCAACTAGGAAGCAAATACTAGAGTACATATCACGCAGGGAAACTTCCTCTTACGAATTACCCAGTAATAGGGAACTATCTCCCACGTATCTAGGAGCACAGGACTAACATGGAACTTTCCTCCTACATCACGACTCCTAATTAGATAAGGATTTCCATGAAGCTCTCCTTCCTAATTACGCCATCTATGGCCTGGTCAAATCATGATTCCTACACTATAAATTAGATATGAGGTTGATAAGCTAAGGTACGCTGGAAATTCCATGTTTACAACATTACACCTTCCTCAGATTCATGTCTGACTTTAGCATCGGAGTGCCATCGGCCACCACAACGGTGGTCTGTAGCTCACGTGCATTACTTGTGCAGGTCAGCAAGTCAGCAGGACTAGGTCAAAGCAGGGAGCGAAAAATGACTGCATCAGTTTGGCGCCGTCCGTGGGGACGACAAAGTTCCTAGCTTTTCACTAACATCATCTCCCTTCGAAATACAGAGAGATGGTGACCACGAGATCACGCAACAACGGAGAACAAGGGGACACGTCAAACGCTTTGACTGGTGTTGTACCTTCGCTTTCAGCGGTTTCGGTTATGCACAGGCAGCAGACTCACGCCCTCGCGCCGACAACAGCAACAACGGACCCTAGCATAGATATGTTGTCATCTCAAATTTAGCAGATTTCCAAATCGGTGGAGGCTCTCGCCCAACAAAACCCTCCACCCACAAATAAATACCAGGAGCAGCATGGGCCTCCATTTTCGGAGGACGTCAGAGAACAAGCACAGGAGAGTCAAGCCCCCGCTAGTTCCCATTGGACTAGAGAAGGATACGCGGTTAACGCAGAGCCGGCCTCCAGGACAGAGAGGCTCGACCCTCAGAATCCCCTCCGCAGAGAAGCACACTACCCAGACGTTATTGCACCGTCTCTCTGTCCCACCATTCGTGGATCGTATTATGAATGATGCCCTTCCAAAGAAGTTCACTCCTCCGAAACTCGACTTCTACAACGGAACCATCGACCCATTCGACCACCTGCGCCATTACCAACATGTAATGGCCCTCAAAAAAGGATTCGAGTCGGTGATGTGCAGGACTTTTTCCATCAGCTTGAAGAAATCAACACTAACATGGTTCCATAGTCTCCCACCTAGATCGATCGACTCCTTCAAGACTCTGGCAAAGGAGTTCCTAATGCAATTCATTGGGAGTCAGCGTTTCCGAAAAGGCCCACATTACATACTCTCTCTAAGGCAGAGATCCAATGAGACGCTCAGAGAATATGTCACTCGCTTCAACAACAAGCTGACACTCATTGACAGTTGCAGCGATGACACAATCGTGACAACTTTCACTGCGGACCTAAATGAGGGAAAGCTCTACGAAGACCTCACCTTGGAACCCCCCTTTAGATATGACGGAGCTCCTCAAGAGCGCCTAGAAGCACATTACCTTAGAGGAGTTGAGGACCGTAAAGAAGAAAATCGAAGGTGAGAAGAAGTCATCCGCTCCGAAGGACAAAAAGGAGGGAAAAAGACGGGAGGATGAATAAAAGAGCAAAAGGAAGCGTAGTAACAACAAGTCAGACCTGGCCGGTCCAGGCCAGAGAAAGCGTCCAACGTTGGATCCAGAGGTGTGACACCCCTCAATTCTAGCCTGTTGGGCGTACTAAACTCCATGAAGAACTGGGAAGATCTTAAGTGCCCCCCAAAACAATGCGGAGACCCCTCCAAGCGTGACAACAACAAATATTACTCGTACCACAAGGAGAGCTGCCATGACACCAACGACTGCAAGAGTCTGAGGTATGAGATTGAGTACTGGATCCGTAGGGGCAATCTAAAAAAATTCATGAACTCTGAAAAGCGACTAGAACGTCCAGGGAGCGGGGGGACTCAGACAAAGAAATGGAGAAGGAGACTCCGGGCATAATCTATGTCCTTCATGGAGTCAGACCGAATGATAACCAGTCACACAGATCTCGCAAGCAGACTCTACTAGAAATACGGACACAACCCGTGGACGAGGACATATGCATTTGCTATTCAAGGATTCAAAGCCCCATTCCCATCTTAACCTTTACGGACAAGGACCTCGAAGGAGTCCGAACGCTGCACAACTCTTCCCTAATCATCTCGGTCTCTATCGCAAGGTGGAAGGTGAAGAGAGCCCTGGTAGACACAGGGAGCTCACTCAACGTCCTGTTCTACAACGTGTTCTTTAGTATGGACCTCAAAAAGAAGAACCTGACGTCTTTAGACTACCCGCTGATTGGATTCAGCAGAGAGAAATGCTTTCTGGTCGAGAAAATAAGGTTTGCAGTAGTGGCAGGAGAACCGCAACTGAGAAAGGTCTTGTTTCTAGACTTCATGGTAGTAGACAAATCGTCTACCTGCAACCTTATCTTGGGAAGACCATGGCTCCACCAGATGAAAGTAGTAGTCTCCACCCTTCACCAGTGCGTTAAGTACACCGCTAATCACTTTGAAAGAACGATACGTGGAGACCAACCTACGGCACGAGCTGCCATTGTGCTGCACTGAAACAGATAGAATGTTCTCAGATCCAACAAGGTCACGCGGAGCAATCTGAACTGGAGCCAGGCAGAATGACTGCAGAAGCATCACCGTCAAGCGACACAGGAACAATTTGCTCTTCAACACGGTGGAACGGAAAGACCGAGGCAAACGGGGGTGCAATCCCCCGACATTCCGTTGGCGGGGATATTAACGCCCTTACAAGGTTTACTCTTTAGTAACCTCTGTAAACATCAACGAAGCTCGGCAGTCCATTGAGAATACCAATGATCTACAAGGGCCGTCCGAATTCACTTCAGGGCCAGGATCAATTTCTCCCTGTCAAATGTTAGTTTATGTCAGTTGTTTATTTCCCTTTCCATAGTCAATGTAGAGTTTTACTTCTTAAAGACTTATGTGATTTGCAATCATTTAAGAAATAAAGAAAGAATTACTAAGACAAACTCTATTGATTACTGGAAAGATGTAACAAGTGCCAAGAGGCAGATACAAAAGACTACATACTACAAGCATCTGAATCTGGTACAACATGGAGTAAAAATAGACAATCCAACTATGGAAGGTACCGAAAGAAGATTCTGCTCCACAACCTCTCCGAGAAAGAGCAAGAACGGGATGAAACATCATGTTCACTTCGACGCCTCGACAGACCTACCCTTCAAATATGGTCTAAGGTGGTACAAAATCGGCGAACAAGAGTACCGTGAAAACTTACTACCAACTCTTACGCTCGATCCGCTCGACCGGATGAACTTGGGACAAGTATCAGGCTGGCATAGTTCGCATGCACCTTCCGGCTGCAAGGATGAGAAGGGTGTACAAAAGTCAATGGCCTAATCCAGTGGACCATGTCCAACTCTTTTCCGACTCAAGATCCCGAATTCCAGCGAAAATCGAGACAACGAGTTAATCGAGAAGTGGTGGAGGTGACCACTCCGGAGTTGGGCGCTAGTACTAACTTTGCAATTAAACGCTATAAAATAGCGGCAAGGCACCAGTGCATAAACGACAGACTCTTCCCTTGGAAGAAAGTGCAAACTTCTTCTCCACAATATGAGAAGGAATTACGAGATCTCAATAGATCAACTACGTGCCCACCCAGAACAGGTGACCACACATAACAACGATTATCACCGTCCCCGATTAGTGCAAATGTCAGAACATTTGAAGACTCATGTGATGGAGATCTCCCTTCAGCCTTTGGAAAACCCAAAACATTTCCTTCAAGTGAGAACATTACAAAAGCTACGCTCTGGAGAAGATAAAGCCAACAACGATTGGAAACACCATTATATAGACATGATGGTTCACCAAACGGGCGCTTCAGCATTAAAGGTCGGCATTGAATATCATATGAGAAATGAGGGATCCCAAGGAAACTACAAAGACCACGTTCATCCAGTTAATGGTGTTGCACGCAACCCCATTAATTTAGGGGGAGTAATCGATACTCAACCGTCTCGCAACCTGCACCGTACATGTGCCACCATACAATCTACGGCGTACATGCAGCGCAATCGTACAGGAAACCCTAGCCCTTCCTCTACGGGCCCATGGGCTCAGCCTACTATTCAAACAGTATTCCACCACATGCTCGGCGCGAGCACTAGAAATCCTGATCGACTCTGACACACGGATCGTACCTACGGATAATTAGTTGATTTAAGGTAATGTTGTCCACACAATGCACCATGCAGGTGGAAGTAGGTTTGCACGCCCTC
Organism: Berberis vulgaris; assembly: GCA_963556465.1. Lineage (NCBI taxonomy): Eukaryota > Viridiplantae > Streptophyta > Magnoliopsida > Ranunculales > Berberidaceae > Berberis > Berberis vulgaris. Next base: position 71,014,265 of record OY747130.1, read on the forward strand.
TAGCAGGCGGAACCTTTTTCCAACCAGGCAAGCTTAGTCATTGGAGGCTGATGACGATGGCTTTTGGTTCATCCCAACACCTAGTCCGCCTAGCACGGACTCGGATATTTTAGGAAGTGGGAGTCTAATCAGCGCTATTATGCCTAGTGGCAATGACTCGCCAGGGATCATCGCCCCCTTCGCGATCGATGATCACCAAACCCAATCAGATAAGGCTAGCTGGTGATGACCCGCAACAAAAGCTTCTGATCAAAGCCCATACTTTTAGCCCCCACTGCGCGGGGGTAGATGGTTTGGAAGGCGGGAGCCTAGTCAGTCCCGAACTGATTCCGACAGCTTGCTGCGGGACCACTGCTCTTCAGCCTGGTTGCCAAATTACAAACTCCATACTATAGTCCCCACTGCGCATGCATAGATGGTTTGGAAGGCGGGAGCCTAATTAGTTCCGAACTGATTCCGATGGCTCGCCGCGGGACCACTGCTCTTCAGCCTGGCCGCCGAATTACCAACACTGGACTTGTAGAGCCCACTACGCGAGCTAATTTTGATGGCTTGATCTGGGACCACTACTTTTCAACGTGGCCGCCAAAAACCCCCAAATTTGTAGCTTGATGCGCACAAGTGTAGATGATTTGGAAAGTGGGAGCCTAGTCAGTCCCAAACTGATTCCGACGGCTTGCCACGTGGTCACTGCTCTTCAGCCTGGCCGCCGAACCTCTTCATCTCAAGCTTGTAGCCCCCACCGCGTGGGTATAGATGGTTCGAAAGGTGGGAGACTAGTTAGTCCTTGATTGATGTCGACGGCTCGCCACGGGACCACTGCTCTTTAGCATGGTCGCCAAATCCTTATTACCCGAACCTGTAGTCCACTTTGTTCGGAAGGTGAGAACCACAAGCAGCTCGCCACGAGACCACCGCTCTCCTTCAAAACAGTGGCTGCAAAGATAAATCCCAGCTCAATCAATGTCCCACGCTCAAACAGACTAACATTCTACTATTAGCAATGGCCACTCACGCCGACACATAGATTGTCCAGCCAATGTCGGGATAGTGGCTACATAGAATGTCAGCTCGAGCTTACGACGCCTGACTCGGCACAAACGCTCCAACGCGTACGCTCGGCTATCGCAAATCGCTTGTGGCAGCAGCCGTAGCTGAAAAATCAGACAAGCAAGATAAGCCTCCAGCAGCTTAATTTAAGGACAAGACACAGCTCGGGTAACGCAACCATCAGCTAAACTGTCCGCGACATGCCCACTATCGGACATGACTATTCAACAGTGACTCTGAGTCATTCGCAGAGCAAACAGTCAAGCTCTCAGCAGCAGACGAACCATTCGATTTTCTATCGATCCAACCAGCCTATGCCAAAATAAGACGACAATGCGAAACGAAAAACGCACAATAGGGACAACGAATACAAAACAAGTACAGAACGTAGTCGAGATAAAACTATTTTCATTAACAGGCAAAGCAAAATGGGTACAAGTTCACAAAGTTTACTCCCGATCAAGAGAAGGTACAGAAACATAAAAGCTAAGCTTAACAGAGGAATGGGCAGGGGTCGCGTCCATACGCGTCACGGCTTTAGCATCAGAATCCAAACCGCCCTCTTCGGTCAACGACGCAAAGGCAATGGGCAAGTCTACATACGACATCTTCTTATATCGGCCAAGATCCCATTCTGAATGCTCCTTCTTCATCAGCGCTAGCAGCTCCAACCTGCCGTGTATGACCTAGCAGAACTCGCACTTGCCTTGTTCCTGCAGAAGCTTTCCCTCTCGTGCTTTCGCATTAACAAGTTCACGCTCAACCAGGTCCAACTTGCCAGTCAAAACATCAACCTAAAACTGTTCTGTAGGCACTGTTCTTCACAGCGCTGAGCTCGAACGTCTCCAATTTGAGCTTGTCATCGGCTTTCCTTGCCTCTCGAGCATTGAACTCCACATCAGACTCTAATTGTTGTTTCTGAGTAGCCCATTCAGCCTCATTCAAAGCATTCTCTTCAGCGAGATACCGCAGTATATAACGCGCCTTAGTTGCTGCTTCCTGCGCGACCTCCATGTCTTGGCGGGCCTGGTCCAACTCCTGTTTGAATTTGCCCTCCCAGACACCACCTCTGCTAGATCACGCGCAAGGGCTTTCAAACAAACCCTCTGAGTCTCAGCAACCACAGTTGACTGCTCCGACCTCTTCTCTTTAGCCTGCTTCCTCAGCTGCTCAATTTCATAGAGTGCGTCAGAATACAATGCTTGCATGTACAATAAGACACGCTCAATTTCACGAGCCGCCTCAACTTCTGTTCCAGCAATGGCCACTGGCTCAATTGAGACATATCCAGCAAAAGGTACTTTAAACCCTTATCCATACGCCCCTCTAGCGTATCATCCTCGAGCTTTGGAGCGTAATCCATCAGCCAGCTATGATGCCTACTTATAGGCTTCCTCGAAGCATACTCCACGTCAACCTCCAGATGCCAGACCTGGGAGCTCATCTTTATTAATTTTGAAGCAAAAAAGGCTAATGTTTACATCCAGATGAAGCTCCCCCGGATCAGGAATTACACTGGTGCCATCCTTCGAAGTCGCCATTGTTCCCAGGCTTTCCTCTGCAATTTTTCCCTTCTCGTGAACAACCGTCTCTTTAGTGCGAGATGGATTAACAGGATCTGGAGAAAGAAGAGGAATCGAGTTATCCAAATGACCCTTCAAACTCTTGAGTTGAGGCCTGGAACGAGACGGTGAACAATGCGGACTACAAGAAAGTTGGCATGTGCCACCACTGCCACTATTAGAAAGTGCACCAGCAGGGCAGTCAGGCTCCAAAACCTCAGGTGGATCTTCACGGGAACCTTCTATCGGAGTAGTATCACGCAAATCGGCATCGACAGAGGCCGCCATCGCAACCCTCATCAACCGCTCACTCAAAGCTTCTACCTGCGCAGCACTGAGATTTGACATGTCATCAACCCCTGCAAATAGCAAATAGTCTTTTTCCCAGCCAGACACATCGACCTCCGCCCTGACGGGATGATCAGACTCGAGTTCTTCACTCATTAAAGCGGGTCGTGTTGAAGATGAAGCAGTTCTTATGCGAGACATCTTCGAACTCACAAAAGAGGCAAACGTCTTAGATGACTCCTCCGCGTCAGACAACACAGGAGCTTTGGCCTCAGCGGCCTTTCTCTTCTTAGAAGGGGCCCCATCTTCAAGCTTAACTCACGATGTTCGGTAAAGAGTAGGGGCCACATGCCAGTTGTCCCACGGTCCATTGCAAACGAAGTTGGGAACGCATATAACATCCACCACGTTTCTTATTGACAAACCACGAAACTTCTCCATAGTGTTTTGCTTCTCTAGGGTAAGAGGAGTAGTGGGAAACCGTCGTGCAAAAAAACACGAGTGACGATTAGCACACAATCAAGTGCAGCGAAACAAGAAGAAAAAGTCGTACTTACGGAGTAGTCTGAACTCCCGCTTGAAAGGACGACCCATGAACTGGAAGTACTTTGAATCAGCGAAGGCCACAAAGCAATACTTCTGCCAAAACTTGAAGTCATCTGGCAGATTCACGAAGCAAGTCGACGACGTCATCTTACAGACAATGGTACTCTTCAATTGAGTAGAAGTCAGCAACTGGATTACTCATGTAGTCGCGCGAACGTCTGCTTCCTTCACCCTAATCAAAATGAGAAGGATGATCCTATATCCATTAGGCACCAACTGGGCCGGAATTCCAAGGAAGTCCAAGAATTCCCAAATCACATCCAGAACGGGAAAGCGTACTCTGGTTTGAAGCATCCCCCGGTGCAAGCAGATGAACCCTGTCGGTGGCGACATTGGTATCTGGTTGTCCTTTAGAACAGACAACGGCAGGTCCTCAGGGACCCCAAACTTCGTACGAATTTCAGCAAGACTGAGTTTAGAAAGCAACCCATCTTCGAAAAACTCAAGGCCTCTGGCCAAGGTTGCGTCATCAAGAAGGTTTTGTTGAGCCATGAAGAAGACGAACAAACTTTCTAATCAGAAGATGAACAAAACAATATTTTTAAAAGCAAAGGAAATAGAAGGGTCAGACTCCGCATAGCGGATGACCTAAATAGGGATTAGGGTCCCGCCTCTTTTCCACTGAACCGACGCAAGTTCAATAAATGCAGCGTGCGGCTCCATCAATGATTCAGACTCAATCATCATGAGCGGCGTATCTTTTCAAGAGATGACTTAGCGAATCGATGTGACGATCCACTAACTCTGGGGGAATAGCTAATGATACACCAAAATGGTCACATCTCTGAACCATACACGTCATAATGATCTCGAGGAACTACGAGCCCAGCGTCAGTCCAATACTGATTCGGCCCAAGCGGTTTTAAGCTCGCCCGATGTAGTATGCTAAACAGACCCGAACTCTTACAACTCGTTATGCCCACATTTCTCACAGCTGTCCTCAATACTCGTTAGCCCTACTAAGGCAAGTATCTTGTCACACCCCGATTTTCAAGAAAAACAAAATCCTAATATCCGAATGGGATTATCCGTTTTTCCCAAAATTCGGGACATGAATGTCATTATCTAAAGTAACAGTTGGCATCTACGAGAAATAATCAAATGCGCAATTTACCAGCTTAAAGGGAAATTAAACAACTGATCTAAAAAGCCCATCAAAAGAAGGAAAATATATTAAATCTCGTAGAACCAACTTTGACAAGTTCAACTATTCATGAATGTATCTCTCCCACTAAATTATAAAAACTCCAAGTTCTATTACAAAAGATTAAACTGCCACCTAACAAACAAAAGGACATAGATTCTCGAACAACGTGCAACTCCCCAGCAATGCTCGTCACGTACGAAACGAACTTCTCTAAGCTTGCCCAAAACTACTAGATCCTGAAACAAGCTAGTCGGCTACATTCCCAAAGGAATGTACCCAAGAAGCCAAAGCCCACTTGGGTCAGCAATTATGCTGGTGTGAAATTCTTCGTTCCCAAAAAAAATTCAATAAGATAAATAACATGGCATGACAGAAAAATACAGTACGACAAAATAACCAAAACAAAACAGATAGTTCTTCCACGAGGCGAATGTATAAGGCTAATTACAGTTCAAATAATTTAGTTCCTCAATGAGGCAATCATGTCATCCTAATAAGTAAATACGTATTTACTTGTACTTACTCTATAGATGTTGACTATGACAAGTCTGATCTGCAGAAATATTAGTGGACTTGTCATCCTGCATGGAAAGGGTTATAAACAATATAGATGTAATTTATTAATTAAAACAATTATCTTCGTACATTATTTGACTTAAGTAGATTATTCATTTTTAACGGATTGATCACTTAGACGATACCACATTCGCACCACCTCCGTTCTGAACATACATGCCCGTATGCCTCTCTCATATAAAGGAAGACTTCTCCGTCACCCATGCCCAAGTGGGGACACATCACATACAGGCATGCATCACTGGATACTCCTAACTATATGAGTACCAAAAGCCACTCTTGGGCTATCAATGCGCATAAAGTCACGTCACATTTTTTACGAATAAATATCAAGCCCATTTTAGGCATTCCAAAACCACCACCTTTCTGCAAGACTAACCCGAAAGTTATTTTAGTTTCTCTATAAGAAAGGGGTGCCCCACATCCGCAAGACAACCCGCGGGTTATTTAGTTTCTCTATAAGATATGGGAAATAATAAAACAAAGAGGTGTGGTAGTTCTAAGTGATACAATTCCAAAGTTTATCAATATCATTTATTTTTGGTATTTCAAAATTTCCTTCACAATGACATTTTGTCATTCATAAATAAATCTTCACAATGCCAATCCATTATTTTAGGAAAAATAAGCATTGGCAAGGACAAATTCTTTACACCAAGTGGCGCTCAAACTCATAGTGAGTGATCAGGCATGCAAATGTCAGGTAACCATATCTGTTGCTTATATAAAAAAAATCCTACATCATATTAGGCTTCAGGCTTAATATCAGGCTTTTATAAAGATCATATCAAGCTTGTATACATCATATCAAGCTTCAGGCTTGTATATGCTTATTTAGGGAACCGAGATAAAAATCATACAGAGATAGAGATAGTGATAGCCATGGATAGAAGCTTATATAGCCATGAATAGATGCTTATAGTGGTAGCCATGAATAAATGTTGATACACATAGATAGTGATAGCTATAAATAGGTAGTGATAGTGATAGCCATGAATAGATAGTGATAGGGATAGCCATAAATAGGTATCCTCTTTTTCATTAAAAGAAGCCTTTTCCTTTTGCATTAAAATAGGTTTGACCATTAATATAACATCAAACCAAAACAAAACCTACAAGCATCATTATTTATGGGACAAAATAATAGCATAAACAAATAAATAAAGGTTCAACTACCAGCTGAACAAACTCAGACAACAAATCCCATCCACTCACATGAGTATCACGTGGCGTGCATATTGAAGACGATATTCTTCTTTATCTAACAGATGTTCTAGTTTTGACACCGTTTAGGCTAATGACTACAACTAGAGATTTTGGCACAAGAGTACTAAAGTACAGAAGTATTGGCTGGATTGCAACACATAAAGTTGACGAAGCACCAGTAAAGACAAACTTACCTAATAGGCTTTAAAAGTAAGTAGTATAGGGTAGCCAATAGATTTTAATCTATTTAAATAATAACTTGTGAATCCCTACTAAATGTTATCTACCTATATTGTCATATCATGAAAACAAAAATAAGGTGTCTGGGACCTACCCATTATATGTTGTCAGATCTAAGCATCATGAAAAGAGCATACTTTGCAAATTTTCGATTAGTATACTTTAGAGGAAATGGATTTATACAATCATGTGAAAGATTAAGTAAAGAAAATTAAATGTAAGAACTCACCTTTTACTTTTCTCTTCCTTTCCCTTTTTCTCTATTCCTTTGTTCCTTCTCTTCTTCTCCTTTTTTTCTACAGACTTTCTATGCTGCTGGGAAGAACCAAATCTCTATTTAACCAACCTAAAGGCCAAACCCTACAAGATTAGGGTTTGCACAAGATTATATTGGCACCCCTTATTTATTTATTTAGTTATTATATGACTCAACTTCAAATTTAATAAAGCCCTAAAATTTTATAATTAGGGTCATTACATTATACACACCTCAAAAGGAATCTCGTCCCGAGATTCACTGGAGGAACAACTCCAGGTGCATCTGTTTCACCTTGTCCTCTAGCTCCCAAGTTACATCGTTCTCCTTCTCACTCCACTAAACTTTCACCAAATTCACTATCCTTCTACGGAGTTGTTTCACATCACGATCCACGATTTTGATCGGTCATACTACTTGGGTGAAATCATCATTAATCTCGATTTCTGTGGGTTGGACATTATGAGCAGGATCCTTCGCACACTTCCTCAACATGGAAATGTGAAACACGTCATGAACAACTGACAAGCTCGGTGGCAAGGCAAGTCTATAGGCTAAACTCCCTACTCGAGCAATGATCTCAAATGGTCCCACAAATGTAGGACTTAACTTCCCTTTCTTACCAAACCTCAATACGCCGCTCATAGGTGAAACCTTGACAAAGACAAGGTCTCCAACCTGAAATTCTACCCCCTTACGTTTCCGGTCAGCATAACTCTTCTATCGAATTTGAGCAGTTCTGATTCGCTCTCTAATAAGCTGCACCTTCTCTGATGTCTCACGGACCATTTCTGGCCCCAACAATACTATGTCACCAACCTCCGCCCAACAGGATGGTGATCGACAAGGTCTCTCATATAAAGCCTCAAATGGGGCCATGGCAATACTAGAATGATAATTGTTGTTATAAGCAAACTCTGATAAGTGAATAATCCTCCCAACTACCACCAAAATCGAGCACACATGCCCAAACCATATCCTCTAGAACCTAATTCACCCGCTCTATCTGACCATCAGTCTAAGGATGATAAGTTGTACTCAAATCTAGTCTCGTCCCCATGGCTCGTTCAAAACTCTCCCAGAACTCAGATGCAAACAAGGGATCTATGTCCGACACAATGGACATTGGTACCCCATGAAGCCTAACTACCTCACGGATGTATTGTCTGGCTAACTGTTCAGTAGTACGGTGCACACCAACCGGAACAAAATGCGCGGACTTAGTCAAACAGTCAACTATAACCCAAATTGACTTGTTACCTCGTTGGGTCTTCGGTAAGCCATCTACAAAGTCCATAGAAATATTCTCCCATTTCCAGATAGGAATTTCTAATGGCTGCAACAAACCTGAGGGCCGCTGATGCTCGGTTTTCACTTGTTGACAAGTGAAACACCGTGATACATAATCTCCCACATCCTTCTTCATACCATCCCACCAGAAAGTTTGCTTCAAATCGTGATACATTTTTGTGCCTCCCGAGTGAATGGTAAAATGTGACTTATGAGCCTCATCCATAATTTCTTTCTTCAATCCCTCAATCTCGGGCACACAAAGTCTCCCGTGAAATCTCAAACCACTATCGGACTCAACTGACCACTCTGAGGGACAATCATATAGATTATCAAGCACTAAGTCCTCTAATTTGCTCATCAAACGAGAATCCTTATGTTGCTCCTCTACAACTCTACTGATCAAAGAAGGTCGAACAGATAAACTACCAACATAAGTTGTGTTCGCTCCCTGGACAAGCTAAACATCACAAGAAGAAATAGCCTCAAAAGCATCAACTACCACATTTCCCTTACTTGGGTGTTAAAGGATCTCAAAATCATAACTACTAATGAACTCCACCCACCTTTGTTGTCTCATATTTAGGTCCTTCTGCAAAAACAAATACTTGAGACTCTTGTGATCCGTGAACAACTCAAAATGCTCCCCATAAAGGTAGTATCGCCACATCTTCAAAGCAAACACAACTGCCGCTAATTCCAAATCATGGGTAGAATATCCCTCTCATGAGGCTTCAATTGTCGTGAGGCGTACGACACAACCTTCTGATTCTGCATCAGTACACAACCCAGACCTGTGCCACTAGCATTAGTGAAGACCACCAACTTTCCACCTTGCACTGGAATAGTCAGAATGGGCGCAGTGGTTAATCGGTGCTTCAACTCCTGAAAGCCTTTTCACACTCCTTGGTCCAAATAAACTGAACATTCTTGCGAGTCAACTCAGTCAAAGGGGCAGCAATAAGAGAAAACTTCTCAATAAATCTTCTATAATAACCAGCTAACCCTAAGAAGTTTCTCACATTCGTTGCATTAGTAGGGTGTTTCCAATCACTCACTGCTTTCACCTTATCAGGATCTACTACTATACCCTGACTAGAAACAACATGCCCTAAGAATTTCACATCTTTCTCCCAAAAATGGCAGTTGCTAAATTTTGCGTATAATTTATGATCTCTCAAGGTCTGCAACACTGTCCTGAGATGCTCTCTGTGCTCTGTTTCACTACGAGAGTAAATCAAAATGTCATCGATAAAAATAATGACGAATTTGTCCGAGTATGGTTGAAAGATTCGGTCCATCAGTTCCATGAAAAAGGCTGGGGCATTTGTCAACCCTAAAGGCATGACGGGGAACTCATACAACCCATATCTCGTACGAAAAGCCGTGAGAGGAATACTATCTTCTTCAACACCCATCTGATGATATCCAATTCTCAAGTCAAACTGAGAAAACACCACTGCTCCCCTCAACTGATCAAGAAGATCATCAATTCAAGGCAACGGGTACTTGTTCTTGATAGTCATCTTGTTCAGTTCCCTATAGTCAATACACATCCTCAAGGTACCATCCTTCTTCATAACGAAAATTGCGGGTACTCCCCACGGAGAATTACTAGGGCGTATGAACCTGGTTCATACACACCTCAATAGGATTACACATATATACATTAACATGAATAAACATGTCAATTAGTATATTCGAATAAAACAAAACCAAAAACACTAAAATTACCCTTTTTGCATCATCTCCTCTAGCTGGACTTTCATCTCGTTCAACTCCTTCAGTGCCATTCGGTACGCCGCCTTAGGGATAAGAGCGGTTCCAGGTACTAAATCGATTCGGAACTCAACTTCTCGCCTAGGGGGCAAGCCAAGAATTTCCTGAAATACATCCTCATAATCTCTTACCACTTGTACATCTCAGATTTCTCTCTCCGACGTCCCCACCAAGTAAAGAAAACTAGACATCACTGACTCTTCACAATTTTCACAAGTGTGAGAAATAGGGGGCATGCCTGAAGCAGGAATGGAAACTATCTTCTTTGCACAATCCAGCGTGACTAGGTTCTTACACAACCAATCCATTCCCAAAGTCATATCAAAACCCTCAAAGTCAAGCACAATCAAGTCGACAAGGAACACTTTGTCGATGAAGGAAATCTTAAAAATTTTACATAATTCATTTAATGTCGTTGAGCCTCCTAAAGGGTTGGTAACACATAATGGTATAGCAAGTAGCAAAGTTTTCAACATTTGTCGATTAACCAAACGTCGAGATATGAAAGAATATGATGCACCAGTATCAAATAAAACCTTCATATTAGAGATAGGAAAATCAGAGTACCTTGAAAGTTTTTCTGATCCGGTAGGGCGGCAAATACACGCCCTTGGGTGGGTTGACCTTGCCTATTCTGGGGCGTGTTCGTATCATTAGGGCAATCTCACATCTGATGGCCTAGTTGCCCACAAGTGAAGCAGGTCACTGCATGTCCCCCCGATGCTGCTTGGGTAGTCTGGTTCCACTGACCCTGATAACCTTGTCTCTGGTTACCCTGACGATGGAATTGGTTCCCATTCTGCCTCTGATGCTGATTACCATCCTGTTTCTGGGAATGATTATATCCCTGTCTCTGGAGTTGATTTCCACCCTGGCGGTGGAAATGGTTTCCTCCCTGCTGTTGGTTCTGGTAACCACCTTGAGATTTCTGGTTCTGAAATTGTTGACCCCTTTGCCCTTGATCATAAGGATGAAAATGGCTACGGTCACTACGATAATCACGCGACGCACCCTGGTGATGAGTATTTCCTAACGCCTCGCCCAACTCCGTCTTGCTTTTCTCCCTACTTTCATGATACAACTTGTTTTGTTCCTCGTACTTCAATGACAAATCCAAAACTTTGTCAAAACTCTCCTTGTCAACGGTGAGAAGAGCCCTCGATAGGTAGTGATGCAAACCCTCGATAAATTTGAAATTTTTTTTTCTGGCGTGTCCACCAAATACGGAGCATAACGCGACAACTCGTTAAACTTCGTGACATACTGCTCCACAGTCATATTCTCAGTCTGCTTCAACATATTAAACTCCGCAGCCCATTGCGCCTTAACTACATTAGGCACAAATCTACTCTCAAACCGATCCTTGAAGTCGTCCCATGTCATAACAGCAATATCAATGGAGGGTAGTAAAACCTACCACCAGTAACTGGCAGCACCATCCAGATGATGTACAACTTACTCCTGTTTTTGAACTTCAGAAAGTCGCATCCTCTTGAAAATAGTCTCACAACTTTGGACCCAGGCATCTGCATCTCTCGAATTATCTCCGGTAAACCTCTTACCACCAAATGTCCCAAACTCCTTAACCCTTCCAGCAAAAGGATCACCTTGATTACTATTTTGTTGCAATCTTTGTAGCAACTGCATCATCATAGCTTTACTCAACTGGATCGTATTCTCACCATGACCATTTTCATTTCCATTGCCATCTCCATTTGGAACAACATTTTCACTGCTACCGCTACCATTCCCATTTGGATTCTGACGAGTATGTCTTCCAGCCATATCATTCAAATAAAAATGGAAATGATTAGACACTCCATAAGATCCAAAAAGTACTCTACAGCTTACCCATAACTGCATGCACAGGATCCCCTAGACTCTCCCCAGCCTAGGGTAAACTGTGCTCTGATACCAAACTGTCACACCCCGATTTTCAAGAAAATGAAATCCTAATATCCGCATGGGATTATCCATTTTCCCAAAATTTGGGACATGAACGTCATTCACTAAAGTAACAGTTGGCATTTACGAGAAATAATCAAATGCACAATTTACCAGCTTAGAGGGAAATAAAACAATTGATCTAAAAAGCCCATGAAAAGGAGGGAAAATATATTAAATCTTGTAGAACCAACTCTGACAAGTTCAACTATTCATGAATGTATCTCTCCCACTAACTAATAAAAACTTCAAGTACTATTACAAAATATTAAACTGTCACATAACAAACAAAAGGACCTAGACTCTCGAACAACGTGCAACTCCCCAGCAATGTTCATCATGTATGAAACGAGCTTTTCTAAGCTTGCCCAAAACTACTAGATCCTGAAACAATCTAGTCGGGTACATTCCCCCCAAGAAGCCAAAGCCCACTTGGGTCAGCAATTATGCTAGTGTGAAATTCTTCGTTCCCAAAAAAAATCAATAAGAGAAATAACATGGCATGACAGGAAAATACAGTACGACAAAATAACCAAAATAAAACAGGTAGTTCCTCCACGAGGCGAATGTATAAGGCTAATTACAGTTCAAATAATTTAGTTCCACAACGAGGCAATCATGTCACCCTAATAAGTAAATACCTATTTACTTGTACTTACTCTGTAGATGTTGGCTATGACAAGTCTGACCTGCAGAAATATTAGTGGACTTGTCATCCTGCATGGAAAGGATTATAAACAATATAGATGTAATTTATTTATTAAAACAGTTATTTTCGTACATTATTTGACTTAAGCATATTATTCATTTTTAACGGATTGATCACTTAGACAATACCACATTCGCACCACCTTCGTGTCGAACATACATGCCCGTATGCCTCTCTCATATAAAGGAGGACTTCTCCGTCATCCATGCCCAGGTGGGGACACATCACATACAGGCATGCATCACTGGATACTCCTAACTATATGAGTACCAAAAGCCACTCTTGGGCTATCAATGCGCATAAAGTCACGTCACATTTTTTACGAATAAATATCAAGCCCATTTTAGGCATTCCAAAACCACCACCTTTCTGCAAGACTAACCCGAAAGTTATTTTAGTTTCTCTATAAGAAAGGGGTGCCCCACATCCGCAAGACAACCCGCGGGTTATTTAGTTTCTCTATAAGATATGGGAAATAATAAAACAAAGAGGTGTGGTAGTTCTAAGTGATACAATTCCAAAGTTTATCAATATCATTTATTTTTGGTATTTCAAAATTTCCTTCACAATGACATTTTGTCATTCATAAATAAATCTTCACAATGTCAATCCATTATTTTTGGAAAAATATGCATTGGCAAGGACAAAGTCTTTACACCAAGTGGCGCTCAAACTCATAGTGAATGATCAGGCTTGCAAATGTCAGGTAACCATATCCGTTGCTTATATATAAAAAATCCTACATCATATCGGGCTTCAGCCTTCATATCAGGCTTGTATAAAAATCATATCGGGCTTGTATACATCATATCAAGCTTCAGGCTTGTATATGCTTCTCTAGGGAACCAAGATAAAAATCATACAGAGATAGAGATAGTGATAACCATGGATAGAAGTAGGGGTGGGCACGGGACGGGATGGGATGAGATAGACCCATCCCGTTCATACGGGATCGGGACGGGACAGGATGGGAAAAACCCCATCCCGACCTCATCCCATCCCAAACGGGCTCGGGACGGGACGAGATTGGATCAGCGTGCTCTCATTTTTTGACAAATTACTGCTTACCAAAGACCCAATTTGCTTAGTTGAAAATAAGCAAAGGCAATTCGTTGAACTACACATAAATGATAGCCTTGGATTGAGTATGCAACATCATAATAAACTACCATAAATGATAGCTGAAATTCACCCTGTAATTAAGATTTCTGCAGAGTTTTGAATGACTAAGATGTGGACAGTATAATGGCAATGGTGGACCTGTTCTACTGTTTCGAATAGTGAACAAAAGGATAAGTAGATTTGGGGTGCTAAGAAGAATGTTTCATTATTGCTTTAAAAAAAAAGTCATTAAATTCATTGTCTTGACACGAAATAAAATCTCCAATGTAATTAGCAATCCCATTTTGAGTTTTAAAGAGTTTGCAATTAAATAATTCATTTAGAATTCTAGAAATAAACCAATATCAAGTAGGTGCAGATATAGACTAATATCAATTACACTGATTTCAACTAAATTCATTTTTCTTCAATTACACTAATATTGCAATCCTAAAATAAATAAATAAATAAATAAAATATTAATAATAAATATTAAAAAATTAGCTCGAGATGGGACAGGATTGGCGGGATTGAAAATCTTCATCCTGTCCCATCCCATTCTAGATCGGGACTGGACGGGATCAGGATGGAATTATTCAATCCCATTAAGACCAGAAAAAATCGGGACGGGAACGGGATCGCGGGATGGGATGCCCACCCCTAGATAGAAGCTTATATAGCCTTGAATAGATGCTTATAGTGGTAGCCATGAATAAATGTTGATACACATAGATAGTGATAGTTATAAATAGGTAGTGATAGTGATAGCCATGAATAGATAGTGATAGGGATAGCCATAAATAGTTATCCTCTATTTCATTAAAAGAAGTCATTTCCTTTTGCATTAAAATAGGTTTGACCATTAATATAACAGCAAACCTAAACAAAATCTGCAAGAATCATTAAATATGGGACAAAATAATAGCATAAACAATTAAATAAAGGTTCAACTACCAGCTGAACAAACTCAGACAACAAATCCCTTCCACTCACATGAGTATCACGTGGCGCGCATATTGAAGACGATATTCTTCTTTATCTAACAGATGCTCAAGTCGTGACACCGTTTAGGCTAGTGACTACAACTAGAGATTTTGGCACAAGAGTACTAATGTACTGAAGTATTGGCTGCATTACAACACATAAAGTTGACGTAGCACCAGTAAAGACAAACTTACCTAATAGGCTTTAAAAGTAACTAGTATAGGGTAGCCAATGGATTTTAATCTATTTAAATAATAACTTGTGAATCCCTACAAATTTTTATCTACCTACATTGCCAGATCATGAAAACTAAAATAAGGTGTCTGGGACCTACCCATTATAGGTTGTCAGATCTAAGCATCATGAAAAGAGCATACTTTGCAAATTTTCGATTGGTATACTTTAGAGGAAATGGATTTATACAATCATGTGAAAGATTAAGTAAAGAAAATTAAACGTAAGAACTCACCTTTTACTTTTCTCTTCCTTTCCCTTTTTCTTTATTCTTTTGTTCCTTCTCTTTTTCTCCTCCTTTTTTCTCTACAAACTTTCTATGCGACTGGGAAGAACCAAATCTCTATTTAACCAACCTAAAGGCAAAACCCTACAAGATTAGGGTTTGCACAAGATTATATTGGCATCCTCTTATTTATTTATTTAGTTATTATATGACTCAACTTCAAATTTAATAAAGCCCTAAAAATTTATAATGTGTTATAATTAGGGTCGTTATCTCGAGGATCAGCTTCAGACAAACAATTACAACAGCTTTTCGCTTCCAACTAGGAAGCAAATACTAGAGTACATATCACACAAGGAAACTTCCTCTTACGGATTACCCACTGATTATCTCTCACGTATCTAGAAGCACAGGGCTAACATGGAACTTCCCTTCTACAACACGACTCCTAATTAGAGAAGGATCTCCACAAAAATCTCCTTCCTAAACTACGCCATCGATGGCCTGGTCAAACCAGGACTCTTGCACTATAAATAAGACATGAGGTTGGTAAGCTATGGTACGCTACACATTCCCTATTTATAGCATTACACCTTCCTCAGATCCTTGTCTGACATTAGCATTGGAGTGCCATCGGTTACCACAACATTGGTCCGTGGCTCACTTGCGTTACTTGTGTAGGTCAGCGGGACTAGGTCAAAGCCGGGAGCGAAAACGACTGCAACAATTGCATATAGAAAGTAACTAAGGAATGAAATCATGGAAGCCTTGAAAGCATTTTCAATCTCTTCAATGATCCCAACAACAGCAACTACTCATCATCAAAAGAAGAAAAAAAAAACCCATAATCGTGTTCAACCATTCATCATCTTCACCCACCAAGCATTATCTCCATCATAACAATAAAACTAAACCATTCACTTCCTTCAAGTTTTTCTCATTCTACGTGTTGTCTACAAATGATACCTAGAGAAGTGTTGTTTTGGGGAGGGGAGATGAGAAGACTTTTTATTTTTGGCGAAGGAAAAACAACGGTTAAGACTTTTTTTGGGGAAGACTTTTTTTATGACTTTCTCTCTCCTAAACACGTGCTAGAGAGTACGTCCTTGCGCTAGGACCTGGCTCTCTGGACTTTTTGATAATAAAGCAGCAGTGGTGCAGTGGTTAGAAACGAGCTTGGTAATTGTGTGACTGTGAGACACAGTTTCTTTGGTGAAAATTAAAATGTAGAGTCTTTGGCACTGCTTGAGGGACTATGATTGTTCAAGTCAATTGGGGATGCTTAATGCATCATCCAAACGGACTCAGATTGGTCAAGGGCAAGTTCCATGATGAATTTAGAATCCCTTGGTTTCTGGGAAATGTTTGGAGCTAAATTCACTATATTGTGCGGGATATGGAGGTGGTTTGTGTCCATGTGTTTCGCGAGATGAATATGTTGGCGGAAGCTTTGGCTGGTTTAGTACAAATGGAGGTGGCGACAAGGACTTATGACATGGATACTCTACCAAGGAGACCGAAAACATTGTTGTTTCTTGATAAATTGCATACTGCTTAAATTAGAAAAGCTAACTAGTTTTATCTCAGTTTTTCACGGGTAAATTCGTAATGTACTTCAATTGTATCACATTTTCTTGGACAAGTTATAAAGGTTTGGCATCCCATTGCTACCCCTCCCTCCTGGAGGTTTAATTTTTTTAAATTATTCAAAAAAATAATAAACCCTATATATTGAGAATAATGATACATCAAACAAAACATGTTTGATTGCATGTTTAATCCAGCGAGTACCAGACAACATTAAGCCCACTATTGGCAGATTCCATAATTTGGACCCGAATTGCAGCGCCTTAATATGCCCATATGTCACGCGGTCAAGCTCAATACTCGTAAGCCCTGATAAGGCAAGTATATGGAGGATTGACCCAAGACAGGGAGGCCAGCAATACATCGGATCGGACTAGGAAACAAATACTAGAGTATAAGTCGGGTAAGGAAACTTCCTTCCATGGACAAAACTCAAAATGGGAAACCTCTCCCACACATCTAGGAGCACAAGTCGTATAGGGAAACTACCCTTCATGGACAGCTTCCAAACAGGAAATGATTTCCAACAAGATCTATTTACCTAAACTATGCCACCAAAGGCCTAGCCGAACAAGGACTCTCACACTATAAAATAGAGATAAGATCGATGAACTTAAGGTACACTACAAAATCTCAATTTATAGCTTTAATCATCTTCTAAGCCTTATCTAACTTAAGCATCATAGTGCCATCAGCCGCCACACGGTGGTATTTGGCTCATGTGTGCTACTTGTGTAGGTCTAGGTAATGACGCGAAAGGAAAGCAGGAATCGACTACATCAGTTTGGCACCGTCAGTGGGGAATGACAGAGTTTCTCAGATGAAACAATAGTACCACCTTTCCCAGATAACCAGACAGATGGTGACAATAAGGTCTCGCAACAATGGAGATGTTGTGGAACCCTTGAACGCTCAAATCGGCAGAGCGTCGCCCATTCCACAGCCACCGCGGGAGGAACCCCCTCAGACCCCCGCTCCTGTGGCAGCCACGATGGACCTAAGGGTGGATCTACTTTCAACCCAGATGCAGCAAATCGCAGAAGCGCTGGAGGAACTCAAATAATGGAATCCTCCACCTACAAAAGGAAAACACAAACAACGAAGGGCCCAAGCCCCAGAGAGCTCTAGAGAACACGTTCATGAGAATCGCGTTGCCCCGGTAGCTTCTCAATGGACCAGAAGTGGAGGAGTGACCAACAGCGACCCAACGTCCAAAGCCGACAGGCACGTCTCGAACAACCCCATCTGGAACGAGGCCACAAACCCAGACGTATTGTTAATCTCACAGTCCCTCCATTCATGAATTATATCATGGATGAACCGTCGAAGAAGTATACACCACCAAAGCTGGAGTTTTACGATGGGGACCCGTCCAATCACTTGCAGCATGTTATGGCACTCAAGGAAGGGTCTGATGCTATAATGTGCTAATCATTCCTTGCCAGCCTAAAGATGTCAGCGCTGACCTGATTCCACAACCTCCCTCCAAAATCTATGGATTCATTCCGGACATTGGCGACGACATTCCTCACACGCTTCGTGGGCAACCAACGAAGCAGAAAGAGCCAGTATTATCTACTAACCCTAAAGCAAAAACAGAACCAGACATTGAGGGATTACGTCACTCGTTTCAATGATGAGTTGACCTTCAATGATGGCTATAGTAATGACACTGCCATCACAGCTTTCACTTCGGGTATGAAAAAAGGCAAGTTATACGACTTCCTTACTCTGGACCCCCAACCAATATGGCAAACATGCTCAGGGATGCCAAGAGATATATCACTTTAGACGAGATGTTGGCCACCAAGAGGAAAGTGGAGTCATAGAAGAAACCATATGCCCCCAGGGACAAGAAAAATGGGAAAAAGAAAAATACGACGATGGGAACAAGAGGAAGCGCACTGACAATAAGATCGACTCGGGCAGCATAAGGCAGGACAAAGCCTCTAATTATGTCGGGTCCAAATCCGTCACTCCTCTCAACACCAGTCTGTCCGACATCCTTGATTCCATCAAGGATTGGGAAGAGCTGAAGTGATCGTCTAACCAGCGAGGAAACTCCGCTCAGCGAGACAACAACAAATATTGCACCTACCACAAGGAAGGTGGACACGATACTGAGGATTGCAGAAACCTCAAAGGAGAAGTCGAGTACAGGATCAAAAAAGGCAAGCTCAAGGAGTTCATAGGCTCAAACAGGAAGCAGAGCCAGGCAAACAAAATAGCAAACATTGTCAAGGAAATTGAAAAAGAAGTTTCTGGAATCATTATGTCCTCCACGGGGTCGGTCCCGAAGGGGAGCAATTTAACAGGTCTTGCAAGAGGACGTTGGCCGAGATGTGGACAGCATCTTAGTGTGAGGATTGACAGGTACAACATGCACGAGTACACAGCCTGATCCAACCACTGACATTTACAAAAAGGAATCTCCAGGGGGTGCATTCTCCTCACAATGACGCTCTGGTCATCTCCATCCTCGTCGTTAAGTGGAAGGTAAAAAAAAGCCTTGGTGTATATAGGAAGCTCACTCAATGTCTTGTTTCTCAGCGCATTCTACAATATGCAGCTATAAGAGAAAAACTTAACCCCCGCCACCCACCCCATGATCAGATTCAGTGGAGACAAGTGTTATCCATATAAAAGATCAATCTAATGGTGGAGGTGGGAAAGCCACAATTGCGAAAGTACCTTTTTCCAAGAATTTATGGTGGTTGATGCTTTGTCCACCTACAACATTATTCTGAAAAAGTCATGGCTTCATCATATAGAGGCAGTAGTTTCCACTCTCCACCAATGCATAAAATATACAGCCAACCAGGCCCAAGGAACTATCCGAGGAGATCAACCTGCAGCAAGAGACTGCCATTATGCAGCCCTGAAACAGCTGAATTGTTGCCAATTGCAGCTCGGGCCCACAAAACAAACATGTCAGGCACTAAGCCTAGACATAAAAAGAGAATCACTAGCTGAATTGTTGCCAACTGCAGCTCAGACCCACAGAACAAACATGTCAGGCACCGGGCCTAGACATAAAAAGATAATCACTCTGCGAGGGCGGAGGAGCCCGACAACCAAAGTGCATCACCCAGACTAATAAAGAGCTAAGTAAAAATACTTCAGCAAATGGGCACCTACTTCAAGAGCTGATAATCAGCAAGGAACTGCTCGCTTGCACAAAGTCCACTATTCAGTAACTTCGCTAGCTTTGGAAAAATGAGACACACCACAAGAGGGACTATGCAAACCGAGCCAGGACCATATGCGCCTCCTTCAGGGTCGGGTTAGTTTAGTCCTCGCTCGGAGTTAAATTATTTTGTTGCTTTGATTTCGTTTTTTGTTTTTTTTTATTTAGTTTAGAAGAATTGTTCGTACCAGACACATTCAGAAATAAAACAAATTTTATTGATTGCAATGAAAGTTATTACAAAGCTTGTCGACCAACTAGTACAGAATTTTAAACACTACAAATATCTAAGTCCGATGCAAGTATCTATCCACTGAAACAAGTGTAAAGATTCCAATCTGCCTCCAAAAGATAAACTGATGAACGTAGAATGTCTGCAAATGAAGCGGAAAGAGCGCGCTTAATTCATTGCTTCATCGAATCGCCTTGAAATGATGATTTGAAAGTAGCAAGCAAAATACTTGAAGAATGCTATGAGTACTCCCTCGATTCTTTGGTCCGTCAATCTGCCTCATGAAGAGGAATAAAAGGAAGCAATAAAAAACACATGAAAATATCCCTAATTAGCGAGATCGTCGGGGTCTCACAATGTTGCCAAATAGGGACGCCTCTCAAATGTGTAATGCTTGGGGTGATGCAAGGATGCCACCTCGGGAACGAAGGTCACGACTTCCAACGCTCCCATCAACCATAAACTAGCTGCGAGGACCATCCTCCAACAGCAGTGACCGATCAAAGGGCGCATGAGCACCGAAAGATGGAAGACAGAGCTGACCCCCCAAGGGAAGTCTGTAACTCTTATTCGCATTGTAAGAAGGTATTACAATATCTCATGGGATCAATCAGAAGCCTAACCAGATCAGGTGGCATTGTATAATAGAAAGTCTTATTAAGACTCGTCAGCGCAAATGTCAGAACATTCGAAGACTCCAGTGAGGCAGATCTTCATTCAGTCTTTGGAAAACCCAAAGCAAATTATTTTGTAAGATGCATTTGATTAACATGATCTACTCTTCTCATTACAGTGCTTGAACAAATAACGATCAACCTATATATAGGCGTGATGGTTTATGAAGCAGCGTCATCCAATAGTTGCTTCAACATTAAATGTCGTACGAGAAATTGGAAAATGATGGTTCTAATTGCAACTACACGAGTCCACATACTTCGAATTAATGACCTTGCAAGCAGCTCCATTAACTGGGGGGAGTAATCGATACTGAACCGTCTCGCAATATGCTCTATGTCCCTGATATGCTGATCTACATAGATTTTTTTCTAATTGGGCCCCTTCAACTAATGGGCCCAAGCTTATGCCCGACCAGATCTGGCCCAACACATGCAAAGCAACAAACAGCAAAGGCCTTGAGCTCAATGGAATTAGGAGTGCACCTACCGAGTATTATCAGTAAATCCAAAGCATCAACCTTATTATTATTCCGTTGTTAATCATTAAAGTCGGTCAATCTATATTCTATAATTAGTCTGATCAATCGATCTGACTCTGGAATTAGACTGCTAGGCAAACTAAGTAAGTCAGGACACCCAAGTCAGACTTACATGCCCAAAATCTTATTCTGACCAAAGCTTATTCAGCTCTGACTGATTATAATAGCTTCTGGTTCACTCTAACACCTAGCCCGTCAAAAGCAGACGATGATGGGTTAGAAAGTCGGAGCTTAGTTAGCAATTTTAATACCTAGTTGTGATGGCTTGCCAGAAACCATTGTCCAATTGTAAATAATGGTTGCCAAACCTAACCAAATTTTAGTCGATTTCGACCTATGACGATAGTTGCTGGTACGCTCTAACGCACAGTCCGTTAAACGGGTGTCAACGGTTTAGAGGGTGGCAGCTTAGTCAGCGCTCTGATGTCTGATCGAGACGACCTGCCAGGGATCATTATCCAAACATGGGAAATAGTAATTGAACCCGACCAAAGCTTAGTCGATGACGACCAATGACGATGACTTCTGGTATGCTCGAAGCCTAGTCCACCAATAATGGATTCTGATGGCTTCGAAAGTGGGAATCTAGTCAGCACTCTCTACTTCTTATTAAGTGGCTTGCTAGGGGTCACTACTCATACGCAGACAGTGCTTGCCGAACCCCGACCAAAGCTTAGTCAGTGGTCGCTGATGATGATGGCTTTGGTTTGCTCGAAGCCTAGTTCACTGTGCACTGATTCCAACAGCCTAGAAAGTGAGAGCTTAGTCAGCGCGACGACGCCTCACCGCGATGGCTTTCCAGGGATCATTAGACAACTACATACAATGATCGCCGAACCCTGCTAGAGTTTAGTCAGAATTACTGACGAGGATAACTTCTGGCTCCCTTCAATTTCTAGTCGGCCACGAGTGGATCAAGATGGGTTGGAAAGTGAGAGTCTAGTCAGTGCTCTTGATGACTGATAAGATTATTTGCCAGGGACCACCATGGTCACCTAAACCTGACCCTGGTTTAGTCAGTTATAACTAACGATAACAACCTCCGGTCCAACAAAGCCTATTCCACGAATAACAGGTAAAGTTTAGTCAAAATTTCAGTCAAAGCTCGGGAAGCTCGACTCAGATGACTCGCGAGGACTACTATCCGATCATCTACAACGGTGCACATGCTGGGACCACAATCTGACTAATTATCTTATAATAGCAATAACAACTGTAAGTTCAACATACAGCCAAGCCGCCATACAAAGGATGGATTACACTCCCCGATCTCTAAAAGGATTCTGACCAGAATTGCACGAACTATCGCAGCACAAGAAGTCAAAACTCTCACCAACAGATCAATTATAAAGCTTCCTGGCCTAGCAGAGCTTATCGTCTGACAATTAATGTTGAAATAAGACAAAACAGGTAAAAGTTAGCAGAAAATCAAAGAAAAAACGAATATGTACAAAGTATTATTTATGTGCAAGCCAAAAAGAAAATACAAGGTTCACTCCTCATTAAAAGGAGAGTCAGATACAACAAAGCCGAACTTAGCAGGAGAAGAAGTAGGAGAAACGTTTGTATTTGTTGCCTCTCGACCACCCTCATCAGGGTCGCCTTTTTCTTCGGATGGGATGGAGGCCACTCTAAAATCTGCGTATGCAATCTCTTTATAATAGCAGAGATCCCAGGCTTGATGCTCCTCATTCATCAGATGCAACAGCTCCAGCCTTCCATGCACAACTCTGTTGAACTCAAACGTGTCGTGGCCCTTAAGAAGCTTCTCCTCGCGCACCCTTGATTCAGCAAGCTCCTACTCCAACTCGCCCGACGGCATGTCAGTCTTGGACTGCTCAGCACCCAGCTTATCATTAACATCACTTTGTTCATTATGTGCTAGAAGGAGTTGCTCTTCAGTGGTCCGCACACTCTTAGCATTAAAATCAACGTCGGCCTCCAACTACTGACATCGAACAGTCCATTCGAACTCCTTCTTGGCCCTCTCAGCATGTAGAGCCTGCACTTCGGCCACAGTCTTGCGGTCAAGCTGCAAGTCACGAAGGACAAGGTTCAATTCACTTTCAAACGTATCCCTCGCGAACACTGCCCCTGCCAAGTTGGACTCAAGCGTTTCCAAGCGAACCTTTTGAGCTTCCGACCTTGTGCACCAGGACTCCGGTCCAATATCTGAGTAAGCTTCAAGTTGCTTCCTCAGCAACTCAATCTCGTAGAGAGCGTTAGAGTATGACTTCTGCAGGTTTTTAAAAATTCGTTCTATAGTATACACTATCTCACGGGCGGCCTCAACTTCAGCTTCAATATCAGCCACTTTATTCGGGTGTGACATCCCTAGCACGAGATGTTTCTGCCCTTTATCCATACGTTTTCCCAGCGTTTCTCCCACTGGCTGCGGAGCACAATTCCCCAGCCAGTCATTCCACCTGCTAATATGCTTCCTCAAAGCATACGAAATTTCAACCTCCTAATGCCAAGCTTGGTTGTTCATTCTTACTACGTCTGGAGCAAACAAACTAATCTGCGCATCTGGATGGAGGTCCTTCAGGACCGGAATCACCCCAGTTCCACCCTTGATTGTCTTCACTGCATCAAGACCCTCATCTACAGCTTTCCCTTTGTCCACAACAGTCGGCTCACTTTCACCCGCCAATTCAGCATCAGTTGACGGGGAAGAGGGAAGCGAGTTATTCCTTGGACCTGTCAATTGATTATGGGAACAAAAAATGAGATGGAGGACAGTATGGGCAACGTGGAGGAGACCCCTTACCATGAGGTCGACAATCGAACAACTCTTCAACAAGTTCATGATCTTGATAAGGGCGGAGCTCAAAGTCTTTTTATTGAAAATGGACAACCAGTTGAAACTGCCACGCTCGCCTGCAGCATCATTTTGTTCAGGACCTCTACCTGCTTTGTGCTCAGTTTGGTTACGTCTTCCACGCCCACCTTTTGCAGATACCCCCTCTCTAAGTCAAAAAGTTAAATAGGGGCCTTGGCCCGAGCATCCCACCCCTCGAAAACAATAGTCTCCGCCCCGACGAACGAATCAGGCACTTGCCCAACAGCAACACGTCCCTCAGATGAAGCCATACACCTGTGGACAGATCTAGACAAAGCATGTGGCCTCTTCTCAGACAAAATGACATCCTCTATTCTCAGACAAGGCATGTTCCAAAATGCATCCAGAGTCGCTTTATCCTCAGTAGAAAGTGGTGAAGTTGAGAAAATTTATCTACGAAAAGCGCAAAGGTCAATTTGACATGTAGTTAACACAAGCAAGACCAGAAAAAGAATCGAACTTACTCAGTTGTCTGAATTCCCGCTCAATTGAATGACCAGCAAGCTCAAAATACTGAGAGTCCGCGGGAGCCATGAAACAGAACTTCTACTATGATTTAAAATCGCCAGGCAACTTGCCAAAGCATTCTGGCGACGTCAGCACACATACAGCGTGCTCATTTATCCGAGGGGAAGTAAGCAGTTGGATCGCCCTTGAGGATACTTGGACACCAGCGTCCTTAACCCTAACCAAAATGGCAATCTATACCCATTCGGCACCAGTTGAGTAGGTGCGCCAGGAACTTCCAAATCTCCTTGGTAACAAGAAAGTGGACACCCGACTAAAGCATACCTCGGTGAAGACAGATAAACCCCTCAGGAGGAGAAAATGGCTTCAGATCGGCGTCCATAGTGCAGAGCACCAGATCATCAGAAATTTCATATGTTTTACGAAGGACTTCCAAATCCGACTCTGATAGAAATCTCTCCTCAAAAAACTTGTGGCCCTTAGCAAACAGTTCATCGGAAAGCTGATTCTGACCCACCATGAAAGATAGTACAAGCTTTCGAATACGGAAGTTGAGCAAAGTCAAAAGCATAGAATGCGTGACAAAGCAGAGTTTCTAAGATCAAAAGAGTAAATAAGCCAAATTCCATAAAGAGAATATAATTTAGAAAACAGAACTCCCGCATTTCTTTCTTTCGAGCAGACGCACGCCAATTAATGAAACTTGTCGCTCGAGGAAACAACTTATATTCAACCATCATGACTGCACAGTTGCTTCATGAAATGACTTAGTAGATCAATAAGATGGCCCCAACTCAGGGGAAGTAGTTGATGATACATCAAACCGCTCTCTAATCAACACCATACGCGTGCCATGATAGTCTCGTCAATAAAACAAAATAGGCATGATTGCATGTTCAATCCAGCAAGACCCAGACAGCATTAATCCCACTATTGGCAGATTCCATAACGTAGGTCCCAAATTGCAGTGCCTTAATAAGCCCATATGTCACACGGTTAAGCCCAATACTCATAAGCCCTGATAAGGCAAGTATATGGGGGATCGACCCAAGATAGGCAGACCAGCAATACATCGGATCCGACTAGGAAACAAATACTAGAATATAAGTCGAGCAAGGAAACTTTATTGCATGGACAACACTCATAATGGGAAACCTCTCCCGCAGATCTAGGAGCACAAGTCGTGAAAGGAAACTACCCTTCATGGAAAACTGCCAAATAGGAAAGGATCTCCAGCAATATCTATTTTCCTAAACTATGCCACCAAAGACCTAGCCGAACAAGGACTCTCACACTATAAAAGGGAGATAAGGTTGATGAACTTAAGGTACGCTATAGAATCCCAATTTACAGCTTTAAGCCTCTCCTAAGCCTTATCTAACTTAAGCATCAGAGTGTCATCAGCCGCCACATGGCAATCTTTGGCTCACATGTTCTACTTGTGCAGGTCTAAGTAACGGCGTGAAAGGAGAGTAGGAATCGACTACATCATTGATGAAAGAAAGTGTTAAGGGATTGAATGTAAAACTCTAGAAGCGATGTTATGAAAATAAAAAATTGGAGATTCAAGAAAGATTTGGACCTTAAATTGTCAAAATGGGGATCCAAATTAAATTTTAGGAGCGGGGATTAGAGACGGATCCACTCCCTAATAGCCAAAGCGAGAGCGCCACCCCTGACAGGATGTTTATGTGACTAAGGGTATGAATGAAAGTAACAACCTATTACAATTTTCTTTCCCTAAAATAAGAACTCTAAAGCCTATACACTCTTTTTTATATATAGTAGAATTTGAAAACTAAAAGCTAGACACGAACCAAGTCAATAAGTAAACCTAGATCAAAGAAGTTTACGACCATTCATTGTATCGAGGGGAGTAACGGTATCAATTTCACTCGATATAGATTTGTTTTAGTTTTTTGTAGTATGACTGCACCAATCTTTCACTCTATTTGTTTTAGAGAATGGACAAGGAAAAGCTTCAACAAAGTTTTGAAGATGTGATCTTCAATGAGAGTTCTGAAAAAGAAAACAAGATCTCATTTTGGTGGCTTCCGCCTTTAATCCAAAGAAGTAAGCATCGATGTATGGTTGGTAATTAGCACATTTGGTCTTCCACTTAAGCAGATCGCAACCAAGCCAAGTTGAGTTCTATATTGTCATTTTTCCACCATAGGCCATGTTTGCTCTTAATGTGGCATGGATCTTCATTGAACAATAAATCAGTCGGTGGTGTAGTGGTTAGAGACGAGCTTGGTAATTGTGTGACTGCGAGACATAGTTTATTTTGGTGAAGATTTGAATAATTTTGCAAAGTCTTTGGCATTGTTTGAGGATCTGCGATTGTGCAAGTCAATTGAGGTTGGTCAATGCATCATCCAAACGGACTCGAATTTGATCAAGGGTCGGTTCCATGATAAATTTAGAACCCCTTGGTTTATGGGCAATGTTTGGAACGAATTTTTCTATATTGTGCGGAATATGTTTTGCAATGTGAATATGTTGGTGGATGTTTTGGCTGGTTAGCACAAATGGAGGCGACGTCAAGGACTTATGACATGAATACTCTACCAAGGAGACCAAAAGCACTAGTGTTTCTTCATAAATTGCATACTACTTACATTAAGCTAACTAGTTTTATCTCAGTTTTTCACAGGTAAAGTCGTAATGCACCCCAGTTGTATCACATTTTTTTTTGGACAAGTAATTGGCGTAGTTGCCCCTACTTCCTGGAGGTTTAATTAAAAAATCAATAAAAAAACATAAAAATCCTAAATATTGATGGGAAAAAGTGTTAAGGGATCGAGTGCCAAATTCTAGAAGGGAGATTATGTAAAAATTAAAATTAAAAAAAAACAAAACAAAAAAACCAAAAGGGAGATTCGGGAATGATTTGGACCCTAATTCCGAAATGGGATCCAAATTAAATTTTGGGAGCGAGGTTATATAAATCAGGAGCGGGGATCAAAGACGGATCCACTCTCGAATAGTTGGAGTGAGGTTCCAAAGTGGGAGCACCACCATTGACAAGAGGTTCGTGTGACTAAGGGTATGACAAAAAGTCACAACCTAATCTTTTTCCCTAAAATAAAAACTCTAAAACCTATACTCTTTAATATACAATAGAATTTGAAAACTAAGACCTACACCGGAACCAAGCCAATAACTAAACCTAGATCAAAGTAGTTTACAACCATCAGAGTTCATTGTAGCGAGTGGAGTAAACGTATCAATTTCACTCGATATAGATTTGTTCTAGTTTTTTGCGGTATGACTACACCAATCTTTCACTCCACATTTTTTCTAGAGAATGGAGAAGGAGAAGCTTCAACAAAGTTTTAAAGATGAGAGCTTCAATAAAATTTTGAAAAACGAGATATCATTTTGGTGGGATGATTGCACTAATCTTTCGTTGTGTTCTCTAAGATTGCAGAGAAGAAGAATGGAAGCAAATAAAAGTTTCAATGGAGTATTGGAGACGAGATCTTCAACGAAGTTTTTGAAAATGAGATTTTTAATGGAGTTGTGAATAATGAGATATTCGATGGAGATTGCATAGAGGGAGGGAAAAGACTATATCTTTAATGAACTTGTGAATAATAAGATTTTTAATGAAGTTAGCAAAGAGGGAGGGAGATGACTTTAGCTTGAAAAATGAAGAAAAACTAGGATTTGAGCAAAATATAGTTACAATTAAGGGTCGCAAAGGAAATAGAAGTGTTGCTTCAAGGTCAGTGTCGTTTAAAAGAAAAAAAATATTGAACTACACCTTTTTTGAAGAAGTATGGTGATGTGGTAAGAAGAAAGATCTCTAGAAGAAAAATAGGAGCACCGCTCCTGACAGGAGGTTCATGTGACTAAGGGTATGACAAAAAGTCACAACCTAATCTTCTTTCCCTAAAATAAGAACTCTAAGGCCTATACTTTTTAATATACAATAGAATTTGAAAACTAAGACCTAGACCCAAAACAAGTCAATGACTAAACCTAGATCAAAGAAGTTTACAACCATCAGAGTTCATTGTAGCGAGTGGAGTAAAGGTATCAATTTCACTCGATATAGATTTGTTCTAGTTTTTTGTGGTATGACTGCACCAATCTTTCAGTCGGCAATTTTTTTTAAGAGAATGGAGAATGAAAAGTTTCAACAAAGTTTTGAAGATGAGATCTTCAATAGAGTTCTAAAAAACAAGATCTCATTTTGGTGGGATGATTGCACTAATATAATCTTTTGTTGTGTTCTCTAAGATTGCAGAGAAGAAGAATGGAAGCAAATAAAAGCTTCAATGGAGTACTGGAGACAAGATCTTCAACGAAGTTTTTTAAAATGAAATTTTTAATGGAGTTGTGAATAATGAGATATTCAATGCAGCTTGCATAGAGGGAGGAGATGACTTTAAGTTGAAAAATGAAGGAAATTTAGGGTTTGAGCAAAATATAGTTACAATTAAGGGTCGCAATGGAAATAGGAGTGTTGCTTCAAGGTCAGTGTTGTTCAAAAGAAAAAAAAATTGAATTACACCCTTTCTTTTATATATGGTGGCGTGGGAAGATGAAAAGATCTCTAGGAGAAAGTTAAGATTAGTTATTGTCGGGGAAAATTTGTTGCATGACCTTCCTCGAGATGGTTTGAGGGAGATCCACAGCTTGGATGTTTGTTGTTGGATCAATTGTGTTGCTCCTAGATGTACCGAATCTCAACTAGACTTGGAGTATATCTGCAAAAACACTCTAGCATCCGAGTCAGAACAAGGAAGTGGGAAATTGCATATAATAGGGTTAGATATTGTTGATCTCCCTGTAGGTGTAAACAAGGTTTGTATATATAGGCAGGGTTGTACCAGTTTGGCTGGGACTGGGACTCCTAGTATCATATTCCCTACACACACAAAAAAAAAAAAAAAAAAAAACTAAACTAAACTCAATCTGTATATAAAACTTCATCAAATAGAGACTCAGTTAAGTATCTTTGGATCTTAATGAATAAACATTAATCCCTTAAAAAAATTGACTCCAACCTCGTTTGGAGCTAATATGGACTATGCACAGTCGTGTTGCTAGTAATCCCAGTTTGATGGGAACTCTAGTGATTATGGTTGTGTGTTGTGTTGGGGTGCCTGGAATTAGGGTGCACATATCACAGCCAACGCCTTGTGCGATTGGGGTATCTAAATGAATTCTAGCAGATGCATTACCTTCGGTAAATCAATAATATACTTGGGTGTCAGCATTATGGTGTTGATCTCAAGAAAAGCCTCAACATAGTTCTCAAGGTCTTTTAGGTGATTCTTTTTTGTGATGTATGTAACTATGATATACCAATAAGTTGGCACAAATTTTGAGGTAGACACTCTGACTCGAATCTGATGGCGGTATCCATTATAACAACTCTAATGGTTACTAAGGCCATGTGTAATGAAAATATTAGACACTTGCATTGCTCCCTCTTGCTTGCCTAATTCTCATTAGATGGGTAACTCAGATCATTGAATTTAAACGGGACAAATTACATACCCATAATAGCAAAATGCATGCATGTGCTAATTACAACATTAAACCAAAACATTGAAGAAGAAATATAAACTTAAATTTGAAAACTTTTAATTGAAAAAGAGAGAAAAATCACTAACAAAGTGATCAACTCATGAATGAAACATATCATAGATCCTTGCTATGAAATTTGAAAGAATGGACAATAGAAATACATCCCTCTTTATTCAAATTGACAAAAAATTATATGTTATAGGCAACCAACCTTCCAAAATTAATGGTGATACCTTGTGTACTTTGTTGTACTTTAGATTGTATTCTAACTTTCAAGTATGTAATGATTCCTCGAGTAGCATGATGTTACTTGTACGCATGGTGACTTCGGAATCTGTTATAGCTAGCCTGTATAATGGCTCCTATCACAAAATGTGCACGACTCATCTTTTGCTAGAACAGTGTAGGAGTGTGTCGCCCCATTGTTCTTTGCACGCATAGACCAATGCCCATGGCTTGAGGTAGTGAAGAAGTTGACGTCCGTATACTCTTAGTATGTGCATCGACCGTCTCGCTACTACTTCAAGTTTCGTACGATTCGGGTGTATCTCTAATACGTGTTAAACCATTGGTGTAGACTTCTACCCAGTTAGCTCCGAGCTTCATGCTATTTCGTTTCATGGTTCCTGTTGAAAATCATCACTAAATAGCCCAAATGTTTAAAGCCTAAAGCCCAAAAGTTAAAGCCCAAACCCATTATCTAGAAGATCATGGGTATTCTCTAGATGGTTCAATGTCTAGAGAATTCTACACCCTTATAATACTCTAGACATTTGAGAGAGTTCTAGATAAGCAAAAATGTGTGGTTGAGATTGCTTCTCTAGAATCCTCCCACCTCCTTAGAACTACTATAAATAGGGGAGAGGTTGTGAGGTGTAGGCATCAAGGAGCAAACAAGCTCAAGTGTAGTAGTGAGTGTTGTGAGCATAGTAAGGGTGTGAAGTTGTAAGAGACTTTTTGAGAGATTAATAAAATTAGTCTTTCTTAAGTTCCAGTTCTTCCCAAATCTCCCAACAATTTGGTATCAGAGCCAGCTCACCCTATTCATACATAGGGTACTATTCTCACTTTTGGTAAAACATTGTCTAGTCGGAGATCGTTCATGCACAGTTTGGGACTGTGAAGCAGATTGGTGTAAGACCAAGCTTACTCGGTAGCACAAAGGAGGTTGTACCTTGTCACGATGGGAGATCTCGTTGGCACAACTGGTGGGCTTACAAAGCTCAACCACCATAATTACAAGAGTTGGCAAACAAGGATAAATTCCTACTTGTAAGGGCAGGACTTGTGGCAGGTTGTTGGTGGTAGTGAGACTACACCACCACCAAAGGAGAATGATGTCGAATTCAAAAAGTGGGAGATCAAAGCAAGGAAGGCGCTTTATGTGCTCAAGACGACGATTGAGGATGAAATGCTTCAGTATATAGAAGATGCTGACACACCCAAAGGAGCTTGGGATACATTTGCATCCCTGTTTTCAAGAACGAATGATGCACGCCTACAGTTCTTGGAGAATGAGTTGATGAACTCCAAGCAAGGAGGTATGTCTATTAGAGACTATTTTCTAAAAATTAAAATTTTATGTCGTGAAATTTCAGAGTTAGACCCTGCCTCCAAAGTTACCGAAGATAGGATGAAAAGAATAATAATCCATGGTCTAAAACCTGAATATACCGGGATTGTTACTGCCATTCGTGGTTGGCCAACTCAACCTTCTATTGTGGAGTTTGAAAGTTTGTTGGCCAATCAAGAAAGTTTGGCTAAGCAAATGGCAGGTGTCTCTCTGGAATATAAGGAAGAGGAGGCGCTCTTCAACAAAATAAAGGGCGAGTATAAAAAGAAGAATTTTGTAAGATCAGATAAAGAAGAAGATAGCAGGCCCAAGAAGTCCCAGGAGATGAGCTACAAGAAAGGGGGATCTCAGCAAGGCAGAAACAACAACGACCGGATAAAGGACGGTTGCTACAACTGTGGCAAGAGAGGCCACTATGCAAAAGACTGCTGGTCAAAGAAGAAGACAGCTGAAGGAAACTTGGTGACGTCTCACAATCACCAAGATGGCAGTGAAGAAGAATGGGACTTCCAAGTATCCTTTGCAACTACCCAGCCTGTTCGTGAGGATCTTTTAGATGAAGAAATTGACTTCTCCAAGGATGAGGTAGCCATGGCCGCTGAAGATCAAGACATGCAAGTCAACTACAGTAAGGATTGGATTGTTGACTCAGGCTGCTCCAACCATATGACTGGAGACAAGGAGAAGCTGTCAAGCTTATGTGAATACAAAGGAGACCGAGTCATGATAACTGCCGATAACACGAGATTGTCGATTGCTCACACTGGGGAGGCTACATTCACTCCACGCTTCAGCCCTAATCAAGTTCAATTGCAGAATGTCTATCACGTTTCAGACTCCAAAAGTCTACAAGAGGAAATGCAGGAAAATGAGTCATCACCTGCAAATGATGAAGGAGTACGACCAAGCTCACCCAAAACACCAAGTACATCTTCAAGCCCATGGCAGACTGATATATATAAAAGAACACCAGAAGAAGTTCAAGAAAGTGAAGAAGATGTGGGCCTACAGTAAAGAAGGACAACTAGACAACGCAAGCCCAATCCAAAGTATGCAAATGTTGTGACTGAAGAACACAACATTAAGGAGCCCGCAACATTTGAAGAAGCATCTCATAGTCTGGAATGGAGAAATGCAATGGAAGAAGAAATCCAAGCCCTAGAGCAAAATCAAACTTGGGACTTGGTACCAAAACCAAAGGATGTAAAGCCCATATCATGTAAATGGGTCTACAAGATAAAGACTCGTTCTGATGGCTCGATAGAACGGTACAAGGCTCGATTGGTAGCTCGAGGGTTCTCACAGCAATATGGGCTGGACTACGATGAAACATTCAGTCCAGTAGCCAAGATTACTACGGTCAGGGTTCTACTTTCACTAGTAGCAAATAAATCTTGGAAACTATGGCAAATGGATGTGAAGAACGCATTCCTGCACGGTGAAATTGATCGAGAAATATATATGGAACAACAGAGGGGGTTTGAGTGTAAAACCCAACAAAACTATGTTTGCAAGCTAAAAAAGGCGTTGTACGGACTGAAGCAAGCACCAAGGGCCTGGTACGGAAGATAGCGGAGTTTTTAGTTTAAAGCGGTTACTCAGTTGCACATTCAGACTCCAGCCTATTTATCAAATCCCAGGAATGAAAATTAGCAATAGTGCTAGTATACGTAGATGATCTGATTGTCACTGAAAATGATACAGAAGAGATTCAAAGAGTACGAAGAAACCTGGTGATCCGCTTCCAAATGAAGGAGTTAGGAGAATTAAGACACTTCCTAGGGCTTGAGATAGAACGAAGTGACAGAGGCTTATTTCTTTACCAGCAGAAATATGCTCGAGATTTATTGAAGAAGTACGGGATGCTTGAGTGTAAACCAACCTCAACACCGATGGAGACCAATGCTAAGTTATGTGTTGCTAAAGAAAAAGACTTGGAAGATACAACAATGTATCGCCAGCTTGTCGGGAGCCTAATCTACCTAACCCTCACACTGCCAGACATAGCCTACGCAGTTGGAATAGCAAGCCGGTTCATGCAGAAGCCGAAGAAGCCTTATCTCGAAGCAGTTCGCAGAATCTTAAGGTATGAAAGGTACCACTGACATTGGAATTCTATACAAGAAAGATGAGGAATGCAAAATGGTTGGCTACTGCGATGCGGATTATGCTGGAGATCATGACACAAGGAGATCGACTACAGGATACGTGTTTAGTCTTGGTTCAGAAGCAGTCACTTGGTGTAACAAGAGACAACCAACAGTATCTCTCTCAACTATAGAAGCGGAGTATAGAGCAGCAGCTAAGACAGCACAGGAAAGTACTTGGCTAGTACAACTAATGAAGAACCTTCAACAGCCAGTCGATTATGCAATACCATTGCATTGTGATGATCAGTCTGCAATACGCTTAGCTGAAAATCCGGTGTTCCATGCAAGGACAAAGCACGTAGAGGTTCACTACCACTACATTAGAGAGAAGGTACTTCAAGGAGAGATAGAAATGCAAACAACCAAGACAGATAACCAAGTAGCAGATATATTCACTAAGGGACTTGGCACGACAAAGTTCGAAGACTTTCGGAGACAACTTGGCATGATCTTCAACGGAGTTAGTGATGAGGGGGAGTGTTGAAAATCATCACTAACTAGACCAAATGTTTAAAGCCTAAAGCCCAAACCCATTATCTAGAAGATCATGGATATTCTCTAGATGGTTTGAGAGAGTTCTAGAAAAGCAAAAATGTGTAGTTGAGATTGCTTCTCTAGAATCCTCCCACCTCCTTAGAACTACTATAAATAGGGGAGAGGTTGTGAGGTGTAGGCATCAAGGAGCAAACAAGCTCAAGTGTAGTAGCGAGTGTTGTGAGCATAGTAAGGGTGTGAAGTTGTAAGAGACTTTTGAGAGATTAATAAAATTAGTCTTTCTTAAGTTTCAGTTCTTCCCAAATCTCCCAACAGTTCCTGCATGGGTTTTCCTCAGTATCCAGTCTCCCGTACTAAACTCGCACCTCTGCAGCTTTGTGTCGAATGTTGCCTTCATTATCTATTGATATAATACAAGTCTCCTGAGTGCTTTATCCATGAGTTCATCTACGAGCTCGAGGTTTTGGCTTCGAAGTCATCGTTTTGTCCAGATTCTAATGCTGCAGTTTTTGTTGTGGGTATCCTTGGCTCTGTTGGGCAATAACTTCAGGTCCATATGCTAGTGAAAAAGGTGAAACGCCAGTAGACTGACGAGGGGTTGTTATATAAGCCCATAAAATTCCTAGTAATTCCTGCGCCCAAATCTCTTTCCATTTGTCCAACTTCCTTTTCAAATTGTCCAGAACTACTCGATTCGACCACATTTCTTTACATACGCATTAACACGTTGTGATGTATAGCAATAACCCTTGGGTCAACACGTTGTGAGCAAAGCTTCATCCACTAGAATGATTCGCGCAATCTCCAGCGTGTATTTCCTTCAATATCTTTCCAGATAGGACTCTATCTAGTCTGTAACAGTTTTTGCATCTGCATTGTCATTTTTCGAACGATCGTCAATGCATAATTTTTTGTGGATTCAAAATATAATCCAATCATGTGTGTTGATAAAAATATTTTCGATCGAACGAAGGTGTTGGAACGAATATCCAGAATGTAATTCAGATCTTCCAATCAATAGTTATGACTTGTAGTCAAAGATCATTAATATGATATGTTAGGGAAGTGAAGTGAAAGTCAACTGGGTTATTTGGGAGAAATTGCATGGTCCGAGCACCAATTTATACGGAGCCAGGACACGCCCGCAATGTTGGATAGTAATACCTAAAGAAAGTCGCCCCAGTAAAACTTTAGCGTCTTGACTTGTTTAGCGACTTGGCTTGAAAGTATAACTAACCCAACAATAGATTAGTAGTTACGCAGATTTTGTTTCCATATATGAGAGTGGTCTGAATTCGATGACATGTCTTGTACAAGATCTTTCGTCATAGACATGGAACTTGCAGGATTTATAGATTCTTGTACCAAGTCTTCACAAATATCAGGGGAAAATACCTTCTCAGCTCTTTACGGATTTCGATATAGGGACGAATGGTGGAGATTTGCAGCATCCCTATAGTGTCAAACACTTTGGTTCATCATGTCTAGAACTGGATGCAAATACTTCCTGGGTGTTATACAGTCTGAACTTGAGAGGAGGTTGATCTGTTGAATTAGTATAGCAGATAGGCTTACCGGGTCAGGTACTGGTAGCGCAAAACAGTCGAACTTTGTATCTTGGGTCTTACTTACTTGGCCCATTTTCGACCCTCGTGGCTATGGTTAATTGATTCGGTTTTTAGCATTGTTCAGTCCATTTCGAACGCCGCTCCCATTTCGAACCACGAAAATACTGAGAAATCATGTTTTTGCAACCAGGTATTGTAACTATGGTGATGTGGCGTGATCTTGAAAGAATGATGAGGTCTCAAAAGTGTTTATGTGTATCTCGAGGTTGTAAAAAAACCTCCTCTAACAATGCCACATCATCCTGGTTACAAAACATGATTGTAAAACCAGGTTCCCTAGCCTTACTCTTCGAACCATGTTGGGATCAAATTCGCTCAACCCCACGATGAGCGACAAAAGATATCGGGGTAAATCTGTTGTCTAACCTTCCTTGAGATGGTTAGATGTAGATCTACGGACTGGATGATTGTTGCTAGATCAATTGCGTTGCTTCCTAGATGTACCAGATCGAATTGCAAAAACAATTGGATGCCCAAGCCAGAAACATGCAGAGGGAAATTGTAGATAATAACGTTAGATTACTCCAACAATTCTAGCCAGCTGTCTTTTGTTTTGGTTTTTTTATAATTTTACCCCTTCTATAAGAGGTGTTTGTGGTTGTGTTTTAAATAGAAGATGTAAAAATTATAATAAAAAAAACCAAAATAAAAAAATAAAAAAAAAACCAACAAACATGACTAGCTAGACTTACTCTAAATTACTGACCTCCCTGTAAGTATAAAAAGGGTTTGTATATAGGCACGATTGTACAAGTATTATTTGGATTTGGACACCCGTATCATATTCCCTACCAAAAAAAAAAACAAAAAAAATCAATCTGTATAAAGACTTGATGAAATATAAATTCAGTTAAGCATCTTTGGATCATAATAAATAAATTGTCATCCTTAAAGAATTGACTCCAACCTTGTTTGGAGCTAATCAGTCTTGTGTTACTTACTAGAATTGGGGTGCATATATCATGATCATGTGCGATTGGGGTACTGTGATTGCATTGCCATTGGATAATTCAATAATATACTTGAGTGTTAATATAATGGTGTGGATCTCCTCAACACGGTTCTCGAAGGCTATGATATGCGGATCGAGGGGGGTTCCTGTGCACTGTGGGATTCTGATCCAACGGCTGAGATAGATGCGCAGGAGCCCCCCTGCCCACAGTGCGCAGGAGCCCCCTCAATCCATGATATGCCAAGTTGGCACAAACTTAGAGGTAAATACACTGACTCAAATCTCGAGGCAATATCGGTTATATCAATTCTGATGGCTACTGAGGCACAATTAGTTAGTTAAAATATTAGGTACTGACTGTCCTTTTAAGTATTTGAATGCAATGCACAATTGGGCGGCATTACATCTTTTCATCCTGGATATATCAAAAAGAGAGAGTTTTCATGTGCTCCTTTCTCAACTCTGTCTGACCATTTTTTGGCCTCTATGTCGATTCACTTTCATTTTGGGTTTCAACATAACTCTTCTCAATCTTCCATACATTTTGTGATTTAAATAATGTCTTCATTGAATGCACTAATTCTCATAATTTTTATGCTTAGTGAAGGAACTTGAAATGACATCATTGCGTTGTTCATCTTGGTTAGGTTCGCAACGGTAAAGGTTCGGATCTAGTCTTACTTGATCAGAAACATTCCAATAGTACTATAAGATCCAAACTTAACAGATCGGATTCGAGTACAAAATCGATTTTATCAAACATATATATATATATATATATATTACCAGTTTTAGTTGTACAAACTTTCTGCATTCATTTTCAAATGCAATTGATTATGTACATGGAATAAATTGAGAAGATGGGAGTTGTTTAATCAAGCATGCATGCTGGTGAGAGTGTGTTTGTGTGTGTGTGTGTGGGGAGGGGGGGAGTCTTTCGAACTGATGATATGGGAATGTTGGGGTGAAATTTGATATTAGATTAGATAGTAGATTGTGTTTTGAGACACCTACATTAAGGTATTTTATGAGATTGGGAAGTTTTAAGATAATTCAGGTGCAGCGAGGAAATTGCCAAAATCTTAGTTCCACTCTGGCTTGATGCAAAATTGTACCAATATCCAGTCCAAAAACTTAACGAATCGGGACTGGAAAGGTATACATAATTATATCACAAAATAGTTTTTATTGGTTCAAAAATAAATCAATCAGGTCTCGGGCATATTGCCAACCCTAATCCTAGTACTATAGAGACTTCTAATCGAAAACTGGCTAATAGCCTTATTGTTCATCAATTTAGTGTTCCGGACAATAACTTAGATAATAACTTATATTATACCATCAAGCCAATGATAACCTCTATCATACAAGAGCAATTCTACCTTTCGAGGAAATGGGCGAGGGAGGGTGGGTCGCACGTGCTCCTGCCTCGTTTCAAAAAAAAAAAGGGGGGAATCGAAATTTTGGGGGAGAAAATGAGGGAACCTCTCCCTCTCCCCATTTCCATCTCGACAGAGACAGAGAAGAGAGCCACTCCCTCTCCCTCTCCCGCTCGAGCGAAAGAAGAAGCCACTTTTGGCTCCAAAGAAGAAACCAAAGCGAAAGGTCTCGTCGATCTCTCCATCTTCCCTTCTTTCTTTCTAGCGAAAAAGGTGAAAAGATGGTAAGATCTCTCACTCTTCTTGTGTCTTGAAAAATTGAATCTTTAACATATTTCCCCATCTGTTGTTTTGAGTTTATCTATTTCAAAGTCAATTTTTTTGCTTTTTTTTTCTACAATTTTGATGATGGGTTTTGTAGTTCCTTTCATGGGGTGTTTTTGATTTGTTGGTTTTTTTCTTCTTGTAGTTGTTCTTCTCCTACTTCAAGGATTTGGTGGGCAAAGAAGTGACGATAGAGCTGAAGAACGATTTGGCAATTAGGGGGACTTTGCATTTTGTGGATCAGTAATTGAACATAAAGCTTGAGAACACAAGGGTGGTTGATCAAGAGAAGTACCCACACATGGTATGTTTGATTCACTTCTTAGTAAGTTAGGGTTTTGTTGTTTGTTTTGTATGTTTTTGGTGATTTCCTTTGTGGGTTCTGTTTAATAGCTCTATTTGTATATTGGTTTTCAGAATAAGTTTCAATGGTACAGTAGATTGAGAAAAAAAAAAAAAAAGGGTTTTGATTTTTGAGTAAGGGGATTTGAGAATTCGGGGTTTAGGGTTTGGGGGAGTTCACAGTTAGGTAAGGCAAGCCCCGCTAGGAGAGAAGGCCAACTTGGTTTGAAGGTGTGATAAATGGCTATGGGGGGAACTTTGGGGTTGCTTAACTGACACAAACTTTGGTTCCAGTGTGTCTAATCTTTGCAAACCACTTTCTTGATATTGTTATAGTAATTGGCTACTTTAACTGGACTTTATTGTTGCTTCATAATGCTCAGAATTAACAGATTGTGTATCCTACAGGTTGATTGTCATGTGAAAATTTTCCTGGGGTGTCACATGGATGGACTGTGGGATACAAGGACGAAGATGAAGTGGCAGTTAAATGCGCCGAGGAGGCTCATGAGAACATGTTAGGATGGTTCACCAAGTATGTTTAAGGGCAGCATATGTTCTGGTCCTGCCAGAAGTATGTTTGTCCAGTATTCGTTTATCTGAACTCTTGAATGTCTACTTGCATCAACTATGGATTTTGAGTACAGCATGTTAGATGTTTGACAAATTAAGTGTTTAATTTTTGTACTCAAAAGGTTCGTGGGAGAGAGTAAATGCCTTCACCTTCATTAGGAAGATTTAGTGGGCATCATCAATAGGCTTCTCCTTCTCTCTATTTAGATCTGAACTGATGGTATGCACTCCTTACTGCAAAGCATGTTGTTTCCTTATTTGAATCTCTTTATGCTTATGACTGGATTTGGGTTTCCTTTTTGTTTATGATGGGAAATATGGCTTTTAGGCCAATATGGATTGAGTGGGTTTAAGCTTGCAACATAGGCAAAGTCTGCTTACTAAAAAAAACTGGTGTATAATCTTCAGCAGTGGATCGATTAATTCATTGGCCAACAAAGCTCATCACAATTTGATGACTGGTAACCAGGCAGATTGGACAAGACTAAAAGAGGTAGTGCTTGCAATTCATTGCCAATGTTGGAATGACAGGAATCAAAGTCGGACATTTTAGAGCTTGCCCATAGCTAGAGGGTATAGCTAATTCTTTTGGTTCAACAATGCTGCAAAATACCAGTGGTCCAGTTTCATAATGGCAAAGCAAACCACGAGGCATTGTATAGAATCATCAATCTGTTGATCAAGATTTCCCTTGAAATACACAAACGGAGGAGCCAAAGGAGATGGTGTAGCTAGATGCTCTTTCCGGTGGTTTATATTACATGATGCTAGCGGGACTAGTATTTTATCTCTTTCCTATAGAAATAGACTATCAAGCGCTTCATCCATCAATAGTTGTTTATTGTAAACAATAATCTTCATTATTAATCTAGTCATGTACAATACAATTTGTTATGAACTGATCTAGTTCTGATTATATTTCTGCAGGATTGAAGAACCAAAGCAATGCAATATTCAATACCAATGTCAGAGATGCTGATTCCTGGAAGCAATGGAACCAATGTCAGAGTTGTTGATCCCTGGAAGCAATGGAGTCTTGCAAGATACAATCAAGATAAGAACAGCTAAAAGAGTTTTTGAACAATGAAGCCAGATTCTGAAATGATGGAATTTTGTATAGAATGGATTGTAAAGATTACAATGGAAAAGAATGAATTGTAACAGGCAGAACTCGAGATTGCCAGTCTCCCTTATGAGCAAAGCTCAATGTACAAAAGTTTATTACAGAATGAATGAATTCTATTGCTCTTGCTAATCTCTTATTTATAGCAATCAGAAACTAACAATGACTTAACAGAATACTCTTTTTAACAGAGCACCTAACAGAAAACCTAATAGAGCATTTCTTTACAGGCTATCAAACAGAACACAGACTTGCACCAAATTCTATTTGTCTGTTTGATACTTCCTCCTTGAATATGTGAACTTGATGGGAGGTCGAGGCCTAACACAATTGCACCTACCATTGGTATATCACTCCCCATTTGTTGGCTGGGTCTCAACCTTGTAGAACCTGAAAGGTTTGTGCAGCACCATGTCATGGCAACGGAGAATTATAGTAAGTGACAAGCAAGAATTTCACTAAGAAACAGTAGGGTGTCATTGATAAGTCTGACTTGTTTTTTCAAGTATGGAATTCTATCCAAATGTATGAAAATTGTCGCACTAGAATTCTGACTTGTTTTTTCAAGTATGGAATTCTATCCAAATGTATAAAAACTGTCACACTATAATTCACCCTTTCGTAAAAGAATCAACAAATCATTCGACTAACTTTTTTTTCTTAGTTGATCATCAACTATCTTGTTCAATGCTCCTATTACACCCATAATTACTTCCTCGTCTCAATTTGGATAATTCTTAAGAGTTCCAAGATATACAGGATCATATTAGGCTTCAATAAAATTGGATCATGTATAGGTGTTGCCAATCAAAGATGGTCAGAACAAGTTTCAAATTTAAGTAGGCTGAACATGTGCCAGAAACTGAAATCTCAAGAATGACACAGATTTGGGATACTGATTGCATACAGAATGATAACAAACCTCCAATGAGGGAACAAGAATATCAAGTTAGAAACCGGAAATTGTTATCTCAAGTCAGCTAAATATTCTTACAATCCAACATACTGCTATCAGTTAGGGCTAAAAGTAACCAGCAGCGAGCACCTTCGATAATCAACCACCACGAGCTTCTCTCCTTGTGGCATCATGAAGAAGTTCCACATCAACTCCTTCTGGAGGTAGTTGAACGTATCTCACCACTGATCCTCTGATGAAGCAGTGAAAACCGGGTATCTATGAAGTTCTATGACAGCGATTGGGTAAACATGAATAACATTAACATAAAAATGGCCAAACCAAAGACAACAAAATCGAAACGTGCACATACACAAGATTCTGAGGTAGCAAGCTTGTCACTTGCAGATCATAAAAGCCTTCCAGTAAAACATAAGACAAATGTGTGATCCAATTTCATAAAATACCGCAATACGAATCATTACTGATATAAACTGAAGCAGCTTTTGGAGAAGTGTCGAGGGCAAGGATGGAAGAATGGAAGGAAGTGTGGTTGCTCAGTGACTGGACCAAGTGTGCCCAATGTATGAAGTGTCCTAATCAAAGTTCAGATGAAGAGAGTTATAGTATTAAACAGAACCCACAAAGGAAATCACCAAAAACATACAAAACAAACAACAAAACCCTAACTTACTAAGAAGTGAATCAAACATACCATGTGTGGGTACTTCTCTTGATCAACCACCCTTGTGTTCTCAAGCTTTATGTTCAAGTACTGATCCACAAAATGCAAAGTCCCCCTAATTGCCAAATCGTTCTTCAGCTCCACCGTCACTTCTCTGCCCACCAAATCCTTGAAGTAGGAAAAGAACAACTACAAGAAGAAAAAAACCAACAAATCAAAAATACCCCATGAAAGGAACTACAAAACCCATCATCAAAACTGTAGAAAAAAAAAAAAGCAAAAAATTTGACTTTGAAATAGATAAACTCAAAACAACAGATGGGGAAATCATGTTAAAGATTCAATTTTTCAAGACACAAGAAGAGTGAGAGATCTTACCATCTTTTCACCTTTTTCGCTAGAAAGAAAGAAGGGAGGATGGAGAGATCGACGAGACCTTTCGCTTTGGTTTCTTCTTTGGAGCCAAAAGTGGCTTCTTCTTTCGCTCGAGTGGGAGAGGGAGGGCTTCCTCGGTCTTCGTTGGGGGAGAGGGAGTGGCTCTCTTCTCTGTCTCTGTCGAGATGGAAATGGGGAGAGGGAGAGGTTCCCTCCTTTTCTCCCCCAAAATTTCAATTCCCTCTTTTTTTTCTTTTTCTTTTTTTTGAAACGAGGCAGGAGCACGTGCGACCCACCCTCCCTCGCCCATTTCCTCGATAGGTAGAATACCATCACGCTCAATTTGGAGTTCCGAACATTAACCAGGATAATACCCTTCCTTTTTGGTATACCCAATTTGCTTTTCGGTTTTTCTTAGTGCACGAAATATTGGATAAACTGCCTCAACACATTTCTCTTTTAATTTGCCTTGTATTTAAATCATGATGGCCAAATAATTGAGAAACGTACACAGAGTGAAATCGAGATAAACTACTAATTGCAAATAAGGCTCAATACAAAACAAACAGGTCAAAATTGTTATCTTGATAATACATACTGAATGTTACATGACTATTTAATACATGCTCCAAATAAACATCATCCCATTTTCAATCATGAATCCACCGGCTTGCCACTTAATTTTGGGAAAGGATCTTGCTTGCTCAGGACAACCACTTTGCTTTTGTGCGCAAAATACCCTTTCATCAGGTTCTTGTATATTAAAATTGCCATTATGCATTCCACCTACACATGCCAACAAACGTTCACTCGAGTGAGCTTCAAAATTGCGGATGAAG
Organism: Berberis vulgaris; assembly: GCA_963556465.1. Lineage (NCBI taxonomy): Eukaryota > Viridiplantae > Streptophyta > Magnoliopsida > Ranunculales > Berberidaceae > Berberis > Berberis vulgaris. The sequence continues at coordinate 71,057,872 of OY747130.1, forward strand.
GTTTAAGAAAAGGCAGCGACCTTTTAACACCACTACTTATATTGTCCTATACCAATCTCACATTTTCTCTCCCACACCACTAATAAATTAATAAAACACTCCGCCAAAATCTCTCTTCTTCTTCACTCTTTGCAGAGCTCTCTTTCATGGTGGATCCATCAAGCACCACCACCACGCCACGCTCCGACACCGCCGGCCGCACCACCACCCCAATTTTAGAAAAAAACAAAGGAAAAAACTCTCACCTTCTCTGCTCCTCTTTTCTCATCAAGCACCACCACCATGCCGGCAACACCAATGCCGACCGCACCACCACGCCCCACCACCGCCTCATTCTTCTCCTCCCTTCTCTACTCTGTTTTTTTTCTCTCCATCGCCCTCGCAGAGGACTCCACGAGGATGGGTTCCCCACTCGCAGCAGCCTCTGCGATGGCAAAAAAATTTGGACCTCGTAGAGGCTCCTGCGAATGGAGAGCTCATCCTCGCGGAGACCTCTGCATGTGGGGGTTCTCCACTCGCAGGAGCCTCTACGAGAGCCAAATTTTTATGGTCTCCACGAGGATGGGTTCTTCATTAGTAGGCGGTGATGGGGCATAGCATGATGGTGGTGTTGTCGGCAGGGTGGTGATGCTTGATGGAGCAGAGATGGAGGGGTGACGAGAGGAGAAGAAGAATCTTCGAGTTGGGAGTGTTTTTTTTATTGGTGGTGTGGAACAGTAAAAGATGTGTTAAAAAGTCACTGCCTTACGAGTTGAATCAATCCACCAGGAGCTACTATAATGTATACCATCATGTTGAACCCGCTGCTCTCAACAGACTGATGAACCCCAGAGACAAAATATGAAAAAAGTAATAGAAAGTAGGAAGTTGGAAGTACCTCATCAACATCCATTTCCATATCAAGCCATTTCAAGGCCTTGACAATAACATCCAACTTCACTTGGTGCGCTTTTGCTGGATCTTTCTGCTTCTGGATAATGTAGCTGCAGAAAAAGTTTACGAAGCCTGTCATCTAACATGCATTTATATTTCAATCAAATGTTAAACCCATGGCATATTAATAATTAAAAATACTGCAGAGGTGCTTACATCTTCTTAACCAATCTTTGATACACTTGGAGCTCGAGCTTTTCCAGGACAAGATAAACACCTGATCTTAAGAACCTGATGACATAATTGATTAGAAATAAGGATCTCTAGGCATAAAATTGTTCCACATATAATAATGTTGGATAACTAACCGGTCTTCATGCTCCTGGAGAGCACGTCGAAGAAGCCGGAGGTCTCCTCTTTTTAACGCTAGCACAACATCCTGATACTGTCAAAATTGGAAAAAACAGCTCTTAGTTAAACATGTAATAATCTTAAGAAAATACCCAAATAGCACTGCCAAAAGTAACTCCAATTAGTCAAATTAAAACTATTAGATATATGTCCATGTCAGCTAGGGATGGCAGTGGGGCGGATTTTCACGGATATCCGCCCCACCCAATCCGTTTGGGGCGGTTTTGGATATGGCGGAATGGGTTTTCGGGTGGTTTTGGGTATCCAAAAAATATCCGTTCACTATTCGGGGCGGATACGGATTTGGTCATATCCGCCCCGAAAGCCCCGCGGATATCCGTTTAACCAATAAATTTACAAAAGTGCCCTTCGCCTATATAAAGGATTAACTGTTTCACAATCGCTTCCTCATTCGCTATCACTCCAATCGCTCCCTAACCCTCACTTCCGAACTCTCCCTCGCACTGTCTCACAGAGCACAAGCAGCGATCTCCCTCACCAGCGAACTCTCCCTCCCACAAGCAGCGAACTCTCCCTCACACAAGCAGCGAACTCTCCCTCACCACCGAAGTCTCCCTCCCACAGAGCAGCAATCTCCCTCCCTCCCTCACACCGCACACCACCTCGCCCTCCCTCACGCCGCGCGGCCGCGAGATCTGCCTCCCTGGACCCTGCTCCCTCACACCGCGTCGACCGCGAGAGATCCCTCACGCCGCGTCACTGCTCTCTCACGCCGCGTCACTGCTCCCTCGCAGAGAGATCTCCCTCTCACAGAGATCTTGAAGCTCCAGATCGCCCCTTCTCCTTCTCCGAATCTCCTTCTCCTTCTCTGATCTTGATCCTCGATCGATCAGATCTGATCTTGATCCAGAGATCGATCAGTTCTGATCTGATCTGATCTTGATCCATCTTCTTGATCCAGAGATCGATCAGTTCTGATCTGATCTTGATCCATCTTCTTGATCCCATCTTCTTGATCTGATCTTGATCCAGAGATCGGTCAGATCTGATATGATCTTGATCCGAGATCAGATCTGAACGATACGATCTATCTGATGCGATTTTGAGATCTTGATCCAGAGATCGATCAGTTCTGATCATGATCCGAGATCTGATCTGATTTCAGATCTGATACGATCTATCTGATGCGATTTTGAGATCTGATACGATCAGATCTGATGCGATCCATCTGATACGATTTTAGATCTGATACGATTTCAGATCTGATCTCAGATCTCATCAGATCCAGAGATTGATTTTTTTTTTTGTATTTTTAAATTTTTTTTTGTACGAATTCTTTGTAAATTGTAATTCAGAATTTTTTGTAATTTTTTTGTACGAATTCATTGTAAATTGTAATTCAGAATTTTTTGTATTTTTTTTTATTTGTACGAATTCAGAGATTAATTTTTTAATTTTTTGTTATAATTATGTGCGGATTTGCGGGGCGGGGCGGATATCCGCTCATCCGCGCGGGGCGGTTATGGGTTTTGATTTAAAATTGCAAACGGATTTGTGGGGCGGATTGGGGATCCGATATTACTGACGGATCGGGGATGGATTTGCTTAAATCCGCCCCACTCCGCCCCGTTGCCATCCCTAATGTCAGCATTTTCATCAACTTCATTTTTTTTTCCATGTCATTTGCTCAAAAGATTACATTATTGCATCAAAGAAAGAAAGGTCAATTATATGATCTTATCAAGGAAAACAAACTAATTTTGATCGCCAGCCACTTGGAACTTGTTTCCTTTCCCTTAAAATGCCACCATCCCTTTTGGACCAACTGTCCCCACAGAGAATTGGATTGTAGAGATCATAACACCTTGCTCCTTGCTTTGTCTTATAGACTCAACTATACCATCTACACAATGAGCTAAAAACAGAACCACAGAGAACCCATGGTAAACCAAAGCTCCCGAAGAAATGAGCTGATATATACTGAACCAAACCACAGCAACAGAATAGATGGTCACGAGTCCTCGCATTCAGATGCACAAGTAATGCACTCCACCTCAATGTCAATCATACCTCCGAGTCCATTTGATAGTTTTCTTCACTATTGCTAGATTGGTAATTTTTAGAATACTTCATCTTTCCTATAACTTTTGATTTCACTATTGAATAATATGAATTGGATATAAATATATATATATAATACCATGAAAAGTGCCTTTAATTGTGTGAAGAGAATCTTAGGCTATGTCATGATTGAAATGAGAAAATGTTAACATTCAATACATTGCACATGCAAATCCATTTGGACCATTTAAAATATGTAAAAATGACTCGTGAACATACCTTGTTTTCTCATCTCCAAGGGAAGTTATTCTTATCGAGGAGATGAGAATTTCTCATGAAGATGAAAAATCAAGGTATGCACATGAGAAAATTTGGCATATGGCAATGGCTTTCATGATATGCGCAATCTAATAAACTCCTGCGCATTTTCTCGAGAAACTCTCATTGCAACCAAATACAGCCCTAGGAGAGAAAAGAACATCAATGATATACACCCACTTCAAAATAGAAAATGAACTACAAAAACCATATATTTTTATGTTACTTGGATTTTGGATTTTTTTTTTTTTTCCCTCTTTTTCCCTGTCCAGGAAAAGGGATCTGGAGTATCAGACCTGTCCTTTTCTCCAGGGTGTTAACCGTTTTTCTCGAAGTAGAGTACTTTGACATAAAAGAAAGCACTTCAAATGGGAGGGAGGGATCTATAGTAACCATAATCACCAAGAAAACCTCATGTTCATCTTCTCCAAACTGTGAATGGAGATTCACAGCTAGGATTTTAAGTGTCATGTTCTTAATCGACATTGTATAGTTCAACAATAAATACTTCAATTGATGTATTTTAGTTTTGAATTCCAGGACAAAAAGGAGAACAGTGGAGAAAGACATGTTCCACTGACTTGCCACAGAACATAATCTCAGCAAGGTATCAAAGGCAGGGAAACAGTTGAATATGCCAAACAAAGGATCAGTTCAGATATAGTATTTTGGAACGAAATATCCTTTGGGATAAAAATAAAAAAAACATATCAAGAAGCTGTTTTTGGTTCAGTTAAAGGATATCTACACTGAAAAGCTAAGAGTAATGAAGTGCTAAGAGTCAGATAATTGAAAACATAGCAATTCAACAAAACTCCCGTACCTCAGTCAGGTTATACTTATCCAAAAGTGAACTCTTTGGTAAAATGCCTATAGATAGCTTCACGGGTATGAGATATTTCAAAATCATCCTATTTCCATTAAAACAGAAAAGCACATTAGCCATACTTACAGAAATATGGCATAAATAATAAGTAGATACAATAATTACCATCGAAGCAAGATGAAATTTTACAACCAACAAAGTAACATACAGGAATACATATCCATAATTGAAAATTAAAATAAATGTGGTGCCATAAAAAAAACAAATTAGATCAAATAAAGATTATTTTTTATTTGATAAAACAAACTTTCATTTGGGTTCATGATTATGTTAGTAGCTTCTTCTAAACAAGGCATCTTGTGAATGAATTCAGAGATTAAAGAGGATGACGAAGTGTACAAGCCAAAGGACAAAGAGGGGCTTGGGAGTTTGGATTAGAAATATCAAAGCTTTTAACCAAACTTTAATGCCTACATGGTTTTGGCGCTTCAGCATGAAGACTTACAGCCCTATGGAGAAGAATTATGGTGTAGGAATATGGTACCAAAGGGTTATGGTGGTCACTGAGAACTGAAAAGATTAAAATAAACCCTTATAGGTGATCTCTTTGGTGGGCTATCATACAACACAAACGAGTTTCTTAGACACGGCGCCACTGGAACTGGAAACGGGGCTGATACTAATTCTTGGGCTGATAACTTGGCTAGAAAACAAACCTCTTAAGGAGGCTTGAACTCTATTTTCTTAATATCCAACAAGAAAAAGAGCGCAGTAAAGAGTTTCGCAGCCATTAATTAAAACGTGAGAAATTATGACCTTTGCCTACGAAGAGACTGCATAATTGGGAGATGCCTGAGTACATCAATCTTTTCGACATTCTCAACTTAGCTACTATCCACTGCACAGAGGGCAGCTGGACAGGAGATGGCAAAACAGATCTTTTTACAGTTAGATCCAGCAACTATCGCATTGCTAATCCGAACCAGAATGATATTGATGCGGTAGTCTTATGTTTTGGAAGCATCAAGTAGCTCCTCACGCCAACTTCCTGTTTGTGTATTGGTAAGGACAAAATTCTACCATGGATCATCTCATCAACAGATGCGATGCTGATCAAGTGATGCCTGTTTTGTGAACCACTACGGAATCAATCCAGCAACCCTTTTTTTGCCTGCCCACTTGCTCTGGCGTTCTATTCCAGGCTTGTCGATGGTTTGGTGGCTCGTGGAATTATCAGAGGCACTGTTGGGATCTGAAATGAAGTGAAGAACTCAGATGTGTATATTGATGACAAATTGGTATTCTTTACAAGGAATTTTACAAAACAAGCTTTCGAGAGGCTTGGACTCTCCTACTGAGCAAAAGCTCTGTGAATCAAAAGAATTTTATCCCCCCCCCCCCCCCCCCCCCCCCCCTTCCAGTCCCCTGTTCCTATTTATAGAGTAACACCCTTATTGCCAGCTCACAATCCTAACAACCTTAGCAACTTGCTTATTACCTCAACTAGTTTCCTTTCTATCTGACTTATATTACCTATTTATAGAGTAACACCCTTATTGCCAGCTCACAATCCTAACAACCTTAGCAACTTGCTTATTACCTCAACTAGTTTTCTTTCTATCTGACTAATATTTTCTTCTTGAATATGTAAATCTGATAGGAGGCCTATCAATACCCCCGCCCCAAAGAGGCACCTTGTCCTCAAGGTGGAAGGAGGGAAACTGCTGTTGCAACAGATTGAAGTCCTCCCAAGTTGCTTCATAGGCCGGTAAACTCTGCCATTTGATCAAAACTTCCATTTTTCCTGGTTCTCCCTTAACCGCTTGACGCACATCTAACACTGATTTAGGTTGGACCACCAATTCAAACTCATTGTTGAGTTGAGGAGGAAGGGAATTTATCTGGGAGCAAGGTCCTTTAGCTCGGTGTAACTGTGATACATGAAACACAGGGTGGATCTGTGTGGAGGATGGTAAAGCCAGTCTGTATGCAACCGACCCAATCTTTGCTAAAACCGCATAGGGGCCATAAAAACGTGCTGATAGTTTTTATTAGCCCAACTTACCAGGGACTTTTGGCGATAAGGTCGGACCTTCTTTTTTTTTTGGAAAATGAGCGGGAAATAAGGTCGGACCTTAAAAAAACTCTATCACCCACTTCGAATCCTCATCTCGTCTAGACCTATCAGCATGTTTCTTCATACGTTGTTGCGCTCGCAACAAATGCATTTTGAAAGTCTCTAGTATGTTGTCCCAGTCCAATAATAGTTGTTCCACTGATGATACAACAGTTGTCCCAGTGGTATACCGTAGTAAGGGTGGTGGATCCCTTCCATATAGAATTTTAAATGGGGTGTACCCCGTAGCTGAATGCGTGGAAGTGTTGTACCAGTACTCCGCCCAAGGCAACCACTTATACCACTGTCTGAGTCTTTCAGAAGTAAAACACCTGAGATAAGTTTCAAGACAACGATTCAGGACCTCTGACTGACCTTCCGTTTGAAGATGATACGCCATACTATGCTTCAACTTGGTGCCTTGCACTCGGAATAGCTCACGCCAAAAATTACTGAGGAAGACCTTGTCTCTATTTGAGATAACTGACTTTGGTGTTCCATGAAGCCTAATAATTTCCTTAGAAAATATGGATGCCACCCCTTCAACCGTGAAAGGATGCTTCAAGCCAGCAAAGTGAGCATACTTGCTAAGGCGGTCTACTACAACCAAAATGGTATCAACCGTCCCTGAACATAGCAACCCTTCTATAAAATCCATGGTGACCTCATCCCAGACTTGAGTAGGCAAAGGAATAGGTTGAAGAAGACCTGCTGGAATGGTGGCCATGGTTTTGTTGCGTTGACAAACTTCACACTCACTTACCAATCTCCGGATATCTGCCTTCATCCCAACCCAATATAGCTCCTTAGCTATTCTCTGGTATGTTTTTGTCTCACCAGAGTGTTCCCCACCGCTGATTCATGGAACTCTTTGAAAAGAATGGGAATGAGAGAAGATGATCGTGGTATAACTAACCTATTCTTATAGTGCAATAGGTCCTGAATGATCACATACCCCGGACTGCCCGATCCTTGCAAAATTGTCTGTTTCAATTGTTGTAGAGTAGTCACCCAAATTTTCTGATTTTAACGCCTTCCAATCACGCCAAGTAGGCAAACTCAACTGGAAGCAGAACGGAAAAGGAGATATTCTAGATAGAGCATCCGCGGCCGCATTGGAAGAGCCCGTTCAATAATGAATTTCAAATTGATAACCAAGCAACTTGCTTACCCATTTCTGATATTTAGGCCCAATCACCCTATGCTCCATTAAAAACCCCAAACTCTTTTGATCAATGCGAATGATGAATTTTCTTCCCAGCAGATATGCGCGCCATTTAGTAACTGCCAACACGATGGCCATAAGCTCTTTCACGAAGATGGGCTTGAGTCTGGCTCGTTGCCCCAGGACATGACTAAAGAAGGCCATTGGTCGTTGTGCTTGCATCAAAACAGCCCCCACCGCAAACCCTGAAGCATCTGTTTCCAGGATGAACTCCTTAGAGAAATCGAGCGTTGCAAACACTGGGGCCTTAGTCATTATCTGCTTCAAACTTTGGAACGCATTCTCTGCCTCTTGATTCCATGCAAATCCATCTTTCTTTAATTGGGATATTAACGACTAAGCTACCTAACTATACTCCCGGATGAACTTCCTGTAATATCCGGTGAGACCCAAGAAGCCACGTAACTCAATAATGGTTGTGGGTTGTGGCCAATCCAGGATAGCCTGAACTTTTGATTGATCCATGGAAACCCCATTAGCTGAAATAATGTGCCCCAAGTAGCCCAAACTCGCATTTCTTTTGATTTGCATACAAGCAATGCCTCTGTAGTAAACCCAAAATTGTTCTCAAGTGCTCCACATGTGCTTCAAGCCCTGGACTGTACATTAATATGTCATCGAAGAAAACAAACACAAACTTACGCAAATATGACCGGAATATGGAATTCATCAATGCCTGGAATGTCGCCAGTGCATTTGAGAAACCAAAAGGCATTACTAAAAATTCGTAGTGCCCCTCATGTGTGCGAAAAGCAGTCTTTGCTTCATCCCCTTCCTGAACCCGAATCTGGTGATAGCCCGATTTAAGATCAAACTTCGAGAAGACGACTGCCCCATGAAGTTTGTCCAACAATTCATCGATGATGGGAATTGGGAACCGATCTGGAACTGTTTGTTTGTTCAAAGCACGATAATCCACACAAAATCGCCACCCCCCATCTTTCTTCTAACTAACAATATCGGGCTTGAGAAGGTACTCACACTGTGTCTGATGATCCCAGCCTCTAACATTTCTGTTATAAGCTTTTCGATTTCATTCTTCTGGAATTGTGGGTAGCGATAAGGTCATACATTGACTGGACTAGCTCCCTCATGCATGACGATAGAGTGCTCATACCCACGCCTTGGAGGTAGCCCTGATGGTGCCTGGAACACTGCTTGATATCTACACAACACCTCAGACAACTCCTCTGGTATCTCTGAAACCTCCTCCACTGGTGCCGACATACTTCCCAATTCCACCAGAAACCCATGTCCTTCCTGCTTTATTGTGCGAAGCATCGCCTTTAACGAGACCAAACTTCGTCCCAGAGAGGGATCTCCCTTGAGGGTGAGTGTCTCTGACCCAACCCGAAACCATAGTATTTGATCTTTCCAGTTTATAGAGGTTGTACCCAAAATCTCCAACCACTGAATTCCCAATATTACATCAGAACTACCAAACCCTAAAGGAAATCTTCCAATATTTCAACCCCTTGCAACATCAATCGCACAACCCGACAGATCTCACTTCCCTGAACCTAATCTCCTGAACCCATGGTCACCCCATATACTCCAGTGGAAGTGATTGGTAATTCCACTTGTTCAAAACTTCCGGGAAATAAAATTATGCGTCGCCCCACTGTCAATCAAGACCACTACCGATTGACTCGCAATCTCACCCTCGATCTTCATGGTCTTTGGATTTGTTAGACCCATAACTGAGCTTAAGGATACCTCCACTACTTGGCTTATGTCAGCCACTTCCAACTCCTGCTTTCTCCACTCCTGAACTTCTTCCTCTTCCATTTCACCCTCCTCCTGAGCGATGAGAACACTAACCTCCTTACACCGATGGTCTGGCGAGAACTTTTCGTCGCACCTAAAGCACAACCCCTTCTCCCATTTTGCTTGATAATCGGCATCTGAAAGCCATCTGGTTTCTCCTCTTTCAAATGAGTTTCTCTCAAACTCTCTGGAAAGTGTTGGTGGGTGGTTGAGAGAGTGATCCTTAGCCAGAGACTTATTGAAGTCTCTAGATGGAACCAGAGAGTGTTGCCCTAATGGGCCATTGCCATACAACCTTGGGCCTCCCATGGGCCGATTTTGATACGGTTGCAAGCCCGTTTTGACCAAGCTCAGTAGAGCCTGCTTTTCTTCCACCCGTTGGGCCAAATCCATGGCCCGACCCAATTGACCCGGGTCGAGCATCCTCACTTCTGCCCGAATGGTTGGTTTCAATCCATTGATGAATTTGCTCAGATACACGTCTTCAGTGAGGGTTTTTAATGGGCCTGCATGCGTGACGAACATCCGCCAGTAATTTACCCACTGATCCTTCTTGCCTAAGAGCAAGAAACTGCTCACACAACGACCCTTCTTGGGTGGCTCAAAATTGCTTCAGCAATAACCCCTTAAGCTCTTCCCAAAACAAAATTAGTCGCCGTTTACTCTCCCATTGATACCAGAGAAGCGCATCTGCTTCAAAAGAGATGACCGCTGCCTCAATCTTTTCTTCATTGTTGTATCTTTGCAAGGAAAAGAATCTTTTAGCCTTCAAGATCCAGCCATCTGGGTTCGATCCTTCAAAGGTTGGCATTTCCAACCTTCTGTGCTTCTTGTCGAACTGGTACCCTTGCGAAGAAGATCCCCCACCTACCCCACCATTCAGACTATGTGCCTCAACATTGGTTGGAGGTATTTGATCTTTCTCTGCAGTAGAAGCAGTTTTTAGGGCTTGTTCTTGCATCTTCATCATCTGCTCCATCCTTTGCATCATTTCTTGAAAATCTCCTCTCAACAATCCCACTTGCCCCTGAACAGCTTCCACAACTTCTTCCATGGCATCAATTCTTGCATTGACACTTGCTCCCGCACCTTTTCCAGCCATCCCTCCTTATGATCGGATTGCTCTGATACCAGATTTGTTAGGATCTGAAATGAAGAGAAGAACTCAGATGTGTATATTGATGACAAATTGGTATTCTTTACAAGGAATTTTACAAAACAAGCTTTCGAGAGGCTTGGACTCTCCTACTAAGCAAAAGCTTTGTGAATCAAAAGAATTTTATCCCCCCCCCCCCCCCTTCCAATCCCATGTTCCTACTTATAGAGTAACACCCTTATTGCCAGCTCACAATCCTAACAACGTTAGCAACTTGCTTATTACCTCAATTAGTTTCCTTTCTATCTGACTTATATTTTCTTCTTGAATATGTAAATCTGATAAGATATTAGGCACCTTGTGTAATGTTCTTTTTTATGCATGTATGTTTATTGGGTTGTTAAATTTGTGAAGGAAATAGGACTATTAATTTGGTGTTCATCTGTTTATTCATCTCACAAGAATACATTATATACACTTTTTGTGGATGAACCTGCAATTTGAAGCAAATGTTGCTTTAATTGATCAAATAGCTAGAATTAGAGCCCATGATGGAACAATGAATACAGTAAAATAGTATATGCAATGTTTTTTATATCAGAAAAACATCACAAGGATTCTTTGTACCCTAAATTAAACTAGCAAATATAAATAACAGGCACACCTAAACCAAACCTTATGTTTGCCTGACTCCTAGGATTGCAATGAATTAGGGCATATGTGAGCTTTTGATCAGCCTGTCATCCAAACAAATGTAGTAATCATAAAAAAAACTAGTCCAATCCCAAAAGCAAAAGTTGTAGCCATAAAACAAAAGTTGTGAAAAAATTGTAAAATCAACTCACACAATCCCAAAAGCAATAGTATAACAAGGTTTTTCATAATAATATTTTTAAATATATAAAGAGAGATATACACTCATCATCATCAAAGCCCATTCCCGAGATTTTCGGGGTCAGCTAAAAGAGAGATATACACTCTGCCGCAAAAATAAAAAAATGAATTTGATTTGACGGGAAGTCTTTCTTTTGTTGGTCATATATTGAAATTTCCAAGGAGACGGAAAAGAAACTCTCTTGCCTAATTCCCTTAGCATCACAAACCTTTATCGACCCGGAACAAAGCAAGTCCAAAGGTGTTACATCAAGTAAAAGGTGGTATTAGGTTTCATTGTCTCATAGATGGGGTAGGCGATGACATGAATCGTTTGAAGATTTTTCTTAGCCAAAGTTTTTTTCTTTTGAAATTTTTCTTTTTTTAAAATTAAATCAATTGAAAAAGGAAATGACACAGGCGTTTAAATTTTGTTCAGACTAAACACAAACAAAATAAAAAAAAATTCGTCATATACAACCCAAAGACTTCCCCAAGGCCAAACACATGAGGCCAAAAGCCTCGTCCACATTTCACTTTGACGAATCCATGGCCTAAGCCCCAACCTGCTCCACCAATTAACTATCCAATGAAACCTAACAGCCTTCAACCTCCAAAGGCCTCGACGACCCCTTCGACCCAACTTTTTTTTACCTCTCGCACTCAACTTGGGAGCCTCAGCAAGAAAACATGTCCTGGATTTGTTACCTTTAAGTTGATTTCTAGAGGTCTAGCAACATCAAAGGCTCTTTAAAGATGGCAATCTCATCTAAACCTCCAAAGTGCGCTTGACCAACATCTAAAAGAATGTTTTGCACGATTGGCCTCCACATTTCTTAAAGTGTGCCTAGTAATCACTGGGTTTTGTATAAAACACTAAGGGGCTTTCTACACTCCCCCCCCCCCCCCCCAACAATTTTGCCCCCCATTCTTACACTTGTCACGACTTCGTCAACAGACGTGCCATTTTTTAAATCACAAATTTACGCCTATGTGAATTTGATTCATATCTGTAAGACCTCGAGATACCAATCTAACGATTTCTAATCATTGTGCCACAGATCTTGAGACATAATATAAAATAAATAAAAACCTCTCCTAATTTCTCTCACTCTTCCGCCTCCACTACCACTTCTAATCGCCCTGCAACGCCTCCACCACTACCACAAACTCCACCACCTACCGAACAACCTCCCACTTTTCAACTTCTTCTCTCTGTGTTTGGTTATATCCACCGACCCCAAACCCAACACAAAGTTGAGCCATCTCCACCTCCAAAGGAGCTTCTTCCTGCTGCTTCAAAACCAAATCCGACCCAAAATCCACCATCCTTACCCACATTGGGTCCCTTCAATTTCTTTCAAAACTAGCAAAAGTATCATTTACCTCATTCACCACCAATTCCCTTGCCCCGACTTTAACTTCTTTTTTCACCTTTCCACTTTCCCCATAACTCCCAAACCTTCAACTTGAACAAATGGGTTCATCGTATTCGGATGCAACCTTCAGTTCCAATTAAATCTAGAACTCGTTTTCCCCATATTTGGTCCATTTTCACCCAAATGGAGAACATCAAGTATCAATCTCATCATCTTCAATGAGCATTCCAACAACTAAAATCTCTTCCAGTAGCTTCTACTACCTCTGCAAGTCGAGTCTCGCTTCAGCGACCTATCTCGTTCGAGGACTCGTGAGAGTGGGTGGAGGAAAAGGGTCAAATTTAGGTGGCGTAGACCATTGTGATGGTCTCGCTCAATACTTTAAAAAGCATTTTTCAGCCTCGAGGCAGTCAAGTTTTTTTTGAGACGAAGCGGTGAGCGTAGCGAGACGGGTTTTTTATAAAAATTGATAAAATATATAAATATATATATATATAAATAAACCTTTGCTACCTGAATCATTTAATCTGAATAGTGGGGTTATGGACCCATGACCCAGGTTGTTATTGTTGGTGTTGGTGAGAGGATAGCATGTGTAGGGACCTGTTATATTATGTTCTAGTCCCTATAGGACATATATGCATGAACCAAGACATGTTTGCACATAAATTAAGAAAACCCATGGAGTGTTTTTCTTGAAAATTGAACTAATGATGAATAGGCATGAGAGCCTCTTAGTGGAGAATGGTTTATGCATATTCCATGCGTGCTGTTACTACTAAATAGAATTTTATCAAGGATTCCTTAAGTTGGAGACTGAACCAGCTGCAAACTTATGTCACCCGTTGCATTGATTAGTATATAGGGAAGACTTGATGACAGTAGTGTGTAAACTCAAAAAGCCTTGTATGAGTTGAAAGAGTTTCAAAAAGCATTGTTCATGAGAGTTAGCACAGCAATCAGACAAGTTGGCTACAAAGTCGGTGGGTTGATGTTGCTATTCTTCAAATCTGTTTGATTTCGATGTAATCAGAAGAACAGTAAATAAGATTAAGTCGACTGGCCTTCTTCCCCTTCTTATTTTGTCGACCGGACTGTCAACAACAATAGCTACATTGAAACTTCTCTGAATCGAACAGAGGGAGAGGGTCAGAGGAGGGACGGGATATAGAAGATGGTCGTGTTCCTTTTGATCTTTCTCTGGAACTTCTCTTACTGAAATCAAGATCTGAAATAGCCCTTTAACTCGATCTGATTTCAGCCAATTGGGGGATGATTTCAGCCATCGGATCTTTTCAAGATCTGAAACAGATCTGAAATCAACCTTTCGCTAACTCGTGCACTTCATGGCGAGTCGACTCATTCAACTCAGTCACAAACCGAACTCGTTTGCCTTGTTTAATGGGGTTAACTCGTACGTTTTGGGGTGATTTTCATGCTAGTCGAGGTGACTCGCCAGACGAAATCGCTTTTTAAAACACTGGTCTCACTGATGCTTTCGAAGCTCAATAGTGGGTCTTTGCCCTATGAAGATTCGGGGGTTCGATGGTATTGTCTTTCGGCCTTGGAGAGATTGGAAATGGTGTTGACCGGAGGAGGTGGTTGATATGGGGGTGCCCTATTGAAATTGAAGGGGACAAAAAGGATTTTTGTTATATTTTAATTGTCTCGAGTTTGTGGAAGTTTAATCTCGATGTCTAAAAAATATGTCAAATCCCTACAAGGGTGAGTTTGCCATTTCAAAAAAAAAACATGCATTGTTGATGTAGTTGTGACAGAAAGTGTACAGATGGAGGCAAAACCACTTCTGAATAATTTTGAGGGCAAAATTGCTTTAGCTAAAATTACTAAGAGGCTAAGTGCAAATAACACAACACAAAGAATCAAAGCAATGATGGAAATTGCAATGGAATAAACTTACAGAAGCTTGACTTACAAAGCTCCAAGAATTGAAAACGTCAACGAATTCAGTTTCGCCCAATTAGGCTTACAATGCATCTATTTATAAGAAAAAACATAAACTTAATATCAAAGCAACCTAACCTTTACGGACCCAATAAATGGAACCCTGGTCTAACTTGAAATAAAATTGAAACTAAACAGGTTGAGTCCAAGCCATTTACTGAAAGAAATATGAATAGAATGAATCCTAACTATGATCCTAGATACCCATAAAATCCCCAACTCGTGCTTGGAGAAATCTTGGACTCAATGTCTTTACCACTCTTCTGCTAGCTTTATGGTGATATTCAATAATGTCCACCTTTTTGGCCCACAACTAACATTAAGAGCATTTGGCTCAAAATCATCAACCAAAAGAGCTTTCCTTTTTCCGAATAGATGTCTATGCAAACATGTCTGCTACCCTAGGAAGTGTGTGGGCATGCTAATTTCTTTGGCTACGAAATATTATGGTAGGGTCTAAACATAAGGTCTCGCATAATAAAACTCTTGAACTTTATAGGACTTATTAGGGGAATACTTAAGTCACTTCTTGTCTGGCAAGAATGAGCCAGTACGAGATTCGCTAGGGACACATACATTTTAGTATTAGTTACTTTTCCGTAATAGTTTTTTTTATCTATGTCGTTGTCACATAGTTCAACATATATCCTACACCAGAAAATAAAATCTAGTAAAAAGAAAGTGGTGTTAAGTTACTCACAGCAAGAAAATTCTCATTGTATACTTCTAACCGGCCAGTATAATACATGTATGTGACCTGTGACAAAATGTTTAAATGTGTAAGATGAATTACAAGAAGTTGCTGAGAGAACTGAATAATATATATGTATACATATTCCCCATTTTGAAAACTAAACCTAGTTCTCACCTTGTCTCTAACTGGGAATTCCTCGAAGTCGAAAATACGAGCCGTGTCAATGCTTCTAATGACACTTCGGCAAAGATGCACAGTCCCAAGCTGTCAAAGATTAAAACTGGACTTCAACAAAGAGCCCAAATGTTCTCTGCTTCAAAGGAAACCAATTTTCTACAACTAATCTTGAAAACACGTAACATCTCAAAAGGACAAAAGCAAAGACTGAAAGTTACAAAAGGAAAGATGTTACCTTAAAGTAAACTTTGAATAACTGACAAGTCACGTATAAGGCTCCAATACGTTTGGGACCTTTACCCTACAAGGTAGAAGTCGACTGTAAGTTGAAATATTAACCTTATTTTATCACTCTAATATTAACCAAATATTGTTTGTGTAGAATGATATGTTAAATAACAGTCTTGGACATGCTGCTACGTTACCAACAAAACAAAGTTACTCGTTTTGACATTTGAGTATCTTAAAGCAAGTAACTAGTGCCGTGCATCTATTAAGCAGACACAAAAGAGGTGATCATTTGACAAGAAACATGGTCAACATCAATATGACAGAAAAAAAAAAGTTTCTTGAAGAGACAAACAAGACACTGGTGCATTAAGTTGAATTGGTAAATAAACATATACTATGATCTATAGCTTCTTGCAACTTGCAAGCATGGATGAGTATGGAGCACTTCAACTTGTTCACAAACAAAGGTGACTTATTAAATCCGTACAAGTAGCATGTACAAAGCTGGAGTCTGCACAAGAACCAGTAATAAAAATACACTATAATAACGTATGTGTATACCATGTGTTTGCTACAAGCAATTCATTCAGCTCTCTAACAATTAGGTAAGTGGTTCTCTAACAGTTAATTGAAAGAACTGCCTCTTGGGTCACCTTAGTGAAGAACATTACAACTTTTTTTCTTAAATTTTATGGCTTATCTTTTTATTTATGTGGTTGCTTGGTGAAGGTACCAATAAGAGTGTGGTAGTTGAGCAAATAGGCTAGAAATAAAATTAGAATGAAAGCAGGAACATTAAAACGAGATAGTAAACTTAGTGGGCATATATAGAAGAAAATAAGGGGTATTTAGACATACGTCCCACCCCACCACCATAATATCCCAATTAGGTATACCACCCCAATTGTCCCTATCCCAGATACACCGATACCTCACCCCCCTCACAAATGGGTGTCTTCTGTCTTGAATGTAAAGCATTTTTTCATAAGGCCAAAATTGCCCTTATCCTAAAAGATAAAATAATTTACCTCACCCATATACTTTAGTTATTCGCCTTGAGATACAAACATTCACTCATCTCGAAAAAAAATTAAGGGAGGCGACTGAAAATAATCATTGAAGTTCAACATGGTTTTTGCAAACAAATTACACAAATATTGAAGTTTAAATCTTTATGAAATATCTATTTTGCAAACAAATTGCAATCAAATATAAAACCATATTTCCACAGATGTTCCCCAATCACCCCTTTACATCTAAACCAATAAACACATCAAAGTGAAACAAAATTTCATCAAACAAATCAAAACCAAAGGGTAAGCACACATCTTTAATTTCTCGCAACCAAACCGAGACGAGAAAAAGAAGAAGAAGAAGAAGCAAATTAATTCATTCCCCTTTTAATTTTTCCCCAAACGCCCAAGCTTTCATCCCTTTCCCTTATCAATTCATCTCTCCTTCTTCAATTTTAGGAACTTAATGTTATTGGTGTCTATTGGGACTTGGTTTGCTTAGATTCAATGGGATGGATCACGAAAAGCTTCAACTTGCATTTGGATTGGATAATTGACTTTGATTCGATGGGGTGAACCAAAGGGTGGTGGTTTGGTTTAAAGGAGGTGAACAATGGCGGCGGTGTTGATCTTGGGATGTTCAGGAAGATGAAAAGAGAAGTTGTTGAAGCTGTGATAGAAAGACGAGGCACGAGAAGAACTTGTAGGATCGTTGTTGTAGTAGAGATGATCAGTACCACCAAAATGTGTCGGGCTGCAAAGCAAGCTAATGTAAGGAGAGGAACAAGCGCTACCGAAGTTGAAATCAAAGAGATGAGGGAATTAGGAGCTCCATTTCAGATGCTCTGATTTGGGTAGATGAAGAGGAGAGGCATGTGTTGTTGGGTGGTGAGGTTGGGTTTTATAAGAAGAAAAAACTGAGGCGGTGTGGAGGTGAAGATGATGATGAAGTCTGTTGGCTAAATGGGTTTCAACATCTCTCTTACCAACGGTTACAATTAAATCCATCTCGAGGTGTATAGGCATGTGACATGGATTTTTCATCAGTGTTATTTTGGTCCTTACGAAATTTCACTCAATGACAAAGTGTATATGAGGGTGCGTGTCTAGTATTAATTAAAATATGGACGTATATCTAATTGGGCATATACGCTGTGGCAGTATTCTAAATACCCCAGAAATTAACTATGAGCTTGAAATGTAACATAAAGCACTGACAACCTAGCTAGCTAACAGATCCACATATAAAGAAGGGGACCGAACTAAATTGAGTAAGGCGAATCACATAATAAACTAAAAGTAAGTAAAGCTTACAGCAAGAGCTCCAAAAACTTTCATCAAAAAGGATCCAGCACCCTTCAATTTCTCTGGGGTTTTTCCTAGTGAAGCTAGCTCTCTATCAGCCTAGAGATACATTCAGAAATTCGGCTTTATACATATAAATAAAACCACAATGAATAACAATTTTAAAAAAAAAATGAAATTAAGCAAGTAATTCTTACCCTTTCAGCAAGAACCCTAATCTCATACGCAATAGCATACATTGCTTCCATCCCCCATGCAGACTCCCAATTGCGAAACTCTTGAAGGAACGCACTGGCAAGGTAAAAATCCAGCATTATTAAAACATATCTCTCACAACCAAAAAACTCAAATGAAAAGCACATAAAGGAAAGAAGGGTACTTGGCAGATTTCTCGAATGCGGTGTAAGAATCAACCAATTGACCAGTTCGATAGCTCTGTAGAGATCGAAGAAGGGGAGCAATGATTTCTCCATACTGAGAAAATCTATCAGACTGCTTGATCAATCTGTTTGCATCCTGTTGAAAAGAAAAGAAAAAAACAACATAAAAACATTAAAAAAAAAAAAAAAAACACACGCACAAGTGAGCTTGAAACCCTAATTTGGGAACAACTGAAGAAGCCCTAGACAGCTAGTAGGAGAGAGTGAAAACAAAACCTGGAAAATATTGAGAGCATCGGCGAGGGAGAGAAGAGAAGGGTTGGAGGAGATTGATAAGAGCTGTTTTAGTGATTGATAGTCTTGAGAGGAGATTGAATCGGAGAATCGGTTGAGGAAATCAGTAATTCTTCTGTGCGATTCTCCCATGCTCATGTAGGAAGAAGCCATTTTATTAAGGTTTTTTTTTTTCAATTTTTGCCTTTCAATGCTAGGGGGAGGAGAGGAGCGAAGAAAAGTGGGGGGATGGGATGGGATGGGACTGGATTTAGTCTTATTTGGGACGGGATACACCTTATTCTTCAAATCCAAATGAGTTGGGGACAAAATGGGATGCAATAATTCTAGCTGGCCTGGGTCGAGCGCCTGGGAGACTGCCTCGACCCTCCTGGGCACGTCTGCCTGGGAGGGTCAAGGGCACGTGCGGCTCATTTGGAGGCAAAATCAGCAAATCTAGCTATTTTCATTTTCACTTTTGGTTTTTGGCTCCAAACAAGAAACCAGAGCTCTCCTCCTCCTCACTGCTCAGATCTCCATCGCACAACAAAAACTCCCTCCCCATCATCGACTCCACCGAATCAAGAAAAGAGAAGAAGCTCCCCATCGCACATTCCCTCGAAGAAGCTCCCCATCGCATAGAAGTCCCCATTCGAAAAGCTTCAATCCATCTCTCAACACTACAAAGGTAAGTCCTTCTTTGATTTATTGTTGATTTCTTCTTGTGGGTTTCTAGATCCAGGGTTTCTACTGATTTTTCGTGTTGATTTCAAAGGGTGGGGTTCTAGATCTAGATCTAGGGTTTCTGATTTTTACTCATTTGACAAACAAAAACTGTTTTGAAATGCACCAAAAAATTTTACTCCTTTGATTTTTCTACTCATCTTGATGTCGAAATAGAAAAATAAAAGATTTCGAAATTGGAAGGGATGGGTTTGGGTTTTGAGTTCACTCATCACACCCACTGAAAACCCAGTGACAATGGGGTCTTCTTATTTGCATTGATAATGTGAGAAGGAAGAATTCAGACATTTTGCAGAATAATTTTCTTAGGCAGGGGAGCGAGGAATGTTTGTATGGAAAACTACAAAAAATATTTATTTATTTATTTATTTGCGTTCAAATTTCTCTCTTGCCTTGGTTTTCTGGATTTGTTTTCCTGGAATGCTTTCTTTATAGCCAACACACCCTTAGTTGCACTATTAAGTAGGTAACCCCATGAAATGATTTTCCCTGAGAAAATGTTTGCTTATATGGTGAATAATAGAATAAGTTTCTGCTAGAAGACATGGAAGGTGTTTCCTATATGCCTAACAACAAATACAATAAGCCTTACAAATCTTCCATTCTTTGCTTGTGCTTCAAACACGTTAATACATTGTCAAAGCCTCAAAGGAGTTAAGAGCAAAAGACACCATTAAGGAGTTGAGGCTTGTGGCACAGAGGCTAGGGAAAATTCATGCATGCTTGAACAAATATGTGGCACTGACTGCAACTTAGAAATCAGATGCTGTCAACTTTACAAGCTTTTTTTTTATTAAATTTTGAAAGACTTGTTCTTTTAGCTTTTAGTAAATAATATGGAAATTTCTTTTGTTAAGAACATAAATAATGGCTTTTGTTGATAAACGCTTAATGGTTAACAGTTTAAGTCTTATTTTGAAGGAACAAGTACAATGCATGGGCACACTCATTAATGGGTATTCTACCCAATACTGGAAACTAAATGATGCTAGAAATTCATATTGGTCTATATCTTAAGATTATCTATCTCATCGGATGCCAAGACAAATTTTTTTCAATCTAATGGAATTGATAAATATATTTTGCAATTTTAAGAATATTAAGATTGTAAACATGGGGTAAACATAAAGTACATAACATTCATAGTACACTTAAGCAACAAATGTTGGTACGGGTGTCTTTAACTTTGTGAATGTCGAGTTTCAATTTTAGGTTTGTTCTGTTAAACGTGATATTTAAGTTTTGCTAGTTAAGATATGTTAAGATAGACTGTGTAGGAAGATGAAAACATGTGGTACGCCTACGATGTTGAGTTTTTGTTTTTCCAGACTCTATAACAACACTGAGTATCTGGGTGCTCTAACATTTATCTTGAAATCATAGCTGGAACAGACATTGCATATGAGAGTGTTTAAAGTTCAGTGAAATGTCATAAGACTTGAGAAACTGTTAGTTTATTTGTCCTAACATCAAAGTCTTGATTTATTGGAAGTATTATGTTAGAACACAAATTTAATTATTAGTGCTAAGTGCACATGATGTAGTGGTAGCGGTCAGTGGAATGGTGGGATGACCATAATTTAAAAAAATGCATCATTTATCGATTTTTTTTTTATCGTATGCAGGAGAGGTTTAACTGTTGTTCGTGACCTTAAGAAGCCTGAAGTGGTTCTCATAGTTCCCAAATTGGCTTTGACGACAACAGAGAGTCTCACATCCAAGGATCATAAGCTCGCTTGTTGCGTTAGAAGACAAACACATCTCTCGTCTACTCAGGTAAATTGAAATTTTCTCTAAAAATTTTAATGGGGGTTTGTCAGTTATGCTAATTAATGTTTGAACCAAAGTTTGCTAATTAATTTTGTTAATGACCTCCGTTTTTTAGACCTCATTTGATTTCCATTTGAATTGTTAATGCAGTCGGTTTGTTTCTAAACGATACATTGTCATTTGCTTGTATTGTATAGTACTTCTATTGTAATCTATTTGGCCGGAACTACATGTATAACAACTCTGGTGGATCCTTAGTTGCAACATAGTTCTCCAAAATAGACTATAGAAGGTAATATTACTAGGGCTATTGGTTGTGCATTTATGTTATAACAGTTTTTGTATGTTATAACACATATTTCAGGAATGGATAGTGTAGAAGATAATGAATTGATGAAAAATGAAGAAAATTTAGAAGAGATAATGGATCCTACAGAAGGGATGCAGTTCAGCAGCATTAATGAGTACCAACGATATTATCATGATTATGGTAATAAAATAGGATTTCCAGTGAAAATAAAGAATACAAAAAAAGATGAAAATGAAAAACCTATATTCATTACGCTTGCATGTGGTCAGTCTGGGCAGCATAAAAGTCAATCAAAAAATGTTGTAAAAAAGCAGGTTACAGCTAAATGTGGATGTTTGGCTAAAATTAGAGGTAAAATACGCTCTGATGGAACAGTGTCAGTGAAAAGAGTAACACTTGATCACAATCATGAATTGAGCCCCAGAAAATCAAGATTTTATCCGAAAAATAGAGTTATGAGCTCGTATGTGAAGAAGAAGCTGGATTATAATGATAGGGCGAGTATTAGGCCAAATAAGAGTTTTTGTTCATGTGTGGTTGAAGCTGGTGGTCATGATATTATGTTTTTTTCTCAAAAAGATTGTTACAATTATCTAGATAGAATGAGGAGGTTGAGGCTTGGGGAGGGGGATGCGGAGGTCATTCATAACTACTTCCAAAAAATGCAAGCTAACAATGTTGATTTCTTTTATATGTTGGATTTGGACAATAAAGGTAGATTGAGAAATGTCTTTTGGGCTGATGCATGGAGCAAAGCAGCTTACAAGGAGTTAGGAGATGTTGTTACCTTTGACACTACATACTTAACAAATAAGTATGAGATGCCATTTGCTCCTTTTGTTGGGGTGAACCATCACGGTCAGTCAATTCTTTTGGGATGTGGATTGATATGTGGTGAGACCATTGAAGAGTTTGTTTGGCTTTTCCAAACTTGGCTTGTGTGTATGAATGGCAATGCTCCGATGGCTATAATCACTGATCAAGATAGGGCAATGAAGAGGGCCATTGAAATTGTATTTCCCAACACACGACACAGATGGTGCTTGTGGCATATTATGAAGAAGTTGCCTGAAAAGTTGTCCAGTTGCAATCAATATGAGGCAATAAAGTTTGCAATGCAAATAGCAGTTTACGATTCCTTGTCTCATGAAGAGTTTGAAGTAAATTGGCATGTTTCATTGAGAAATATTGTCTGCAAGAAAATGATTGGTTGAGATGATTATATCTTGAAAAAATGCGTTGGGTGCCAACATATCAAAGATCTACTTTTTGGGCGGGGATGTCTTCAACTCAAAGGAGTGAAAGCATGAATGCTTTTTTTTTATGGTTATGTAAATTCGAAAACCACTTTGAAGAAATTCGTTGAACAATATGAGAATGCACTACGAAGTAAGGTTCAAAAGGAAACTAAAACGGACTTTAAATCGTATAACCGACAGATCCCTTGCATTACTCCTTATGCAATAGAGAAACTTTTCAAACTGTTTATAGTACAAAAAAATTTAAGGAGTTCCAAGAAGAGATAGCAGGGAATATATGTTGTACAATTCGTAGTGAAGTTATAAATGAGAATGGCTTTGAGGTATACACTGTTAGACAAGACTTGGTGATAGGAGATAGACAACGTTCAGTCAATTATATAGTATATTTTAACATTACCGACTTCAATATCAAGTGTAATTGCCAATTGTTTAAGTTCAAGGGGATCTTATGCAGACATGTATTAATTGAAAGTGTTGTTTGAAAGAGATATTCATGATGTACCAGATAAATATATTCTTCGGAGGTGGAGGAAAGATGTGAAGAGGGCTCATACAAAGGTTAAGATTGTTTATTCAGATTGGGGAATGAAGCCTGAAATTCAAAGGTTTGACAAGATGTGCAGTCACTTCTATGAAATGGCCGACTACGCCGCTGAGGATGAAAAGAAGACATGCTAAGTTCATGAATGGATCACTTTGAAAATGGAGCAACTCAAAACTGATGATGGTGATGAGGATGTTGATTCACATGGGTTTTTGGAAATTGGCTCCAATACTACTAAATTTGGGATGCAATCCAAAATTCATAGTCCATTACCGGTTCGTAGCAAAGGCCGACGCTCTAATTCAAGGATGCAATCCACAGTTGAAAATTTTTGTAGAAAGATACAAAAGAAAAAAAAACAAGCAAATAAAGATCAGGCCCTTGAGAATAATGTGGTATGTTTTGCAATATGTGTTTTATGAATATTTAATTTTTTAAGTCTAGAATATTAAATTTTATGTACACGTCATTTGTAGGGTTGTTCCCAGATTGGAATTGAAGGGTCAGAATATTTGACACCTCATTCATTAAATCCAAATACACAGGTTTGTTTTTAATATATTTACTGACGTGTACTATCACTTATGATTGTTCACTTATGATTTGTATTTGTCAACTTGAAGGATGAAACAATGAGGTCACAATCTGGTATTCCAATCTCAGGAATGGATCAATATTTTTCGTTGATGTCACAGGTATATAAACCAAGGGGTCGCACTATTTCTTAATACTGTTGTTATTTTTGCAGTGCAATTATTTATATTTTATTTATTTATTTTTGCAGCCACCACCTTCAACAATGACTATAGGTGGTTGTGAATTCAAAATGTTGCAGATCAGTGGCAGTCATTGTAAGTTTATTAGTGGCAGTCAACTTAAATATATGCTTAAACCTGACATAAACATTCCCTAAAGGGCTAGTTTCATCATTCCATAAACAATCAGAAAGAACTAAGAGGTTGTGTCATGACTCATTTTTTTGCTTCTTCTATGATATATATAGGAGGTCAGGCTGCTAAATGATGAAAATGCTGAATGATGAGTTGCTGAATGATGAATTGTTGAATGATGAGTTGCTGAAAATGCTGTTGGATATGTCATAAATGGAACCCAAGGATGAATGATTAGTTGCTGAAAATGTTGTTGAATGATGAGTTGCTGAAAATGCTGAATGATGAGTTGCTGAAAATGTTGTTGGATATGTCATAAATGGAACCCAAGGATAAATGAGTTGCTGAAAATGCTGTTGAATGATGAGTTGCTGAAAATGCTGAATGATGAGCTGCTGAAAATGTTGTTTGATATGTCATAAATGGAACCCAAGGATGGATCTGTGAAGATGCTGAAAATGCTGCAGCACTGATGCCTGTTTGCTGAAAATGTTGTTGGATCTGTGATGATGTCTTCTTTCAAAGTATGTATAGACATATTTGAGTCTATTTATGTGTTTATGGTTTGTTGAATGATGGAATTTAGGTATGTCTGACTTTGTTGATGTTACAATGGATAAATGAAACTTTAGTCATTATATATGTGTTTATAGTTTCAGATTGAGAAATCTGGGATGTAGCATTTCGTGAAGTTGAGAAATCAGGTTGAGAAATCAGATTGCAACTCCAATCTGGGATGTAGCATTTCGTGAACTGTAATGCTCTGTTATGGTGCTCTGTTAGTTGCAAAAAACTTTTCAGGTTGTTATGGTGCTCTGTTAGTTTGTAGCATTCAAACTTTTCAGGCTATTATGGTGCTCTGTTAGTTGCAAAAAACAAGTGTGAACTGTAATGCTCTACAGGATGGAAGCACCTGACAGAATGGAAGCATTACAAACCACACAAAAAAATACTTCAGAGTGTTATTTTCTGCAAGATGAAATACTTCAGAGCATTACAGTTCACCTGCAGGATGAAATACTTCAGAGTGTCCCCCTGAAATAACAGGGGGACAACAAACCACACAAAAAAAATACTTCAGAGTGTTATTTTCTGCAGTGTGTCCCCCTGAAATACTTCAGAGTGTCCCCCTATTATTTTCTGCAAAAAATGAGATGCAACTAGTATGATCTGGTGGCATAAACAAGCAAGACAACAAACCACACAAAACAAGCGCATTCGGATAAGACCCTTTCATTCACACGTAATTTCATCAAACACCTTTTCATTCAAAACCAAATAACACAAAACAAAATGAACAAAGAAAAGCTGAGTTCCATCATAACTTTATGTACATATTACATTACATATCTTTACATCATTCGATCAAGAACTTAAGAATTACTAGTACAATTAAAATAATAATAATTATTATTAAAGTGTTGATTAAGTCCCTCGTAAAAGCCCAAGGATCATTGTTCCCTTGAGTGTCATTTCTTTGATCATTGACTTGAGCGGCTTGATCGTTAACTTTGACATCTTCGTTGTTGTTTAATTCTTCCCTGTTTTCTCTCGCCACTTCTGAGCGAACCCACATCTCGTATGATCTTTCAGCTTCGGCAGCTGACATAAACCCCTTATAATCAGCACCGCGGTACCCTAATACCGTAGATAAACATGTTGGCCAATCCAGATATACTCCGAGTCTACGACCACGATAGACGACATATGCTCTGAATGTCATTCCTGCATTTAAAAAAAAATTCATAAAAGCAATCATCACACAAAATTCATTCTCACGGCTTTGCTTCAAATTCACCCAAAACCATCCAAAATTCATCAAAAAAAACTTTTGAAAACAAAAACTTAATGCAATATGCCAAAATTAATCAAAATCTTCCAGATACTCAGTGTTGTTATAGAGTCTGGAAAAACAAAAACTCAACATCGTAGGCGTACCACATGTTTTCATCTTCCTACACAGTCTATCTTAACATATCTTAACTAGCAAAACTTAAATATCACGTTTAACAGAACAAACCTAAAATTGAAACTCGGCATTCACAAAGTTAAAGACACCCGTACCAACATTTGTTGCTTAAGTGTACTATGAATGTTATGTACTTTATGTTTACCCTATGTTTACAATCTTAATATTCTTAAAATTGCAAAATATATTTATCAATTCCATTAGATTGAAAAAAAAAATTGTCTTAGCATCCGATGAGATAGATAATCTTAAGATATAGACCAATATGAATTTCTAGCATCATTTAGTTTCCAGTATTGGGTAGAATACCCATTAATGAGTGTGCCCATGCATTGTACTTGTTCCTTCAAAATAAGACTTAAACTGTTAACCATTAAGCGTTTATCAACATAAGCCATTATTTATGTTCTTAACAAAAGAAATTTCCATATTATTTACTAAAAGCTAAAAGAACAAGTCTTTCAAAATTTAATAAAAAAAAAAGCTTGTAAAGTTGACAGCATCTGATTTCTAAGTTGCAGTCAGTGCCACATATTTGTTCAAGCATGCATGAATTTTCCCTAGCCTCTGTGCCACAAGCCTCAACTCCTTAATGGTGTCTTTTGCTCTTAACTCCTTTGAGGCTTTGACAATGTATTAACGTGTTTGAAGCACAAGCAAAGAATGGAAGATTTGTAAGGCTTATTGTATTTGTTGTTAGGCATATAGGAAACACCTTCCATGTCTTCTAGCAGAAACTTATTCTATTATTCACCATATAAGCAAACATTTTCTCAGGGAAAATCATTTCATGGGGTTACCTACTTAATAGTGCAACTAAGGGTGTGTTGGCTATAAAGAAAGCATTCCAGGAAAACAAATCCAGAAAACCAAGGCAAGAGAGAAATTTGAACGCAAATAAATAAATAAATAAATATTTTTTGTAGTTTTCCATACAAACATTCCTCGCTCCCCTGCCTAAGAAAATTATTCTGCAAAATGTCTGAATTCTTCCTTCTCACATTATCAATGCAAATAAGAAGACCCCATTGTCACTGGGTTTTCAGTGGGTGTGATGAGTGAACTCAAAACCCAAACCCATCCCTTCCAATTTCGAAATCTTTTATTTTTCTATTTCGACATCAAGATGAGTAGAAAAATCAAAGGAGTAAAATTTTTTGGTGCATTTCAAAACAGTTTTTGTTTGTCAAATGAGTAAAAATCAGAAACCCTAGATCTAGATCTAGAACCCCACCCTTTGAAATCAACACGAAAAATCAGTAGAAACCCTGGATCTAGAAACCCACAAGAAGAAATCAACAATAAATCAAAAGGGGACTTACCTTTGTAGTGTTGAGAGATGGATTGAAGCTTTTCGAATGGAGACTTCTGTGCGATGGGGAGCTTCTTCGAGGGAATGTGCGATGGGGAGCTTCTTCTCTTTTCTTGATTCGGTGGAGTCGACGATGGGGAGAGG
The DNA here is from genome assembly GCA_963556465.1 of Berberis vulgaris. Lineage (NCBI taxonomy): Eukaryota > Viridiplantae > Streptophyta > Magnoliopsida > Ranunculales > Berberidaceae > Berberis > Berberis vulgaris. The sequence goes on from OY747130.1 coordinate 71,085,761, forward strand.
GTGGGGAGGGAGTTTTTTTTGTGCGATGGAGATCTGAGCAGTGAGGAGGAGGAGAGCTCTGGTTTCTTGTTTGGAGCCAAAAACCAAAAGTGAAAATGAAAATAGCTAGATTTGCTGATTTTGCCTCCAAATGAGCCGCACGTGCCCTCGACCCTCCCAGGCGCACGTGCCCAGGAGGGTCGAGGCAGTCTCCCAGGCGCTCAACCCAGACCAGCTAGAATTATTGATGTTATTATCATTTCTATATTAATCATGGCGGTCGATATAATTTGATACAGTTATTTTATCTTTTTTTTACTGCATTTCATTTCATTTCTTTCATAAATGAAAATAAGTTATAATAAGGTAATGAAAATCAATATTTCTTTCATTTATGAAAGTATTACATAAATGAAAAGCAGTTATAATAAGGTAATGAAAATCAATATTTCTTACTTGAAGAATTTTTTCTTTAATGACAATCCCATTGTCTGCTCGTCCCTTTGTTGTCATAGATAGTATTAGAGCAAATTTTTAGGGAATTGAAGTGGGTCCAATGTTAAATAAATAAATTCGGGATGGGGCAAGATTGAAAATCTTCATCTCAGTCTCATCTCACTCTAGAACTGGATGGATTTGACCAATTCCATAAAGGCCCGAAAAAAAATTGGAATCGCGAGATGGAATGTCGACCCCTACCTCAACCAATAAGTGTTTGATGAATTTCCTCTGTGAAAGTAGAAAAGTTTTATTTGTATTCAAAAGATGACTTCTTTATGCTTTTGTTTCAAACACTGTGGAGCAAAGAAGAGACAATTGTTGATGTACAATGGGAATTGTTGATGTACAATGGGACTGATTATAGACTACCCATCCATTTAGAATTCTGGGTTGCCTTCTACTTTGAATTGTTTCTTATTTAGTATCTCTACACGACGACTAAGCTCATCTAGACATGATTTTGTTTCAGGTTTGTTTTGGATGTGACCAAAGGGAGATCTCATTATGGTCCTGGTGGAGGTTACCATCATTTTGCTGGTGGATTTGTTCTCTTGAATGAATTAATAGAGTTAAAAATTTTCTTATTTTACTTAATATTGAATTGTTGTAATAAAAAAATAAAAAAATAAGTATTGAATATTCGCGCATGTAAAGCGCATCGACGTCCTAATATACTTAGAATGAGAACTGAAAAGTGGAATCTGTGTGTCTGTGTAATTTTCGAAATCTCGAAAATGCCTTCCCCTATGAAATCGGTGTGAATGTGTAGTTTTTGAAATCTCAAAAATGCCCTCCCACATCTAGTTACAGTGAATTAATTGTCCAACTTCATGTGAGACGAAATTGCTCTCTAGTGAAGTGAGGAATTTCGTTCAAGTAAGGGCTAAGTTCAAATACAAACAAAAATATTACAAAGGTAATTTTGGTAAGTTGTAGTTATTTTTTCTTATACTTAGCCTCCGACAACAGTGACACTCAATGGATGGCGAATCTACCCCTCGCACATTCATAATTTACAAACACTTCAATAACACTTTTATGTTATACAATGTTTATGGTGATGGTTAAAAGTGTAAACTAAGTTAACATGTTTGACTTTTAAGTACATGCTACATTCAACCACTTACTTTCCCCCTTCACATGAAAAGTGGGAAGACCCTTTCCCCTCTCTTTTTAGGGTTCTCGATTTATTTTCTTTATTTTCAAAAAAAAAAATTAGTATATCAAATTTAAGATTTCTAAAATATTAAACAATGCCATGTATACATGTCATATTTTTTAATTGATTTATGACATTTTTTATCATTTCATCTATCTACATTTTATTTAAATTACAAAAGCACTACTTTATAATAACGTCCTGAAATCAATACTTGAATAAACTATTAATTTGTAAGAATATCCGAAATTTTTATTTTGGTATAACTATCGTAAAAGTGAATGTGAGCATGCCTAGCGTGCAAAGACTTATGTTCATCATGTTTTGAATATTGTGAGTATTGTTCTCTTAGGTAGTCAATATGATGGAGAATCGGATAAATAAGTGAAACAGACAACTGAGGTAATTAAGTTAGTAGAGTTCCATTGTAGGTTTTATAAACCACGAGACTAGAGGTTTGATTTAAACCTATAAACCATGTGACAAGAGGTTTGATTTTTTTTTAATGGTAACCCATAATTAATTTTCATATTTGATAATTTAGCGATATATTTGGAAAATGTCGAATGCACGACCCAAACACCAGGATGGCATGCCAAAATGCATGACATTCTACACACCAGGATAGCATGCTAAAAGGCTTGCATGTACACGCTATTTGGAAAGTATACCACCGTCCCAACTGGCCCCACCTACTCAACTTTCACCCCCTTTACTGAGCTTGAGAGCCTCGACAAGAAGACCATGCGTCCTACATTTGTTGCCTTTTTAAGTTTATTTCTACAAGCAACATTTAAGGCTCTTTAGAGAGGGTAATCTCATATGAACCTCCAAAGTGCTATTGACCAACATCTAAAATCGATTACGAACCCACTACTACTGGAATCCCAAACCTCACCTTCCATCTTCCTTGGTCTTCAACAGAGGCCTTGGCCTCCACATTTCTTTAAACTGCGCCTAGTCAATACTAGCCTTAAAAGCATCCAAGCCTTTGTCAATACCAGGCCTGATAAACACATGCCACGACCAAATTCATAAACTATGAAGCTAAAGTCGAGAAATTACAATCAACTACAATTTCATCAGGTAGAAAATGGGATTTTACAAAAAAAATGCAATCGATTGCAACCCAGTTTCGAATGACTAAAAGTTTGCATTCCAGTTTCGAATGACTAATATTATCAAACTTTGTCATAAATAGATAAGCATGCATCTTTCAACCAAAGGTGACCAAAGAGAAACTGGGGTATATGCTTAAAACACAATTAATCACAAGAAGATTTAGAAAAGACAACTAATAGATGATAAATCAAACAAAACCAAAACGTTTTCAGCAAATAAAAAAATTGGGTCCATCTTAAAACTAAATGAACATTATCTATATTAGCTAATCTTGAACAAAATCAATTTCTATCTTCAAAGATGATAATCTACCCCCTTTACATCAATGGTAATAGAAAGTCAGATTTTTTTCTGCTACTAGTGGTTCATTATTGAATCCCTAAATCGTTTATACAGTCATTCTACTAAATCCATTGTTTCCACGGGGAAACAATAGATTGCGAGAAGAGATCTACAGACATCACAACAAACCCATTGTGTTTCAATCTTCTTTACAACAAGAAAAGAAAACTGCTTTCAGATCAAGAAGCGAAAAGCGAAAGGCGAAAGAGATAGAAACAACCTTGTGAGGCCTGCTTAAGCCTTACTATGACAGTCTTACCAAGGCTGGGGACCCTGTCCAATTCAAGAATTGGTGTTCTAATGACACTTGCTAAAAAATAAACATAGTTGCATTCTAATCAAACTCAAAATTTACAAATCTCAATTGTCAGAGGAACAAAGACGACCTCCCAGACAAAATAACTTCCAACTGCCTTACAGAACATGAGTTGGTTGGTTGATACAAGAAAAACACAATAACAAATGACTGATTAACTGGGGAAATATGAGGAGTAACAAGTGATTAGAATTGCAGAGGATGACAATAATTATGTTGTGATTCCACAAGCCTTCAAAATGTAGGTCTCTAACAATACAAGCCATAACCTAGGTGCAATGAGATTGGTGAACATGAATCGCCTTCTTTCTCAGATTTGAGAAAGATCCTCCGTTGATCTCAAACCTAGTGGAAGAGCAGCCTTGTTTGGGTCGTAGAAGAACTACATCACATTTTCTTTTGATCCAAACCCAAAATATAGGAATAGAACTTCATCTTTTCCTAACAACAAAAAATAAATCAGAAATTATCTGCCCACCAGAAAACTAAGGACAAGTTACTTCCTCGTGTATTTCGCAACAGCAACTTTGGGACCCTGATAAGAAGAAAGTGCTACTTTTTAATGGATGCTATCTTAACTATGACGCAGCCCTGGTTTCATAAGCTGGGTAGGAAAACAACATGGCCATCAGCGACAGCAAACCAAAGGAGCTTGCAAGCAGAATCAATTTCTTCTGAAGACCATCATCACGCATAATACATGTACAGACTATTTGCAGCGGCACAGGCAAGTGAGTTTTCAGTTGGATGCCATGCTAGGTGGAGCAACTTTGTAGTGAAATCAAAAGCATTTCCATTTGCATCAACACCAGGGCTATCTGCTCCAGCTATAGTCGAAACACAAGCATGCATACACCACCAGAACAAAAATAAACAAAAGGGAGATGAAAAGAGAAGAATGTGAGATATCAAATTAAAAAGTAATTTCATGGAAGACAGAATTGTTTGACCACATAAACAAGTAACAAACCTCGTCGGACAACACGTGTTAGACTGCTCAGGGATCTTGAAGGTCTAGAAGGAGTTTGCACTTGTCTCCTAAACAAGATCAGGACAAAAACATTAATATGATCAACAATGGCCCTTTATGGCATTAACGTAATATTATGAAAATAATCAACAACAAATTTCTAGTTTTCAACTCATCTGCAATTTGCATGCCACATTATCATCCTTTCTTACTTGTCATATTTCAAGCAATTATTTACCTCATTGGATTTTTACTCGCTTCCAATGTCGTTGCTTCCGTGCTATCAGTAGCACAACCAAACACACGAAATAGATTGCTGCAATCATGGAACCAATTATCATCAAAAGTAAATATCTAGGCACAGTGATGATGGGTAATAAATATCTATGACAGAAAAGCAGACCTGTAGGAACCAGTTGCAACTCGCTGCCCATCCCCACTCAGGCAACACTCGAATTTGTCGAAAATTGAATCATTTTCGTATAAATCACAAAGCTGGCCAAGATCAAAGGTTAAAAAGAATCAGCTTATGGATTGCATACAAGGATTGAAACACAGTGAACGCCATGATAGTAATATCTCAAAACAAAACAAGATTTAAAGAAGGACGAATCACCTTAGGCCTTAAATATTCATGAACCTGGAAAGTAGCAACAGGGCCAGCATCCATATTTATATCCCAAAGCTGAAAACCATACAAAACCAATTATGAGCAGTTTGCTATTTCAATGACGTAATGTGTGTGGTAGCAACAGCGACGCAACCAACAAGCATAGAAAAGCCAAAACAAGTAACCCTTCAGATCGGAAGAATGGAAAACAATGTCACTGCCTCAATGATCATTATCTTTCAATAAAAATAAATCAAATAAGGCTCCAGATAAGCCATAGAAACAGAGATATTTCCCTCTTTCTCATAAACAAATGAAGGTTTGCATCCACCAAAATGGAGCCACCTTAAAAGAATTGTTGTTTTTGTTTCAAACTGCAAATATCCAAGGCCTTCCTCCATTGGTTGGATTAATGATGATTGCAAGAAGCCAATTATTCCTCAATCTATTGTGTTCAACATTGATTCTTACAAATGCATTGTTGTATGTGTCATCATTCACATGAGAGGATGGCAATTGCTGCTAGGCCACCCATGGCTTTATGATGCGAATAATACTTAATAGGGATAAGGCCATTACATATTCTTTGTAGAGGATATAATGAAATATGTGATACATACTAGCACATCTAAACCTAAACCCTTAACATCCATACACCCAGATACTTTTTTGCAACCAACACCAACGAATATCCCTCAAAGATATTGCCAACATGTCAGAGAGAAATAGTTAGTTCTCCTACATTGGACTCTACAGTTGAAGATTCAGTCATGCTTGACGTTAAGAAGAAGTCCCTTATTACATACCAAGTTGATTTTTTCTTCTTTTTTTCAGATCAATAAAACAGTCATATTGAATACCAAATTGATTGACATTCAAAAGAGCATATGCAAATAGTTGTAACTATGTTGGTTGGGAAAGATAATAAATTCACTTCCTCTGAACCCCATGCACAACTCAATGCACTTAAAGAATCACCTCCACAAATTGGCCAAGTGAACAAACACCCTCAGAACCAATCCCATTTATGGACATCCCTCCCCGCCCTAACCAAGAAGTCATCATTCCTGCAAAAAGCTTGAAACCTCATGCTATTCATCTGAACTATACTAACCCCAATCATTTTCCCCTATTTTTCCCTTTTTGGCCTCGTTTCAATGAAGTGGAGTGCTTCATCCACCCATTACACACAAGCATCCAAGACAGAAAGAGCAAATCTCATGTTGACACAAGTCAATCCAAACTCATAAGTGGATCATGTACATTCCTCCAACAGCATGTTTCTTGGACCATCATAAGCAGGAATATTCACCCAGTTGACAACTCCAGTAGAAGAGGCACAGTAATCCTCAACAACTGTGTCCTCTGTTGCAGAGGAATCAGTGGATCATGTACTTTTGTTTTGTGAATTCTCGGCCTCTATCTGGAGCAAATGCTTTGCTGAATTTCGAATCAATGCTCACATTTCCAATTCCTTCCTTCAATGAGCATAACTATGGAGTTTCGACAGTGGTGCTGGTTTGAGTTTGTATTTGATAGGCAAGTGGGTCTTGGGCTCTCGGCTAGAACTCCTACATTTATTTATTTTTTGGCTTGGGTGATTAGAAGGAGAGGAACAATAGAATCTTTAGAAACATCTCCAAGAATGTCGATAACTCATGCATAGAGCAAACTTGTGGCTTTGGGTTATACTTGGGTTTTTAAAGACTCACTTCTCTGAGTAGGGAGACATTGTGCATAACAAAAGAACGTGATTTATTTTTGGGCTAGCCCTCAATTGCTAGCTTCTATTAATGAAATCCTTTTGTTTCGTCGATCCCAAAAAAAACCTTAATCCACCCTTGTGTTGACACAACTCGAGGGAGAGTTTGTTCAAAGAGGAGGAGAATATGAGATATGGCTGCATTACATTAAGAGAGATATTTTCATTCTTTTAGTACGTTTCTAGCTTGGTTTAGAGGACTTTAAGAACCTTCACATACGAATTTTGTATTCAATTAATTCAACATCCCTCACTTCTTGTTTTAGTAGGTTTCTAGGTTGTATTGGTCAAGTTATCCATAAGGAGCTTCAAGTATGAACATTCTAATCAATTAAAACATCTCTATATTCTAGTTTCAAGTTCCGGTTTTAGTTTTTAATTTTCACATTTTTCAGAGTTTGTGATTTACTTCATACTTCCTCAACTACAGTGAGGTTATGCACCGTACAACAATGCAAACTGATGTCATGACATGGATGGAGAGCATAAAAATTACATGTACCAGTGATGAAGATAGGGCAAATCATTCAGTTCAGCCGCAAGTGCAGGTGAAGAGCATACAGAATTATATTGAGATAACCACTACACTAATTCAACAACAAGAACTGGTAATCTGATAAGGGTGCATATTAAACGTCACCAAGCATGGTGGAAATAAAGAGGGTCATACAGATATTAACACTGATTTCGATTTGGTTAATGTATTATACTTGACACACTTCAAGAATTTGGTGGAGAAAAATTCTGGTTCAAGAAAACTAGCACCAAAAACTTAATTTTCATCAAGAAATGTCATACAAGAACAGTAACTCAGTTTTCATCAAGAAAGGTCATACAAGAACAGTAACTGTAAAAAAATATTGAAAGATGGTAACAACTCAAGGATCAAATCAAAGAAATAAGGAATGATTCATTATTGTGAAAGAGCCACCGTCTTAACCCTACATACTTGAGTGTTCATCAGGAAAGGTCAAGCAACACGAATTAGCACATTACCGGAGAAGAACATACTGAAGGATCAAGAATAAAAAGGATGGGTATCAAGAAGAGGTGATAAAGAACAGTCTTAAATAAAGAAAAATTATCCAGTCCTTGACAACTCCAAACAAAGGTCCTTTCTATCGATCAGAAAAACAAAAAGGAAATTGCATTAATGAACAAAAAAAGATTTCACCAGCAATAGAAAAAGTCACCATGACATAGCGAGGAGAACTACTTGTCCATATTTTTCTCCATTCATAAGCTGTTTGGGGGTTGAACGGAGATACAGAGAGTCTTAGTGAAGCGTATATTGTAAAGTTTAAGATTTATTCATATATATTCATATCCTAATCGTGAGATATATATATACATATATAACAAAACAAGGACTTAAAGTTTGTCTTATGATGTCAACAGTTTGTCTTTTGAGGGGTGAGATCTTCTTGAGATGATCCCAACTAATACTGTCATCATGTCTTAACCCAATTTACTCACAAGCCTCCCTCTCCCTCTTCTCTTCAACCTCCATCTCCTCAATTTTTTGAATCCTAATATTTGGATGCCAATGATACATTTTATTGAATGTATGGAAGCCCAAAGGCACGCCTTGGTTTCAATGTGTGCTTAATTTCTATTGGCCTCAGTTATTAATGCGGTGAAAAATTGCCAATTAATCGCAATTCGGGGTTTGACCGAACTGAATTGGGTGAAATCAGTTTAGGTTTAGTGGACACCGATTAATCGACCCAGCCGACTCGCCGATCGGTTGCTATGTGTGGGGTTGTCCCCCATGTCCTAGGTTCGAGTCCCACCTGCGGCATAGGTTATGGGATCCTTGAAAACCCAGCTCGCCTTCCAAAAAAAAAAAAATTTAAAAAAAAAAATAAAAACCTAAACTCAAGATTCTCATTTCATTCACAGGCCACAACTCCCCCCAACCCAGATCCTACAAAGAAGATGAGCAAAAAGAAGCGGCAACGGCGATTTCTGTCTATTTTCCTCCCTTCAAACCAAATCAGAAAAATATATACCTCTTCAACCCTAATTTTCCACTTCCCTCTCCTCTCAGCCCCCAAACCCACTCGACCTCCCCTCTTCTCCTCCCTCCTATGTAGAATTCATATGGACTAGGAGAGCTTGTTGATTGAGGTTGTTTGTAGTGATATGGATTTTGGTAATACAGTTGATTGTTGAACAAACTGAATTCAGCTTGTTGCTGATGCTGAACTCTCATCTTTCTGTGTATTTGACATTTTTGGCCATCTAATTGAGAACACTAATAACTGAACCACACAATTTTCTTTGGATGTGGAGTATTTTTGTTTATACGAAGTGGTCCTTCTAGAAATATCTTCGGTGCAAAGTAATATGGTTTACCTTCATGGGTTAGTGGGATAGATAGGTTGGTTATTCCAGTTAAGTCTAACATCTATTTTGCTTCTGAATGTTTGTCTTGGTAGCTTGGCTGTTAAAAAATATACAATTTTATTTTTAAGTAGCTTGCTAGATAATTAGTAAAGTTATATAATTACAAATTTACACCATTTTGATTAATTATTTATTTTTGTAATCTATGACTATGATTAAATTCTAAAAATATATACTTTGAAAAATTGACCAATTAATCCGCTTAATCGTAATTCAGTCCTTGACTGCACTGCAATAGCTTTCCGATTTAACTGCATAGCTATTGGCCATAAAAAATTTAAAAATAAAATTTCCTATGAAACAATGATGTAAATGTGGAAGGGTCATCTGCAAACATAAGTGTGGTCCCAAGTGGTGGTATGTCATGGGGATTATTCAAAGCCTTTGATTGTGCCAACGGCATGGGCAATACACTAGTATATATATAACATACCAAACAAGCAAAATTTATCAGTGTCAAGGAAAGATCAAAGGTTACGAAAATGATAAAAAGTTACAGCCATGTCAAAATAAAATAAAAATTAAATGGGATAGTACTTATTTCTTTGAGTCCCTCATCTTAAGTAATTAAAAATAATAACATTTATATAAAAAAAATATTAATAAAAACATTGTCCATCATGTTATAGGGTTTAATAACTGTCCCGTTATTTGGATTAGATCCTCAACTTGAGGTATTTAAAAGTAAACGCTTTTGATAAACTGGAGGCAATTAGGATTTCTGTTTTGATCGACAGTTTGAATGTGAAAGCAGATGGAGAACTTTCTGCTTCTCCAAAATAGTTTGGTTTCAATCTACTGTACATTCTCTATCTACATTGAACTCTCTGTATCCTCTTTCTCTTTTCCTTCTTCTTGTAGATCTGATCACAAACTCGTACGATTATTATTGAAATCACGACTTAACAGTGAATCGAGTGCAATTTAGCAAAATTTTTGTGCCATCCGAATTAAGGACTTGTTTAGATCAACAGTGATTAGTTTCGTACCACATTTTTTTACGATATGCATAACCGAACTTAGAAGCTAGTCCAGGACTCGCTGGATCTTAATACCCTCCTAATTTACACCAGCAAACTAAATATAGCTTTTATACAGAAATGCAAACTACGGTCATGGTTATCATGTGGTTTTTAACTTTATTTAATTTTTCAAATACAAACTACAAACAATTTTCTTCACCTGTCCCTTCTCCTTCTCCATCTGGTCTAGCATCTGAGCTGAGTCTTCAGCTCCCATTCCCCCTTGGGTTGCAAACTAGTTCAAAGATGGTTGCTCCCTCAAAGGGTCCTGGATCTGGACTAGAGTTTTGCTAGCCACCATCTAGATCATTTGAAGATAGAGAAATGGAAGAATATTCAGAGATAGGAAGAAGGATGTTCACACTCTTAGCTGAGAAATCAAATCTTTGGTTTGGCACTGTCAGTGTGGGGTACTATCTCTGATTTGGAGTTTCATGTTGGTATTATTGGGAAAGCCTTTTCAGGTTGTAATTGCCCTGTCTTGTATTTTGTAACTTTCTCAATCACCTTATCTCTATAGATATATATTTTGTTGTTTGATTTATCAAAAGGAAAAAAAAAAAGAACAATCAGCAGAAATTTATATTAATGCGTGCATTACTAGGAAAAGATATGAGATCAGGCCAGATCAATCTGTGACTTAAAAGTATTGATTATTCGAAAACCCAACATCTATATTAAGTGAATCTGATACTGAACCTTAAGAGTCATGTAATCGCGACTAAGAAGATATCTTCCATCCTTCCCAAACTTAATATCTGAAATTGAGGCAATAATCTCTGTGAAGAAAGACCTCGAACCCGGTGTTTCATGCTCCTCAAACCTGTATGAATGGTATTATTAGTGAAAGCATAAGCAGCCTTTAAAAAATAAAATATAAATTAAAAAATTATAAACAGATTGAATCAAAGGTCACATGCAGCCAGTTAAAACACTTCCTCCCATGTGAAAAAAAAACCCCTACAATTCTACCTAACACGGGATGCACCTGAGAATAACCACACCATTGAAAAATACCACTTACAATTTTGAATGAGTATCACACAGTGCTGACTGCCGTAAATCAATAAGCCGAATTGAGCCCTTTGAGCTACTATATGCTAACATATTACAATGACTAGGGTGGAACTCAGCTGATGTTATCACCTCTGCAAGCATGATGATAGAAGTCAGCAACACAGTATGAAATATTTGAAGATAAGGCACACATCAATCACCTCTCACCTCCGAAACAAGAGTAGGGTATTTAAATTCAGAGAGACAGAGAAACCATGACACCCAAGGAGAAGGAGAAAAACAAGCCAAAAATCTTGGGATTACAAGAAGGCCAAGGAATACAAAAATATAAAGAGTATAACAATCTTCAACAAATAGAAGCTAATACAAGAGAAAACAAGTGTTTGGCCAACTACTATTACGATGGCCTATGCAAGTCCGTACGGTACAGGAATTTAAAGATGAAGCAATATTAACAATATGGGTAAAACTCAATAGTGGTTCTCTACTGCCACCAACACACCCAGCAACTATAATAAAAACAATGACAAAAATGTTATGATAAACATACTAACATGTGGTGCACTTAATCCTTTGTTATGAGGGGCTATTGGCTTTTGAGGTGACTCGAAATCATTGCACAGCAAGAAGTTTCAAGAATAAAACAAATTTTTTTGCTACATTGTCCAAGACTTCCAAAAAAAAGGTCAGACTACTTTGATGCGGATATGAGATACATTCCTTTGAATGATTTCAGGCTAAAGCAAAAGAAAAGTAAATGGATTTAGACCTCATCTTATATTTTTTTTTTTTATTTCTTCCTTACTGTTTTACATCAGACTTCTTACTTCTGCTTAACTCGCTCTTCTTAAGTTCTGAGCTGACAATAGAAATGAAAATATGGATAGATAAATAAAGCACAAGAATATAAATTACATAATTCTTATAAGCTTTTAATCTGAGTACATTCTTTCCTTTTTCCTTCATTTTTATTTTTGTTGTATTTTATTCCAGCAAAGAAATTGATCAATAGCAACAAAATATTATTGATCCATTACATATTTCTCCCATTTAATGACAAAATCTTCGGAATTCAGATTGGACCCCTTTCGAGCTGTGTAGTGCCACACAGACGGGATAAAGACCAAACAACTTCCTCCTTTGGTGGAAAGAGCTTGACAACTATGTGCCCATTGAATGTTGAAACACCCATGGACTCCAAAATCTGCACAAAAAATTATGACACCAATTGACCAGGCCACACCTCAAAATTAGCCACCCTATGCTCATCCCCCAAAAGTTCCCAGATAATGGAAGTTGAGTAGTGAAATTCCTCTTCAACCCCACACAGTGTTTTGTACAGGCATATGCCTGATATAGTCATCCAGCAGGCGCCTTTTCCATCTGAGTTGAGCACTTAAAAAGGTGCATTCTCTCAATTTGTTCACCATTTTTTAGGGTTAAGTCAACTAAGGCCGATGCCTTAAAGATCTTTTACAAATTTTTAAAAGACAAATTCCATTTTTGGAGACGTTCAAACCTATATACTATATATGGCTGTCATTTCTTTACTAATTTAAATCCATTATATTTATGACTATGAACGTATAAATTATATTTGACGGGGAGATGGTAAAGAAGGTGAAGAGATGGGGAAGATATCAAAGAGATATGGGTGGACAGGAGTGGTAGTAGTGTTTGGTGTGGGTGGAGAAGAGAAGGAAGGGAGAATGCAGAGGTGGCGATGGAGATGTGAAGTTGTTGAGAGCTTCTGCTGTGCTTGGTATTGTGGTTTCAGAAACTGGAAACAGAGAAGAAGAGAGGGAGGATCAGTTATTTTATTTTATTTTGTTAGAGGGGAAGTTTTAATTAAAACACACCCGTTAGATGCTTTAAGTTTTAGTTTTAATTTTTTATTTATCGTTTTAATCCACGTAAGATCCACGTCAGTTTGACATGTCAATCAAAATGCATTTTTTTAATCGTGTTGTGCATGCACTGACTTAACAACACCAGATGGTCAACTCATGGTTTGCGGTCTCCTGGGACCAAAGTCAAAAGTGTCCAATTAATATGGGATCAAACTCCAAAATTCTCATTTGTTTTCTCCAATGCTTGCATTCCTTTCATCCCAATTACATTTTATAATCGCATTATCTTATATTTCCATCCGTAAACCTTAACTATGTTCTTCATTTTGACATATACTCTTAGATCGTAATTTATTTATTTATTTTCATAAGGTAAATTTTTTTATTAATGCTCTTTTGAGAAGTATAAACAATCGCAACCTTAAAAAGTATTAAGGCTCCAAAATAACACTATCACAACTAGAATGCAAAGATCCAACATACATCCCCTTGAAAAGAGATTCAAAATGCATCCCCTTAAAAAGAGAAAGATTGAATGCTCAACCCCAAAGCGTAATCAAAACTTCCACTAGCATTGTTCCCATCCTATCGCTTCGTTGTTAAAAATCTTATTATTCTTCTGTCCAATTAAGCGCAAAATGAAGCATCTTTCACAAACCTGTCATTTTGTTGATAGGTGTATAGGATCTTCTAACATCTAAAAAGTTTATCTGTGGAAGCAAATGTCACCCAATACACTCCAGCACTCTAAAGAAGTGCATCTAGAAATCACTCCTTAAGAAATGCATCTAGAAAGCGTTGACCCACCCGCAATGAATCAGAAGATGGTTCATGCTCTCTGACTCTAGCATGCAAAATTTGCCTACCACGTCAACTCAATTTTAGAGGGTAACATGTTTGACACTGTTGTCCAAAGAAAGCTAGTCTAGATGGAATCCCTTTCTTCCAAATTAACTTCATGGAAAAATTATTAATTGCATCAACAGGCATGCCAAACACGCAAAACATGAGCACACAAAAATGTGTTTCCACACTCATTTGTCATACTCATCTTCCAATCTAATCCCTTGCAAAATATGAGTAAGAACCTAAAAACTCTATTTGCAAAGATCATTCCTTCTAAAATGAAAATCCGAGTGCATATCCTCTCCAATCAAATTTCCAAACTCCTCCGATAAACCTTGCTTCCTAAGATTGTAATCAGCTATGCAGTTAAAACGGATAATGGACCCATAAAGGCCTAGGAGCGTTACGAGTTATAAAGGATTATATAAGAATATAACGATATATAAAGGTCTATAATAAAATATATATTTTTATACCCCCACTAAGTATTTATGATTTAATGTATTTATAAGAAAATCAAATGGAAACCGAAAGAATAAAAATAAAAGTTCCATCAAACTGATTTTTTGTGTATTAGTGAGATCTCTACAACCCCACACCAGCTGATTTTATAAACCCATCTAATTGCCTATCAAACAGATCAGGGAGGTTATAAACCCATCAAACAGATATTTTGTGTATTTTATAAACCCAAATTCTTCAAAACAATTCAAAATTCCATCAAGGATTACCAGAAATGGGTGGGGAAGAAGAAAATAGAAATGGAGGTTCAAGGGAGGTTCCCGCATGAAGGTTGGAGATTCGATTGCACGGTCCGGCGGTTTGATCGCACGGTCTTCGTCTTCTTCAGTTTCTTCTTCTTCCTTCGGTTTCTTCTTTGCTTAGATCAAAAAAGAAAAGAAAAATGAATCGGTTTTTTTTGTTTAATATATTGAGCAAACTTTATAATGCCGTTACAAGTTATAACGTTTTATTCATAACGGCCGCTATATGAGCGATATATCGGTTGTCGTTACCACATACCTTTATATTTTTTACACCGCTACACATCATAAAGGAGTTATAACTCCTTTTTAATTGCACAGGTAATCAGTGTTCAATATTTTGATACTTTTAATCGATAACTTTCCAAAAATATTTCTATTTGTGTCACTTAACTACTTTCACCTCACATCACACCTTACCATGAAAACTTTGACCCTATGGGTTTTTTTGTGGGATTGAAGCTCGGAGGGGGGGGGGGGTGTTCTCGCAAGACCAATACTAACCATATTTTGTACTACGTGCATTTACACCAATTGTCCCCATTGTTGAATCTCCAATACAGATATTCACAAGAAACTCCTTCAATTTAAGTGTTTCATGAAGCCATGGATCCTAAAAATATCTAATACTTTTCCAGTAGACATGAAGTCATGAACTAGCAAAATCATTCCACGCCTCCCTAATTACAACCCCATCTTCGCACATGGAGTAAACAGCTAAAGAACCTAGCTAAAGAACCTGCACCAGCTAAAGAACCTGCACCGATGATGCTAAAATATGAGAATCTCTAAACAAGGCATACCTACCTCCAGTGCACTTGGCTTGGCACAAACCATCCCAAACCAAAGCATGACAAGAATTTTATCCGAACCTAATCATGACACAATTAAATACTTCTTTCAACTGTGATACAATAGTAAAAAAGGTGGTTGAAGGTTTACACCTTTACTCCCCACATCTTCCTCTTTTGTACCCTACTAACAGGATTGCCTCTTGTTGGAAGCGGTGACGGAGCCATGATTTTTTTTTAAAGGGGGTGGATTAATGAATCATAATTAATTAATTAATGATAATATAATTAATTAAGGACAATATAATAATGATAATATAATAATTAGTTACATAAACATATTTTTTGTTAAAATTTGAAAAATACATACATATATACAAAACACCAATTACTAAACAAAACTCCATCTAATCTATGGTGAGATAAAAATGGATCCAACAAGCTACTTTGTAGGAGCATAAAAGATAAATATATGGGAGACAAATCAATTTGGGCTATAAAGTTAAGGGGCAAAAATTAATTTCAAATGTAAAATTGTATACTTACAAAAAAAATTGTGTTATTTTCGATTTTTTCCTATCAAAAGTAGTTAATTAGAGGATACTCCCAACATTAATCACTACTGTATTCTCCCTCAGGACTAGCAGTCAACATGCGTTGGTTGTCAAAAAGCTCACGTTGATTATCAAAATGTCCTTCAAACAATAACCCATAATGAATCTCGAGATATAAACATGTATTTTGAGAAAAACTAATGGGTCGAATTTTTCATGTATCTCCAGAAAATCCTATGAATAAAATACAATACAAGACCTCGATATACGAATTCATATCGAGAAAATATTTTAAAAAACCTTCTTCCTCATAACAGACAAAAGAGGTTGGGGTTATTGATAGAGAAGAGGGGCAGTTGTCGATCTCGTAGTAAACAGATAGCAAGAGTAGAAAAGAAAGGAGCAGAACGGGGTCGTCGACATCGCAGAGAAAGGGGTGGGCGGGATGATGTCGTCAGCGTTGCAGGATCGGCAAATCTTAAAAAAAAAATCAAAAGTCAGTTGGGGCAAGTGCCCCCACTTGACCACCCTTAGATCCGTGCCTTAGAGTCGGCCAAACTAGGTTGGTGAGTAAGTATAAGAAAAAATCTTCGATCAGAGTGTGTTCATTGCTTATACAATAATGCAATGAAGAATATATGAATTCACTCTTATGCATTGTGTCGTGTTCATTGCTTATACAATTATGCAATGTAGAATATATGAATTCACTCTTATGCATTGTGTCAATTTAATAGTAAAAGCTCAACTAATGATGTCAAATATTTCTGGTCTAATGGAACCTCAAATGTGTGACTTCAATTCTTGAAGCCACGCAAGTGCCACATTCATCATATCTCGTCTTCTTTTCCTTTTTGGTTTTTATCATTCCTTAAATCTTGTTCCAAATATAATAAACTATGAAGAATTCCTTGAAAAATATGTATTGCCAAAATACTATTTCCATATATGATCGCAATGTAAAACGAACTTTACAACAAGCAAAAATATATCAGAATAAAAGTTTTCTCAATTGCAATGGAGTAAATGTTAAAACCATGCAAGCATCAGAGTGACAGTTCTTACCAGTTAGGTCCTCCATGTTTGTTGGCTTCACATCAACAATATTAAAACTTTGGTTGCTTATCTCTAAATTCCAAAGATTTATTCTCAGATCATCCGCTGATATAAAAGTTTCACCATCACTGAAACAAAAAAATAAAATAAAATAAAATAAAAAATGATAAATAGGCAAAATTTGTGAATTTAGAGAATAACAAAGCAAGATCATCCATATAATAAAGGATAAAGGACTGCAAGCTTAGATGACCACCCAAAGACATAAATCCTTTGAAATAGTTTTCTTGAATACTCAGAATCTTACTAGTTCTTGAATGTGTTAGAAGCATGGAATGAGTTCTCGCGAAATTTCACCGAAATTTTCATTTTTTTAATTATGAAAAAAAAAGGCAAAATATAAATTTACCTGTTTTCGAGATTTTTTTGAAAAACAAATTGGATGTTTTCAAGCTTTTTTGTAAAATTCGATTTTTTGGCCAAAATCACAAAACTCAGTGACCATCTTTTCATTTTTTTGAAGGCTTTTTCGACAAATTTTGGAGTTTTTTTGTAAATTTCGAGTTTTTTCTAATTATCATTTCTTTTAATTATTTATTGATTTTTGAAACAAACCCTGATGTTCTAATTATATATTGATTTCAAGTTTGTTTCATTTTTTGGTATTTAGGCTTCATTTAATGTATTTAATAGATTTATTTACTTGCATTTTTTTACATATTTCATATACCCTCGAAATGCATTATATATATATATATTTCATGTATCCTCGAAATATTTATGTTTTTTCTTTACACCGAAATATTTCTTAAAATTAGGAACCAAAATTAACTCGAAAAATGAAATCACAATCCTTGGTTACAAAGAACTAGAAAATATTGCACATGCAGAATGCATGATATAATTCTGAACATACAGATAAAGACAGGTAGTAGTTACCACAATCAAGCATGAACAAGAATCGAAACTCAACACCTACAGATATAACTCTTTATGACTGGTTTCTTGATACTCCATTTTACATTTGTCCCTTGGTGGTTTTTTATTCACCTTGGGCTTTTTGGTCCATTTTTAATTCAATAGTGAAAGTGTCTTTTATTAAACAAACAAACGAAACAAAACAAAACAAAAAAAACTGACTTCACAATATAAATAGCGTGTCAGATATTTCTCAAATGTCTTATAAAATACAAGCATGCACAGAATACACTATTCACACATTATGTTAGGCCCAAGGACCTGCATGTGAAGATCCATTAGCAAGCCACCCAAACCAACCTCATTGTGTTCTAAGCAATTCCTTTTTTTTTTTTTTTTGAAAATTGAGCTGGGTTTTAAGGACCCCAAAACCTTTATACAAATGAAACAAAAGTAAAAACAAATACTGAAACAAACTCTCACAAGAGAGGATTCACCAAAACAAACCTAGACTATAAACCAACTCAGCCTTTGTACATTTTGTTTGTTTTCTTAGTTCTATCGGATTTTCGGGGACAGAGTCTAAAATCTTTGGTGTGGGTGTTAGAAAACGTCTTTGCAGCCGGTTCTGTAAACACATTATCATCACTGGAGAGACCTGGCTCATGCTCTTCTTCAGAAACCTGACAAATTTCCTGTCTCAATCTATTGCATGTGCAGTATCCTCTTCCCATACATCTTTTAACCAAATGTAGTTTGCCTTCACTGCTGCATCTTTGCATGACTTGCAATAGCTTATTGCAATGTAGAAGGAACTACGTTCCCCTTTTCGTATTCATTTATCATCGTTAACACATTCAATCTCAGGAAGAGGAAGGAAACATTTCGCTTTATTCAGTTCTGCTTCGGTGAGTTGTATCACACTGCGGTGCCCGAATTTCTCACCGGAGCTGTTTTCTTTCTTTGCACCTGAACTATTGGCTGCCGGCATGTTGTTGACTTCTACTTTATCATCCTCGTTTGAGTTGGGCACAATTTCATTTGGGTACTTACTTCCATGTTCTTCCACCAATTCTTTGTCATGTTTTTCTATTGCTTGGTCTTCTACAACTGTTGCCTGATTTTCTTCTGCCATTGCAACATTGATGTCATTTACATTATAAGCAAAGCTGTTGAGCATAGATTTGTCTGCATCCGTCAAATGTGTTAGTTCTTCAGGAGTATATCCACAATTTGAGTCCATCTTCTTGGCTGAGTTCAATTTTTCTAAACTGATTTCAACTTCAACTTTGTTCTTAGCCCCATTAGTACCAGCTCCATCATTGTGTTCATTAGCCGAATCTGGAATGACTGGAAGATTTGTAGTCTTTTGTTGATAGTTTTGTTTCTTGTGCTTCTTGTTTTCTGCTCTTTTGAAGCCTTCCTGATCAGCATTTTCTGACCCCTCCTTACTTTTTTCCTTCTCCGATTGTTGTTGGGTTGGTACTGACTTCTTCAACTCAGGGTGTTTCACCCAGCATGTTTGATCAGTATGGCTTTGAAGTCCACATTGGTTGCAATACAATGGTGGAAAAGGATACCTAATATGTTGTCAGAAGCCTGATAGATCTGGAGCTTGTATCCATATTTTGTCTGGAAGCGGTTTTGAAATATTCATCCAAACACAAACCTTAGCTACAGATGGTCTTAAGAGGTGCCTTGTAAGGTTGTCCATGGCTAAAAATTTATCAATCAATTCTACTACTTTGAGAAGTTTAGGCTGGAAAAGAATCAATGGTAACCGAGGGAGTTCGATCCATACCGGTTTGTTTGCTATCAAAAGAAGAATCTCATTTTGAAAGCCTGTAAGGGTACCCTTTGATATTGCATTTCTCTCTTGCCATAGCTGTGATCATTGCTTCTTCAGATTCAAACTTGATTAGAACATGTCAATAGTCTAAGGCACCAATTGTAAATTCACCGGAAATGCCCCAATACTTAGTCATTGCATCTCTAATGTCACTTAGGTAAGGTCTTTCTTGAGCAAACTTCATCACCAAAGCATATTTCATATACATTTTGCATCTTTCAAGATCCAGATTTGATAGAGAAATAGAGGGCTTACCATCAAAAGTCGAATACACAAGGTCTGTGGGTGACTCGCCAACTTCATTAGGTCTGAACCTTCCCACAATCTACGCAAACGAAGGAATGCCAGTCCTTTTGCCAACCGTGGCTCCCTCGCTCTCCGGTGGCCTGTCCGTGGTATTCATGTCCAAGTCTATCGAGTTGTCATCAAATCGATTCGCCCAAACAGCAGATCTACTCGATCAGCAGCAGATCGTGGCTGAACGTGCCGGATCTGTGCAAATCAGAGTCGGAATCGAAGAAACCCTCACTAAGTCGGAGTTGCAGATCTGATCCCTCTCGCCTGCCTGAGCCGAAGACGAAGAAACCCTCACCTCCCCGGAACCAGATCTGATCTCTTACCTACGGCTTGAGGTAGAGATCTCGCCTACTCGAGAGAGAGAGAGAGCTCGCCTGCTCGACAGATCGCCTGCTCTCGCTGCTTGAGAGAGAGATCACTGCTTGAGAGAGAGATCGTTGCTCTCTAAATTTAAACCTTTGCTACGGTGGATTAGAACCCATGCCCACAATAAAATGACAATCAACTTATAAAATGCATTTATTTGCTCCTGCTGTCAGTGGCATCATTTGGTAGATTATTGTTTATTTGAATCATATTTGATTTGACGAGTTCAACACCATTTTTCTTTTTATGTTTCAAACATGATGTGACGGGTGCACACGTGACTTTTAGAAACATCGAGTACGCCCTTGAAAGAAAAAAGTGTCACCAAGTACAAGCCAACAACTAAAAACAAGTACGAACACTAGTCAAACAAAAAATGTTTCAATCATATGGATCAATTAAAAATGATGTCAATGGCGTGGTCTAAGAACAAATAAATGATGTGGTTTGGCTTGGCTTGGCTTGGATTAATAATAGGGGTTTTCAATATATTTTGTTGATGAATCTTCTAAATATGGATCTTTAGTTAAGTGACCCTTTATTTTATTTTTCATTTATACCTCGATGATATGAGGTGGGGAAGATTTAGGAGGAATCAATCAATAAAAGAAGAGTGTCAACTCTCGAAAATAATATTATGGAATCCCTTGAAGAAATAAATGAACCCTTTTATTTTATGTGAACAAGATTCTTCAAAGACTACAACTTACAAATGTAGTGTTGAACCTCCACCCCGTAAAGTGCCAATACCTCTTAATCAATCTCACCCATTTTATGAACCATCTAGACCTGAGCTCATCAAAACAAGATCAAAACGCTTAAAAGATTTCCACCTCATCAAAATCAAGTTTAATCAACTCATTGAGCTCTGAAGAGATACAATGAAATTGATGCAACCGAAGAAAGGCCTCCACTACATTTTTACATAGAAATCGAAGAAATCCACCTCCTGGTTTCCATCTCCAGAGAGTCTTCAAGAAACTCACATTAATGTAACGTTTGAAAAGATCAAGAAACTCACATTAATGTATCGTTTGAAAAGATATATTTGAGCTTACGCCTGAGTTGCAAAGATAGGAAGTATAAAAGTATATTTTCTCTACATTTTATCATAGAGTCCTGGTGCGCCACCATCATACTCCTCCCTCGAGAACCTATCTATTTCCACCTTTTTGAAAGCATGGGAAAGACATTGAGATCCAAGGACCCATACCTACAAGAATCAATAGTCGCCACCTCTTCTATTAAATTGTTTTGGCCTCCCACTTCCAAAACTAATCTTTACTCCATCCACTGAATTTTTATTTGAGGTATTTGAGCTTGAACCACATCACATAACTAGTCATCCCCAAATATGTACCCTCCTTCCACCATTTTCAACTGTGTGCTCAAAGATCTAATGGAACCCTCTTCTTCAAACTAAGACATCTCAAACCAAGATAGACCTTTCTTACAAAGAAAATATTGTCATTCCAACAAAATCCAAGCCCACCCTTGCAACAAAATTTAATTCAATCCTACAACCAATAAGGCCTAGTGGGGGAATGCAAAAGCCACAATTAGCATATTTAGCTTGGATAACTCTTTCACATACCTCTACAACCTCTATCCTAGGACAAAATATTCATCTCTTGAATTTGATATACCCAAAACCTCAAAGTCTTTTGTTTATCTGATATCATGGAAGCCATTTGAATCATGGAAACCTTCTATATCATTTAAGTTTATTCCAAAGGAAGTTGGAAACAAGGATCAGAATTAGTTGATGATACAAATCCAAATAGAGAAGTTAGATGGAGCACTTTTGATAAAGGTGGGTCCCAAAAATATCTCTGAAAACAATGAAAGAGATTTAGATCTTCTGTACAATATAGTGGTACATGTGGTCTTAAGAAAGAATCGGCCCATGGCTCAGCTGGGCTAGAGGAGAACGACTGAAATTGTTGTCTAGTTCGGGGCTTGGAAGGGAAAATTCAGGCTCTAGTTCTGGTTGGGTTACTTCTTCAAGCCATTAGATGTGGTCTAGCAACCTTATATCTAGTGGAGTGACATGGGTTTGTCAAGGGCTCAATCAACTAAGTATTTGGGCTCTTCTTCTAACATGGGTGGTTCTTCTAACAAGGGCAGCTCAGAAAGTTCAAAAGAAAAGAAGAAAAACCATCTAATGTTATGATTCTTATGAAGCGAATCTCCATGTGCTTTTTTTTTTTTTTTTTTTTTTTGGGGGGGGGGGGGGGAGGGAAAGAGAGAGGGGGAGGGGGGTCGATCTTGTAGGTGGCACCTTCAATTGGGTTTTGAAGAAATTCTTTTTCAATCTTATCATAGGTATCTTTTTGTTTGGGGTTCTATAGTTCACTTGCATAAATTTTAAATGGTTTGAACTTAAACAAATAAAGGTGAGTTAGGGGCCCTTGTTTATTCTTCCGAGTTTGAAATACTTTTAGTAGACCTAGTACTCACTCCCAAAGATAGCCCGACCCCCTTCCACTTCCAGTTATGCTTGCAAAATCTTAATAAAAACATTTTCTCCAACACCATATATCAAGCTCTTGGAAAAAATACATCTCTAGGCCCTCTAAAAGGGATGACAAGGATCTTCGACAGTTTCCACTTGATGCATATGATGTTCCACAAGTAGTATTATGTCGTTGACAAAGAATAACACAGGGAACCTCCTCCCTTGTGTTGAAAACCGCAATGAGACATACCTATTTAGTTACTTCCTCAAAATACATTAGGCATCAATCAGGCACATTGGGTGATATAATATTAATCATGTTCATTTGTTAAATATTGTCAAACCTCACTCTTAGCATTGCATCTCTTTCTAGGGTCCACAGTTAGTATCTCTTGCCAGTTGCCACCTTGAAAGAATCAATATTATCCATCACAGGTAATTTCATGAGCTAGTGTCAGGGTATACAGAGTCAGGTCTTTACATGATTCGGATCTTGGCTTTGCCAGAGACTGCAGGGTCAAGTCTTTAACCAGTTCTTGGCTTTGACCATCACCCTTCCATAACAAAGCTCAAATTCTTGTCTATCAAGCCTAAGCTTTGTTGGTGAGGAACCCCAGCCGAGTTTGTAAGGGATATTTTTTCCAATAGCCTTCTGTTCAGGGGACAATTACTCATGCAATTGCGCTCCTCCATATGTTCAAGCAGTATGTAACTCTCTTGCTCTTTCTTTTTCTTTTTCTGTTTATTTTTTCTGGTGATTAACAATTTTTTGTGTCTTTCTCCGTATTAAACAGAGATTCAGGAGGTTTAGGATTTCTTACAGAATTCAAATAATGGATGTAGGTTGGTCGAGTGGGCCTTTTTATTAATGTCATTTCAAAAAGATAATAATTTATTCACAACAAAAATACTATACAACAATCAAAGATCTCCAAAGAGGGATAAGATCATAAGAGAACCACAAATTTCCCCCAATTCATAACAAGCCTTTATAGGAATATCAAACACAAATATACTGAGTTTAGAATTAGTAAAAAATACATATGTTCTTCCTATGATCAACCATATTCAGTTGCAGCCACAAAACTTCTTACAGATTCCACGCAATTGCATGACGAGCCAAACCAGGAATGTTCTTTACAAGATCAACTAAATAGCACATGGAAAATTTATTTATCCCAATTTTTTTCTTTAAAGATTCCATTTTTTTCCTCCCATATTTTTAGCGGAGTCACAGAGAAAATACCATGAAATAGAAAAGATGAAAACACACAAAAAAAAAAAATCTATGCACCTGTTATTCGAAATAGAATTGATGTGATAGTCATGCGCATGAGCATATATTCTTCGACATCTAGCCATAAGGCTTGTCTCATGGCTCGCTACCTGAACAGCAGGAATGCTACAGGTGTTAGCACAGCAGAAAGACATACCAAAAACAACTATTTACTTCTTGCAAAATGTAAAAGCCACTCCGATGTTATAGCAATCAACCACACAACCTTAATGGTTAAAGGATGTGTGGCTTACCGTTAAAACATGAAAAGAGACATATAAGATTAAATAATTTAATAACTTTGTTTTTGGATCAAACACACCGAAATATATTGATAAAAAAAACAGCCAAAATATATAAATGAATTTAATAACTATAGTCTTTTAATATAATACCATGTTTAGTCAAATTAAATACAACAAAACAACACAGTTCCGTCAAAAAGGCAACATAGATTGAGTACAACTACCACAGGCAAATGCAGCGATGGAATGCCGCCTGGCGGGAATGAGAAATTAGTTGAACAATTCGGTAACCTCTCAGACAATCCTCCATTTGCAAGATGCGGTTTGGAGCTAGAAGACATACTTGTACCAGCAATGCTACCATTTCCAACAGTTTTTGACGAGTCCACATTCATGTCACTTATTTTTTTCACTTTCTTTTCTTGTACCTGGCTCAAAAATTAACCAAAAAAATAGTTTAGAACGAAGCTAACCATGAATCCAAAAAGGCAGTTGTCCCCTTACTGAGATGCACTTTACCTATTACAACTTTATAAGCTCCAATTCTCTTACAAAAGCTAACACTAATAAGGATGTCTCCTTTAATCAACTAAAAAAGATTGTAAATATAATCATCAACAAATTTCAATGGATCAAAGCATAGAGGACAAAGGTAAAAATTAAAAACATAAATAAATAAAAGTCGGTGTGTCAATGAGCAGAGCAAAAAAAAAAAAAAACTGGATCATTTTAAAGATCCACTGTTGTTATTATTCTTGGCAGTGAAACCATCAATTTGAATATCATAACTTCATAAGCAAATTTTACAGCAATACAGACATAAGTAAGGAAGGAACTTTTTACAAAATAAGAAAGAAAGAATGATACAAACACTATGTCTAACTACATGTTTGTTCCATCACCTTCTGATTGCCAAAAGGTGCTAATATCTATAAGGGTCAACAGATCCAGTGATCTATGCAATGTCTCTAAAGGTAATGCTGTTTTCTCTTTATACGATATATGCAACTGCTTCCTATATATGTGCTTGGGTTTACCCATCAGTGCAAAAGAAAAGTAAGTGTGCGTTGAAGTTCAAACAGAAAATAAGTAACCAACATTTTTTATTGGGAAATTGGAGAAAACAAGAGATATGAAGCTAAACGAGAACCTGCTGCAAACTTTCCCTTTTTTGTGTGTGTGGCCAACGTGTCCACCAAAAAAAATGGCAAAGACACGAGTACAGTTTGGATGCCAGTTACTCCCAATTTAAAGTATATAAACCAAGTACAATACCATTTTGAAATATTTGAGTGTCATCTGATATGAAATAATTCATTACACAATGTCAATCACATAATGTTGCTTTCTGCATTTTTATTAAGTTTCATATCAGCTGACTTTTTTTAAAAGCTAACAGTGTATGTAACTAGGACAATCGCATAATGGTGTAGGCTAGCATGCCATCCAAAACTATGATGAGCAAGACATGATTAGTTAGAGACGTATTTGACAGCAGCGTGATAATGCACCTAAACTTGGCTTTGCATAGCACACTCACCAAGATTAGCCAAATATAGTGTCATCCAAAAAATAAGATATAGCAGGGCATGTTTAACTAACCTGAAAAGATCAGTCTGCACTAAGTATGCAGACTTACACATAGCATGTATAATCCTATGTTGAAGAAGGGGTTCAATTATTTATACAAATGGTAAGTTTTGAACTTCTTCTTTCTTTCTTTCTTTTTTATTGGGGGGGGGGGGGGGGGGGAACAAGAATCGCTGATTCACTACATCCATGGAATCACAGGAGAGTGAGAGTGAGGGTGAGAGCAAGATGAATGGAGTGAGTTTCATACCCACACATGAGATACTTGAAAATGCCAGTAGAAAACAACTGCCTCAATATACATTGACAAGGAAATAATAAATTGGTTCACATAAAAGAATCTCTTGAAAAAGAACATCTACTTCTTTTTTCATTTAGTCAGCGGTAATCATACAATTGAACAGGAAATCCAATTATAACAAAAGATCTCAAATTAAATGCTGTATTCCTACCTTCCAAAACTTTATTGTTTTGTCATTGGTAGATAGAAGAAACAAAGCACCATTAGCTGCCTGGCACCATCTTATCTTGTTGATCTTCTCCTCTATTTCCAAACTCTTGAGATAGTCGAACTAAATTACAGAACCAATGCAGTTGCAAGGGAATTAAACTCCAGAATAAGCGAAGGTATAATCCACAGAAACGGTAGTTTGAGTAAACCAGAAAAGTAGTACCTCGGGTTCATGACTTTGAAATTCTGTCTTGTAGCGAAACTCGGGATGCCTACTAATTGGGTAATCCATCCTTTCTAAATCTCTTCGATGACCATGCTGAGAATTATAATCAGAGAATGAAACCACTGCAACAATATATCAAGAATCAAAATAGGTAAACATGAAAATGGACAAGGTGACATACATCTCTTGTATCAGTTCTTTCAAATAAAACCACCCGGCCTCCTCTATCACCAGTAGCAAGATGGTCCCCAGTTTTATCGAATTCAATGGCTGAAATGATATCAACTGCAAAAAAAAAAAAAAAAAAAATTCAGGTATCAATAAGCTACTACACACCGTAAGAACCTTATGCTGTTAACCAGGCATAGAACACATGCTAAAATAGGTGGATAGAAGAATATAATCTTCATATATCTAATGTGTTCTTTGTTCACTGACCAAGGCACAAAATATTGAAGATGGGGCACTAAAAAAATTGGAGGCTAAAGGAAAATAGAAATACTTGATGAGCTCAACAAAAGCATACTGGTCGAAGGAAGGTTACAGAAAACTAGAAAAACAATAACAATTTACAGAGCAAATGCCCAGGTACGACATGTTGCCCAGCCAAGAAAAAATTCTCTGAAGGGAAACTGGAATGCTAAGAAAATTAGAATAAGAATGCATAGTTGCATACTTCCAGGAAGCTGTAAGAAGTACCAAGAACCTTGCTGTGATTATTAAGGCAATCAAGATGGTTTTGGGAATGGCAACTGTGAAGTTTCTTTCAGAGTAATATGAATTTCAGAAGTTTTTCCACTTTTTCCGGTTACAGAGGGGAGGGGCCTTGAGAAGTCGCAAGACATCTACAGTGAAATCAGATTCCTCTACAGACCTTGAAAATGGATAAAAATGGCCAACCAGTAATATGTCTCCTTTTCTATTTGTAAGTAGTGTGAAAAGTCAACATGGCTTGTTGTAAGTTTTATTGGGTAATGATAGCCAGAATGCATTTCCTTCGGGGCAACTGGAACAAATTTTCATGTATAACATAAAAAACCTGAGGTCCACTCAACAAAATCTAAAAAAATTTCAAACTTTCCAACGTTTTAATGTTCTTCACTTTGAGGTTCACCTTGATTTTTCTCTAGATTAGCAGAACGGCAATGAATAAGATTGATCAAACCAGAGAGAAGATAGTGCAGGTTGAACCTAAGGGGATGGCAATAAACCGCAGAGGATGTGATTTCTAAACACCAACTCACATAGAGGATCATAGCTTTAACTAATGTTGGCTTGAAAACTTAAACTAGATCCATATATGAGTTGAAATCATTGGGATGTTTTCGCTTTTCCCTTTTCAGATGACAACGCAACCAGAAGATGCAATTGCGTTAGCAGTATAAACCTTTCTGCGCATACCAACTAAGAACGAAAACGATTAATAGCTAAAATCCAAACACCTTCATTTACCAACAGAATATCATGGGTGTAACAAATATTGAGTGGACAAACAGTTGGGATGCTTTTACGAAGAATTCTACCACGATGTGTGTATTCGTAGTCTAATCCTTCTCATGCATACCAGCTAATAACAGAAACAGTTAATATATTAGTGAATCGGCGCAAACACAGGATCTCACACTTTCGAAACCTAAAATCAGACTAAACCCAGCTGTGATAAGTTCAGTCACAAACACTAGTTGTTTCTGGAGAACATGGATTGTCGATTTTCTATATCCACAAATTCCAACCAATACAGTGATCAATCTCTCCATCTCAATCTAATACAGAAGGTCAACGTTTCACCATTTTGTGATCAATTTGAGACACACAAACACACTAGTGAACAAAACCATTCCGAACAAAAGCAGTGATGTTTGCATCATAGATCTAGACACAGAAAACAAAACCCTAAATTGATAGAGAGAAAAAATGGAGCAAAAACCCCAATAATTGTACGGATCTCAAGAAGAAAAAGCTGATACCTTCTTGAACTTCCTCTCCAGCCGTTCGTTCTCCAAATACTTGCGAGAATTTCCAGTCGAGCGGCTGCGGAGGCTCGACAGGTGCAGTTTCTTCATCATTTCCACCGTTCATTCTCCCAATTTTCGAAATCAATTGAAATCAGGTGCAGGCATCAACGATCGCTCTCTGTCTCTGTAGGGGCTCTCCGAGTTACAAGATCATAGAATCGATTCATCCATCAAAATGCGCGAGAGAACGAGTTTCGATTTGCGTGCGTTCTTCTCTCAACAACACAACATACAGAGAGAGGGCTTGAAGAAGAAGAAGAACGAAGATGTCTCTTTCTTTCTCTCCTATTTTTCTTTTCTCTTACTTTTTTTTTTTTTTTTACTCGCTTTTTTTTTGGTTGAAGGAAATAACGGAGTAGAAACAACGTTCGGGCTTTCGGGGACAAAAACACACACTGAAGCTTCTATAAATACGCCTATCGTTGTTGGTACATATATATAAAAGTTTTGCGAAGTAGGGAGTGACACTGTTTCACCCCCTCAATGGTAAGACTTGTGGACAGTTGAGATTGATTGGAGGCTGACATCTACCAATCTCAAGACAAATTAACACGTTTTGCCCACCGTTACTATGTCCACCCACTTTCAAACACTATCACTCTATCATTCTAAGTAACACTATCACCCCCATCATTTCTAAGTAACATCACCATTAAATAGTCCAATAACTTTTTACTGGTAATGGACTGCGACTTGATACGCAAAAAGACAATGTTGTTCTAACTTGTAATAGATCATCAGAACACCACTATATCGTAAGAACGAGATATCTAATTGTTCTATGGTTAAGAGTGATCTCTATGGATTGTGGCACCATAAGCTTGGACTATTAATTATTGAAGTTCTATTACGATCAACCACAAGGAATGTATTAGAGATCTCCTAAAACTAGGTAAATATGAAGTTATGCAAGATGTC
Source organism: Berberis vulgaris (assembly GCA_963556465.1). Classification (NCBI taxonomy): domain Eukaryota; kingdom Viridiplantae; phylum Streptophyta; class Magnoliopsida; order Ranunculales; family Berberidaceae; genus Berberis; species Berberis vulgaris. The sequence continues at coordinate 71,115,440 of OY747130.1, forward strand.
TACGAATAGGAAAATATCAAATGCTCACACAAAAAGAAAAGGATAATTAGCCATTTTAGGCCTTTCGAGCTGTTTCATATGGATTTTATCGAAACAATAGATACTGAGAGCTTAGCGGTGAATCATTTTTTTAGTAATGCCAAATGGCCATCCAGATACACTTGAGTTGCCTTTCTAGGGTAGAGAGAGTTGGATTAAAGGAAACAAATTATATGTATTATTTTGAATTTGTTCTTTCAGTACATCCTAATATATAAATTGGTAAGAATAAAAAGATTTTTAAGAAAAGTAAACAAAAATATTAGACCAACAATATGGTTGTTTATACCATAATTTTCTTGACACGTGCTCCACCCGTGGAGGCAAAGCGCATGATGAGCACGCGAAGATGAGTCTTGTGTTCTGCATGTAGAAGATGTAGCACGGATCGGGCACGAGAAACCAAGGGCAGGAAAGTGTACTCCTGAGGAGAGTCTTTAGAGAGAAACCCAAACCATGTGCTCGGCATGTGTGTTATCTTTCTTCTCTACCAAGCAGGAAAAACTAATGGAGGACAATTCATGAGTATTTGGCTAGGCATCGCTAACAAAGTGATGTCATTAGTCACCTGCACTGGGGAATAACCAATGGGAAGTGAAAAAGATGGGGAGCTCAAAAGGTAAATCATCCAATCGGATACGAACACGAAAACGTTTTTGACAATGGGTATCCGGTAGGGGTGGGCATCCCATCCTGTGTCGATGTTTTCGGGTCCTTTTGGGATTGATCACACATGTCCATCCCGATCTAGAATGGGATAGAGATTTTTAATCCCGCTTATCTCGTCTCATCCCGAACTTATTTATTTGATATTTTTATTAATTTAATTTCAACATCTCATTCCGTGGGTGTTTCAAGAGGTTGTGGCTGACAACATTTGGCTGCATGGACTAACTTGAGAGCCTTATACATCATTAACTTTCAACTCGTTATTCTCCTATGATTTAAATTTCAATTGTATGCAAAGGTGAGATAGCCAGTTACTTAACTATAATCACCTATTGAAGTTTTATTTGTTCTAAAATCCGCTCTAATGTGTTGCATCAGTCCATTTCAGAGCATTTTCATTGTCTGCAATTCAGTTTGAAAAATTGGCCTACATTGAGAGTTCACCCTGCCCTTTTTTATGCTTAGTATTTTTCATGCTACAGTGATTGCAACGAAGCTATAACACGCTTCAAATTGTTGCTTGTGGAATGAAGTATCAGTTAAAACAATAATTTGACTATTGTTTCGCATCAAATAATGGATATAATTATGTTCATGGTTTGTTTGACAACATGCAAAAGGGTTAAGGTCTATTGTTGTATGCAAATCTCATGATGGTTGGATTGTTACAAATATTGGAATGTGAGTGGGTTAAAATTGTGTGTTCTGTGTGCTCAACTGCAGGTCTAGTGTTGGGTTGTTGCGTTATTTGTCGATGTTGGGGATTATGTTATGAATGGTAGTTGCTGAATTTTTGTGTGGCATTGTAGGGTGGTGATTAATGTCAATGTGAAGTATGCGGGTTGTTGTAGTGTTGGATGTGGTGGTACCATTAGTTCCATTGTGAAGTCTGTTGTGATCAATGGTGATTGGTTTACTGTTGGACTCTATGGTTGTAGTTTTATAGCTAGTGTTGTTGGTGAAAGTATTGGTGTTGGTGTGGAGGTTTGTGATGTTATTATGTGTATTCATATTGGTGTTAGTGTTGTTGTTTTGATGGTGGGAGCTTAATGAGTGAATAAATACAAACATGATTGGCATTACTGTGAGTTTAGACATTTATTTAAGTAATAATATGGTAGACAATAGTGTGAACCAAACTTGATTTCATTTGTTCTATATTATGCTCATTATGTCTTGTCCCGGCCCATTTGGGATGAGACGAGATCGGGATGAGGTCTATCACATCCTGAAGATAAAGCAACGAGATGAGATTGGGATGAGGTTCATTCCATCCTACCCCCAGTATCCAATTAACTATGCTAAATAGTAACTTGAAACCACTTACAGGGAAAATCCAAGTTAGAACAGCCAATCCAACCACGAAGCGTGGATTTAAGACAATAGAGTAACCTAGTTAATAACACAAGATAACGACGGGTAGGGGTGGGCATGGGATGAGATGGACCCATTTCTATCCCATCCTGTTCATTCGGGATCGAGACGGGACGAGACGGGATAGACCTCATCCCGACCTTGCCCTATCTCAAACAGGATCGGAACGGGATGAGCACGTACTAAATAGTCCTCCAATAAAAATAGCAAAAAAAATTTTTATCTCACATTACTCACTCACCAATGATGTAAAATTTATATACATATAACTTACATCATAAATAATAATAGATGTTAAATAAACAAATATTAAACTTTTTTTGAATACAAATAAATATTAAATTTCATTTAGAATTAGTGATTCAATTCATTTATATTTCATATAGAATTTCATCTACATTGATTTAATTTCAACACATCCTAAACTTTAATTTAGAAGAGTATTTTGATTAAAATTAATAATAATAAATATTAAATAAATAAATTCGGGACGGGATGGGCGAGATTGAAAAATCTCCATCTCGATCTCATCCCACTCTAGATCGGGACGGGACGGGATCGGGATGAGTTTGATCAATCCCAAAATGACCCAAAAAATCGGGACGGGTTCGGGATCGCGGGATGGGATGCCCACTCCTAACGACGATAGTCGGATGGTAGTGTCCAACCATGTCAGGTGAGAGGGAATGAAGTTGAAAGTAGGTGTTTCGGCAGTTGCATATCTCGGCAAAATATCTTATTTTACAAGATTATCAGATCATTAAATGCAAAGATATGGATAGGTAGGTAAGATAGGTAGTATAAATAGAACACTTTTGTAAAGACCCAATCCACATAGTAAGATATTGTCCGCTTTGGGGCTTACCACCCGCACGGATTAAAAACTTGTTTTAATATAGAGATCCACACCCGCACATATACAGTATGTCCCCTTTTCTCATCCAGGCGATGTGAGACTATAACACCTAGGTAACTTGTCAGCCTCTGAGCCCAACACACCTAGAAGCCAACCAACCTCTAAGTCGACCCACAAAATGAACTGCCAGCCTCAGAGCCTACCCACACAAAGTAGCCCGTATGAGTCTCGCCCACACAAGGTTGTTATAATCCACCCCTTTAGGGCCCAACGTCATCGTTGGCACACTTCCGACTCGGTCTAACTATGATACTATTTTGTAACGACTTGATCCATATGGTAAGATATTGTTCATTTTGGGCCTTACCACCCGCACGAATTTAAATGTGTCTTACTATGGAAACCCAAGCCCGTACATATATAATATGTCCCCTTCCCTCACCCAAGCGATGTGAAACTATAACACTTAGGTAGTCTGCCAGCCTTTGAGCTCACCCACACTTAGTAGCCTGCCAGCCTCGCACAAGGAGTTGTCAGCTTCAGAGCCCGTCCACACAAGGTAGCCTGTTTGAGGCCCACCCACACAAGGTTGTTACAAAGCCGACGAGGAGGAAGTTGGATTCTGAGGGAGCTCAAGAGAAACTCAATTCCAGATCTCAATTGGATTTCTTATTTAGTTTTATAGTTAAGAGTTGGTCGTTTATAACAAGGGAAAACCTCGTTTTGAGTGTTTTGCATAAGTGAAGGAGTGAATACCAGCAAAGGGATACATGACATAAATAATATGGGATTATTATAATGATAGTAGAGCTTAAGAACAATGTCTTTTTATGTCTTTAACCTGATTTTTTGTTTACTCAAAATGTCACTCCTAATTCTATCATATGCATAAGAAAAATCAATAGGTATGTGAATAGTGGTCAGGGTTATTTTTGTCATTTTAAATGGAAAAACTATTATACATGTGTACCATTTTACCCTCTCAAATTCAGATTATTTACGATAAAAAAACTCGCCCCTCTCAAATATTGTTAATTATACCTAAGTCCTTAACATAATTTATTTGAAGCCCCTAATTATTTATAAACTATACATAGCCCTTAATATTTAGAAATACAATAATATTTTTTATTCACCCTCCCAAACTCATGTTATTTACATTTTAACTCAGCCATTTAAACATTTATTAATTACACCCAAGACCCTAACATAATTTATTTAAAGCCCTCCAATTATCTATAAATTATAAAAAGGCCATAATATCTAATTTTTTTATTTTAATCAAAGCCCCTAACATATTTCATTTCAAACATTCATTAACTATACTTAAGCCCCTAATATATTTTATTTCAAACCCTCAAATTATTTATAAATTATAAAAAAGACTTTTACATCTAAAATTTTGATTTTTCATTTTGCCCCCACATTTCATATTTTTTCAATCAAAACCAGCTCATCTTAAACATTGATTAATGAACAGTAAAATGTGTATATTTTCAACATGATTTTTAGTTTTTAATTTTTCCCTCGCCCAAATTAAACAATGCTCATCATATCCTCGTCGTCGGCCTTCTTTTTCCTCTTATCTCGCCTTCCTCTTTTTCTGTTTTGCAACCACCCCGCCCCCTTCTTCCTCATCTTCTATAATCTTCACCTTTACTTTACGTGCACGTAGTGTGCTTCCACCCCTAGTTAGTGATAATGAGTGTGGTTTAGTCCACCAATTGTAGCTCAATTGATCGAACATCCATTATCTTTGTGAGAGGTCGCGGGTTCGAGACTTACCATTTAGGTTTTTGCAAGTTTTCGCCTGATTATTAAGAGCACGTGTGCTCCACCATTGATAAGCCTTTGGGTATTGAATGCAGTTGCTTAGATGGACTAGACCAGAGCGAAGCAAAAACAAGTCTTCATACAAGGAGGAGGCGATAGACCGAAGCGAAAACAAGTCTCCATGCGAGATGAAGGCGACGAAGATATTAAGTAACAATAATATTGTAGCATTCGAGCCTGGTTTGGGTCAGTCATGTAACCGTTGGACATAGATGTAATAAATAAATAAAGGGTCAATGACCAATTTTTAAAAAACAGAAGAAAAAAAAAAGTGTTAATTTTGAATATGTAGAAGTGGGAAGCAGGAAAAGTTGAATTGTTTTTCCCTCTACTTGGCTCTTAGGCTAGATAAGCGTGATATGTTTTTCATTCTCTATTGCCTCCTTCGATGTCGGGAGTTCTCTAAGCTAATACTAATGAGGTGTTCTTCATTCTTTATTGCCTCCTCCGATGTCGTTCCAAATTAGATTTTGTTCCTAATACCAATTGAATTATGATACTAATGTGACCAATCTAATGTTAATGCTAAGAGACCTTGTCTTTTCTATTCTACTATTTTTCAGAAGAACATCACAAGTTAAGAATGAGCAAAACCTTAGCCCATAGTCCTATTAGCATATACAGAATGAGAGAAGAAAAAAAAATCATAAGAAACCACCCCTATAACTACCAAACCTTTTTAATAGCCCAATTCAAGCTGATTTGAATAAACTGAGCCCCTGACATCTAGCGCGCTTGAAACTAGGTTTATTTATATAAATAAGGTTTGGCACGTCATACTCTATTCATAAAAAAAGATTTGGGATCACGCTGGCTAGTGAAAAACACTCAATGAACAATGCGTTTTTTGTTAGATTAATTAACAAAAGAATACTGGGTTCGGATTTTAGATGAGGTGCTTTATCATCGAAACATTCCTTGCCTAATTGACACACATTAACACCTTTTTTATCCCCACCCAAAGTTTAATGATTGGTGGAAATATGGTGTAGGGCTGAAAACCGAACCGACGGTTCAATTTTTCACCTAAACAGTGAACCGAACCGACTCAGGTCGGTTTTAAATTTTTCAAACCGAACCGACCATTAACAAAACCGATCCGAAACCGAACCGATTCTAATTTATGCAAACCGTAACCGAACCGAACCGACTAAAATCAAACCAAAACCGAACCGACCGACTATTTTAAACATATTGTATTATTTATATATAAAATATATATTATTTATTATATATTCAGTCGGTTCGGTTTGGTCGGTTAAAATCACATAGAAACCGAAAATCGAACCGACCACTTCAGTTTTGAATTTTTTTAAACCGAAACCGATCCGAACCGAATTTAAACCAAACCGATTGGTTCGGTTTAGATCGGTTTAATCGGTTTGATCGATTTTTTGTTCAACCCTAATATGGTGTACGAATGAATTTGATTTGCATATTCTTAATTGATATTTGAATACAACACAAACTTGTTGGTGTGGTCATGTGGGTATTGCTTGTGTTTGTGTGGCATTGGACATTATTGTTTACTTATGAGAGACAAACATAAAACAACTAACTTAGAACCCACCATTAGGTGGAGTTGAAGATCCAGAGTTATCTTTCAAATTGAATTATTGTAAGAACCCGAGATGAAATATTGTATTAATCAAGAAGATATGAACTCTCTGGTGAGAATTTTAGTGAAGATTTCATCATCAATATTAGCACTTGAAGTTGCAGTTGATGAAAAAAATTTGAAGTTGCAATTGACGAATAAGATATTGAAGTTGACTTTGGTGATGCAACTTATGAAATTGTTGAGCTTGACACAAATATTGAGATTCTTGAAGAGCCATAGTGGGTGAACCATTAGTGGTTGGACTATCAGTGGTTGAACCATCAGTGAGTGGACCGTGATTTATTCTACCAAGGGACTTTGTTCCATTCAATGGAGGGGATGAAGAAGTATTACAACCATTACAACCATTAGGTGTTATGTCGAGTGTTGTTTTGCAACTATTAGGTGTTATGTTGAAGGTTGTTTTGCAGTCAAATGGTACTATGTTTAGGGCTTTTTGTCACGAGTCACAACCATTTGTGTTGTTGAAGGGGTTGCTAGGCTACACTTCCATTTTAAGCGAAGGTATGCTCCAAATTTGAAGTCACAACCATTTTAAAGCGAAGGTATACTCCCAATTTGAAGTATATAAACCAAGTACAATACCATTTTGAAATATTTGAGTGTCATCTGATATAAAATAATTCATTACACAATGTCAATCACATAATATTGCTATAATATAATATTTTGACACACCGATAATTTTGGTTGAAGCATAATTAATGTTTAAACATTGATTTAATAGTCTAAACATTGATAATTATGTAAAATCAATGTGTCATAATTATGCCTAAACATTGATTTATTATGTGTTTAGACACATTGATTTATAATATTTTGACCAAAATTATTGACACATAATATTTTGTTGAAGGGGTTGCTAGGCTACACTTCCATACACACGACTAAATGAAATAAATCTTAAAAACTTCATTATGTAGAAAACCTGACAACCTAACTCCATTAAAATAACATGGTTTACTATTACATTCATTACAGATAAACCTCCAATATCCACTACCAAGCTACAAAAGTCGTTCAATTTCATTTCCATTTCAAAATTGACATTTATTTTAAGTGGCTTCATATTCATATTTTGTGTGGGTGGAGTCACACGTACAACTGCAGTTGGTGTCGGAGTTGCATTCACTGCTTTCAAATAGTCATGTAATCACTGGAAGCTACCACAACTATTGCACACCAAGAACCTCTTACTTAGACTCCATGATTGTTGAGATTTCAAGAGTTGCATTGGTGTTGAGCATCCTTTCGGGCATGAGGTGTTTTTCCAGAGACATTCCTTGTACCATTGACCATCTAAGTTACAGTGAAAAACATGTTTCGAGCTACCACTTGAAGAAGAAACTCCTCAAACTTTCACAAACTTTCCTTTGGGATCAATGTTATATTTTTCAACCTTTCCCTGAACCTGAGCATCCTTTCGGGCATAAGGTGTTTTTCGGAAGACATTCCTTGTACCATTGACCATCTAAGTTACAATGAAAAGCATGTTTCGAGCTACCACTTGAATAAGACACTCCTCCAACTTTCACAGACTTTCCTTTGGGATCAATGTTATATTTTTTGCAACATTTTCTTGAACCTCTTTCATAACATTTTTCAACCACTTAAACTTGCTACGAGTTGGGAATTGACATGGAATGTATTTCCTCCCTAATGTTAGTCGTTAACCGAAAGTGGTCAACATCATAAATCAAGGCAACGACTTGCGCCACATACACTGTATACCCATGGGCAAGTAGAAAGAAGTGTGACAATGTAAGTTAGTTAAACAAATTTTGCTATTTAGCACCAACATTTGCTGTTAGGTACACATCTTCTCCAACTACTCTAGCATGCAGTAATGAAACGACGATGAGTTTAATGACAAAAAAACAAAATCAGACTTCACTCACCTCTCTAGCAATGACACATTATCCACCGGCCATGATAGTAAGTTGCAAACTCAATCACAACACTCCCCCCTTCCCTCAATTAATCTCCCTCACTCCCTCAACGCGCTCCCTCAATTGTTCATCCTCGCTCTCACAGTTGCTATATTTTTCTCACAGTCCAAATCGAATAAAAAGAACGAGTGACATAACCTTCACGTGAGGGTATTTTAGGCATTTAAAAAAATTAATGTTTTTCGATAATCAAACCCATTGATTTAATAGTCAACACTCATAATGGGTAGTACTTACTAATATTACTTCACTTTGAAATGGGTAGTCAAGCAAATTTCTAAAAAACAATCTAGATATCACTCTACTCTGAAAAGAAAATTTGTGAAAAATAAGCAATTCACACTCTTAATGTTAATTTCCATGATAAATTCTATATTTTATGGATAATACTTACTAATATCTATTATTGACTTTATACTATACAGATAAGTTTGATGAATATGCTTCCTAGGACTTATGCATTAGATTATGAACTTTGTAAGAATAAAAAAAATGATTGCATAGACCATCGTTTAGAGGGTCTGAAGTCATGAATCACCAATGTTTGTAGGTATCATCTCTGAAACCCTCACAAAGCTATAACTCATCAATTAGGGGAAACCTAGAGGTTTAAAGGCTTGTTGCATATGCTAAATGTAATCGTAATTCCTACGAAAGTAAATTAGTTTTAGTCTTTATTTTATTTATTTTTTTGCTCGAGGACTAGCAAAATATAGGTTTGAGAGGATTTGATGAGCATATAAATTAGATATTTTATGCCCATAAATATATAATTGCTAAGTCTAATTATCTAATAAAAATATCTTATTACATATACTTTGTGTATTTTGTAGAAATTCAATAACTAATCTCAAATCATACATAAAGTGACACCATTAGGCTAAGTTCAACAACTATAAAGCCTATTGAAAGCTCAAACATGAACGACCAAAGATTTTTAAGCCAAAGACCCATGAAGTTAAGCTCACAAAGCACCACCATTAATGGATCTCAATAAAATCAATATGAAGATTTGGACATCCACATAGTTAACTTTATCATATAAAAAAAATATCTAAAAACTCCAAAAGTGTTAAGTCAAACTCCCATATTCTTATATTTTGACCCATTGCCTTATTTGCATAATTCACATCCAAGTCAATTTTCCTTATTTGCATAATTCCATCACTTTTATACTTTTCCCTATTGCACTCTATCATCTTTACCCTTTTCCATATTTCACTCCATCTTCCACAAGCATATTTGAGATCAATCAAGTTTTTAGCGTTGCTGCGGAGGATGACAATGGAAAAAAAGTAATAAAATTCATCTTTTAATGCTTATCACTAGTGTAATTTAGATACATTATCATCATCATTTAGGAGCTAGTTGTTAGTTTGAAAATTCAAAATCTTTATATTTATGCATTTTTAGGGTAATTTAAATTTTATTGCGTATTGTTTTCATTATTTCGGTAAATATACATGACTCGGGTTTTCAAGAACATCCTTCCATTTTTCAGGTGGATCATTAGCTTGTGAGACATGGATTTTTAAAGTTGGACCACTTTTGTTGGAATTTTGTAACCCACATGAACACGATGTTTGGATGCAATTTTCTTTATTACACAACTTTGTTTGATGATTTTCATGCCTCTAAATTGTTCTCAGCTGTGTCAACTTTCCAAATCATGTTCTGAAATTCAATTTGGGTAGTGGTTTAATTGCAATTTGTTAAGCTAAAATAAATCCTCCCCATTCGAGGTCGGGCGTGAAAGCCTCGCCCCTAATCCCATAAACTGTAGTCCAAGGACTAAACGTCGACCGCAGCTACTACAGTAATTGTGGCGTTATAACAAGCAATTCCTTTTTCCAAGCCAACTAGCCAACCCTGGAAGGAGTTATTTAAACCAAAAAAACACAATTTCCGCAAACACCGAAAGTAAACTCAACTTCACTTCGAAACCCCAAAAACCCTAATTTGGGACTCGTAAAACCCTAAATCCTCCTCTCATCTACTCTACCATGGGCAAGCGAAAGAGCCAGAACAGGTCGTCTTCATCGACCAACGGAGGGTTGAATTACCAACAAGTCACGAACATGAGTATCGAGGAAGACCAAGTGCTGGAAGAGTCTTCAAACGTCCTTGATGAGTCCACTACTGCCGTCGAGCCCATTATCGGCAGTGACAAGACCAGTGCTGACTACTACTTCGATTCCTACTCTCACTTTGGTAACAACAACACTTTTCTTCTTCTTTTTACTTGCTTCGCAGTTCTATTTGTGTGTTTATGTTGTCAATCTGTTTTTTTTTTTTTTTTTTTTTTTTTTTTTTAATGTTCGGAGTATGGGGTTGAAGTGTAGTGAGTAAAGTTGGAGCTTTTGGTGGATGGGGTGGTGTTTTGGTGGGTTTTATTGAACTGGAGGAGTGTGAAATCGTTTGCTCTTCAATGAGGTTTGCAGAAAGTTTGTATTTTTCTATGTTTATATTATACAAATTTCATATTATGAGGATTGACAAACAATTGACAGATACTCGATAGTGAAAAGCTATTATTTTGGGGATTGTCAGAAAGTTTTGGTTTAAGTGATTATAATTATCGGGATTGTGGAAAGTTTTGATGTTGCTTATTGTTTGGATTTTCTGTAATGAAAGCTTTAGAATGCCTGACCATACACTAAAATGCACAATGCAATTAATTGCATAGTTAGGTTGTCCGAGTTCATTTAGTTTGAGACTTTATTAAAATTCCAAAGCTCAAATCCTTCTTTGTGATACTATTTGAGAAAGACCGACTTATGGACAAGTAGTCGTAAAATTTGAAGAAATCTTTCTTATTAATAGTGTTATATTTTAGCGCAGACATATTGCTTCAGGTACTGATTTTCTTTTTGTTCTACATTTTTTGATTGCAGGTATTCATGAAGTAAGTGATTGAAGATTGGATATTCACTATTCAGCAATTGAACTCCTATGAATTACTTACTGACGTGAAATTTTTTTTCAAATTTTTTTATTATTTTATAAGCTAATCACCTAATAATTGTCTAATCATGATGTTTAGACTCTATATGGTATTTAACCCATTGGTGAATCTTTCTAGAAATGTTCTGTTATCTTTAGCATTATGTGTATTAAGCTTTCTAAATTCAGCAATTCTTCGACAAAATGTCTTATTTCTGGTTATAAAGTAACTGATTTTTGTAGGCTGCCCTAGCCTGTATCTTTTTTGTTTTTAAACTTTAAGTAATGAGTTTGAATTATCCATTAAAAATGAAGTAACTGGTTTTGATCATCATGCTGGGTTCCAGAAAACTGACTATAAGTTTGTCATCAGACAAAATGTACCATCTTCGGCTAAGTTTGTCATTCAGACTAAATGTACCATCTTTGGATTTCTTTTCGGATTCTCTTTCACAAGTTCCCAAGGTTTCCTTTTCGCTCTCAGGATGAAATGTAATAGAGTTAGTATACAAAAGAAGGTTCCGATAGAAATTGTTAGCCAACATTTACTTCTTCCTGCTCCTTTGTTGGTCAAGACTTGTACAGTTAACCAAGTCTGAACTAATGATATATTCCTCAGTCTGTTCATTCTTTCCCAGTTTTCCATAGTCAGTCTTTAGTCTACTGCCAAGCTTAGAAAAGGAACCCACTCAGAACTCATTGCTGCCTTCTTTCTGCAAAGTTGAAGCTTTCAGAAGAGTGATTATGATCTAAGTAGTTTTTAAGATTATGAATCTAAGTAGTTTTTAAGATTATATTCCCTCAACTCAACTGTATAAGAGGTCAGAGATGATGCATCTCTTACTCTGTTGCATCCTCTAGATATATGCACTATTTCATTTGCTTGCAAAACTGTTGATGCATAGCTTCGCCTTGTGCTCGCTTTGTTTTGGCATCTCTAATTTTTGACTGCAATTTGTATTTTTTCTGCTCGTTCTTTTGACTAATCTGATCATGTTATTCAACATTTTGGCTAAAATACTTTTCTGACCATAAGCTAGGTTATCTGTTTCTTATTGTCATGTAGGAAATGTTGAAAGATACGGTGAGGACCAAGACCTATCAAAATGTTATTTATCACAATACCTTTCTCTTCAAAGACAAAGTAGTTCTTGATGTGGGAGCTGGAACTGGAATTTTGTCCTTGTTTTGTGCAAAAGCAGGGGCAAAGCACGTGTATGCGGTAGGTGGTTTAATTTTAATCTCTTTCCTATTTCTCTTGTTGCTCTTTCCATTGTTAATGAAATTGATTGATGAATTTATGTTTTTTTAACTTGTTGGATTAATAAGGTTTTTATTGCTGCTAGTAGAAGTACTATTGTTGTTTCTTCAATCCATCTTAGATATTATCTTTATATTCTCAATCTGGTCATTTTGTTAATGTGATTGGTAAAGTGAGAGCCTTTTTTCCGCGTTGTAGGTTGAGTGTTCCCAGATGGCTGACATGGCAAAAGAGATTGTTGAGACAAATAAGCTTTCCCACGGTAAGTCCCCTTTTATAGTTTGTTTGGACTTTGGAGTGAATATATCTAGTTTGGTATCTCATGTTTCCTTCAGCTTTTATTATTTCTTTGTTTGGCGTGTTTTTCTCCTAAACTTTCATATTCATGTTTGCAGTAATCACGGTTCTGAAAGGGAAACTTGAAGAGATTGTACTTCCAGTCACTCATGTGGATATCATAATCTCAGAGTGGATGGGCTATTTTCTTTTATTTGAGAATATGCTAGATACAGTTCTATATGCACGTGATAAGTGGCTCGTAAGTAATGCATTCTTCTCAATTTCTTCCTCTTAGATGTTTCATCCTTTTTTTGTGCCAATTGATACTCTCGTTAGGCATTCATCATTTTCTATTATCCGCCGTGCCCCCCGGCACTCACACAAGCAACAAACATAAGCCATTTGATTCTGACTTGTGACATGCAAAGCCTTTGTGGGTTTCTATCAACCAGTGTCGGTGAGCATACTACAGAAGGAAGTCCAAGAAAGAAATCATTCTGTGGATAAGCTTGTTACTTGTTACTAATTAACAAATGCATTAGCCAAAGGGGTCGTGGTCGAGTGGTTAAGGACGTGTGGATTTGATCCCCACGTCCTTGCTTCAAGACCCGCCGGCTGCGGCATTTGTTTCGGGGTGATGTTAGACCCGTTAGGTCGCATCTCGGACGCAGGTTACGGACCCTGTGCTAAAAAACACCGGCTCAATTTCCAAAAAAAAAAAAAAAAAACAAATGCATTACCCACATTTACATCTCTGGTTGTGAATTTTGTTCTGGTTCTCGATTCAGACTAAGTATCATTTTTATTCTGTATGCAAGTACCTTTCACATATTTTGGGTCTGTATTTCTGTAGTTGCTTGTATATGTTCATATTACCCCATGTCACTTCATTTGTTTGTTTCAAGATAGTAATTTCTTCATTCCTTGTGAAATAAGGTTTGTAATTGAGATGTAGCTTGACTTGCTTGTGTCCAGATACCCAACGGAGTTGTACTACCAGATAAAGCTTCTCTTTATTTGACAGCTATTGAGGATGCAGAGTACAAAGAAGACAAGATTGAATGTAAGCCTTCCCTGATATTGGTGGTAGAGCTAGGTTATATATGGGTGCATGTGTGCATTAGCTTACCCATACATGACTGTACTCCTAACTATTGATGACATTGATCTTTTCAGTCTGGAACAATGTGTATGGCTTTGACATGAGCTGCATCAGGAAGCAATCAATGATGGAGCCTCTTGTTGACACAGTTGACCAAAACCAAATTGTCACGAACTGCCAACTACTGAAGGTGATTATGATAGCCTTTTCCCTGTATTCCTTTTCTTATGTAGTTTGTTAGAATCTGCGTAGTCTACATGGACTAATTAGTATTCTCTACCCAGACAATGGACATCTCTAAGATGACTTCTGGAGATGCTTCCTTTACAGCACCCTTTAAACTTGTGGCGGAGCGTAATGATTACATCCATGCTCTTGTGGCTTACTTTGATGTTTCATTTACAAAATGTCATAAGTTGATGGGCTTCTCTACAGGTTTGGTTCCTTTTCTTTTTGTTTCTTGTATTGGACTTGTACTTCTGCTTTCACTTTATAGTTAATTTACATATACAATTACCAAATTATACTGTGGTTTCAACAAAAGATGTTATCAACAAATTTCACTTGCAAAATTGTATTTCCTGTTTTAATAATCTGATCTAGTGGAGATGGATAAGGATAACTCTAGATTAGCAGTGCGTACTTTGATAGATTAGAATTACTTCTGTTTGTGTATTCCCATTGGTTCTCTCGTTGGTTTCTTTTTGAGGTATTGTTTTGTAATCAAAACAAAGAACCAACTACACCCAACAAACGCCAAACTCAAAAACAAAAACAAAAGCAAAAACAAAAACACAACTCATTATGACTGTGCTTGTCCCCACAACTGTCATTATCTTATCTTAATGAACCGTATGCACCTCACGTTGTTGGGACATAATTCCTTGATATCTTGCTTTTGGTGATCTTTTTATTTGCATCAAGTTGATCCAAGGTGGGTGTTTCCCTGTTACATACTAGTACAACCAATAAAATACTGATAAGGGCAATACACCACATGACATTTACAAAACCCCGCCTTAACTTTGTTACTGTACACCTGCCAACTGGACATTGATCAGTGTGCATGCATCTAGCTTACATAGCAGGTAACAAGGATCAGTCTCGTAAAAAGAGTTGGCCAGTCCTACGAAAGTAATGACAATCACATTGTGTTTGTAGTCCAGTTTTTCAATGTTTCAAGTTGATGACATCTTTTATCATGACGTGATACTAAACATGTGTTAACGTGCTGCACTTAAGCACAGTTGCATTTCTAGGAACATCTCATGTTTCATTGTGCCTATTTCAGGTAGTCTGTACTTTTAGATGCCCTGCAGAATGATGCTTTTGTTTTGACAACTTCGAAACTTTGCAGGACCAAGATCCCGGGCCACGCATTGGAAGCAGACAGTCCTCTATCTGGAAGACGTGATAACAATATGTAGGGGGGAAGAAGTGGTTGGGAGCATGACTGTTGCACCCAATAAGAATAATCCCCGTGATGTTGACATTACACTTGAATACTCGCTGAAAGGTCAACGCTGTCAAGTTTCAAGAGTTCAGCATTATAAGATGCGGTGACTTTGCAAGAATTTCACCAACCTATTATCTAGCCTGTTCTTTAAAAGGCGATTTCATTAGAAATAGCCGGAGAATGACAATGATGCAAAATATGTATCGTCTCCTTTCTTTGTAACATTATAAGAGTGATGCTAAGTTATAACAGGTTCATTCATTAATTTATTGCAGTTTTTGGATGATGTTCAAGTTTATTTGTCTGTGTAGTAGCTTTCACACTGCTATGTATGAGTGGTTATGATCCGCATTTTATCTGGCATCTGATCCTAACTATGACCTACAGTTTGAAACCATTCTAGTGGTCCATTGAATTACAAGAGTTGCTTTAGATTGCAATTGCAAGAGTGCCGGTTAGACAAGCTACAAGAATTCAAGTGAAAAAAGAGGCAAACAGTGGTTTGATTGAAATATTTCCAAATGAAATTTGCAATTTAATTTATGTGTCAATTGCAATTTCTTCATATAATATATATAGCTTATTCAGTTTTGTTTTCAATTAACATTCATATTGCACTTTTTCCTTGAGATTAGCAGTCAACGTGTCTTGACTGTCAATGCACGTGCTAGCTTAAAAAATGTCATATTTTACTGTCCAAAATACCCTTTAATGATCAGAAGGTTGAGATTAAAAGTTGATGCAATTAAAATCGAGGGCTGGGATTCAAATTTTTACTAAGACGTTGGGTTAATCTACCAACTCCTCCTTCATCGCCACCGTTTTCATTTCACCACCAACAACTCTCACTTCTGCTTCTATTACTACATCTACATGTTATTTCACTGTACATTAAATATTCAAGCATCAATAAGTGCAAAAGTTTTCTAAGTTTAGATGGCAAGCTTGAGTTGCATCTCATCTTCATCATCTGTTAGGTTAGTTCTGTTCCAGAGGGCAAAGTTAAATTCAAATTTATTTTAAGAGGTTAAGTTACTGCCAATAATTTATTTTAAGGGGTTAAGTTACTGCTAATTAACAAAACTTAATTGATTTTCTTGCAGATCCCATGGTGTCACAAGCACAATCAAACAAGTGAATAGGAGGTTTGAAGTAGACAAAATTTTGAAGGAGTACATGTACATTGGATGTTAAAGTACAATGTAAATTCATTTGATATTTATTGGATGCTCTTACAACAAAGTTTGATGTTCTTGCAACAATGTAAATTCATTGGATGTTAATAGCATATTGTAATCAAATGGCTTAACATCTTTGCAACTGACACAATATCCTTGCAATTCAAAACCTGACATAGCAATGCCACTTTCAAGCATCAATAAGCAACATGAATTCAATAAGTCTGACATCCTTGCACAAAATCAACCTGAATTTATAAGCATTCGATACCATTTAGTACTTAACAACTTCAAGTGTACCATAACAAACATTCAATATCATACCATACTAACCTGAAATACAATCCATTTAACAGAACTTGCAACCAATACAAGTGTATCATTTAGTGTACAATACCAACAAAGAGATGAACCCACACAAGCGTATCATTTAGTGTACCATAATTCGCTGCGGATCTATGTGAGCTGACTCACCATCTTCTGCTGCTTCTCCTCTTACTTTCTCTTATTCTTGCTGATCATGCGCACCACCACCCACCATCATCACTGCTTGCTGTATCTGCGCGTGCATTGACACCACGTGTGCTAATCTTATACTAAGTCGAGCAACAGGGTTGATTGCTTTGACTCTCCTGATCTTCTCAGTAGTGATACAAGAGGAAACATTACGAGTCTTACTTCCTACTTTGCTCGCTCACTGATTGAATCTTCCTCATCAATGCATGCCTTGACAACTAGGAGATGTTCTGCATTAAACACCGAGTAATCACCATATTTTTATGAGCTTTGCTAGGGAGCAAGGGATGGGTACACCCATCCTCCTCGAGATGAGCGCATCGCCATGGAGATGCATGATGTTGCTCATCTCGAGGATGATGGGTGGTTACACTCATCCCTCGCTCCTTTTTCCTCGCTCCCTCGACCCTAGAATTTTCGTATTTTTATTGGCTTGATCTAGAGCTAGTTCTAGATCTATCTGATGTTAGTCAAATCACTCTTTTATATATATATATATATATATATATATATATATATTTTTTTTTTAGCAAATATGGATCTATCAGGTGAAACTTATCAAGACAAGTAAATACCTAAAAAAAATCATGAAAATCAAACATTTTAAGTGTCACAATCTTTGGAACAAGTTAAACCTAAGTTAAGAATAGTTTACTGACATTGGTAGTCCTAACACAAAACCTCAAAAGAAAACAGGCTTTAGCAGTACTGGCACGACATCAGGGGGTATTCAATTATGGATTTTAATAGACTGTAGAAGATTTTAAAATCCATTAAAATATCGGGGTATTCAATTAAAGATTTAAAACAATACATGTAAACCTAGGGGTATTCAAATACATATTTTAAATGATTGTTTCATAATCCATTAAAATCAGGGAGTATTCAATTCATGATTTTCAAAAATCCACCAAAATTAGGGGGTATTAAAAAAGTAATGGATTTTAATGAATTTGTTGAAGTTGTGGATTTTGAAGGATTTGTGAGTGAAAAATATATATAACAAAAGTTATTCCAAATCCAACCTCTCCCCCTCCCCCCCTATATTTCAATGAATTTATATTGGCTATTGTTAAATAACACTACCATTTTCACTAAAGAACGCCACCATCCAATTTTTTTTTGTGATATGCTCAAAGACACCACTACCTTCCCTTCTCTTCTTTCTTCACAAGAGCAGTACCACCTCACCCCACAACTTTCGTCCACATCACCATGCCCTACCACCGCTGGCTGCACCACCACCCGCACTTCCTCTTTTCTTTTGTTCTTGTTCTTTATTATTATTATTATTATTATTATTATCATTCTCTTCCTCTTATTTTTTCTTTTTCTTGTCATCTCTTCATCTTTTTTTTTTTTTTTTTTTTTTGTTTTTTTTCTCTTTCTAAACATTTGGTAAGATTATCTGTATTCAATGAACATTTTGTTTGCTAAAATAAGCTTTGAATTTCTCCAAGTTTGATGCATGGTAATCGTTTACAAAATTCATTTGTAGAAGTTTTGATTACATTTTGCTTGTTATATATACTTATGAAGCAGAATTTGATGTTATTCCATTGTTACATTTTGCTTTAGAGCCAAAAAAAAATATCAACAATTGTTTTTTATATACACATCTGTATTTTGTTTTTGCGTGCACATACAAATTTAAGGTGTTCTAAAAAAAAGTATTAAGTAAGGATCCTCAAAAGAAATTATTTGCATTATTTCTTCTTTTTAAAAGAAAAATAGTTATTTGTATTACTTTTGGATCATATTCAATGTATTTGATTTTTTTTAATTTAAAATAAAATTCACGTAGCATACAAACAATTGTTTTATTGATATTTGAATGATGTTTTATGATTTGTGTTGACATGAATAACAATGTAGGTGACGTTATTTCATAACTTCATATAATTAATAGCATATTCATAAGAATTTACAAAAATTTATAAGAATCAATAGAAATTCATAATAATTCTTTATAAAATTTAGAAAATCTAATAATAAAAATCCATCAAAATCCACAAAATTCAATCACTTAAAATATATCAAAGTGAAGTAGATTCTGTTAAATCCTTTTAAATATTTTAAAATTCATGAGATTTAAAATTTTGGACGGCTATTAAAATCCCTGTTAATGTTGTTGTTTAACTCCAACCTTCTTCTTCTTCTTCTTCTGCCACAACCGATGAGCATCTCCCTAACCACGGACAAATCCGCAGAGAGCAAAAGTGGAGAACTGGCTAGTGTACACGCCGCTCTCATCCAAGTGCCCGATGTTGATCTGAACGGAAGCGTGGTCCTTGGAGGTGATCAACCTGTTGGTTGTCGAACACTTCCTTGGGATGTAGAGATCCATGTGCTGTCCCTCTTCGTTCCGCATCTTCGCGAGTTTTTAAAGGATCTGAAGAAGAGGAAGAGCAACGAAGTACCTGCTTGAAGATGAGACCACTCTTATATTCCAATTGCAGTCGAATTGAAGAAGAAGAGCAGAACAACAAAGCAGCGATTAGTCAAGTCCCTGTATGGTAGGCTCGTTATCTTATATTAATTTGAAAACAACTGCAATACCTTATCAAACAAATCGATTACCCATTGTTGCAAGGGTCAAATCAAACCCCAAATGGATCTTAGTAATTGTGTTTCTTGCTGTTCCTTCCCAACCTCCAAGAGAATCAACCCTGTTGCACTGACCTTGAGATGCGCTAATCAAGCTCAGCGACAGTGTGGAGAAGCGAAGAGGGGGGTTTAGGGTTTGACGAGGAGGGGAAGGAGAGAAGCGGGAACTCTCGCAATCTAGACCGGCCATGAGTTCCCATGAGTTGATTACCTCTGGTTCAGACTGGAGTGGAGAGATTAGACGTTTGGTTGTGAAGTTGGGAGAGATTTATGAGCGTTGTTGATTGAGGAGCCTGTTGTTGTGGTTGCTGAGAGAACAAATTGATAGGAGGGAGACGGTGAAAATGAGGGAGAGAGGAGAAACGAACTAGAGAGAATGAAAATGTTTTCTCTCGTCTCATCAATGGTAGGAGCAGTCAAGAGTAATTCTTAGCCGTCAGTGTGCCTCCTTCAGGTAACCGACTGTTGGGATTAACATGTTATCACATCAAGCGTAATAAGCACGTTAAGAGCATTTTCGTATCCAAAATGGGCTAAATAATGTCACGTGAGTTGTTTGACAATCAAGACACATTAACTATCTTAAGAGAAAAGTATAATATAAATGTTAATTAAGAGCAAAACTAAATAAGCTACATATTATTAGAGAAAAATTGCAATTAACTATTGACGTAAAGTTTTCGGGGGTGAATGTAACGAGTAAAAATGCTTTTTTACTAGCGACAGGTTGATCAGATGAGAACCAATCCTCTTTTGAAGCGAGATGAGAAAACTTAAAAACTCTCGTGCAATGTTCTGTTTGCCCCCTTTTTTTTTACAGTTTCCAATATTTTGAAAGTAAATGACAAAACTAGTTGTGCATTCCTTCTCAGTGGGAGCATCCCTGGTCCCTGGATTTTGGTGTTGTTTACATACCTTGATAATGGTTAAACCGACTTTGCTAGGACACTTATGCCTATTATTTTCTTCCATTTCGGGAAACTGAAGAAATGGAGACCCAGTGTTCAAGAATCTGCTTTCATACTTAAAAATTCTCTCGACTCCGCTATTACTATAAATCAAAATATTCTTCATCTCTAATCTCATTTTATGTCAGAAATGTGCTAGGAATGCCACGCCAAAGAGTGCCTTCCCCAAAGCGGTTACACAAAATTTTAAAAATCAAAATTACTGTTGCATTTCACGAAGAACTACTGCTATGATCTCCATTTTTCAGTCAATTGTATTTTGTATTTGAGAACGGAAAAAAGAAATGTAACAAAGTGATGGAGTACTTTCCAATACTCTTTGTTGCACTAACATGTAGTACTTCATTGGCATGAATTTGAGTGGTCTATAGCTCGGCCTTTTTTCCCTTTGCAAGTTTCTTTGCATTTAGACTTCTCCACCATCTTTGTATGCGCCATAATAACTTGTCTGCATGCCTTTTTAATGCTGATCCTGTTTTTTGAATTCCTTTTGTGATCTTCGCTTTCCAGTTTTCTTTTGAAGTTTCTTTCTCTCTCAGGACTTTTCCCTGTAAGGCATTAAACAAAAATTAAAAAAGAAAGGCAAATTTCATTCATGAAATGATTTCAGCATCAAAGTTTATACATCAGCTTCAATGCTATAAAAAATGTTTTCTGTTGGTACCAGTTTTGAAGGGAGTTCTGTGCCATCATCTTCATCATCTTCTTCTGCATCTTCATCTCCAAGGTTATTCATGTTCAACAGATCCTCTTTGGAGTACATTTTCATACCGGGAGCTCCTGGCATACCCTGTAAGCATATTTCCGCAGATTGCAGATTAAAAACAGACCAAAAACTTGTGAAATTTTTTTAGTGACAGAATGTTAATGTACTGCCTTTTTCGATTGGTAGCTGTGATGGAGATTACCTCCATTGATCTCATCATCTTTTCCATTTCAGCCTCCTTGGTTGACTTGGCAACAAAAGGTTCAGCTGGACTCCAGTCCTGTCATTCAAAATAAAATGTAAGTTCATCAGTATTCATATTTTGTTTGCCAATTGAGGATGTGGTCACATGTAGCTAATGATATCAGTTTTCAATTTTCACTTGACCTCTGGTCTCAACAGTGCCAATGAAATAGTTTTTCAACATCGAGATTGGCTCCAGATGTAAAGCAAACTAAGCGTATCAGCAATCACAAACTTAAGACTGTTGCCATTTGCATGAAGCACCATTGTTTTAGAAGTTGCTGAAAGTTCCAGCTAAAAATGAAAATATAAAATTTAAGATCCTCTAAGAACCAGGAAAATGGAATAAAATGCATATCAAGCTCTGTTGTTTGATGGATCAAACAAATGGTCATTTATGAAGTGGAAAAAAATCAAATATTATAGTATGACTGAGGTGACATTGAACTGTAAAGTTAAGGTCCTTTATTTACCTTGTTGGTTCTTGGAAATTATGGTGTCCTTAACATCCTTATACAGAATCAAGGATGACCTAATTAACATGTTTAAAAGTGTGAAAATATGCTGAACATATACGTAGCAGTTCTAGCTATTCCTTTTGCTAGATAGCAAAACTGGTCCGAGTAGAGAGCAAAACTATTGGGATATTACGGGGATTATGGAATATGCAAAAATTCATGTTCAGATATCTGAATCACAAAAGTTAATATTGCAATCTGATACAAAAACCACAAGCACTCCTCCGCACTCAGTCTTCCTAAAACTGGAAAGAATTGGCTGAAGTATGAGGTTCCTCTCAAAGTGAAGGATCTATATCATGCCGTCACTATCATTTTCTTATATTTTTCTTTCAGATGATCGCCTTGCTTCATGAATAACTTGTTATAGTTTCCGCCTTTTTACGATCAACACTTTTCACAAACAAATCATCTTTTTGAAAAAATCTTAAGTATGTAGAAGTTTCATCACAGACTCCAATATAGCAGTCAGCTACAAGGAAAGGGGAAAGGCAACTAGTTCAAAATTTCCATCAATTGGACACTCATTGACATGACTTGCATATGCTTTGCACTATAAGATTGCATAGGTAAATTTTCATTAATTAATCCATATTGTTGCTTCCAGAAATCAGAAGTTGTGCAAACATATTTCTTTTCATATAAAAGAAAATAGACAGCAGTTGGTCATCACATTGAACCTTGACCATGCCACATAAGCATAAGTTACTAACTATTTGTTTCCCCATTTCCTATAAAGCTTCTAATCACAGTATAAAGGAGAGATACCACAAGTTTGCAAGGATAAAACTCGTCCTTCATCATATATTAATTGTTAGATCTTCATCTATCACAAAGCCATTGGCCTTGCACTAAATCCTTAAATAAGATTACGTTCCTTCATCTATTTATTATTTTCCAAATCCCTGTCCACCTAGTTTTATTCATCCTTCTCAATCTACAATATATTACTGGGAAGTCGGTATCATCAACCCTGCTAACAGACCTCCTGAACCCTAACATTTTCTTGCGCGCTAATCTTTGCTGCATCATTCCCAATCTGAAGGTTCTACATATATCTTGCACTGGTTTGCTGTTTAGTTGTATAAGATAATCTAATCCATGATATAAAGCTCTCATATGTTTGTATGTTGAATATGTTGAACTTGATAACAACTATTCTGCAGTGCCATTTACGTCATATCAGATGTATGCCTATTATTCTAATGCCAAAGATACAAAAAAACCAATTTAGAAGAGGAAACAAAAAGAAGCACGAGGAAACACCAATTTTTGTGGAGTTTCAACCACCGGATTGAGGAGAATCCTATAGTTTTATGGATCCTCTTAGTTCATCTATTCACTCGATCTTTTTCTGTTCCTCCCATATCACATAGAAAATCTTTTTGTCGTTAATTATTTTTTTTCTATTTCAATACTTTTATTTCGTTTAATTTTTAACTAAATTAACGCGAGGTTACTTAAAAATTTTTGCCTTCTTTTGAAATATCATGAATGGTTCTATAGGTTGAGCGTTTTTTCAAGGAAATATAGAATAGCGGGAACGTTTAAATAAGTTTGACTCTTTATCAGATCATAAAAACCCACTTTCCGAAGTTCCCTTCTTTCTCTTTAAGATCGAACATCAATTGCAACGATTTGATAGATAGCTCATTGGGATAGATGTAGATGACCAATGCCCCCCTTAGAGACGTATAAGAGGTTTTATCCTCGTACGGCTCTATAAAGAATAAATTTCTATAGATTTAGAATTTATGCGTCTTTCTACTGTAGAGTGATAGCATAGAGTGACAAATAAATCACTAAAATCCTCAAATCAAATAAATTAGATTGTGATTTGATTCGTTTATTCTTCTTCCTTCCTGCTTTTCTCAAAAAATCATTCGTACTTATAACTCGAGTTGGATAATTCTCAAAGAGTTAAGAAGAAACTCCCACCAGAAGGCTAGATATCATAATATCAGTTAGCTTTTGATTTATATGAAAAACTAGTTACCTTAGAAAGTGGAGGTGGTTTCGCAAAGCATGCTTTAGTAAGATCTTTACATAGATAATTCACCAGTGAATCGATCTGAGGCTTGGATTTGTAAATATATTCAGCGACATCTGTATCAGAGTACCCCATGACCTGAGATTCAAATACAGACACAGTTAGACATTAGCATTTAGGCCTGAAAATCTTCAATAGCAAAAATAGCAATTCAAACTGCGAATCACATTTGTGTACTAGACGGGGTCATACACAAGGAAGGATAATATTTTCACCTCTTGACAAGCCCGCTCAATCGTTTTACACTGTGAATTGCATTGCCCTTCTGTGCCTTGATCAACAAGCTGGAAAAGGAGACAAATATGAGATAATGAAGTTAGCTTTTTCAAACCATCAAAAGTGCCAGGTTAAACTATAGCTTTGTGGTTCATCAAGAGTACTACACTTGCAATAAACACTGGTCACAATTGTTCTGTTTGCAGCAAAAAGCCATAACCCTATCCTAGCATGGTCAGATTATAAATCAAATTCTTGTTTTGTAGTTACCACCAAGCAATCTATGCGTCACAAGCTTGAGACAGCATAACAATAAGAAATGCTTATTATGTACCCCAACCTGTCGAACTCCAAATACTAGCTCATGGTTTTTTTGTCAATATGTATGGTTTGATGCTAATTATCTATATAAATTTTGATCTTTATGTATAGGGCACATTCACATGACGAACGAAAGTCATGGAATAAGTAAAAGGAGTATGATATGGACCATTCTGAGAAATGGGCAAATAATACTTAAAAAAATAACATTGCGGATCACTTCTAGTTCTCAAAATTAAAAATATGATTAGCCGAGTCAGGTGGGCCGAAAAGGAAAGCCCCAACATGCCTTAAAGTGAACTATGGTTTCTTTGCTCCATACAATTTGACGAGTTCATTTGGACAAGCTTGCATATTGATTTAAAGCAAACTTAAAGTGAAAGATTATTTCATTTTGATTAAAGGTCCATTACGTTAGAAGGAACGTAAGCGCTAGGGATGAAAAACTGAACCGTTGGTTCGGTTTTTGGCCCAAACCTAGAACCGAGCTGACTTTTATCGGTTTCAACATTTTTTAAAACGAAACCGAACATTAAGAAAACCGAACCGACATAAACCGCAAACCGAACTGACTAAATTAAACATATTATATTATTTTTACATATAATATCTATATTAGAAATCAGGATGGTGTTTAGTGTTCGAGGTTGGAGATAAAAGATGACTGAGATATAAAGCACCAAGAGTGCACGGGTTCGATTCCCATACCCAATATTTTGATTTTGATTTATCTTGATATTTAAATTAGACTAAACTCTATTTATCATTTTAAACTTTGACATGGGGAATACTCTAGTTTATTATTTAAATTAGACTAAACTCTATTATATCATTTTTGGTTTTGTTCGTTAAAATCACTTAAAAACCGAACCGACCATATAGGTTTGAATTTTTTAAAACCGAAACCGAAACTGAAATGAAACCGAACCAATCAATCCGGTTTTGATCGGTTCAGTCGGTTTAATCGGTTTAGTCGATTTTTTGTTCAACCCTAGTAAGCACGACATACAAAGCTACGATCACCATAGTTATCAATATACACGATAAATACACGATGCATATCGCATCTAAGCCTCATTGATACAGTACATAATATCTTGTGATCTACTCGGGGATGTACTGACCTTGTACAAATGACGAGAATAAATGGATATATGACAGGCAATAGCTTGCTAATACGTGTCACACAATTCATACATCTAGAAGTGTTTTTGGACCTCCTTGCTTGACTAAGTCTTATTTTATGTTTTATATATATATATATATATATATATAATATAGTTAAAACCTATATATTTATTTTTGAACCATATGTTACGATATAAATCTTATATTTAGGCTTTCGATATACAATAAATGTTTTGATAATTATGACATTCACTACAATTTTTTTTCCAAATTTACATAAATGATTCAGATGAAACTCAATTATCTGGTGCACCTGCTCCTAGTAATACCATAGGGTCCCAAAATGCTTTGTTACTAGATTAAATAGACACTTGGAAAAGTCTTCTATACCTCTCCAACTAACTAACCCAATTAATTGCACAAGGAATTAAGCTCCAAAGAAACTTCCTGGAGGCTGAAATAAGATGTGAATATGTTTCTCACCATATTATAATGAACGCGAAGGTGGGTTTAAGTTTATCCCAATTCTTTCTTTGGCTGCCCCTTTTGGATCAACTTCCTTCAAAAGGCAATCTTGCTTGAAGGAGTATAGAAGTAGAGAAGTTGCGCTTAAGGTTTGGATGTCTGAATCCACTTGCTAGGTCATCTCCAATATCACACACATGTGCAAGAAGACGGAATTGTGTTTGCAAAATTTATAATTGAAAGCATTGGACAATCTTGTGTTTTGAAGAAAAAAAAACCACCAATCCAAAGCGTGCTATAAAATTAGTTGCTGTCTCACCACAACTTGGGCTTTCTTTGATATCTTCCAATCGACTAAGTGAGGAGTATTAGAGTGCCTATACATTGGTTTTCAAGTTTTAGTCTA
The DNA here is from genome assembly GCA_963556465.1 of Berberis vulgaris. Classification (NCBI taxonomy): domain Eukaryota; kingdom Viridiplantae; phylum Streptophyta; class Magnoliopsida; order Ranunculales; family Berberidaceae; genus Berberis; species Berberis vulgaris. Next base: position 71,142,144 of record OY747130.1, read on the forward strand.
ATTTTACCTCGGTGTAACAATTCATCAGTTAATTTTGTGACAAAATTTTCTAGATTATCTGTGCACAAGCACAACATCAATATACTGAGGGCTGGCTAATTTATAATGCAATACAACGAAACACAAACGATTTCGTAATTGTGTCTCTAGGTAAAGCCCAAAGATCCAATTTTGAACAAACAACAGGCAACGCAACCCCATGTTAAATCTTACCTCCAAAGCATTCCCCTTTTTGGCAATATCAAACCTCAGAATCCAATCTGCTTCCTGTTTCTTCAAATTACAAACATTCTCCGACATCTCAATGATCTGGAACTCCGAAACCTGATCAAAATACACACAACATGAGAACCCCCAATTCAAATCCAATCACTGACTCAGTCAAAGGAAGTACCTTTTTTGGAGAAATCTCAGCTTCCTTCTTCTTGACTTGCTGGTAGAGTTCCTTTGCGAGCGTTTGACAAACTTGGCATTTGATGTACGGTAAATCTTGCTTTCTTGCCACGGAATCTAGTTTTTTAGCACAGTGGGAGGTGAGTATCAGAGATGAGAGCAGCGGAAGAAGAAGAAGAAGAAGAAGAAGAGATTTTGATCTGCGCTTCTGCATTGCTAAGTCTTCAAAGTCCAATCCTGACCTGAGATCTGAAGTTGGTTTCTTGTATGTTTGAGTTTCCCAACTTAGACTCGACTCAAGTGACGTGTTTGGCGAGCTCTGATTGGCTGGAAGAGTTTGGAGTTTAAGATTTTTGCAATTGGATTCAAAATATTTTTTTAATTTTCTTACTAACTTTATATTGCGATTTAAGATTAGAACAATAAAATATCGTCCAGATAATAGGTTGAAAACATTAATAATATTAAAATTAAAATTATTTTATTTAAATTATATACTATTAAGGAGAACTTGTGGATATAAAAAAAACCCCTAATCCAATATACAGGAAACGTTAATTTCGGGTCCATATCGGATCGGGTATGTATAGATTCAAAACTGTATCACCGGATCCGAGATTCAAATTTAATCCCGAAACCGCTTTTATCGATTTGAAACAATTTGGATATCTGGTCCAATTGAATATATTGCTAGCCCTACTATGTTTAGTTGATTTTTATTTGACATTTGCTAAATGACACCATCATTTTCGCTGAAAGATACCACGATCCCAATTTTTTTTTGAATCTACTGAAGGACACAACCACCTTCACCTTTTTTTTTTCTCTCTTCACAGGAGCAACACCACCAGCTCGTCCCAACACCACCTCGCCCTGCCACCGTCGGCCAGCGGTAGTAGTGGTGCTTGATGGAAAAGAAGAAGAAGAGGTGGCGGGGTGGTGGTGTTTGATGGAAAAGAAAGAGAAAAAAAAAGGAAGAGAGAGGGGAATAATAAGAGAGGAGGAGAAGAAGAAAAAAAAGGAGGAGGAAGAGAAAAATAAGGGGTGAAGGGAGAGGTGGCGGGGTGATGGTGGAGCTTGATGGAGAAGAAAGGGAAAGATGAGAAGATAGGTGGTAGGTTTTTTTTGTTTACATTGGTGGCGTTCTTCAGTAGGTGGTGACGTTCTTCAGAAAGTAAGACAATGATGGTGTCCTTTCAGCAGAATTGGTGGTGTCATTTAGTCACTGCCTTTATATATATCGCACAAATATGCTTGAGGGCAGAAAAAAAAAGATCAAGGATAAGAGAAGAAGAATAAGAAGAAAATGAGGCGAGGGCAGGGTGGAGCAGTCAGCGGTGGAGAAGAAGGGACAGAAGAAAAAAAAAAGAACAACAGAGGAGAAAAAAGAAGAAGTAAAGGTGGCGGCGGGGTGGTGTGGCAGGCGGTGTGGTGGTGGTGGTTGTTCCTGATAAGAGAAAGAGAAAAGAGGAAGAAAAAATGAACAGCGGTGAGAAAGGGGTTTATATTGGTAGTGTCATGCAACACATCAAAAATAAATAAATAAAGTGGTGGTGTTCTTCAACTAAAATGGTGGTGTAAAAAAATAGCTACCATCTATAAAAACCAAAAAACACACCCTATCCATTTATAAAAACCCATAATAATTATGGGCTGATTCTAGGGAGAGAGGGCAGGCCCAACATCGCCCATCATCCTCGAAATGGGCAGTGATGCACATCTCGAGGAGGATGGGCGGTGTTGGACCTGCCCTCGCCCCTCCCTCGCTCCCTAGCAAGGCTCATAATTATGACTCAATCCAACCATCTGCCCCTAGTGGTACTCTTCTAGTGCATTTATTAATTACTTTGACAATATACTTATTCATTTATCAAATTCCATTTCGCATAATTATATTTCTTCCACATTTCCACAAAGTAAATAGTTGAGTTTTCTACACGATTGAATTAATTTACTATGTTTCTATCAAATCTCTAATTAGACATTAGTTCTTGGGAATTAGAATGGATGGTTGAGTCTAGAAGCAGTGATGGAGACAAAATTTTTGTTGAAGGGGGTGGAGTGATGAGTCATAGTTAATTAATGATAATGTAATAATTAATTATTTTATCATTTTTTTTTTAATTTGAACAATACATAAATAACCATACAAAACACCAATTGCTAAACAAAACTCCAACTAATCTAATAAAATATTTTCATTCAAAAAAAGATGAAGACCACGTTGGATATACAAAAATTAAATTCTATAATTTGAACATTTACACATCTACACCCAATAACATAAATATGTGGCATCTGAAAACTTGCTAACATATTCTAAGACTATTTGGGTGGAGTTAACTAAACTTATTTCCATTTCGTAAAACGAAGAGGGTCAATTCTCTTAATAGTTGCTTAGATTACCTTACAGTGCCACGTTAAGTAATGCACCAGGGAGTACATTCCCAAGAGCAAGCCCAAAGTGCATTTATTGATTGCATAAAGCAACCCACTATGAAAACGTTTTTCGAATTGCAAAGAGCAACCTAAAAAAGTTTCATCTACATAAAAAAGTTTTCCAAGGAAAGGGTACTTGTCAATATTTTAATATGATTCCATGGAATATCTACTATAATGCACCCTAGAAATTAAGCCCAGTACTCACATTGAGACTACAAGAACCAATTACCATATTACTAGTGCCTATAGGCAACCAACTTTGAAAAAAGTACAAAGTAGCACAAGGTGGATGCCTTTTGAAAGAGTATCCTTATTCAAAAAGCGTCCACCGATGCTCTTTCAAAAGGCATTCACCTTTCCACCTTGTGAATGTGCTAATTTATTCTCTGTTGAATATAGTTGATCCCCCTTTAATTGCTTATTGTGGGTCAAAACCCTGAGTTTTGAGAACTCATAACATTTAGATGGGGAAGATCTGGCTATCTGTGAGGTGGTATTCTAACCTAGACAGGTGACACAAGGAACTTTAGACTATGTTCGTCAAACATTCTCTCTTTCGTCTGATTTGGAGCTTGTTTTGCCTAGAGACAGTGAAAGCCTTGCTCGTCCAAGGTCTGGTTACATTATACTCTACCCTACAATGTTCAGGTCTAGGCATTCCCCCTGCTTATATGGGTCCCAACGGCTGGTGGGTAATGGTTGCAACCATGGTGAGGGCCCTTCAATCCAGACATTTCTTTGAACGAGAAGACTCTGCATTATGTGGTGAAGTTTACTGTAAGCCAAAGTCGTGTTTGCTTTCTTCGTTCACCTACTTGTTTGGGGAAGCCGAAGGATAATTATAGATCCTAGGCGAGGCCTTGGTTTTATGATTCCATGAAGTCTGGGTACTTCATGCTTGGCAACAAGCCCATTTTGGGGACATTCTGGGAGCCCAGGAAGTGGACTAATCTGCATCTGACTGAATAGGAGAAGGGAGCGCAGGTACGATTTCTTTCACTTCCTCATGTTGCTTTGGAGGAGTGTCTCGATTTGGATGCTATTGAGTAGAGTGGTTTGTACACTATGAATGATGTGGAGGTGCTCTAGTTCTTGAACATCGTAACTCCGATGTTACTGTTGCTCGTGCTGACGCTGTTGTTGTCTCTATCGAGGCGGAGGAGCATACTACTTCTGTTAGCGATGATGATGCTAGCATTGATGGGAAAGTGAGCTAGGCCGAGAACATTACGGATCTCGCTACACCTGTTGTCGTTGGTGGTGCTGGTTCGACCACCAAGAAGATGAAAGCTCCTAGGCCTGTCAGCTCGTCAAAGAGGTTGGTTACAGGTAATAATTTGGTTAGTCCTGGTCGTACTTTAAAGTGGAAGAGATTTGTTGGTTCTATTCCGGGGCTTGCTCAGAGTGCTCCTCGTCCGAGTTCTACTGGGAAAGATGATGAAGACGAAACTCGTCTTGATGCTCAAGAGGCCGAAGAACTGAGTCAGGCTGTGGAGAGAAGTAAGGTGGAAGTCTCTTGTCCATTAAGTAAGTACGGGAAGACCCTTATCTCTATTCATGGCGTGGGAGATCTCGCCAAGGTTTTGGATGATGATGCTCGTGTTGTCAATAATAAGATGACACAACTTGCCATGGAGCTGTCTCGTAATTCGAATAATGAAAAGACCATCGTTGACTTTGACTACAATCATGTTTTTGATGAGGTTGAAGTTGACTATGGTTTGAGCTCCAATTCTCCTCTTCCTCATTCTCCAACTCGTCCTGCCAATTTAAGATAATTGTCTGCTTCTCCTCCTTATCGTTTGACGCCCTACCATTGTTGTTTTGAAGAAGAAGCGTAAGAGCGGTGCTTTCATCATCACTGCCATTCCAATCATCAAACCAGTTACTAGAGGTGGAGCTTCAATTCTTTCAGATCCCACTGTCCTTCAGCCACAGATCACTTGGAAGGTGCCTGTTCCCAGAGAGATCCATATTAACTCGGATGGGAAGTTCAGTTGGTTCTCGAAGATAGAAGTGCAGGATAGTGCACATAATCTTATTGTCTCATGGCATAAGCATCTGGTTGAGAGGGTTCCAATGCCAAATGTCACAACTATCTTCTTGCGTAGCCAAGTGTGCACCTCCACCAAGGTCTTAAGCAGATAATGGAGGTGATGAACCATCTCACTTATGCTGGGATGATGGGGTCGGAGTACTAGGCTGCACGTGATCATGTGTCGATGGTGGAAAAGAAGATGGCAGGGCAGGCGTTGCTTATTTCTGACACTTTATTTCAAATTGATAAGCTGAAAGCGGAGCATGCTGAACAGGATAAGATTATTGATACTACTCGGGCTTCGTTAAAGGAAGTTGAGGTTGTCCGAGACAAATTTGCTTCCGATCTTGTTGTTTCAGAGGATGAGATGAACCGCCTGTGGGATTGGTTACTTGCAGTCGAGAGCTAATTATCTAGTGAGAAGGCTGGTCGTGATGAGGCAATGCGTATTGCTGACGTGTATTCTGCTTGTTGTAAGATTGCTGAGGAGCGAGTAGTGTAGCTGACCACTAAGCTTGCTTATGTTAAAATGTAAACTTCAAAGAAGTTTTCCACGGTTTTAGGAAAACTTGCTCTGACCAAGGATGAACTTTTTGCAGTCACAGATAAGCTCAAGGTTGCAAAATCGTTGATGGGAGGATTGACATCATTGACTTCATTGAATCGGAAGAAGATCTCGATATGTCAAAACATTGTGCCATGGCTGAGCAAGTCTTTGAAGACGAGGACGAAAAACTACAAATTCTGAATCCTCCAGAGTGATCCGACCGATGAAGGTCAATTGTCTTTTTCTCTCTCCGACCTTGCCGCTGTCGATAAAGCCATGTCTCCTCCTGTTGGAACTCCGCCACGAGTAGGGTATACTTATACGTCCTTACTTATTAAATACACTTCGTGGTCCGACGTGTTGATCAGGCCAGAAGATTTACGAGTAAGTCAGACTTATACGTCTTGACTTATTAAATACACTTCGTGGCCTGACATGTTGATCGAGCCAGAAGATTTACGAGTAGATCTGACTTATATGTTCTGACTTATTAAATACATTTTGTGGTCCGACATGTTGATTGGGTCAGAATATTTACGAGTAAGTCTGACTGATACATCCTAACTTATTAAATACACTTTGTGGTCTGACATGTGGATTGAGCCAAAAGATTTACGAGTAAGTCTAACTTATATGTTCTAACTTATTAAATACACTTCGTGGTCCGACATGTTGATTGGGGCAGAAGATTTACGAGTAAATCTGATTATACGTCTTGACTTATTAAATTGCTGGAGCCAAAGATTATTTAAATTTGGAAGTTTGTTGATAATACCTTTTCAAATGTTCAACATTCCATGGTATTTTGAGTTGCTCATTCAAATTTTCCAACCAGTATGTTCCCGATCTGTTGGCTTTCACCACTTTATATGGTCCTTCCCAGTTTGGGTTCAGTTTCCATGTGCCTGGTTCTTTTGTATTGAGTTGGACATTTCTGATTACCTAATCGTCGATGTTGAATGTGCAGGGCTTGACCTTTTAATTGTAGTAACTGGCCATTCTATGTTGGTAGGCCGTTGCTTTGATTGAAGCCTTATATGGTTTTTCATTGATGAGGTCTAATCCGACGCACATCGCTTCGTTGTTGTCCTCTGTTCGGAACTATTTTGTTCTAAATGTTGGCATGCCAATCACTAATGGTATCATTGCCTCAGATCCGTATGCCAGGGCAAATGGTGTTTCTCTGGTCCGAGTTCTTTTCGGATTTTGTAAGCCAAGAGGATGCCTGGTAGTTGGACACCCACAATCATTTTGATGCTTCAAGCTTCTTCTTGATTGTTTCTAGGATTGTCCGGTTGGTTACTTCAGCTTGTCCGTTAGCTTGCGGGTGAGCATGTGCTGAAAAATGGTGTTTGATGTTCAAGTTCTCACACAACTTTTTGACATTTTTGCCTTCGAATTGAGTTCCATTGTTGGTGAAAATTACTCTGGGGACTCTGACTTTGCATATTATGTCCTTCAAGAGGAAATTCTTGATTTGGGCTTCTCCTATATTCGCCAATGGTTTTATTTCTACCCACTTGGTGAAGTAGTCTATAGCTATGAGTAGGAACTTTTTCTTGTCGAACTGGAAATAGGCCTATGATGTCCATTCCACATTGCGCAAATGACAATGGACTATTCATCGTGGTTAAGTTTTGGGCTGGCATGTGAGTGTACAAAGCAAATTGTTGACATTTGTCACAAGTTTGAACCATTTCGTTTGCATCTTGTTGGATCGTCGGCCAGTAGTATCCCAACATTATGGCTTTGTGAGCTAGTGTTCTACTTCCTGGATGGTTCCCGCATATGCCGAAGTGAATTTCTCGTAGAACATAGTCGGCATCGCTGGGTGAAAGGCATCTTAGCACAATTCGCCAGCCAGTCATTTCATTTGCTAATGTGCCTCTTGGAAGCATTAGAAATGTCAACCTCTTGATGCCAAGCTTGGTTGCTCATCTTTACTACGTCTGGAGTAAACAGACTAATCTGCGCATCTGGATGGAAGTCTTTTGGGACCGAATCACTCTAGCACAGCCCTTCACCGTGTTCACTATGCCAGGGCTCTCTCAACAGCTTTCCCCTTATTCGCAACAATCAGCTATTTTTCACAAGCCGACTTAGAGTCTGATAGGGAAGAAGAAAACGAGTTATTCCTCAGACCCGTCGTCACCTCAATATGGGGACCGAAGCAAGACGAAGAACAATACAGGTGACACAGAGGTGACCTTTCACCATAAGGACGACAATCAAGCAACCCTTCAGCAAGCCTAGCAAGACTACAAACAAAGTCTTTCAACGAAAAGGGACGATCTAGTCCCACACCAGAAGAAGCCTCCACGCCCGCTTGCAGTAGTGTTTTGTTCAGAACTTTCGCCAGCTATGTACTCAATTTTGTTACATCTTCAACCCCAACCATATGTCGATACTCCCTCTCCAAGTCAGGAAGGGAAATGGGAGCCTTTGCCAGAGTATCATTCCCTTCAGACACAACAGTCTCCACCCCAGCGAACCAGTCACCGACAGCTTCACGCCCTTTGGACGAAGCTGAACGCCCACGAGCAGGCCTAGACACAGCACTAAGCCTATTTAGACGTGCATGAAAAGGAAACACCTCAGTTTTGCCTCTCCTTGAAGGGCTCGGGATCTTAATCTTCTGGAACTTCTTCTTCTTCGAGGAACATACGCCTTTAGGCTTTGGCTTCGAAACCCTAAAAAGAGTAGGAGCCTTCATGCCAATGAGCCCACAGTCCGCTGCGCTTGATATTGGAAAACTTAACGACATCCTCTATCCGTAGGTGAGGCATGTCGTGAAACGCGTCCAGATCCGCTTTATCCTCAGTAGAAAGTGGTGAAGTTGAGAATTTCCCTACGAAAAACACAATGGTCAATCTGATATGCAGTTAACACAAGCAAGACCAGAAAAAAGAATTGAACTTACTCAGTTGTCTGAATCCCCGTTCGACCGAATGACCAGCAAGTTCGAAATACGTTGAGTCCGCGGAGCCCATGAAACATAATTTCTGCCAGAACTTAAAGTCATCAGATAGATTGCCAAAGCAGTCCGACAACGTCAGCACACACAACGTGCTCGTTTATCTGAATAGAAGTAAGCAATTGGATCGCCCTCGAATAGGGCTGAACAAAAAACCGATCAAACCGACCGACCCGATCTAAATCGAACCAATTGGTTCAGTTTAAATTCGGTTTAGATCGGTTTTAAAAAATTCAAAACCGAAATGGTCGGTTCGATTTTCAATTTATATGTGCTTTTAACCGACCAAACCGAACCGACTGAATGTATATAATAAATAATATATATTTTATATATAAATAATACAATATGTTTAAAATAGTTGGTCGGTTCGGTTTTATTTAAGTTTTGGTTCGATTTTAGTCGGTTCGGTTATGGTTTGCATAAATTAGAATCGGTTCGGTTTCTGATCAGTTTTGTTAATGGTCGGTTCGATTTCGATTTGAAAATTTTAAAATCGGCCTAAATCGGTTTGGTTCACGATTTAGGTGAAAAACCGAATTGTCGGTTCGATTTTCAACCCTACCCTCGAAGATACTCGAACACCATCATCCTTCGCCCTGATCATAATGGCGATCAAACTCTTATACTTGTTCGACACCAGTTGTGCGGGCACAATGCCGAGGTACGCCAAAAATCCCAAATTTCTTTGATAACAAGAAAGCAAACACATGATTGAAGCATACCTCGATGAATACTGATGAACCCCTCTGGAGGGGACAACGATGTCAGATCGACGCCCAGAGTAAAAAACATCAGATCTTCAGGAATCTCGTATGTTTTACGGAGGACTTCCAAACTCAACTTAGAAAGCGACCTCTCCTCAAAGAACTTGCGACCCTTAGTGAACCGTTCATCGAAAAGCTGATTCAAGCTCACCATGAGAAATCGTACAAACTTTCGAGTATGAAGGTTGAGCAAAGTCAAAAGCACGAAATGCGGTACGACAAAACAAAGTCTCTGAGATCAAAAGAGTAAAGAAGACAAACTCCACGGAGAGGAGATCTATATAGAAAACAAAACTCTCACCTTTTTCTCTTTCGAACAGACACGCACCCAATGAATGAAACTCGCCGCTCGAGGAAACAACTCAAACTCAACCATAATGACTGCACAGTGGCTTCATGAAATGACTTGGTGGACCGACAAGATTACCCACCAACTCGGGGGGAGTAGCTGATGATACATCAAACCGTCATCTGATCAACACCGAACAATATCATGATAATCTCGTCAACAGAACAATGCAGGTCCGATCGCATTCTCAATCCAGCGAGGCCCAAACATCATTAAGCCCACTAGTGGCAGATTCAAGAACGTTGGACCTGAATTGCAGCGCCTTAATAAGACCATGCGTACGCAGTCAAGCCTAATACTCGTAAGCCCTAATTAGGCAAGAGTAAGCCCTGATAAGGCAAATATATGGGGGATCAACCAAAGACAGGCAAGCCAACAATACATCGGTTCCGACTATAAAACAAATACTAGAGTATAAGTCGGACAAAAAAACTTCTTTGCATGGACAACACTCAGAAAGGGAACCTATTTGGCAAATCTAGGAACATAAGTCGTGTAGGAAAACTACCCTACGCCACCAAAGGGATAGCCGAACAAGGACTCTCACACTATAAAAGGGAGATAAGGTCGATGAAGTAAGGTACGCTACAGAAACCCAATTCATAGCTTTATGCCTCTCCTAAGCCTTATCTAACTTAAGCATCGGAGTGTCATCGGTCGCCACACGGTGGTATTTGGCTCACGTGTGCTACTTGTGCAAGTGTAGGTCAAGGCAAGGAATGAGAGAAGAAATCGACTACATCAATAGTCAATACTCATTCCTATGATTCTTCTTCATTTTCGAATGGTCTAATGAAATGAAATGGATCTTCATCCTATTCACATAAAGTCTTATCTCTTTCTTTGTCTCTTATATCAATAGGACCTATGTTATCATGGTAGAATCTAACATCTACATAATTTGAACTTACATGAAATGGTTGAAGATCCGCATGTACTTCCTCAATATCACCTACATTCTTAAGAATTAACAGTTTTTCTTCGGTCTTATTCAACCAAATTTCCAAATCATCTAGCTAGCAGGGTTCTTTTGCTCCTTTTTAATTTCCTTGGCAGCAAAAGTCATTGGTAAAGTAAAAGCCACGTTGATTGCTACATTTTGAATAAGGTTCCAAATTGAATTATAAGACTACTCACTTTCCCATCAACTAGCATATCTTGTAATAGATCATTTTGCAGCTTTGAATTGATTTCTTCCTCTAATTTTGCAGGTTGTTTGTTTGTTTCTATACCATCCCTAGTAAACCTTGGATTTGGTTTATTAGAATTAGATTGCCATAGAGAATATTTCTTCCAAACCTTCCTCTTGTAAGTTGTTGTAAGTACTGAATTGAGAATAGGATATCTTGGCTCTAGGACATTCTATTCACCCACTAGAGTTGGTTTTGGTTTCAATTATTTGGGCTTATCCTTAATGGATAATGCTTGCAATGCTTTGAACTACTCTTGGATCCTACAAAACAAACCAGTCAAGTACACCCAATACTGACCCTTTGGTTGAGTGTTTTGAAATTCCAGATCCACTAGCCAAGGTTTTCGTGCCTTTGGTTTTGCTATAATTTGGCTTTATATTGTCTAGCCCAACAAAAAAAAAATCCTATGGTCAATCTTTTAAAGATGGGTTTGTTGGGCCAAGTTCCCCCAGTCAGGATCAATTATGGTTCTTTAGCTTTCACTTTCTTGTGACTTGTGAGTTCCTTCGCCTGGAAATTCACAACCACTATGCATTGGTGTTGAACACAAATGTTGGTTATCTTGAACACCACTTTACTTGATTAGTGGTTTACAATACCAACCAACATTCACACTCATCTCATTGACCGTTGAAATGGATCATTGACGATTCCATTGTTGAATTTGAAAACTTGAACTTTTCCTTTTACAACATTTTTTTGAATTTTTTGAATAGAGTGAGACCAAGAATAATGTCATTTACAATAAACTTTTCCTTCTAAGTTTTTTGAGTCGTTCTAGGCGGCGAGGAAACGAGCAAGGAAACGGGCGAGGGAGGGGGGTTTGACCCCCATCCCCTTCGAGATTCACACGGGCACGCATCTCGAGGGGGATGGAGGGTAACACCCCCCTCCCTCGCCCGTTTCCTCGCTCGTTTCCTCGCCATTTAGAATCACCGAAGTTTTTTTGTTAGGCAACTTGACTTCTTTTGGAAGTTTTCGCGCTTTTTCTTATTTTGGGTCCCTTTTGTTTCCTCATGTATGATTCAATATTAGCATTTCACTTTACCAAACTTCCCATGTAAAGGGTTCACGATCCACTATTTCAGCAACATCTATTTAATGGAATAACTATTCCATTCTTGTTCTTCTTCTAATAAAGCTTCAAATCTAGAAACATTGGCAATTAATTCATTGAAGTCTCTAAATTTTGCCATCAAACATTTTCCTTAGTTTAAATTCTACCATTTTGGGCCAATTTCATAAACATATGTTCTGATAAATTTATCTTACATTTGCTTTTAGCCTTTTTAAACCTATTGATGTATTAAGTTGCCTTTTCATCAGGTCTTTGATGTAATCATGTTATATCATGCATTGTCACTCAGAGTCTATTTGAAAGAATTGTGCATGAAACATATCTTGCAACTGTTGCCAACCCAAAACTGAATTTTGATATAAGCTTACAAACCAAGTGAAAGCTGCAATTGAACAAGCTCAACCTTTCTATCCAATTAGGGTAAGGCTATGTAGGTACCTGCACCCCCTTCCCGAGCCATTGGTCCTGGTAACTCATGTACTATGTCTGCTATTTCATTTATATCACTATATTAGTTGTTTGCTAGGTTGGGCAGTAGGAGTAGAAATATATTAAGTAGGGGTGGGCACGGGACGGGATGGAACGAGGTAGACCCATCCCTATCCCATCCCGTTCATATGGGATCGGGACGGGATGAGCGTGCTGCCTGTGATTGCTGCGAAGATTATCATCTACAAGGATTTGGCAATCCAACCATTTACTTGGGAAGTTTTTTTTTGGAAGGCATTTACTTGGGAAGTTGACTATATAAATAAGATGATTGAGGCAATGCAACATCAGTTCTACCCTAAAGTCTAAATTGATTAAGTACTGAGATTGTTTACACCACAACACATAACATAAGCTCCCTGTTTCAAAAGGAACTTCAACCCATCCATGTCATTTCAGCATAAAAAAACTGAGGCAGCTCTTTCTTTTTCAATGACCAAATCTCTACACCATTTTGAATCAGGATTGTGTTTTGCTTGTATCAAGCTTATAAACCCATAGAAAAGTCAGAAGGCAATCACTTTGTCTATATAAGGTTAAGAAAATATGCAATAACAGGTAGTGACAGTTTTCAAAAATAAAGATAACAAAATAGAATAGTGATAGGATAAAACTCGAGAATAACGAAAATTGACTCACTCCAACTAATACATAAAAATATTAATAATAAATATTGAAAAATTAGTTCGGGACGGGACGGGATTGAAAATCTTCATCCCATCCCATCCCATTCTAGATCGGGACGGGATCGAGATTGAATTATTCAATCTCATTAAAACCCAAAAAAATCGGGACAGAATCGGAATCGCGGGATGGGATGCCCACCCCTAATATAAAGTAGGAGGTTTGCTATACTGTGTTTGAAACCCATATATCTATTGCATGCATGACGTTGTAAATTGATGTGCAGGTTGTGGGTTTGCAGACCTATAGAAACTCTTTACATTTTGCCTATCACTGCGACCATTAACGTTTAATGGTACAGATGTTGAAATTGCACCAATATTTGTGTTATTGTTTGGTTTGTTCATGTTGTCATGACCAGTGTTTTGCGTGTTCTGAGTATTATTCAAGGGCGCAATCGAATGATCCAATCTTTGGTTAAATGAAGTCGTCATTGTTCTCATGTCACGCGTCATGTCTCCGAGATGATAAAAATCAGGATTCAACTACCTGTGCTATCATCCTAATTTATTACTCTGACGTCAACTGGTTTACTCACATGATTTTCAGTGTTGCCAACATTGCCTAATGTCAAAATAAGCACTGTGTTTTGGTTTCTATTATTGCACCGCCAATTCTTCTCTACCCTCGGAGAAAATGACTTCATCATTCCTTCATCTCGTTGCAACCATTATTAATGACAAAATAATCTAGAAAATGTCCCATCGGGTGTGCCAAAAATTATGTTTGTCGCGAAATGATCACTCCAAAAACATTAGGGTGTGCCAAGAATTCGCATAAGCGAAATTCCGATAGGAATCAGATTCCTCAAAGAAGCAGACTATGAGTTCTAATGCATCAACTAAAATGATTTTTTCATGCGCATTCACAAAATGTTTGAAACTTGTAAAGGAGATGAAGATCATTGAACAAATAAAAATGTAAATAAAGTAAAGTACATAAATTGTGAAGGAATCTAAGTGCAAAATTGTAATTGACATAAATTAAAGTATTGAAAAAGACATAAGAGTTAAGTCGTTTATGATTTGAACTTTAAAATGAACTTTTGTTGTGAGGTAGTCTTTACAATAATGTTTGGAGAACCAAAAGGTAGTTTACAAGCAAATAATTTTCTCATCCATAATTCGAAAAATCTATAACCAACGACTCCATGACATCGGGCTCGGTGTGGTTTCTAAATTAGCAAATGAAGAAGCCCAAATTAAGATGCTTAAGCCCAAGCTTCATACATGTTTATGGGTTTTCTATGATCGAAATTACAAATTTCAGCCCAAACACCAATCTTTATTTATATCAAACCGAGCTTCTGGCCATTTGGATAGTGTGCGTCATAGTAGTTTATTAGAATGCGTGGTTTTTTTTTTCCATCCACTTAACTCACAATGCATACTCCTTAACGGGACTTTCTTCATCGAATATTCTATGTCCATATTGGGCTTTTTTTTTTGCTCAACCAAACCTTGGAAAGATAGAAAAATACTACCAAAGCCCCATGATTTGCAGTAGGTACGTCATCGTGAAATAAAATTTCAAACAAAATTAATTCAAGTCTTTGGATCCCAAACCTTTGTAAATACCTAAACTGATATTGAAATAATATGAAGAACCAAAAGCAAATTTAGGAAAAGTTCATATGCGAAAATACAAAATTTTAATTAAGTAAAGTCTTCTTAACTCTGTAGGGTCTCTCACTCTCAGAGTACATGCTTGTATGGATGCCAAGAAAGCACCCTATAATTCAAGAACACAGGAAGTGAAGGCTTTGATCCCTTTTTGAGACAGACAAAGTAAGGTGGGAAGGAAGGCAAAGATGGTGCAATCTAACCAAACAAACCACCATGTTTTGTTTGCCTCTAAAGTTTAAATATCCAATTCCTAACAACCTAACCATCACTTATAAAATTGGGTTTACTGACATGTTGCTAAATTTAAGGATTTTTGAATAGTCTATTGTCTTTGATTGAGTGTATTCTAAACAAATGTAGCTAATATGAATGAATAGTAACTTCACTTGTGTTTAGTATACACGTCCCTCTTCCGGCTTTCTAGAAACACATGCAATTTCTCCGTTTATATCATGAAGTTTTCTGCAGTGAGTACATCCTAGGAAATGCTGGACGTATACGTACATTTCAAATACAACACAATATATATATCTATATAGCTATATGCATGTATTACATATAAGTTGTGGATGATCTCTCAAAATGTGGTAAATTTACATAAGTTCAAGCCAACAAGGTTACTACTGTTCGACTGGGTGAGAAACTGTGTCTACAGTCTGCTGACATTTGATGAGGAAACATTGGCTGGAGGGACAATGGCCGAGTTAAAACAGATATTCGATAACAAAGATGCGCCAAATTACAATTACCACAGAAGTGTGGATGCTCTAATTAACGGGGATGTACTTATTTTTGCCGAAATGATGAGCAGTCATGAATGAATGTTGAACAAATTAAGATAGAGTCATAACTTTAAATTCTAATTAAATTAACCCTGGATTTTATTGCAAAAAAACCCAGACAAGTAATTAGGAGAAAAAAAATAATAATTTAATATTAAAATAATCTAACTGGTTCATATATAGAACCTTAAACCTGCAGGCAAGCCCATGAAGAAGATAATAAGATTGTGAGTGGGATACATGGACCAACCCAATCAAAGATATTAAATGGTACATAGCCCTGCCCTGTAGGCTGTAGGAGATAAGTTTAATGGGAAATCTTATCCATCAATCCATTTATAACTCAATCGATCAATCATTATTATATCTCAACTGTAACTAGCTAGCGAGTGAGCTACATGCACGCGACGCGCATTTGCTTGGTTCAATTAGTAAGTTATATTATCTTCTTACTAAGATGGCAATGGCAAAGGCAAAGGGCAATAGTAGCCTGCAGCCCATTGATGAATAAGCGATGCCGACATGATTAATTCATGTATATGGAAGCAGCATGCATGCATGAATGATGAATCCATCAATCAATAAAAGAGGATGTGTTGCATGCATGATAAGCGTGTCCGTGAAATGCACGGGACGGAAGAGCAATAGAGTAGAGCTGGCACTAGATCATGAAGGGTCACCAACCCACCCTCATTTTATTCATCAATGGGCTGGGACTTTGGTCTCCTCACTTCTTCCTTCTTTCACCACTCAACAACACTTGGTTTAATTCTACTGTTTGTATCTATAATTGGTTTTTGCTCACCATACATCGCTTTGCCTTGCTTTATCACGTGTCATATTCATGAGAAAGTGTCACCGACAGTACACACTGTTTTAAGGGCTGCCTGCTCATCACTCCACCCTTCCTTATGACACGGGGACAGTAAGGATCTCTCTCTCTCTCTTTCTGACTGACATTAAATCATCAAAGTGAAGGACCTATAGAATGACTAAAACATCCCTAATGTTTAATTCTGAATTTTGAGAAGACAAAAAAAAAACTTTTTGATTATTTTTTGTATATTATAAATTAAATTTTGAGCTATTTCTTTATCTAGTATATAACATCATCATTCTAGAACAAGCCAGTCGACCAACTGACTAGCTAAGTAATCGATCTGATTACCTGCTAGATTTTCCCATCGTGAAGGCTCCACAACTCAGAGAAAGTCAAACTTATGTTATTTAATAGAGAACCTCTTCCCAGCCTAAATCAGAAGCATTGATTTGTGTTTGGGAATGTGGTTTGCACGTGATCGGATCACTCTTTCATTTTTTTCATAGGTTAGAAATGTTGAAAAATGGTAGAGTTGATCTGATCACGTGCAAACCACTCTCCCAAACACAAACCAATGCTTTCGGACCAGGCTCTCTAAAATTTTTCTAGTTAATACTAACCACATAATATATATAAATTTTCTATTGGTGATTATATATTCATTTGAGTACATATACATGGAACGATACGGTTGTCTATTTGGATAATTTTTAATGCAATTTTGGACGATTATAAATTTTAATAGGCTGTTGTAACGTTAGTAATATTATTTTTGTGAATCAAATCGTGTTAGGTGACATTACTTTTAATGAAATTTCAAGAATAATTTTTTTACAGATGGAGCTTGTATATGATTAAATAGTAGAAATATCTATTTCTCATTCTGAGTGCCAAACATGTTGACCATAGAATGTGATTTGTCAATCTACTAATTATTTTAATGAAAATAAATTTTGGAAGAAGATAATGAGATTTGTCCATTTCTTTTGGAAATAAAGAAATAAATAATAATCTATAATATATATGTTAGGTACATTTAGAAAACTCTTGCATTTGAAGAATAATTTTATGCAAATGGGTGGTTCTTAAGTTCTAGTTCTGAGTTCAAAATATTGTTGACCTCTCTTGTGGTTTTGTGATTTTTTCTTTCTACCTATTGATGGGCAGTATAAAAAAATAACAGTATATTTGAATAATAAGGGAATTAAAATAAAACGTTTGAGTTCAAAATATATAGCTTCAAAAAAGTGTTATCATCAGATATATAATCATGAGCCACAACAGAAAAAAGAAATCTTGCCCACGAGTCCTTTTTCCAAATTAAGCATTGTCGAAAGAAAAAGTAAAGTTGGATGACCTTTAAAATTGATATGGCCAAAGTATATGATAGAGTTGAGTGGTCTTTTCTTCTCCATCATTTTAGACAACTAGGATTTGCGCAACACTGGATCACTCTTATTCAACAATGTCTTTCAACTACTTCACTCAGAGTGCTTCTTAATGGTTCACCACTACCTTCCATCACACATATCATAGGTATTCGACAAGGAAACTCACTCTCTCCTTATCTTTTCATCCTGGTGGCAGAGGCACTTTCTCGTATGCTGGCGAAAGCAGAAAGGATAAATACCCTAAAAGGCATTTGTCTTCGACGCCACTCCCCCTCTATTAGCTACCTCATTTATGATGATGATCTCATGCTATTCTGTCAAGCCACGCTTGCAGAGGCACACCCGGTCAAAGATATTCTTGCAACTTATTGTGAGGTTTCGGGACAAACTGTCAATTATGATAAGTCTTCGGTTTATTACAGCTCCAATGTGCACCCTAAATATGCTAAAATGATAAATAGATTTTTGCGCTCTAAGTTGTATAACCTAAAGGACAAATATCTTGGGTCCCCTTGTTGTTGTTTAGGAAAAAGGCCTCGGACTTCCAATTTATTGTGGATAAAATCAATTATAAACTATCCTCTCAGAAAGCAAAAGTGTTGTCTTAGGTAGGTCGGACCGTCATGATCAAGGCGGTCACTCTATCTCGGTCTATACTATGCAGACTTTTCTCCTCCCTTCCTCGATTACTACTCAAATTGATAATCTGGCTCGCAATTTCTGATGGAACGGAACGGAGGAAGGAAAGTCGAAACACCTTTGTACTTGGGACAGGATCTCCATTCCACAACATCTTGGCGGCCTTAATATCCAGCTGACCTGACTTAAAAACCTGGCCCTTAAAGCTAAATCAAATTGGCATGCTATTGCAATCCTCACAACCCTTGCATCACTCTACTGAAAGCCATATGCTATGGCATAAAAGTATTTTTCAGTTGTCCAAACCTCCCTCATTGGCTTCCTTCGCCTGGAGAGGCAACCTATCGGTTCTCAACAAAATGAGAAACCACCTTTAGTTGCAGATTCGATCAGGTAATGACATTGATCTTTGGCAGTATTGCTGGGTCAAACCAGGAATACTGCTGAAAGAATGTAGCCCACTATCAACTCTTTCGACCCATCTTCACAAAGTTCGAGATCTGTGGACTCATCATACCTCCACCCCAACCTGGAATTTTGAATTAATTCTCTCCCCTTTTTCTGATCCTGTGGCAAGGGATATCCTCAATATCACCATTCGCCAATCTCCCTCACAAGACACTTTGATTTGGACATTTGATAAAAGATGGAGTGTTCTCGGTTAAAAGTGCCACCAAGGCATTTGTACTCTCTGAGTTAGAACCTACCACCTCCCACCATGATCGGTATCACCTATCACCTAAAATCACTAGAGAAATTTGGCGAATCAAAGCTCCGGCTAATGCGATCCTCCTGTTATGGAAAGTCTCCCAGGACATTTTACCTACTATGTCTAACATGAATCGCATCCACATGCTTATTGAAAATTGTTGTGTTTTTTGCCAACAACATCAGAAAAATATTGTTCACCTCCTATTTCTTTGTCCGGTCATTCAATGACTATGGTTGTTGTCCCCTTTACCTATCAATTGGAGGTTAGCAGAAGTCCCCTCTCAAACTTCTCAAGCTTTCTTCAAGTTTATCTGGGACTATGCCGCCACCATGGCCCAATTAAGAGAAGATAAATTTTCCCAATTTACTATAATCATTCAGCAGATTTAGAACACCCGCAACAACTATATTTTCCGAAAAGAGGTTATCTTTATCCCAAGTTTTGTTGCGGCTCTTAACCGCACTTGGTCAACTTGGAGGAAACAATGGTTTCAATCCTCTCGCCCTTCCATGGATGAAAGAAACATAACTTCACTCCATCAAGTTATCGAAAATGCCATCACGGCGAAGACAAGACCTCCCTACCCACAACACATTCACACCCTGGACCAGGAGATTGTTCACCTGACAAAGTCACAATCTACAACTCAACGATCTAGACTCCTCACTATACACCAACAACTCCTAGCAGCCAATACACACAGACTAAACGCTTTAGCTAGGAACCCCAGACCCACCTCTCCCCCACCGTTCAATGATACGATTGTGGTCACTTACGATGCATGCTTCTTTGCCTTGTCTCTACAGGTAGCTTTTGGAGTTATGGCAGTGGATGCTTCTGGTATGGTACGTGCAGCCGTGATGGATACGATTTCTGACTGAGTAACAGATAGCACTATGGCCGAATGTTTTGCACCAGAAGTCGCTCTTCTACTTGTACAGGCACAACAGTGGCCAACGGGGATGATCTTAAGGGACTCTGATGCTTTATTATCTATTTTGCACGACAGAGTGGAGGGTTAGCAGGCAGACATACGATGGATGTGGCGACCATTAGTATGTAGCATTCATGCTCTTCTTTCATCTTTTCCAAATTGGGTTTGTAAATGTATCCCTCGGGAACTAAACAATGAAGCACATGTATTGGCTTCAACTGCTGGACAAAAATTATGTAATAGACTAGGTTATTATTAATGCATATGTTTCTACATAAAAAAGAGATTTTGCAAGGGAAATATGTTATAAATCCTAATCCCTGTGAGCTTCCCAAGAAGTCTCCATTTTTGCTCACTTCCATTTGCATCCATCCTGCCTAGTCCCTATCAATACGCCTCACCAGATGAGATTATCCCTACAATATTGTTGTCCGGCTATACTAGCAAAATTACTTATACAATATTGGAACTAGTTATATCACTAGCCGATTTGCATTTGAATTTCAAATCCAGATTACAACATATTTCAGTTAGCCATTGATATTTTCATCTGACCAATTAATGGAGCATATTGTTTTTAAAGTTAAAATTTTACATTAATTAAATTGGAGATCTAGAGATGAGGTATTCTTAATTTTACATTAAAAAAATGAACAAATGCCCCTGAATTGAGTAAAACACATGTCTGGAGTATCTACGAGATTAATTAAACATTCTTAATCAAATTCTTGCAAAGTCAACTTGTATGAGTTTATAATCTGATATAAATGAAGCAAAATAAGTGTTGAACAATTTACCATGACAATAGTTTATCCAACCCACTTGGCAAAAAAGGGTGACAATGTATAATATATGGTTTAATGAGATCAATAACTTGTGTGCTTGCAAAATTCACAAACTTTGGGTACAACTGAAAAATGAAAATGGGAATGTGTTTTACTCATGCAAATAGTCCAACAACTCGTATATTGGTTGTTTATTTGATGACCAAGAAACGACTGTTGATTCGAAAAAACATAACCTAAAGTACTCTTTCTGCCATCTAAATATTCAACACAGTCACTATCTCACTCCTCCCTTTCTATAAAGTATCTCAAAATCTGAAATCCCTTTAAGATATCTCAGCACACCCTTTGTTGCCTGAAGATTAAGCTTTATGGGACGATCCGTATACCTACTTCAGAAGACTCACCACAAACATAATGTCGGTTCGAGTAGCACACAAATACATTAGACTGCCAACTACTTGCTTGTAGCGACTACGATCCACCTGTACTCCATTTTCATTTCTCATGAGTCTGTGACCTGGAACAATTGGATTATGAACAGAATTGCATTTATACATATCAAACCTTTTCGACAACTCCTACCTCATTTGACAAATAAAAATACTCTATGGTCTTTGCATTACTTCTATACCAATGAAATATCTCATTTTCCAAGGTTTATGATGTCGAACTCATGTATCATAGAATTTTTAAATTCAACAAACATATGCTCAGTCCATAAAAATCAAGTCGTCAACATAGAAACAGACAATTAGAATTTTTCTCCCGCTTTGATGAACAAAGTATGCTCATAAGGGCACATCTCGAACCCTTCCTTAGTAAAATATGACTTTATCCGACTATACCAAGCTCATGGAACTTGTTTTAGTCCAACCTTTACACTTTCTTCTCATTATCTTTCTTCTCATAACCATGAGGTTGCTCGACGAAAACCTCTTCACTAAGTTATCCACGGAAAAAGGTCAACTTTACATCTATTTGGAAAATCATCCAACCGTTTCTAAGCTACAATAGAAACTACCAGCGTACCTATCTCCAAACGTGTTACAGGTGCAAAAACCTTAGTGTAGTCCACACCCATGTTTTTGGGTGTAACTCTTTACTATCAAACGAGCTTTGTACTTCTCTACCTCACCATTCATTGACCTTCGTCTTATACACCAATTTCACACCAACCTTGTTTGCCCCAGTAGGCAAATTTGTCAATTCCCAAGTATCATATTTTTTTTATAGCTTCAATCTCCACATCCATCGATGTTATCCACTTTGCTTCTTTTAGTGTTCTTCGAATAGAACTGGATCATTGGCAGTAAACATGGCTAAATATGCCATATCTTTTTCTCATATAAATCTTCTCCACTGACATAATCCCTCATCCAATTTGGTTGCCTTCTCGGCCTTTGTTCACGAGATTCAAGTGAAGGATCTTCACCTAACCTAGATGAATTGCCTTCATTTGACCCATTCAAGTCATTAGTTTCACTATCCTCATTACTGTTATGTTCATCACTTTCGACTCCATTTCCATTTCTACCAGGTGCATCCTATTCTTTGTCGTTGTCGTCTGTAACGACCCGATCCGCACAATACGATATTGTCCGCTCTGGGCCCAATCGACCTGCATGGCTTTAAAAGGCCTCGTATCAGAGTGTACGCAGCGGACGCTCACGATACGATACTGTCCGCTTTGGGATTCACAGGCCTGTTGAGCACCAACCCTTACCCTCCCCCTCACCACTTTGCTCTTTCCACCCACCTGCTGGGGCTCCAGAGATCCTTGTGCGGGCAGACCTGAGGGGGAGGGTGAGGGTTGGAGCTCAATAGGCCCAGACCCAAGAGGGTTGGCAAGCTACAAAGGGGGGGGGGGGATAGTCCCACATCACCTGGGTGTGGAAGGGGGATGTGCTACTTATGTGTGAGGTTGGATCCCCATAGTAACAACGCGTTTTAAAGCCGTGCGGGCCGGTTGGGCCCAGAGCAGACAATATTGTTACTGTGCGGATCGGGTCATTACAGAACTGTGAAGACCTTTGTGTGGGCGAACCTGAGGGGGAGGGGGAGGGTTGGAGCCCAATAGGCCCAGGCTCAAGAGGGTTGGCAAGCTACAAAGGGGGGAGATAGTCCCACATCACCTGGGTGGAAGAGGGATGTGCTATATATGTGCGAGGTTGGATCCCCATAGTACGAGACCTTTTAAAGCCGTGCGGGCCGGTTGGGCCCAGATCGGACAATATCGTACTGTGCGGATCAGGTCGTTACAATTCAAGTATAATAACTTCCTCAGTTGTTGTATTCTTCAAACACCACATCTCTACTTCTTATAATCTGAGAAATGGGATCATTCAACATATATGCCCTTGACTTCTCATTGACTCCAAGTAAACACACATCTTACACTCTTGTTGTCGAGTTTTGTCCCTTTGCAATCAGGAAAATGAACATGAGATACACACCCAAGCACCCTGAAGTGAACCACTGATGGTTTGAATCCGCTCCAAGCTTCTTCTGGAGTTTTGTTCTTCACTGCAAGAGTTGGACTTCTGTTGAGAACATGAAATGTCCAATTCACAACTTCACACCATAATGTTTTGGGAATTTTCTTCCCTGAAAGCTTACTTCGAACCATATTCATGATAGTTCAATTCTTCCTCTCTGCAACACTGTTTTGTTGAAGGGTGCATGCGGTTTTGAGTTGTCTTTGAATACCATTCTCACTACAAAAATTAGTGAATTCAAGTGATGTGAACTCACATCCACGATCAGTATGAATACCTTTTTATACTCGAACCAGCATATTTTTCAACATGATTCTTATATATTTTTGAAGAAAATAAATGCTTCTTACTTCTCAACCAAGAAATAAAATCCAAATTTTACGACTATAGTCATCAATAAAATAAATCATGTACCTTCTGTTGCTATTGGACATAGCGCTGATTGGTCCACACATATCGACATGCATCGGTTCATAATCTGAGAAGCTCTCCATGTGCCTTCTCTAGGAAATTGATCTCTCCCGTTGCTTCCCTACCAAACAATCTTCACATACATTCGGCGAGGTTTCAAGACAAGGCAATCTTTTCACCATTCTCTTTTGTTGAAGAATTTTCTGACCACTAAAGCTTAGATGACCATATCTGCAGTGCCAAAGTCGAGCTGGATCTTCAATGAAAAAATTAAAACAAGCTTCCTCTTTCAATTGTGTTTGAGCAAACAACTTTCGAGGACATTGTATTAGCCCTCTCCCAGGATGATAAATTTTGCATGTTCCTCGTTGTGTGAGGATTGCAAGTCCCTTATCAGCTAGTTGACCAATGCTTATCAAGCTGTTCTTTAATCCTAAAACATAGAATACGCCAGTATTAATATGTACGCAACCATTCACCAACATTCGCACATTAACTTTACCCATCACATCCATACTTGAATTATCTCCTAGTTTCACCTTTTCCCCGAAATTTTCTTCAAAAAATTGCTTCTTGCCATAGATGTTATTGCTGCATCAGAGTCGGAAAACCACAATTCTTCTTTGTTGGCTTCCTTATCATTCACGTATGTATCATCCATGTATGCCATCAACAAAATTTATTCACTACATTCCACATAGTTTGCTCTTGCTTTTGTCTCATTTTTTTGGATATTCATAGCATTTAACAGTGGATTTATCAAAGCTACGCCCACCTCTTCCTTTTCTTCGTCCTCAAATTCCACCACGACCTCGTCCTATTTCTCCTGAAGACTCTCCAAAGGTAACATTCAATGCTTGCTCTTCCACAACACGAGGCTACTTGTAACTCATCAATGGCAACAACATTCAAATCATTTGACTCCTCAGTAGAACACACCACATATTTCCCTTATTGGCTCTCAGCTTCGTTAGCAAGAGTACGAGCAAAGTACTCATTCACGTACTCTCCCACCTTCATTTTCAACATGTCAAACTCCTTTGGAGAGTTTGTCGTTGAACTCGCTGCACTCATGTTGTCCCCTGATACTTCTGCTTCAAGGAATCCTAAATGCTTTTGGTTGTTCCTGGTTCAAGATGGTTTTCGAGATCGATCGATCTATAGCCTGGAAGAGATAATTCTTTGCCTTCATATCCTTCAACCTTGCATCATCAATCGCTTTATTCTGTGCTTCAGTGAGTTGAACTACTTTTGCTACTGCAGGAATCCCATCTTCCACCACACTTTAATATTCTTTTGATCGCATGAATTCTCCATGAGCATACACTGGTAATCGTAATGCCCGTCAAATTTTGGGATCGTTGGTTGCACAAATCCACTCTTATTAGTCATATTCTTGTCACTAAACACCTTAGAAGACTGCTACTTCTTAATTTCAATTAGGCCCATGCGACATGGCTCTGATACCAATTGTTAACTCTCAATGTGAACTCAAGCAAATTAGAAAAATGTTTATTGAATTAAATAGCTGAACTGGTTGTATATAGCCTTACTTGAATAATAGAAAGGGAGATATAAATTCGGGCCCACGCTTTACATGCCTATTAAGGTGGTAAGTGTTTTAACATCAAAAAAAAAAAAAAAAAAAGCAAAGTGGTAAATGACTAGGAATTAAACAAAGAACTTGTCCCTAAAGAATATGAATCATTCAAACCACTAAGCAACTGACAGAAGCAAATCCTAAAGAGTCGATCAACAGTAACTACAAGTAATAGTTTCAACAACACAATGATTCAAAGCTTGACGTAAACATGAATAAAAATAAAATCGGTGGTAAGAGCAGAATGAGACTTGTTTGTTGCTAATGCTATACATGTTTGGGTGTCCCTTATTAATATTCTGGCTGATGATGAATTCCTTTGGAAGGATTTGAGTCCACTCGAATTCTGTTGTACACAGAGAACAGAAAAGGATCCACAGATATGGCCCAGATCTCGGGACCAAATGCAATAAACAAACAAAGGCTTGAATTAGCTTAGTTGAATATATATATATATAATAGAGCAGTGTTTGGGTTTGAATTGGAAGTTGAGCAAGCAAGTCCTCAATGTCCCACATAGAGAGATATCCGTGCCATAATTATGTGAACATTTCACGTGCACTTCATTCACACTATTATCGATAACTTTTAATGTCAACAACAATAACTTACTATTCACATATATGTATATAATGTCATTATGTGAGATCGATCTAACTAAGTTATTCACATGCCATGCCACCTATGTATTGCTTGCATTGTTAATTTAATTAGAATGGTACCATCTCGAGACTAGAATTTATGTTCACGAGTCACTTTTGTTTCAAATATATTGTTGCCTTTTCTAAGAGCATCTTACACTTTAAAGATGTTGTAATAAGCTAGGTTTTGTGTAGTTGTAATAAACTTTTAACTACTTGGGGGTTATAGTATTCAAGGGGCATGCTCTACTTGAAGTAGCACACGGGAGCTTAGCAACCATTGTTAGCAATAGTTGTTCAATTTGTCAATCATTTATAACCTTTAGGGCGTATTTGGTTTTAAGAAAAATTTATGATAGACCGAAAAAAGAAAAAGAAGGAAAATGAGTTGATTATGAAATCCCTCACAATTACTAAGGTTGATTTTGCAGATCACCATATCAATTTTTTTACGGCGAGGGGGTTGGGTTTTACCACTCATCTCCTCGAGATTTGCGTAGATACGCATCTCGAGAGTATAGGCGTGCATCTCGATAAGGATGAGCGGTCACACCCACCCCTCGCCCGTTTCCTTGCCATTTAGAATTTTCCCAAATTTTTTTTTAGCAAACATAGGAAAGGACAAAAGTACAGTACCAACTGCTCTAAGTAACTGTATCTCATAAATTGGAATATTACCTAAATTGAAGAATCCATATGAAAGTGATCAAATAACAAAACCAAATCCAAAACATACACATATATGTATATGCATCAAACCAAAACTATACCAAACTAGATGCTTTCAACAACTCCGTGCACCAATTTCATGTGATATGAAAAAAAAAAAACTATGCAATAAAAAGGATGGATGGATACTAGGATCCACCACTAAATAATAAAAATTAAGCTGAGCAGCCTGAACTTATACACTCTGCTGATAAGCTTTGGAATAATTATTACCCATTAAACATGATTTGCTATCATGAGATGGACTCTTGTCTTGTGGGGTTCATTTTTGGACTATATAGTGGATGGTGAGTAACACCAATCAGTACCACAATTTCAATTTAATTGCTACTGATCAGAGAGAGTCAGGGTTCCTTAATACAATAGTGAGTCAATTATATAAGAAGAGGACTTCATGATTATTAGGGTTTGTTTTTGATTAATTACTTAAAGGTTAAATGGGTTGTTAGGTTAATGATGGAGGACATCGGAGCTTATGATGTGCTTCTTCTTCCTAGTCAAAGATTTCGAGATTTGAGCATAGCTAAATAGAGTATAATGAAAGTTATAGCTAAATATTGTATATGAGGTGTCAAGTACTTTGATTTGAAGGACGAAATATGTTATCAAGTAAGATTGAAGTAAGCCAAAAAAGTGGTGACATATGAGTATTTTATTTATAACCACATAAAATCTTAAGGTAAATAAGCATAATATAAGAGTTAGTTAAGAATAGATTGCTTAAATAAATGATCAATTGATGCATCTCTGTAATGTTTTGTGCTGGAGTAACTCAGAAGAGATTAGTATATTCAGTTTAAATACACAATCATGTAATCCCCATTGTTTGTAAGTCTACTTAATTAAGATGGATTTATATTATAATTGTGATTCACCCCACAAAAGGACTGAAGAAAATCCCATAAAAAAAAATCAGAGTATCGAGACAAACATGTACATGAGATATTACATAATTTCATGAAGCGGCATAAGGGTGGTTGCCTATTTTCATTTATTTTGTAATTGGCAGATTTATAGTGAGGTAAATCATTGAATAAAATCATACATCCAACCTAAAAAAGAAAATGAAATTCTAACCATAATTGGTTTCATGAACTTATAGAAAATTACCTATTAAATTGACGGTGACATATTTATCCATATGAAAAGAAAAAACATGCAAGACCTAATATAATATAATTTAAGCGCTTTTTATAGCCAAACCTTTAAATGCACCAGTAAATTAAGGTTTAGTTTTGATAGTGGGGTGAAAATTTTCTAAATTCTATAATTTGGTGTTTGAAAATGATTGTGTGCTTCTAACTGGTGAATGAATATAAGTAAGTGCATCAATTTAACTACTTTAATTGTGTCGTTTTCATATAGAAGGAGAAATTTTTTTTGTAATGTTTAAAGACTAGGGTATTTTTTATGCTTTCGGCACTCAAATTTAATATGAGCTTTTAGATATGTGATGATAATTTATTGGAGTATAAAAGTTAAAAAACTTCTTTCTCCAAACTTCTCTCTTTATGATGTGTTAGATTTTTATTTTTGAATAAATCTTAATCGTCTTTTATCTTCAACCTAAACGCAAATTTGATTTGTTATGTAGTTATTACTAGTGTAATACTCGTGCCGTTGGCACTATTACAGATTACATCCTACATTCACGGCTATGTCGAAAGAGACATGCACACAATATCATTATATCCAAAAAAATGTCATTTTTTGAATAAAGTAATTTATCTGAACATGTCATAAGAAAATATACTTCACATAAGTGACTATAATGACAATCAATGTCATGAACAATTAAAAAATCAAAATTTCGACAGAGTTTCCTCTGTATTTTTCAATATTGAAACCTGTCATAAAAAATTACAATGGCAATCAATGCCATGGACACCACATAATATCTCCAATTGCAATTGGGTTTTTACGACAATTGCAATTGAGGTTTTACAACTATTGGAGATTGAGAGACGCTGCATGAATCTTACGACTATTGAATCTCTTTGAACCCATTTAAAAAAAAAACACCAAATTAATCTCTACGATACCCAGTACGCTATAGATATTAAAGCTGCATTGCATGATATCAATAAGCAAAACAACTCAAATATGAAAATTGTCGTGTCATACCTATTGGTGCACCAAAAGCAGCAGGTGGCAATGGATCAAACTCCATCCCAAGTATTGACCCATCTTCTCTAACACGCTCCCCTAACTGTGCATCAACAAACTCTATAGCTCTTGCTTCCGTATTTCACCGACAACTCCGCCCTCAACGATTTCGGCGGATAAGTCTCCACTGTTTCCAATTTAAAACACACAAATCAAAACCCTAAACAAACAATCAAATCAAAAACATAAAAACACACAAAATCAAAACAAAATCTTCCAACACATGAAAATGTACAACCATCAAACAATTGGAGAAATTTATAAAAAATACAATTTAAACTGTGAAGATAATGGACTAATGCCCAGACACCACTTTAATTTGAAACTATCTAATGATAAGAATATTCCAACAGAGTTGAGTAAGTATATGTAGCTCAAACCATAACCCCAGACATGCTAGTGAAGCATATCAATAAAAATAATGAAGACTATGGTTTTCAATTTTATCCAAGTGTCACGAAAGGATATGGAGATCTTGCACAGTAGTCGAGTATATAAACAAAGTCCTGAGCTCTTAAAGGAATGTTTCCATGGCTGAGATTTGAAAGTAGGTTGGAAGCTCTACCTCTTTCCCCAAACGAAGTGCACTAACAATTTGAGCTTGCAATGACCCTGTGATTGAACCCGCACCAAGTTCGGCGTGAATGGAACCTGAAACATCGTAGTCACTAACTCATCAAACCAAACAACAACCACAAAAACAAAAAAAACTCACTCCAACTTCAAAGCTCTAGATACAAATGAAATAACTTTATTTCATTAAAGCAATCTTAAGAGAGTGAGGGTCATTGCAATCTTCAACCAATCAATCACTCACTAGCTCTATTTGCGAAGGCGTCTTCATTTTCCTCTTCGGCTTCACCTCTCCCCCTTCTCCTCCACCGAATCGAAGAATGAAAGGAGAGAGTGAGGAGAAGAGATCTGGAAAAAAAAAAAAAAACGACCAAATCATGAACACTTTTCAACTTCAAATTTCATAGATGAAAAACTCATGAAGAACACTTTTTTTCGAAAGACATCACAAAATACTTGCCACTTCCAGCCATGGAAGAGAAATCAGGGCCATTTGGATGCTATTGTTGTGGATGGTAATCACCGTTTTCCTGCAAAAAGAAATACACGCCAGAATCCAAAATTAAAACTTTAGAACACAAAACTTGTTTAGAATTTGAGAATTCAAGAGATTGGAAGTGATTGAGTGAGTGAAGAAGATGGATTTTACCTTCTTCGAAATCGATTTCCTAGAACTCTCGCACACCCTGCAAAACCCTAACTTGGCGTAAAAAAGATCTGAAGAATGAAAGGAGAGAGTGAGGAGAAGAGATCTGGAAAAAAAAAATACGACCAAATCAAGAACACTTTTCAGCTTCAAATTTCATAGATGAAAAACTCATCAAGAACACTTTTTTTTCGAAAGACATCACAAAATACTTGCCACTTCCAGCCATGGAAGAGAAATCAGGGCCATTTGGGTGCCATTGTTGTGGATGGTAATCACCGTTTTCCTGCAAAAAAAAAAAATATACACGCCAGAATCCAAAATTAAAACTTTCGAACAAAAAACTTGTTTAGAATTTGAGAATTCAAGAGATTGGAAGTGATTGAGTGAGTGAAGAAGATGGATCTTACGATTCTTGCCCGGTTTGAATCAACTTGTTCATCTCGAATGGTAACCTTAACGCCTTCGTCTTTGAGAAATTGAACCTATATTTTTGAAGTAAAATCATTTGAACTCCGTCACTATCTGAAAAAAAAAATTAATCATAAACTTAAAAATTATCTCCAATTCTCATCATCATTTCAGAGTATAGGGGTCTCCTTGTTGAGAGTTCCATAATTATTGTTCTAAGACAATACAAAGAAAAATGAAATACAATTAGAATTTCTATATGATTTCGAATGAAAAGGAAAAAAACCCAAAATAAATAAATAGATAAATACTTATCTAAAGGGAAAAAAATTCAAAATAAATAAATAGATAAGGAAAAAAATACTTATCTAAACGACTCTAAACAAAACACCAAATAAATAAATATGAAATCCAAATAAATATGAAACCCAAAATAAATAAATAAATGACTCTAAAATAATGATGACTCTAAACAATTATCCATCTTTTCCACAACTTCCACACTAAAATATGCAAGTGAGTTGACAGTTAAAAGAGCCAAAAAAATGAGATAGGAAGAACCCAATTCTGCAACAGAAGCAATTATCCATCTTTTCCACAACTTCCACTCATTTGTCAACCATGATTTCACTCCTGTTGTATTTACACATTTCCATGGCTACACTGCAATCTCTGATTTTTGAATACTTAACTGAAGATCACTGTGCAATGTCTCATTCTCAACCCATCCCTCCAAATAAACATTATCTCCAATTCTCTCACACTTTCTAATGACTAAAACCTTACTGTTACCATTAATGGTCTGAAATATCCTTAAAAACTCGATTGGGTAGCCATGATCTCACCTTCTCTTTCACTTCTTGAATTTTGCTTTTCAATTTCCTCATTTTCTTGACTCATGAACCGCTGAAAGTTTGAAAAGGAGGGAACAAATTGTTCATAAAAATTGTTTGTGGCACTAGTTCAGTAGGTGGTGACAATAATTTCAAGAGAGGTTGAATCCTTCAAAAAAATGTTTGTGACAATAATTCAGTAGGTAGTGACCCAATACCATCCAACAACCATACACTCACTACACCAAAAGACCTGATTAGCTACACAGGGGTGGCCACGGTTCTAAGCCGTTGGTGTGTTTGCCACGGCTAAAAACCGTGGCTATAGTGCCCAACGGCTTAAAACCGTGGCTAAAAAAAGGCTTGGCCACGGTTCTAAACCGTGGGTGTGTTTGCCACGGCTAAAAACCGTGGCTATAGTGCCCAACGGCTTAAAACCGTTGCAAAAGTGCACGTGTGTTGCACGTGGACGTGTGGAGAAGGAAGTCGATTTCTCGCGGGCGTAATTTTGCGAAAAAAAATTGCTTCCCGCGCGTTCCCGCTCCATCTCCCCCTTTTCAACCCTTTGCTTCAAACCCTAAAATTTCAAGGAGAGGGAAAGAGAGAAGGAGAAGGAGAAGGAAAGAGAGAGGGAGAATTCGAGCAACCCAAACAACCAAAACACAGTGCAGTGTCTGTGTTTGTACAAGCAACAAAACGCGATGGGGTTTGGCCATCTAGCCATTCGAGCTTCGAGATCCTCTTCCTCCTTCGCAGCCTTCAATCAGTTCTCGCAGCCTTCAATCAGCCTTCAATTCAGTAGGTAGTGACCCAATACCATCCAACATCCATACACTATCCATTTGAGTAATTTCTCTACAATGGATAAAGCCATTTATCATGAATCACAATTATAACATGATGAAAATCCAACATTCATGTAAGGTCTCATATTGAGATAACCAATGGACCACATAGTATGTAGTACCAACATTTGATGGGTATAGATTTTGGCTAACATACGTATGGATTCACACTTACAGCCATTTCTATTGAATGCATTGTATGCATCGCTACAACATAATGCTACAGCCTCCATTGTCTACATGCAGTGGCAGCTCTCAACTACATCTACATGTATGGTTTTACACATTTATTCAAAGCAGGAAAGGGGTAGGAGGTCTAGGTTTGCCATTTACACTGTTATTTGGACAGGTCTTTGAAGTATACATAATGCCAAACCATACATTCCCCATTGCCATCCCTATCATTCCAAGGCCATTATCTGTATAGGGTTTAGGCTAAATTTTAGTTGGAACACAGTTTATTGCAAAATTTTATGTACATACAGTCATACACCCTCATTTTAGATTAATACCAAAATCAATTAAAACTTCTACATGTTCAAATTTATTAGTAGTTCTTTTTTGGATGGACAGTGTCATTTTAGTTGGATCCCTCTTAGTTGGCTCATTCTTCTATGCCATTATCGTGTTAAGGTAACGTATACAAACAAAAACAAAAAATACACTAAATTCAGAAAAGAACTTGGGCATGTATATGAAATAAAATGAGGCACAATTCACCCTTGCATGCAAATTCATGGCGGAACCCATTCCGCAAACCCATACCTTCATTTGTATTACATACTCCAAACACAATAGCAAGTGTTTACATCAGAGGATTGTAGTACCCATGAAGTATTTGACATTTTGTGGCACTGTGCATACCTTAAAGTTTTGTTAGATTCGGACTGACTATCAAAACCCATTATATAAACCAATAAACCAACACATCAGTAACTGGATTCGACAAAGTCTTCCTATCCATACAATGTAAAGCAAACAATGAGGATGGTTTCTGGGGTGCCTTAGTATGCAAAATTCAGAATTCCCGGATTGAGAAATTGAGAGAAATGCATCAAATCAACACTAAAATTGCACGAGTTTATACGAATTTTCAGATTGGAAGCGGGAAATGATCATAAGAAAGCGAATTAGAATGAGAGAATACTGAATGAGCAAGGAGATCAATGTCGTACCTTTGAATAAGTTTAGGTGGGTGGTTGAGAATTAAAACTTTAGAACAAAAAAACTTGTTTAGAATCCAAAAACTTTAGAACAAAAAACTTGTTGAGAATTTGAGAATTCAAGAGATTGGAAGTGATTGAGTGAGTGAAGAAGATGGATCTTACCTTCTTCGAAATCGATTGTTTAACCCTAACTTGGCGTAAAGAAGATCTGCAAAACCCTAAACCTGCAAAAAAAAAATCTGAAGAAGAAGAGGAGATGTAAAGAAGAAGAAGGATCTTACCTTCTCAAACTTCTTCTTCTTTCGTCCTTCTGCATCGAGAATCTGAAGAAGATTGTTTAACTTAGATCTGCAAAACCCTAAACCTGCAAAAAAAAAAAATCTGAAGAAGAAAAAGAAGAGGAGATGTAAAGAAGAAGAAGGATCTTACCTTCTCAAACTTCTTCTTCTTTCGTCCTTCTGCATCGAGAATCGGTGGTGAGGAAAGCATCGGGTTCAATTTTTTTCACTTAACTTCTGCCACAGAGATAAAATTGCCACGTAGGACAAACAAACACCACGTAGGATAAAAACCCATCTGAATTGTAATAGAGATTTCTACTATTATATTATTTGTGGTTCTTGTAAGGATTGACACAAATTTGATGCATCTTTATTCTCTCCCTCCAAAGATTCTCTAATTTGTTAATCCACATTCCACACACATTAAGTCCCATCCAATTCACCCTCTGAATTCAAAGTCTAAATGACATTTAGAATTTTATTCCAAACTTTGTCATCTACTTCTGATTTGGTAGAATAAATTTAATAGACCGAGATCGCTAAACTGTCGTTAGCAGTGCGGACAGTTTGATTAGCCAATTTGCCATTATAGTTGGCCGAGCAAATTTGTGCAGTGTATATAGTTGTATTCTGATTTAACTTTTGATTATATAAAGTAGTGTGTTTTAAGTTTGGGAATCTTCTTTGACAAAAAAAAAGAAAAAGAAAATCTTATAACTTGATGAATATGGATGCTTTTTAAATAACTATTAAAAAGCATAATAATTAATAAATATCATCTACCGTAAGTCTTTTGGTGGTATCTAAACTTTCTTAAACAAAAGTATAGGGAACTAGCTAGGTTTTTTTTTGCAACCAAACCAAAATGATATAGCTTGATTAGGGAGAATAATGAAATCCTCTTAAATGTTTGTGCATACCTAGACAACTTCCTCTTTCGGCAAAACCTAGTTCCCTGGCACAGTTCATAATTTACCACATTTAAAAAAAAAAAAAAAAGTTATTTACCCCCCCAAGGTCAATACAGTTTAATTTATCCAACTCAGGGTCAGGTAAAAAGATGTGTAAAAAAACTGGTCTAGCAAGTTTGACGATATCTTGTTCAATATCAAACTTGAAAGGAAAGAATCCCACCTCACTCCCTAAAAAGGCCAAATGTAGTTAAGTAATTAAAAAGTGATTGAATGTAAAAAACCTAACACCAATAATCAATCCAAAATGGACCATTGTGTCATTTCACACCCATAAAAAAAAAAAAAAAAACAGTTGCCATAAACATAATAGGGACTTGACCGGGGACAAGAGAGTAATTTGACACAAAATGTCGGTCCCTAACCATGGTTAGCAAATTTAACCCATGAGCTAAGGTTACGAGCGAAAATCGTCGGTGGGTTGCGTTAACCGTGGGTTAAATTGGCAGTTTAAGAGAGACGAAATACGAAGAGAGAATCGCTTGGTATATAAGGCAAGGCAGCGAGAAGCAAAAAAAAAAAAAAAAATTGTCTAGGGAGGGAGAGAAGAAGAGAAAGAGAGAGAAAGGTGTCTCTTTTGCTCGGGCTTGAGGGAGAGAGAGAGAGAGAGAGAGAGCCGCGGTCATGGCAGAATCTAGCGATTCCGTATCCGTCGATATGGAGACCATCTCTCTGGGTGGAAAGGTCAGTAGTTATTGATTTACTGATTTGTTGTTGTTGAGCTGCATTGAAGAGATTTGATGGATGAACAAGCCCATCTTAGGGTTTTTTTTTTTTTTTTAAAGATGATTTGAGTTTTGTTTTCGGGATTCCCGAATCTTGAAATGGTTTTGTTAGGGCTTCCTTCCAAGGTTGGCCGATTCACATTTGAATTTTCAACAACAAAACTACTACTAGAATGGTCTTTTGTCTTTGGTAATTTTGCGTGTTATGTCTGATTCTCTTTGATTCTAGTTTAACAGCTATTACAATGATTCAGTCTTCCTGAATGATTTCGGTGGTGGAATTTGTTTGGAAATGTAATTCAAATCTATGGGCAGATAGAGGATATGGGATCATAGAAAACAATTCAAAACTTTTTTCGGGTTTTAATGGTTGAGGTAATAAGTGCTGTTGATTGTATGGATAACTTGTTGACATGATTGTTGGGTTATTGATTCCTTGTTTACGCGTCTTTTCTTCTTGCTTTGCAATTCCAATCATCTATATTCCCTTTCCTTGTGTTCCTACTAGTTTTGATTCGATAGATTATTGATTCGGTTCTCTATTTGGTGGGTGAGGAGAGGATCATTCAATGGGGGATGTGTAAAGTGAATTCTTTTCGTGTGATTTACATTGTCTTATTTTCCAATTTTGGATGGATTCCTTCTTTCTAATTTTGTTGTTTAAGCTATTTAATACCTGTTTCAAGATTGTGTTTCTTCTTTTGAATTAATTGGGAATCCAGAATACTCTTCTCTGCGTTCTTTTAGTTTCTTCAGTCATTTACCATTTGATGATAACACTGATGGGCTATGTTATTTGCTTGCAGGAACATATTGTCCATACTGACCGTGGTTCTGTATCCGTTGTTGTCTATGGAGACCAAGACAAGCCAGCACTTGTGACATACCCTGATTTAGCTCTAAATCGTAAGTGAATTTGTTTTTCAATGCTAAAATCTTCAGTCTTTTGATCTTCCTATCCTTTCCCTTTATCTAGACCTTTTTGAATTTGTAGAGCTACAATTCAGGCTGAGTCTTTGAATTATTCATGATTTCACATAAAAAATTTGAAGGACCACTTTGTTGGAATATAACAAAGTTTAGATTACATATAACATCAAATTAATACATGCCCTTTAAGTGATGTTTAAAGCTCAAATGTCAGATTATATATACCTTCGAGTTGCTTACCACTTGTTTATGGGTTTCACCAGATGTTTCCTGTTTCCAAGGATTATTCTTTTGTCCGGAGGCAGCTTCTCTGTTGCTTCACAACTTCTGTGTATATCATATCAGTCCTCCTGGACACGAGGTCCGAAACTTGCCAAACTGCACATCATTTGTTTCCTTTTCCTTGCAAAGTGTTGTTCAATGAATGAATTATACACTTTTTTTTTTTATTGGATGCTAGTACTCACCATTGTTTATGGATTTTCCTCAAGAGTTCTTGCAGTTAGGAGCTGCCGCAATTTCTTCTGATTTGCCTGTACCAACTGTTGATGATTTAGCAGATCAGGTTGCGGACGTTCTTGACTACTTCGGGTAACACTTGATACCACTTTGGTTTGTTTTGCATTTATATCACTAAGAGATCCAAAACGCCCAACTAAAATTTAAGGAACTCTTTCGAGATATTAATCTTGTGGTTGCCCATATCCTTATTTGGTACATAGGCAAAGGAATGTAAACACATGATTTTTAATGTAGGCAATGACCCTTATTTTAGATAATCCTTATTAGTTACTGTGAATAATAGTCTGCCCAATGATTGTCTTGATAGTTGTTTATCTCCTACTTTCAGGCTTGGAACAGTAATGTGTTTAGGGGTCACAGCGGGTGCTTACATCCTTACCCTTTTCGCTGTATGTTCTTTTCTTTGCAAAATCTTTACAAGATTCTTTGAGGTCATGTAAACTGTGGTTCTGGCTTTTATTAATTCAATACCTTTTCTCACAGATGAAATACAGGGAGCGTGTAATTGGCTTGGTACTTGTTTCTCCTCTTTGTAGAGCTCCTTCTTGGACCGAGTGGTTTTATAATAAGGTTTGCCCTTTGCCGATCTCTTGCTCCCTGAACATAAATTACATTTCCTCTCCCTTGAATCTGAAAAATTGTGTAATTTGCAGATGATGTCGAATTTGCTATACTTCTATGGTATGTGTGGCATGTTAAAAGATTTCTTGCTTCAACGATATTTTAGCCAGGTATTTAGTGCTCCCACCACTTTTGTTTTACTAAATTTCCAAGTTCCAGAGGATCAAATGATGAGTAATTTTTTGTTCTGGCAGGAAGTTCGTGGTGGTCCACAAGTCCCTGAATCAGATATCGTACAAGCATGTAGAAGTGTTAGTTCTCGTGCTTTTCCTTTATTTGCTTAAATCTTATATGGTTCTTCGAAAGATGTCCTCTAGATGATTTGCATTCTACTGACTCTTATGTTTTTGATCTTCCTGTAGTTGTTGGATGAGAGAAAGAGTACAAATGTTCTGCGGTTTCTTGAAACGATTAATGGGTAAACCTTCTACTTAAGATTTCCTTTTCCTTTTCTTTTTTGTGTTTGAATTTAGGCAAATAAGTTGCAAAGGGAGGTGCTAAACCCAACTTGGTACATAATGTATGTACATGCTTTTAGCAATCTCTTGCTCTTTTTTCCCCTCCATCTCTTTATCCTATATAGCTTCTGTTTGAGAAATACAATTTAGGAATGATTTCAAGCTATAGAACCCCCAAACTAAAATATTGCCACCTTGCAGGAGGTATGACATTACCGAGGGATTGAGGAAACTACCATGTCGGACACTAATTTTTGTTGGTGAAAATTCTCCTTTCCACTCTGAAGCTCTCTACATGACAATGAAACTGGATAGAAGATACAGTGCTTTGGTGGAGGTATGAAATTGAATTTAATATACCACTTGATCGTTATATCAGAATTATCATAATGGTCTATTAGTTATTTGAGAATGCTTTAGTAGCTTGCGGCTAATAGAGAGGTTGGCCAAATGAACAGGTTCAGGCATGTGGATCAATGGTGACAGAAGAGCAACCCCATGCCATGTTGATACCTCTAGAGTATTTTTTCATGGGATATGGATTGTATAGACCGAGCCAGCTGAGCCAGATGAGTGGCAGTCCGAGGAGTCCATTAAGCCCATCATGTATATCCCCGGAGTTACTCTCACCAGAGAGCATGGGTCTGAAACTAAAGCCAATAAAAACTCGAGTTTCGCTACAAGTGTGACCAGATTTGTTTGGCAGCTGCGAGGTGGGGGTAAGGAAATGTACTTTGCTGTAATCTATATAATTGCAAACGATGAAGAAAAGAAGTGTTGTGAGAGGATGTATAGGGGAGCATAGACAGATAAGAGAGAAAAGGAGAGTTTTATATAGGGAGGGAGATATAGATTTGGATTCATTCTTTGGGTAGTAGTCATAAAGGGGAAGAGAGAGAGGTTGAACTGTAAGTAAATCGTGGAATTATTTATGATTAATCAATAAAAAGGGTAAAGAAGGTGCGGTGGTTACATCAATCATGGGGTGAGAGGTACTTTTTTCCAATAAAAAAAAGAAGAGATAGCTTTGTTTATGCTTCTCATCTTCATCATCTGCAGCCCTTTATTTCTTAGATTTTTTTCTTCTTTTGTTTCAAGTATGTGAGAGTATTATGCAAGGAAAAACAGGTGGTAAGGGATGGGGAGGTACTGCAGATAACACACTCCCCACAAATCTGACAGAGTATCGTATTTATAAGGAATAAAATTGGGTTTGGAATGTTGTCACAATTTTTTTTTTTCCTTATTCATTAAAGTGATCAGTTGTCATGGATGGACGCATCAAATGTTGTGTCGGCTGTATGTATGTTTTGCACGAGACTCTTTTTTATCCTTAACTAGCGTATTACCCGTGTTTTCGACATGCCACCTTAGTAGTTATCATTAGTTGAAGAAGTGGAGAAAATGATACTCTTACTTGCCCTTGCCTTACAAAAATAAATGTTTTATTCGTTAAAAATTTGCATTATTCACATAGAAATTTCGAACAAAAGCAATACAAATCAGAGAACGGAATATTGACCTATAATCAAAATGTGAACTTCATCAATTATGAATAGTAAAAACATCATATTTAATCATAACAGTTTTGTCACGATGAGTATAAATAAACTCGGTTTTGTCACGATGAGTATAAATAAAATCATGGTAATCATATACTTTGAAAACATAATAACAATCTAATAGATTGAAAAATCAGCTAATCATATACTTGAAAACATAATAACAATCTAATAGATTGAAAAATCAGCAAATTTGATAGGGACAAAGTATTATACTAATTTTGGGACATTAATTAAAAAAAAATACACTTGCCAATTTTGCCAATATGTATTATCATGGTAAGTTTCCTAAAAATCATTTATTTTTATTTCAAGTTGCAACCAAACTTGATGAAATTTTTTTATTTTGGAGAGCATTTTCAGATACCAAAATTTGTTGAACTTAAGGTTATGACAAGATATAGATAATTTTAGGGGCTTCAAATATATTATGTTGTTAGGTACAATTTACAATATTTGAGAGGGATAGTTTTTTTAGATGTAATGACATATTTATAGTTGATAGATAAGTAGGGGTTCAAAAACATATGATAGGGGATCATGTAAATTAATTAATGCTTTGAGAGGGGATTTTTTTTTTATTGTAAATAGTAGGGGTGGGCATCCCATCCCACAAACTCGAACCCGTCCCGATTTTTTTGGGTCATTTTGAGATTTATCAAACTCATTCCGATCCCGTCCCGTCCCGATCTAGAGTGGGATGGGATCGGGATGAAGATTTTCAATCTCGCCTATCCCGTCTCGTCCCGAATTTATTTACTTAATAATAATAATTATTAATTTTAATCAAAATGCTCTTCTAAATTAAAGTTTAGGATGTGTTGAAATTAAATCATTGTAAGATGAAATTCTATATGAAATCTAAATGAATTGAATCATTAATTCTAAATGAAATTTAATATTTATTTGCCTTTAAAAAAATTAATATTTATTTATTTAATATCTATTATTATTTATGATGTAATTTATATGTATATAAATTTGACATTATTGGTGTGAGTAATGTGAGATAAAACTCTTTTTATTATTTTTTATTGGAGGACAATTTAGTACGTGCTCATCCCGTCCCGTCCCAATCCCGTTTGAGATGGGGTGAGGTCGGGATGAGGTCTATCAAGTCCCGTCCCATTCCGATCCCAAATGAACGGGATGAGATAAGGATGGATCCATCCCGTCCCGTGCCCACTCCTAGTAAATAGCAGGAATTTGGGAGGGCAAATTTGTAAAAAAAAATTGTGACATTGCTTTTATTGAAATGATACAAATACCTTATGTTACTATTCATCATAATTGTTTAAGGCATATTCGAAAGGACCCTGCTAAATGGCATCACCATTTCTGTTGAAGGACACCAACAACTCCTTACTTTCTGAAGGACACCACCAATATAAACAAAAAATAAACTCCAACCCCACTTCTCATTTCTCCCTCTCTTCTCCTCCCTCCATTTCTTCTCCATCAACCCCACCACCGCCACCCATCCTCGTCTTCCCTTCACCACCACGCCATATGGAGAAAAAAGATAGGGCCATATGGAGAAAAAAGATAGGAAAATGCCACCGCCACCTCTCCTCCTCATCCTCCCTTCATCGTCCTCTTCTTCTTCAATCACTAATACCACCACCAAGCCGGAAAAAAAAACGAGGAGGCCACCGCCACCTCTCCTTTTATTTTTCAATCACTACCACCACCATGCCACAAGGAGAAAAAAAGAGGAGGCCACCACCACCTTTCCTCCAACCCCTCCTCCCTTCTTTTTTTTCTTCAATCACCACTACCACGCCACAGGGAGAAAAAAATGAGGAGGAGGCCACTGCCATCTCTCCTCTCCTCCTCCGCCCTTCATCTTCTTATTCAATCACCACCACCACCATGCCATAGGAAAAAAAAAAGAGAGGAGGAGGCCACCGCCACCTCTCCTCTTACCCCTCCTCTCTTCTTCTTCTTCTTCAATCACCACCACTACACCACAGGGATTAAAAAAAAAACAAGGAGGGGCCATTGCCATCTCTCCTCCTCCTGCTATTCTTCTTCAATCACCACCACCATACCACAGGGAGAAAAAAAAATGAGAATGAGGCCACCACCATCTCT
Source organism: Berberis vulgaris (assembly GCA_963556465.1). Classification (NCBI taxonomy): domain Eukaryota; kingdom Viridiplantae; phylum Streptophyta; class Magnoliopsida; order Ranunculales; family Berberidaceae; genus Berberis; species Berberis vulgaris. Next base: position 71,183,469 of record OY747130.1, read on the forward strand.
CCTCCTCCTCCTCCTCCCTTGCTCTTCCTCTTCGTTTTCCTTTTTGTCTTCTTCTTCTTCAATCACCACCACACCACAGGGAGAAAAAAAATAGATATGAAGAAGAAGATGGGAGGAGGTGGGGAGGAGGAGAAGGAGGTGGGAAGGAGATGGGAGGTGGAGGAAGAGAGGTGGCGGTGGTGGTGATTGAAGAAGAAGAATAAGAAGAAGAGGGTTAGATTTTTTTTTTTATTATTTATTTATTTATATAGTGGTGATGTCCTTCAGCAGATAAAAAAAAAGGTGAGTGGTGGTGTTATTTAGCAGGAGCCTATTTGAAATTCCAAAATCTTGACACAAAAATGGAAATTTCACTGTTCCTTGTTAAATCAATTTGTTTTTTGTTTTTTTTTAAATTTTAATTAATTAATTTAATAAAAGTTGATAACCAGATATGATTTGATCAGATCAGGTGTTCTTATAGTTTGAAAATGTACAATAGGCCGGAGCATTCTAGTATGAAAGAAAGGAGAATTTCTCTTTTTGATAGATATCTTGCTCAATGGACGATCGATCATTTGGCATCCATCGTCCTATAATAAGACAGGTTCTATTGTTGGCGAGATCCAACGATGCTTGAATTGTAATTTGGCCTGCTACCCTTGTACATTTTAGTTCCTTGAAGATGTCATTGCCATGTTATAAATCGTTTGACTCGAGATTTAATAATAATAAGATGCTTTCCATAATAAACAAAGATGGCCAATCCTATATATAGCATACATAAACGTGCCAATCCTGTATTGTTACGACATAGAATCTCATGGAATATAATTTGGATCTGCCATGTATCATGGCTATCGAGAGTGAACATCAACAATGTATTTTGTTCGATTAACAATAAAGTTTGATAGTCTCGTCAATGGTTGCCTCCCCTGATGCCTGTAACTTGTACCAAGTAACAAGATATCTGATACTTGAATCAGAATTAGTGTTTAAGAAAGGAATGAATACACCTTTCTTGCTTCAGGAATGAATTAAAAGTTTTTTTAGTCCACAACCCATTTTCCTCGTCTGTACCATGGTCTAGAGACTCTCCCAAACAATATAAAGCTTTTTAACGTACGGTTGTATACTTGAATCCCAAAATACACAGTTCAAATTCTGCAATTCATAACGTGTTAATATCGCATTGAAGGTTGGGTTATAAACCAATTAGGCAACAATGGCTAAGATCTTGCGACATATATCACTTTCTCTGCTATAGTATGTCACAAGTTCTCAACCCAAGAGCCTAATTTTCAAAGACACAATTAAGACAACAAACAAAAAAAAAACTCTATTACAATCAAAAACTTTTTATGTACTAATAATTTTCAAAAAAAATACTGGAATATCTATCTAACATAAGTAATTGAATATCAAGCTTCGTGGTTAAGATTATGTTTATTTGAATTATTTTCTAATTAAATAGTATACTTTCATATTTAATTAGCACTAACAACAGTTGACCAGGCCTTTCCAGGTCAAGTTTTAACATCCACATCGTAGGTCCACCAAGAGACAAGTAGATGGGTGACATCAATGCTATTGTGTCACAGAGTATAATCAAGGTTACGCGATTGAAAGCAATTGTACCATTTTTTGAGTTTTCTTTCTAATCCATATCATATTATCTCACAAGGCCAATCAATTCAATCGCTTATGGTCCTTGATTAAGTCTTAAATATTATGTCATAAAGCCAATCAACTCAGTCGCTTATGCTCCTTGATCGGTACTTGATTAAGTCTTAATAATGTATATGAAGAATAAGATAAACTAGATAATATTCAAAAGATTTACGATTTTTTGACACCACCATTTTTGCCCTCTTACTTTCTAAACCACACTAGCCAATAAAATAAAAAAAATAAAAAAGCCACCATCACCTCTTTTCTTGCTCAGGGAACAACACCATTGCCCTGCCCTGCCTCGCTCGCCCACCGGCCAGTCACACCTATTTTCTCATTATCTTCTTATTATTCTTTATTTATTTATTTATTTTTTATTATCCTCTGTTATTTTTCTCCTCTCTTCCTGTTCTCTATGTTCCTCTTATTCTTTTCACATATTCTTATTCTTTTCCTTTTTTTTTTTTGCCTTCGAGCAAATTCATGTCAGTCGGAGTTCCTCATTCGCAAGAACCTACGCAATGGAAAAAACAATTTGGCCCTTGCAGGCTCCTGCGAGTTGGGAGCTTGCACTCGTAGGAATCTGTTTGAGCAAAAAAAATAGGAGAAGAGAAGAAAAGGGAAAGAAGAAGAAGAAAGGAAGATAGAAAGAGGCGGGGGCAGGGTGGTGCCGCCGCGGTAGAGAAGAGGAAGAAAGGATAAAATGATAAAAACAAAGAAGAAGAGGAAGGGAGGAAATGTGGTGGCGTGGTGGTGCTTCTCTGTTAGTTACTGTGAAGAAATAAGATAAAGTGAGTGAGAGAGGTTTTATATTTGTGATGTCCTTCAGCATATTAAAAAAAGGGTGTGGTGGTGTCTTTAAACAAAAAATGGTAGTGTCAAAAAGTCACTGCCTATTAAAAAGAATGCTGATATCAATACAAATTAGTTAAAATTATATTTGGTTCATCATACTTATAAAATTGTTGCAACTAAATGACACCACAAATTCTGCTAAAGAACACCACAATTGCCCACCTTTTTTAAGGACACCACCACCAATATAAAACAAAAAAACATGTCACCTCTCTTAACCTATCTCCCTCTCTTATGCTCTTTCACTCTTTTCTCCATCAAGCACCATCATCACCTCATCGCCGCCACCGTTGGCTGCACCAACTCTTCCTCCACCGTCGGCTTCAAAGAGACGCTGCCAGATGTCCCTCCCAACCCCCGCCTGTTTCTTCTCTTCTCCTCATTTTTCTCTCTATGTATTTTTTCTTCTCCTATTGTTTTTCTCTTTTGTGTTTTTTCTTCTTCTTATCCTCTTTTATTTTGTTCTTCTTCTTCTTCTTCTTTTTATTCTTTCCCTCATCTCTTCTTCTTATATATCTTTATTTTCTTCTCCCTTGTTTTTTCTCTTTTGTCCTTGCAGAGGTTTCCCACTCGCCATAACCTCTGTCTTTGTGAGGGAATTTTTTTCTCCTTTGCAGAGGCTCCTGCGAGTTGGGAACTCACACTCGCATCAACCTCTCCACTTGGGGGTTCTTTACTCACACGAACTTCTTCTGCAAGGGCAAAACAAAATTTGCCCTCTAAAGGAGGAAAATAATAGGAAGAAAAAGGAGAAGAATAAGAAAAAAAAAATAGAGAAAATGTGAAGAAATAAAAAGAAAAATAAGAAGAGATGAGAAGAAAAAATCATAGAAGAGGAGAAGAGATGAGATGATATAAAAAATAGGAAAGAGAAGAAGAGAAGAGATGAGAAGTAAAAAGAAGAAGATGAGAATAAAAGAGAAGAATAACAAAAACAAATAAGAAAAGAAGAGAAGATGAGAAGAAGAGAAAGAATAGGAGGATAATGAAAAGAAGAAGAAGAAGAAGAACAAATGAGAAGAGGAATAAAGGAATAGTGGTGTGGCTGACGATGGACGGGGTGTGGTGGTGTGGCCAGCAGTGGCAGGGCGTGGTGGTGCAGCCGAAGGCGATGGTGGGGCAGGTAGGGTGGTGTTGCTCCTATGAAGAGAAAAGAAAATGTGAAGAAGAGAAGGTAATGAGTGGTGGTGTCCTTCAACACATGCCTTATAAAATTGATGATATTATTTTCGATGTTAGTTTGAGATGGGTTGGATACTAACTCAACCAAAGCCCAACCCAAGCTACAAACCATGTGGTGTACAATGGGTCTGTGACTCAGGCCTGCTAAATTGTTGGATGTAGGCATTCTGTATCCAATAACATGAGAATCACGTCCCCCAAAACATGTGATTACCATGTTTATGAGAATTTCATTCCCACTATTTGATCACAAGATGAAATGGTGGATGTGTGAAGTGATACCTCAATTTAGCCTAAAATATAAGAATCCCTCGTAGATTCCTATGACATAAGATTCCGTGCAATCAAACACACCCAAAATCATGAAAAATAATAGGGGTTGAAATTGAATAATTCTCTTTCAAAACCTCAATCCATAGTGGATGGTATGGTATTGCATTACCCTCTTTATCTCTTCATGCAGTTACCACTAAGAGCCCTTACAGGGAGTGAGGGTAAGGGGTGAAGGATGGGTGTACTTCGAGATAAGCGATGTCATGCATTTCAAGATGATTTTGTTAATTTCGAGAAAAATGTATGGTTACACCCATTCGTCGCTCCTTAGAATTTCTGGTGATATACTTCCAAATGTTAGGTTCCCTAAAGCTTTGATTGATTGAGTCAGTACCTGCATCTCTACACCGATGTTTTCCATCCTTCTAAATGGTTCTCCTTAGCTCATGATGTTGTTTTTGTGAAGAAGAACAAAACTTACATCTTTACTTTGATTGCCCCAATTCAAAGTATTTCTGGCAAAACGTGGTGTTCTTCACTTTATTTCGTTTTTTTTTTTTTGGCTTTAGATGAGGTCGCAACTTCATCAAGTGGCACGTGACTGGTACCATTACTTACGAACAGTGGTTTGGAATTTGATATGTCCATCATGAATCAGAATCAGAATCAGGATCTCATTATCGCTATCAAACCCCGAAAAGTGCGTAGTAGGAGACTGTAAAGTTGATGCATAAGTAGCAGATAACGGCTTCTACAAACAGTTGTTTTGTGTCCTCCTGGTTCAATCAATCCCACCACCACTAATTAACAACTCAACAGGATTAAAGTAGTGGTTGCAAGAACAAAACCACAGCTCTTGATCATCTTCATCACAATGGCTGCTAACGTTGTTGTGGTTTTCGATTTCGACAAGACCATCATTGACGGTGACAGCGATCGCTGGGTGGTGGATGAATTCGGTATCAGAGACGTGTTCAATAAACTCTACTCTACCATGCCTTGGAACAATTTAATGGTCACTTTACCTTTTTTTTTTTTAAAAACTTATTTTCCTTCCATTGGGTTTCCAAGATTGCCAAATCATGCTTTATTTTGAGTACATAGTTTTCATCTAGTTTACTGGTTGTTTTTTCTTAACAGTCATTCAATCTCTTCAAATTTTTGTACATAAATAGAGTAAATTTGGTTGTTGAAACATTCAGGATAGGATGATGAAGGAGCTTCATTTGAGGGGGAAGACGATCGAAGAGATCGCCGAGTGCCTCAAACGGGCTACTCTGCATCCCAGCATTATCTCTGCCATTAAATCTGCCCATGCTTCTGGGTATATTTCCTTTTTCAATTCTCTTCCTATTCTATCTTTTGGGTTGTGAAATTGAATCAATGATACTAATGGGGTTAGTTCAATTTTCAGGTGTGATTTGAGAATTGCAAGTGATGCGAATGCTTTCTTCATTGAGACAATCTTGAAGCACCATGGTTTATTGGATTACTTTTCAGAAATCAACACAAACCCAACCTCCATTGATGAAGAAGGGAGACTTCACATCTCCCCTTTTTATGATTCCTCCTCTTCTCCTCATGGTTGTGCTCTCTGCCCTCCCCATATGTGCAAGGTAATTCATTCATGAAATTGAGTATCTTCTCTTCAATTATTAATGCATAGAATTTAGGACATATGTTGTATGAGCTCTATAATGATGATGATGTGGATTTTCATCTAAATGTGGTATTTCATTAGTGAGTCTTTCATGGCCTTGGCTTGTCACATGAGTCTGAATTTCTATTTTCCTTTATGAAAATAAGTATAAATATCTGTATACCAGACGTTCACTAATGAGTACCACATCTTCAAAATTGTAGCCCTCCCAGGGTATATAGGCTACTAATATGTTTTTTCCTAGCGAGTTCGCCACCAACTGCAGCAGCACCAGCTGCTAACATTTATCCCTTTTTAATGTGTTTAGCCATGGGAATCCGGGGTTTTTGATGCATACAAGTATTTTTGTTCGAATGTTGATACATAACCAATGGGATGCTTAGAGTGTCTCCATTACCTAATAAAATAATCTTGTCAGTATCAGTATAAACGATCTTTTCCTCGTGTTCAGCTATAGTGGAAACCCCCAAATCTAGATCCGCTTGGCGTTCCAGCCCATTTCCAACAATGCACTTGTCAAACTAGATCAATACATTGAGGGCCAAGTCGTGTTTTTTTTGGGAGGGGGGGAAGGGAGTGAGCCAGGGTTGTTTAGGATCCCCAAACCTCTAAAAAAATTTACATGAAGATAGTTACAATCTCTGGTATACTTACCTATTCTATCATCAAAAAATATTTTCCTTAGGTCCTCCGCAAATGAACTAGGGGTCTGTTTGATTGGCCATTTTTCATGGGAAATGGAATCCAATTCCCGTGTCAAGTAATTTTCCACTGTTTGACTATGTATTTAATGACAGGAAAAAAATTATGCATGTAACTAGTTTTCCCATCTCTCATGGGAAACCAAATCTTTGGCTCCCCCTCGGAAACCAAATTCTTGGAAACTGTTTCTTCCCGTGTCAATTTTCAACCTACCAAACATACCCTAGGTGTAAATACAACAAATTCAGAGCTAGGGTAGAGACCAGCAAGGTGATCAGCTACTTTATTAGTTTCCCTGAAGTGATGTTCAATTCTATGATCTTTCAGCGTGGCGAGCTGTCTCTTGATATGTGTTACTAAGTGCCTCAGATCCCATGGCATGTCTGCATGCTTTGTCAAGTACATATGCACATTGCGCGAGTTTGTGCTGATTATCAATTTTGGGATGCCCTGCATGTGCTCTATTTTAGTTCATGTTTGATGAGTGAATGGCCTGTAGTGTTTCCCCTAGTAGGAATCTGCCATGATTCCTCAATCACCTTAAAAAAATCATGAGGTCAATAATTGAAAAACTTAAATGGTATAGGTCCAGTGTGCTTATGCTCATACAATGTGAGCACCATCGGGGTATGATATGAGACACCATTATGCTGGAACTCAGCCTCTGTGTCAGGTAAAGCTTGTAGTCAACTCCCATTCACCAAGATTCTGTCTATTTTCAAGGACACCCTGTGCTCTCCAACTTGGTTATTACCCCAGGTTAAGAAATTCCTCTACACGTGCAGTCATAGACATCTGCTTGTATTACACACTGCAAGAAATCGTGCACATCAGAGCTTGTAACCTCCACCTTACTGATTTGTTCGTGAATATGCAGTATGGCATTGAAGTTTCCTAACAATGCCCAGGGGATACTATTAGTTGCAGCAAACTGTGTTATTTCAACTAATCCAACCAAATTTATTCTGTTTTGTCTAACAAACTTCCTTCACCTCTCTCTGCTTCAATTGATCATTAAGACCCCTCATGTTCCAACAACCTATTTTGTGCAACATTAATTAACTTTCCTAAAAAGGGGCTGCTTGATCCCTGGTGTGGTTTGGGTATTGTTGCCTTCACCTGGCTTATGCTCTTTTTTTTTTTCTTCTGTTTATCACGATTAGCTGCATAGTCACGCTGTTGAGTACCACCTGTTCCTGTTTTCGCGTTCTTTAGTTGCTCCCTCTTTCCATCACAGTTGTTGTTGCCCCCTTTAGTGGCTTCATCTAGCTTTGCACGTTCTGTTACTTCATCTTCTTGTGCATTTTGTAGACTGACTAGCTGAGTACCAGTTCCTTGTATGTTGGAGCTAATACTTCCACTGCTTGCATCACGTACTGCTTCCTCATTACCTTGGGTATTTTTTACCTGCTCTACCCCATCAATAGCATTGCACACTGCTGCCTCATTTCCTTGGGTGTTCTCTATCTGCTCTACTCCATCTATTCTATTCAAATCCCTTTCATATTCTTGAATGTATGCTGCTTTTTTGGGTACCTCCCAGCCCTCTTCCTGGCCAACTTCCTTACTGTTCTCAACAGGTTTATAGATCTTAATTGTAGTCTTCTTAGCATTGTGTTTCACACATCCTTCTGTGCTATGACCAAATATATTACACTGTTTGCACTTTATTGGTTTCCTTTCCATGCATACTCAACACCTACCAAGTAGGTCTTCTCATCATCCATCACGAAAAAGACTTGATTTGGCAACACACTGGCAACATTGATTTCAACAGACTCTTGCAAAGTTCATTCTCACCGTGTCCTCAGTTGCTTTGTCTAGCAACAGTGGCGTACCAACCAACCGCACTTACAATGGCATCTAGCCATCTTGGGTTCCAAAACATCAATGGAATGTTTCTCAAGCAAATCCAGATCGGAATTGAATTGAAAGCTGTAGCATCCTCTTCTAAAAGTGGTCTCCAAGGTCTGATAATAAACAATCTATTTGCAATGTAGAGGGGCCCAAGCTCCAATACTTTCTCTCTATCTTCCTTCACCTGAAACTTGAACACAAAGGTGTTGTCCCCTTGTGTTTTCATGTTGACTGTTCCCTTAAGCTTCCAGGTCCTAATGAGTGTCTCTTTAACAAAACCAAAAGCCAGTCTCTTGCCTACAAAATTCCCTATGAGTAACTCTTGGCATTCCTTCTGTTCATTTCTGAACTCTGATGACTTAAGTTGCACAACTGTCTTCCCACCTACAACTGACGTAGCCTTATAGCTGAGTTTGATTGAGCCAGTTTCTTTTTTCTTGGATAATATTTTAACCCAGCTTTTAGGTTTTGTATGATTCTGCCCATTAACAGAGTTGTTATTAGTGTTGTGAACAACATTGTCATTCCTACCTACATGCTCGATTGTTGCAACTGTTTCAACTCCTTTACCGTTTCTCTGCAGTAACCTGGATTAGGGTTCCAACTGGTTCTGCTGATGCATCTCCATTGTCGGCTGTCTCACAGCTTTCCTTCTCCTCACCTAGGACTGCCATCTCTTCTTCTACCACCATAGGAACAGGTTTTAATGGTGACTGTAGCTTCTAGGAAATCTTCGACTCCTCTAGTGTTGTACTTCTCCTTAATCATGTTCTTGTTGAAATCAGGTGCAAGACTCTCTTGCCTTGAGAATCATCCCTACGAGAGGTGATAGAGCTGGGAGATCCATATTCGAATCAGATATGTTGATCATCCACACCCAAAAGTTGATCATCAGGTTGTGGATCAAGCAAACCCCCATTGAAAGTAAAAGTTGCAGGGCCAATTTGTGTTGTGGTCCAATGGTTGGATCTTAGCTAATCAAATTGGAATAAATGATCAGTTTACTTATTTTATAGATCAATTTAGCCATTTGGTGGGAATTTTTCTGCTTTACTTACAAAAATGACAATGATTTTACAATTAGGTTGCACATATAAGAAAATATGTTCATGTATGCCACTTTAAGTGATATATTTGCAGTTTTAAAATTACAAGTGATATTTTTCAGTTTATAATTGTACGTCAAAATTAAACATATTGTGACACAAATGTACCATGGTCAGAGCTGACAAATAAGTATTTGGAGGCACCAACTTATAATTGACAGTAACGAAATGTCATATATGTCATGATGGTAATTATCATTTCTAAATATTTGTTTTCTTAATTGTGATAGGGTTTGATCATCAAAGGGATTAGAGCCTCTACTTCCTTAGATGGGAAGAAGCGATTTATCTATCTTGGAGATGGAAAGGGGGATTTTTGCCCAAGTTCAAAGCTCGACGAAAATGACTATGTGATGCCAAGAAAAAATTACCCATTGTGGGAGCTAATATCTAATCATCCAGTACGAGTTAAGGCAGAGATTCATGAATGGAGCAATGGAGAAGAGCTTGAGAGGATTCAACTTGAACTCATTCACAAAATCATCTATGGTGGTTCAATTACTCCTGATCAGGGGCAGACTCACGTGGGAGTCGTCTCTGGCTGTAGCTAGTGCTGGATTTTCTTAAAATTGTATTGTTATACACATATACGTGACCTGATTGCAAGTTTTAAGTCCGATCCAATTTGTACTGACGATCCTCATCTTACACTACTCCCTTCTCTTCATTAGGACTCCAGAAACTCAAAAGTCTTTTTAGCAGAGGTCATGGTTATGAGATTTCCGTTTTCATTTGTCCCAATGTAACATCATAATGTGATGCTTGATTTTGCTAAAAAAAATCCGTTACCTATTGTAGAATGTTGTGGAATTATGGGGATGTCCGCATCATGCTTTTGAGGTGGCACCATGAGGGAGTTAGGTGTCAAGACGTAGAGATGTCATGTCCACCTCATGCATAAGGCATTTGCCTATATGAATATAAATGAATAAAATGAAAGAGAAAAATGAGAAATGAAACAAGAAATTTCATTATTTGCATTATAGATCATAGTATTATGTTGAAGGATTTACAACACGTTATCAGCACGAATCTCTGATCAATTGAGGGTACGAAGTTTCAATCAATTTTGCGATTCGTGATTATTATATATAACTGTAATATAAGGGCATTTAAGCACGAAGCTCGACTTGGATAATTTTTCGCCACTTTCTTATTTCCAAACTCTTTATTCAAAAGAGTTTAGAGATAAATTAATCAAACTAGAGCTTATATTTTCCTGAATTTTAAAGTGATTGTTTCCATGATATTTATTACATCTAGTGGATGTTGCCTAAAAAGAAAACATGATTTCCTTAGCGGTGTTTCATGCCCAAAATTCAAACTTTGTTTAAATCTCAGACCCCTCAGTATCACACATGTGTTGGAATAGAGGTTAGAATAACAATAGAGTCTTTCACTTCGACTCATGTGGTATTTAGTAGATACCATTGATGGTGGTACTGATAATTGGACAAATTATAAGTTGGATTTCATCATGTATACACCACTCACATTAGGAGAAAAATCCAACCCACCAGAATAACCAAGAAGAGAGAAACAAAAAACTGAGATAACAATTAATACCTCATCGGTTTCTTCCATTTCTTCTCTTGACATTGATCGTCTCCAAAATTGTCTTCTAAAGAAACAACGAAAGGTGAGAATGACTAGCCAACGACGTCGAATCTCATCTAGAGGTCTTTTAAGGCTGAATTCCAGCTCACCATTGGCAAAATCGCCAAGTTTCACAAAGTCAAAAACCACGCCAAAGTCATCGGCACTGCTGCCCTCGTATACCTATGTGTCGTGCTCAAGTGCCTTGCTGGTGAAGTTCTTGAGCTTGCTTATGGTTTCAAATTAATTTGTTTGTCATCAAACTATTAGAGTATTTTCATTAAATAACATTCAATTTATAGGCCTTTTCACTAGGACTAACCTCAAATATCTCCAACATGTTTCTCAATTGGAGCTTCCATCACTGTGTTGTTTATATTCTTCACTGATTTCTCTTAGAACCCAACACCTTGTTAAAATTTGGATAAAGAGACCAAACATAAAAAGTTAAGGAAATTAGCATGCCAAACATCAAAGTATGTGCAAGAGACCAACCTGTTTCTGAAACAATGGGTTTTTCCTAGTGATTTTGAGAAATGAAGCCATTATAAAATAAAGATATGAGTGGGAAGCTAAGTGGTACTAAGTTAAGTTCATTTAGCAGATGTGGGTAGGTGTGCCCATGTGTTCTTACTGACCGGGGTGTTAAATATTGTATTGTATGCTCTCAATGTAGTTTTTGGTTTCCTAGGTGGAATTCCTTCCTACCTGTGGTAACTTCAATTCATCAAATCACAAATAATGGTGTTTATTATAACCACTTTGATGTCAAACACGAATCTTTTGACAAGTATTGCTACTTCGAGTAGGTAAGTAATAAAGCATAAGTGTTGTTTACTTTAAAACGAGCTTACTTAAAATAAAGTTTGTGAAACAAAGCAGATCTGGTATGAAAAATAAAGTCTACTATATGTGTATTTTATACACCTAACAATAAAGTTTTTGGAAAAACTATTTATATGTGAGTTTTACTTCTTAAGTGACATGTCACATGTATTACACACCTCTTATGGGTGAATAACTTATATATAAGATGACAACTCCTGAAGTGGTAGCCCTAGAAGTAGTAATCGCAGTAACCAGTCTAGAAGAGTTAGTCAAATAATCACTCTAACAGAGGTGATTATAACAATTACTTCAGTAGATGTGCTTACCCCAGCAGAAGTAGTCGCAATACTTACCACATGGTTCAAAGATCTTGTCTGGTACAATAATAAAGCTCCTGCAAAGGATACTGGTCACATGTTTGTCGTGTGCCAAAAGAGGCAGTAGAGAAATATCGAGATTACATTAAAACCAAAAAGACAATTTTAATACAATAAGAATATAATAGTCACTATTTCTTCATTCTTTGAATTTACTCCCATTGCAGTAAAATCAAGAGTCTTAATTTACTCATGGTTTTGAGTTAGTTACTTATATATTTATAAGATCAAACAAAACAAAGGATCTAATGAAAAATCACGGTCTCTGATATTTTCTGTAGTAGGTGTCAATTTTAGCTGTCAGGTAGAGAAAATACAAAACAAAAATACCCCTGAGTATGAGGTCACTTCAGCAGAGATAACCATTAGTCAAAGTAATCACCCTGGCAGCGGTGGTTATCACCATGTTGCTACATGTCTAATACTTATTTTATAAACCACCTCAAGAGGTCTAGAACACCTGCTACTTGTGAAACATATACAGTATATTATGTTTTGTTTGATTTATTTACTGCATACATTTTCTTTGAAGGTATGGTTTATAAACTGCAAATGATGGACAATCATATTTGTTTAATTGCTAGTGTCACTACCCATAATTTATTGACAAGTCAGAACATTTTCTAAACACTGCCCTTTACGACACAAAGGGTATCTATCATAGCTGAACCTATGCAATTTCTTGATGGATCTGGAAGGGCCCACAATTTATTATTGCAGTTTCTAAAGAAACTGTAGTTATGTCAACATATATACATCACATCTAATGTTGGAAGTATGAAGCTTACATTAGAAATATATGTATAAAGCCTGAAACTTACATTCAAGATATATGCATTACATCTAATGTTGGAAGCCTGAAGCTGCATTAGAAATAATTTTCATTAACTCATTGTGAGTATAACACTCTCGGAGTTGTTTCTGCACGGTAACCATTCCGTTATATGTCTTCACCTTGTTGGAAGACTTTTACTTATGTAGTCTAGACTACCTAATAGTAGCTAGGAACATAGAATATTGCATATTGCTAAATTGCATAGTGTCACTCTATTCCCACCGTTAGGGGGAGATATGGAGATAAAACGGTGTGAAATTAGAATACTTCAATTTTGTCTCATCTGGACTGTAAAATCATATGTGTCAGCTATGAGTACACATGCTCCCTGAAGGACAAAGTTTAAATAAGACAGAAAGTGAATCTACAACATGCTAGAAGCGTGGTAGACATCTGCTCGAATTTGTATCCCTGAAGGACAAATTTCGAATAAGTCAGTTAATGAATCTGTTGCATGTCATAAGTGTGGCAGACTTATAGGTTCCAAAGATTCAACTCTTTGAAAATGGAGAATTTGTAAAATTCATGCCCTAATGCTCTTGAAGAAGCAATGATTGAAATTCCTGCAGAAGTTGTACATGATGCTTTAGAAGTAGCATGACATGACGCTCCAGAAGAGGTCATAAAGCTCCAATAGTCGCAGTACATAACGCTCCTAAAAGAAGTTACGACTCCAGCAGTAGCATTATATAACGATCCTGAAGAGGTTATGGCTCCAGCAGTAGCATGACATAATACTCCTAAGGATGTTATGTTTAAAAGCCTTGGAAGTTGCTCATATCACTGCAGTGACAACGAAAGCCCTGAAAGAGGCTCAGGTACCTGATAATAATGAGATCTCAATATATTCACGAGAAATGTGATATCAAATCAAATGGTCATCGATGACATATTCATTAGGTAGCTACCAAATTATAAAAGAGCAATGATACTGATATTAAACCACGTATCTATAAAGTCGACAAATAAATAATTGGCCAAATAACAATATATTGCCCAAAGTGGCATTGGGCCTGCCAAAACGGAAATATATTATCCAAGTGGAATTGGGTTCCCTTGAGAAATGTGATATATTTGAACCTATAGTACAAACACTTCAGTGTGTATACCTTGTTGGTTTCAAACGAGTGTTTGTAGGAAAACAAAATGAGAAAAATGAGACTGTCCGATATATGAAAAGATTCGTAGTACAAGGGTTCCTGTAGCAACCCAACATTTGATAAAATATATTCCCGGTTATGAATATAACTACATTCCATTTAGTATTGTAATTTCTGAATACTTGATATGGGAGTTATGAATGTCGTAACTACTTATGGGAATTTATACACAAATCCCTGAAGGATTTATTTTGTTCGACACAATTATTTTACATGAAAATCCCTGAAAGATTTACTTTGCCTGAAGCAAAATCTTACTCAATACAACTAGAACATGCTTTATATGATTTGAACCATTCCAGAAGAGTGTAATATAGTTGTCTTAGCGAATATCTGTGTAAGAAAGGTTATGCAAATTTGACTATATGTCTTTCTTATCATATCGTTAAATGTTTTTGTCATACTAGCAGTTTATGTTAATAATATAATTCTTATTGGACCTTGAAAATATTGTTTGCAATTAAAGACCTTGGAAGAACAATTTTTGCCTCGGTCTGCAGAACGAGTCAAGTACTAGTAGAAATTTATACATCAATCAAGATATATTGACAAGATCCACTTAGTGCGTCCATGGTCGTCCGATCTTTAGATCTCAAGAAAGACTTGTATCAACCAATTAAAAGATACTCGGTCCTGAAGTACCATAAGTGAGTATCATTGGTGTATTGTTATATTTGACCAATTACATAACCTGACATAGTTTTTTTCTGTACACTTACTAGCAAGGTATAGTTTTGCACAGACTTATATATATTTGCATGACATGCTATATTCGTGGGATCATTTATATGAGTTTATTTGTCACGCCCCGATTTTTGAAGAAAACGAAAATCCCAAAATCCACGTAGGATTATCTGTTTCCCCAAAACTCGGGACGTGAAAATTCAATAACAACAGAAACAAATAGCAACAACAACTAAAACATGATTAAATTACTGAAACAAATAAAACTCTAACCCGGAGAGACTCTGACGTTGCTAGCCCCACTAATGAAACTCCAGTAACGCTGTCCAAAAATCTCTAAACCTGAAAGGCTAATCAGCACATGACAACATCAAAATAAACAAAACAATAAACAACCACACAATCAGATAGTTCCTCAATGAGGCAAATGTGTTATCATCATAACAATAGAAAATTGACTATGGCAAGTCTGACCTGCAGAAATATGAGTAGACTTGCCATCCTGCATGAAAATGTTAGAAGCAATCAGATAATATTTCTAAGTTATCAGTCCTCACAAATGTGATTTATTTTCAAACAATGATACAATTTAGTCATATTAGACTATTATTGAAATATTAACAAAACACATTTTCTACCTTTAGGAAGACATGTAGTTCTCATTCAATGGTTGAATGAGCATTTTGTTTCTTCCTTTAAGGTAATCATGCACATACACAAAAAAGAAATCTCGCTTCTTTTCCACAATCGCACTATCCTCCTGTGCCTAACACACCTCACCCAAGTGTGCCTCCCTTGCCTTCGAAACCACTCGGAGCGTACATGTTCCAAGTGGGGTGCCACATTGAGGAACATGTCATCTCACCTGACGTTCGATCCAGGGCAAGCATTTCCTAAATCTACACGTACAACCAAACTCACATGGAACGGTGCACCGATATGCAAGCAAGTCTGCATACCCAATATTTTATCATACGTATACAAACAAGTCTGTATACAAAATCACATTTTTCACATTTTTTTTCGAAGTTGTGGAAAAGAGCATAAAAAAAAAAACTAAAACTCAAAACTCTTTTATGGTGACACTTTGTCAACCATAAATAAATCAACCACAATATCCATCATTCTTTTGGGGAAATAAATAATATTTTCATAAATAAATTTTCTATAACCCAACAGGGATCAAACTCATTCAATATAAGATTCATCTTCCTATGCGCATGAAGAATATCACACTTTCAATCATAGCTCCTTATTGAGCCCAATTCAATCGATTAAATAGCACCATTACTTAATAACATTGTTATCTATATAAAGGCCAACACATGTATATATATGAAACCATACTCAAATTCTCATTATCATACATTACAACATATAGCAAGGGAGTTCAAAATGTTCACAACCACCAGTACAAAACTATTTTGTATGTCAAAAATAAACTTCCATTCAACCTATTCTGAGCCCACGTATCAAGTCCCACTCACTACACCAATCCCTATAGAGTCAGTATTCACACTATAGTGGCAGCACATAGAAAGTTGCCTCCACTGACAAAAGTCATAGCTTTAGAAAATTTTAATAAAGCCCTAAAATTTATAATGGGCTATAATTAGGATCGTTACATCACATCAACATACCCAGAAATCAAGGAATTTACACCATACATCAAACAAACTTGATTATTATACTAATAAAGCAAATAATATTATTATTTAAACCATTGTTGTGCACAAATATCTAATACTCCCAAAAAAAGAACTAATATTAAAATGTACACTGAGTAGTAGGAATAGCCACATACTCATATGATGTCCCGCAAACTATCCCTATAAGGACAATAACTTTCATTTTTTTTTTAACAGTGACGTCAAAACAGGAACAGGGAACAGTGATGTCAAACAGGAACAATGAACATTGATGTCATACAGGAACAGGAACAGAAACAGTGATGTAAAATCAGAATAGGAACAATGAACATTGATGTCAAACAGGAACATGAACAAAAACAGTGATGTAAAACCGGAACAGTGAACAATGATATCAAACAGGAACAGTGATGTCAAACAGGAACAATATTATCAACATGAACAGTGATGTCAATTCGTTTTTTTTTTTTTTTTCATTTAAGGTTTAAATCAAACCAAAATTTCAAATCGATTTTTCATTAAAGATATAAATCAAACCAACAATGTCAAATCGATTTTTTTCCCTCCATTAAAGATGTAAATAAAATCAAAATGTCTAGGGATAGAGTTTTACTCACCTCTTTTTGCAAGAATCCCAAGATTTGAGCAAATTTCTTCCTTTAGCACCTCCCACATTTTTCAACGTAAGTTTTTCTTTTTTTCTGTGTGTATTCAGAGAGAAAAAGGAGGCTAGGGCTTAAATGAGTTTTTAATTAGGGTTTATTTGGCTAAACAGAACCATCACTCATCTCTTATTCTTTTAACCTTTATTTTCCTCTAACCAATACCCTAACCATTACTTTCATGAAAGCCCAAACTCAAGCCCAAGAAAATTGAATAAAACCCATCAAGATTAGGGTTTAAATAAAGTATATGTGCACCTTTTTTTTTTTTAAAGTGTGACTAATTAGTTTACTTAAGGCAAATGTCATATTTTTTTGGGTTTTCAAATTTTGGCTAAACACACACACACACACTTTATTCTATTTAGCAATGACAAACAAAACAAATATTTTTCCCAAAAATTGAGATTACAACATATGCCACAATTAATAAATAAGAAATTTTTATATTTATTTAATTAGGCGGGTATTACAATATATACAACTCAAAAGAATCTCTTCCCGAGATTCGGTAGAAAAGAAAGTTAAGCGAATTTCGAAAAAAATAACTTATCAAACGAAAAAAGATTTTAAAACAAAAATTTCAATTGAATTTTTTTTTTAGTTGCATAAATTTTAATTGTCATTGAAAAAGTAGGGGTGTTACATTATTCCTGAGATTTAACTAACCATTCCCACCTAGTTGACTATGCAGATTCAAGTTCTCTATTTGACCCTCATAAGGGTTACTCATAGGTAGGTTCTATTTTTATGAGTTGCAATACAACTATTTCTTGATTGTCTATTACACAAACTTATTGATCAGTCAACTACAATATATGACAACAATGTTGCATGTATTGGTCAAATGTAAGAAGACTTCATCAAAGGAGATTGAACGAAACACATTCCAATGCAGTTCCTTTTCTTACATGAGCCTCAAAAGAACAATGTGATTGAAATCGAACAAATTCAGTATGGTGTCGACCTTGCATATTTCTTCATCAATGCATTGTCTACATCAATATTTCAGAATTGGTTTACAAGATTAATGTGTAAACTTAGCCAACAGTTGTGCTTTCATAAGGGGGAGTATCCAAAAGTATACCACCCGAGGAGCATCCAGAAGGATCTACAAGAACATCTAGAAATATATTCGTGATAGTATCCTGACGTATATATTCTTGAAAGTATCCTGAAGTATACTATATTTTGGGCACGCTGTACTCTTTTTCCTTCGACGTGGTTTTATCCCATTGGGTTTTTTCGTCAAAATTTTAATGAGGCAGCGATATCTAGAAGTATAACTCCCGGTGTGCATCCAGAAGTATGTTACGAAAGCATCCAGAAGTATGCTACAAACCATATATGTTGTATTTGATTTATGCGCGTTGTACTCTTTTTCCTTCGACAAGGTTTTTCCTATTGAGTTTTTCTGTCAAGGTTTTAACGAGACAACATTATGTGCATAGAGTATCTTGAAGTATGCAAAAATGGTAGTTGTACTCTTTTTCTTTTGACATGGTTTTATCCCATTGGGTTTTCCAGTCAAGGTTTTAGCGAGGCGACACCGAGTTAACAATGATGGTTATACAATCTTCATTGCATAAAAGATATACTCATGTACTCTAGAAGATACGTGAGTTTGAATGCTACTTTGTTGTAATTATCAGGGGGAATGTTCCATAAGAGGAGTCTGATTTTGCTAAAGACTTTGGACAATTTGCACGATGTATTTTTTCCTTTCGCGTTGATTTTGTTCCACTGGGTTTTTCCAGCAAGGTTTTCATGAGGCAACATTTCGTCCATCCAACAAAACTTCAAGGATGACAACATGCAGTGAACATCCAAGGGGGAGTATTATAGAATGTTGTGGTATTATGTTGATGTCCATGTCATGCTTTTGAGGTGGCACCATGAGGGAGTTAGGTTTGTTAGGTGTCAAGAGGTAGTGATATCATGTCCACCTCATGCATAAGGCATTTGCCTATATAAATAAAACATGTATGTAGAGGATATAAATGAATAATATGAAAGGGAAAAATGAAAAATGAAACAAGAAATTTCATTCTTTGCATTATGGATCATAGTATTATGTTGAAGGATTTACAACATTACCCGTGTTTTATCGTAAAAAGTCTCTATTTTATTAATAGTTTTTCCCTTAAACAATTATTATCATTTGAGACTTTTTAGAAAATTTATATCATTTTTATAATAGAAAAAATATATCTCAAATCTTTCGTCTGCACTGACATGCACTCTAACCTACTAATTTTGAATTTCAAGTCCAAGTTGCACATGTTTAGTTTTGTGCAAAACATGCTTTTTGATTTTTGTAGTGTTCTACTACTCCGTTTGAGCTAAAATTTTGAGAAAAATAAAGATTCACACCAGAAACGTGTCACAGTTTCAGGCAATTTTGACACATACACCTCGAGATATATGTTAAAATTTAAATTTCTATATCATAATCACAAAGCGAGCGATGGCCCACCTTGAGTCAATGTCAGATATTTATATGCTTAGTCTTAGAATGCATGACATGATTCTCAATCAGGGACAAATCTAGGTAGGGGCACTTGCCGCCACTGAATTTTTATTTATTTATGTGGGGGCACATCGACCCCAACGACGCAGCCCCACCCTAACCCACCCCTTTATCTCTCTCTCTCTTTATTCTCTGCGAGCCAATGACCTCGCCTTGCCCTTTTCCTATTTTATGCTCCCTCTCTATATTTACTGCGAGTCCGATAATCATCCCGTCTCCTCCTTTTTCTCTTTTTCTGCTTGATTTATTTCTTTTTCCCGCCCTCGCCCTCGCCCTCGCCACCAGCAACCCCAACCTCTCTTGTCTGCTTTGAGGAAGAATAATTTTTTAAAGTATTTTCTTGAGATGAATTTGTATCTCGAGGTCTTATTTTGTATTTTATTTATAAGATTTTTCTGGGGATACATAAAAAAAATTGAATCCATTAATTTTTTTCTCAAGATACATGTTTGTATTTCGAGATTCATCTGTGGGTTATTGTTTAAAGAACATTTTGGTAATCAATGTGAGCATTTTGACAGTCAATGCATGTGGATTGCTAGTCCTAAGGGAGACTGTAATAGTAATTAATGATGTAGTAACCTCTAATTATTTATATTTTTGATAGAAGCAAATCGCAAATAATCCAATTAGATGGATCAAATTTCTTCCCCAATAGATTAGATGAAGTTTTGTTTAGCAATTGGTGTTTTGTATAGTTATTTATGCATTGTTCAAATAAAAAATTATGCTAAAGTAATTAGTGAATATATTATCATTAATTAATTATGATTCATCACTCCGCCCCCCTTCAGCAAAAATCCTGACTCCGTCACTGTTTTCAATGATAGTGATGACACTAGTAAATCACCATACAATGGCATGCAGTGTCGATCAACGTGATAGTCATGTAGCATCTGCTTCATCCACATGAGTTGAGTACATCCACTGCCTGCAGCAATATATTCGACTTTGGCAGTTAAAAGCAAGACACAATTATGTTTCTTACAATGCTAGACACCTAAACAAGCAACCTCTACTGATGTTTTTCTATCACCAACATTTTCATCCCAATCTGCATCGGTATATCTGTCAAGATCAAGGTATTCAAAGCGTGAAGCAAAATCCGATGGCTTGGCTTTTTTCAAAAAACGAAGCGTAAAGCGGTGACTTTACGCAAGTGAAGCGACCCTTCATATTATATTAAAAAAATGCATAATGGAAGTATGTGCTCTGAAAAATTAAAACCATGATTTCCTTGATTTTTATATTAATTACATAGTGTTATTGTTAAATGAATTTAAAATTTTAATTTATTTTTCTTTAATTTCTAGGCGGGTGCCCTCAGAAATGCAGTGGGTGCGAATAACCACCCAAGTTTAAAACAAGTTTCCCTCCCTTGCTCGTAGTGTTCATCGTTTTCCTCCTCCTCTGTGTACTGTTCATCGTCTTCCTCTGCCTGCGTTCGAGCAATCCGGCGGGTTTCTCCACCTAAAATCATATCTTCTATTATTCTATTCTATTATATTTCTATTCATTCCATTTCCATTTCGTTATTTTTTCCGACCAAAATCAGAGAAAACCTGTAAGATAATTGTGTACTATCGTCTTCCTCCTCCCCCTCTGCCAGTGTTCGAGCAATCCTACTGGTTTCTTCACATAAAATCTTCTCATATCTTCTTCATTTTTATTCCTATTCTTTTCATCTCCCTTTCCGTTCCTTTTTCCGACCAAAATCATAGAAAATTAGTAAGATAATTGCTTATTGTTCATCGTTTTCCTCCTCCCCCCTCCGCTTGCGTCCGAGCAATTTGGCTAGTTTCTTCACCTAAAATCTTCTCATTTTTTTTTTATTTTATATTCCTCTTCCTTCCCTCTCCCTTTCCCGACCAAAATCAGTAAGAAAATTCGGAAAAAAAAATTGGAGACGCTTTGTAACATGAACCCATCGCTTTGGGCACTTCAGGCTTCGGCAAAAAAGCGCAAAAATCCATGGTTTTTTGTGTCATCAAAGTAGTGACCCAGCTTTGACCGAAGCGAAGCGAGATGTCATGGCTTGGTCTGGCTTTTGGCTTTAAGCGGTGAAAAGCCATTGTTTTGGCTACTCTGGTCAAGATGAGATGTAGTCTCATAAGGGTACCAAATATCATAATTTGCAATACAATCACATATTTGATAATACATTTTACAACAGTGAGATGAAACCCTTTGGGGCTTGCTTGAAAGGGAGTACAAACTCCAACATTATAAGAAATGGCAGGCCTGTTGGTGTTTAGATACAACAAACTACCAATCATGCTCGGTAAAATGTTGTCTTTTACCATTTTCATATTTAGAAAGCTTAGTACTAATAGACATGGGAGTAGGAACATGCTTAGGTAGAAATTTTAAATTATGTCATGCACATATTTAGTTTGAGATAGAGAGAGCCCTTTTTCTTCGGGATTTGAAATCCAATGAAAATTTTGAGCTCACTCTGTTTCATAATCTTTGCAAACTCCTGCACTAAATATTTGTTAGTAAAACCAAATGCATGATCATCAATATAGATTTTAGCAATAAGAATATCCTTATCTGTGTTCTTGATGAAGAATATCTAGTCCACACTGCCATGAGTAAAACCAGATGCAATCAGAAAATATGATAGTTTTGTGTACCAAGCACGAGGTGTTTGCTTAAGCTGCAGAGAACTTTCTTGAGTTCGTACACATGATCTGGAAACTCTGGATCCAGAAACTAGGGGTGCGCACGAGACGGGATGGGATGGACCTCATCCCGATCCCATCTCGTTCCTTCGGGATCGTGATGGGATAGATCTCATCCCGACCTCGTCCTATCCCAAACGGGTTTAGGATGGGATGAACAGGTACTAAACTGATTCTAGTAGTGCAAGAAAGTATCGCCACAACTAGACTTCATACATTATGACTGATTTTAATAAATTCAAACCCAAACTCTACCTTAAAAAAATCCAAAAAACATAATCACCATTAAACCTCCATTCATAAAATCAAGCTAAAATACCACCTACCCACCAAATCACTGAGAGAGAAAACAAACTATTAAAATCCAAACATAATTAATGCTTATGAACAAAACCTTAAGCTCGTTAGCTCCAAAAATTATATCAAATAAAACCCTAACATTCTTAACTTGTATCTCAAGAACTTGAAGGTTGTCAAACAAATTACCGACACCAAATGAACCCACCCAATCAATTACACTCTTTAATCAACAAAACTCATAGACATATTATGATAAAAAATATTAAAATAAATCAATCCAGGACAGGATGGGCGGGATTGAAAGTCTTCATTCTCCGTTCCCATCCCATTCTAGATCAGGATGGGATCGGGATAAGATTGATCAATTTTAAAAGGACCCGAAAAAATCGGGATAGGACGGGACAAGATCGGGATGGGATGCCAACCCCTACCACAAACCTTTAGGTTGTTCAATAGAAATTTGTCCGTTGATGACTCTGTTAAAACATACACTATTGGCATCCATTTGGTAAAGCTCAAACTTGACACAATAAGATACAACCAACAACATTCTGATCGATTCAAGTCTAGCGACAGGAACGAATGCCCCTTCAAAATCAATACCTTCAATATGAGAAAAGCTTGAGCAACCAATCTGAAAATGTGAGGTATGCTATGATGCTTACAGAAAACACTAACATTAGGCTAATATCAACTAGAAGAGGGATTGGAAGTGTGAGTTATGTTATGATACTCACTAAGAGTGCACTTCAACTAGAGGGGGTGAATAATCACTTTTCGAAAAATCGAATTTGTTTCGAAACATAATCCGAAGTATTCAACTTCGAAGTTCTTCGCCTAAAATTATTGAAGGCTTATGGTGTGCCTTAAGCTTAGTCAGCACCACAAGGTTCACAAATTTAGTTGATTCACTTGAAGGTGAACGACAAGTGAAAACCTTTTACAAAATCCCCCAAAGAAATCTTAAGCATGCAAGTTGAACATATAAGTTATTGAAAGTAAAGACAAATTTACTAAGCATGCAAGGTAATGTAAATATAGTCACGAGGAGAAAAAAACAAACTAGACTAAGAACATCAATATAACGAGGTTCACCAAAGTTGGAGTTTGATTGGTTGTGACCAGTTACTTCCTCAGTGGAAAGGGCTCACAAGCCTCAAGTCCTTATTACTTGATCAAATGAGATCTTCACTCTCAATCAACATTCCACAACCTCGCAAGGTCTAATCATCGCACTCCTATGAGACTTACCAATACAAACGAAGTACTCCGTTACGTGAGTCTTACGAACACCTTGGTGATCACCAATGGGATGCACCACAACCAAGCCTTATAGACGTGTGCTGGGATTTCTGAATATACAACTTGGACTTATGCCGAGCTCCCCAAGACTTACCGATTAACCAAGGATCACACCATCATGGAATGCGACACGACTAAGGCTTACCACCTACTTGGGATCATCGGGGTAATACTTACTCATACGAATGCACTCCATGGATTAAAAAACCCATGCAGAGTGTTCTTGAGCCCTATTTATATGCTAACACTCAGGCTCATTTAAGAAGAAAGATTGAAGGGAGTTTTGTATTGGTATATGCCTCATTTGAAGAGTTCTTTAGCCTTTAACCTCTTCATCCCATCCTAATTTTGCAGCTTCCACATTTCATTGAGTGAGGGGGTGATTTTAAAACAACTTATAGCCTTTCTATCTGACAAACAAGTGTTACTAGAAGAGAGTAACCAGCCGGGTGTTAGCATGCCTAAACTCGTTTTTACTCGATGTGGTTGAGGTCTTTGTGAAAGAGTATCACCCGGAGATCCCAAATAGGTTATAAAACTTAATTGTATTGCATCTCAAGTTAGTGACGATCCTAGGAAAACCGGTGAGACTCGTGGAACATGAGCATAAAGCCTTGTTTATTGTATCCCCCAGATCCTGAGTGTGCATTTGTAAGGCTTGGTTGCATTGCACCTCACTGATGATCACCAAGGTAGTTTGTAAAACTCGTGGATTGAAAACTAGGTTCACGTCGGTCAGTCTCTTGGGAATGCGAAGTTTGAGCTTGCGAGGTTCTGGAACGTTGAATGAGAGTAAAGTTATCTTGTGAGCAAGTAATAGAAACTTGTGGCTTGTGAGTCATTTCCAACAAAGAAGTAATTGGTCGGAGCCAATTAAACTCAAACTTATGTGAATCCTGTTATTATGTTGTGCTTATCTGATTTTCTTTCATCTCCCCTCGACTCTAATTACTTTATATTGCATGCGTAGATAAATTGTCTTTACTGTCCTATGCTTATATTGTTTGTAAGATCATTTTGCTTGCTCAGGATTTTATGTAGGGTTTTGCGGATAAAAGGTTTTTAGTTGAATGTTCTCTTTCAAGTAAATCACTAAACTTGTGAATCTTGTGTTGTTAATTCTTCTAGAGTAACAACATAAGCCATTCAACAAGTTTAGGCTAATAACTTCAAAGTCGACTACTTTCGCTTGTTTTTTTAAAAAAAATTGACTGTCGAAAATTAACTAATTACCCCCTCCAATAGTCGTATTAGCCTAATGTACTACAACAATTAAGGCATTTTTCAAGAAAAAATGTCCTTGACAAAACTCAAAATTTTGTTGAAAACTACTTTTAACAAGGAAAAAAATTCGTTAGTGGGTTCCTGGAGGCATCCCCGTAGCTAAAGGTATTTGCCAAGGAATTACAGTTTTTGTTGGTAAAAGGGATACTAAGTCAAGAAAATATTTTGTTGGTAATATTGACAACTACCAAAGAAATTCGTTGGTAAAAATCAAATATTGTTACCAACAAATTGTTTGTTGCAAGAACTATTTTATTTACCTACAAAATTTTTCTCGAAAAATCTTAAAATCATCAAGGAAAATTGTCGTTGGCAAAGGTAACAACCTTTATCATAGAACTTTTTCGTTGGTAAAATGCACGAATATCAACGAAAGTTGTCATCGGTATCGTTATCAATTACCAAGGAAATTATTTTCAATAAAAAAATTATATATTAAAGTTGTCTAAGAGATGACCTAATCTAGATCCCAAACTCTAAGGACACCACCCACTACCTCCCAAACTCTAAGGACACCACTCTTGATGATAAGACCCCACTATGGAATTCCATATATAATATATTTATTTTTAGGCTCAATGGGAATCGAACTCCTGACCTATAGTAAAATCTGTTGCAATATTTACCAATTGAGCTATTTGAATAATTGTGTTTTGTGAAGCAACTTTATAGTTTATTAAATAGAATTACTCATTTTTTGCAATAAAATAATCATTATTACGTATATGATAGAGACCAATATATAATATTTCGTCACTATAAATTAGAACTAAATATTTTCAGGATTATAAGATTTATGTTAAATATCTACCACTTTTAGCAATGAAATTTTTTTTCACAATAACACCATTATAATTAGCAACAAAATAGTAATAACATTTCAATGCTATATGTTATTGAAATTTTTTATATCCCCAATGAAATAAAATTAAATTGTTGTAAATAATAAAATGAGCCTTAATAAGAAAAAGTTCATGGAAATTTTATCAATATTTAGCAACGAAATAAATTGTTACCATTAATATTATAATTAACAGTAAAATAATGTTGTATTGTTAAATAAATTTTATTTGATTTTTCAGATGAAATAATATCAATGCTACTAATAAAAAATTTCAACGAATTAATATTTTTCCACTATAAAGAAGCTAGGAGCTTTAAATATAAAAAAAAAATTCATGAAAAAAAAATTCATTATAAGTAACCAAATAAATCGTTGCAATAACGTGGTAATTAACTAGAGAAAATTTAGTTTTATTGCTGAAGAGACACAAACAAGTGTTATAGTGCATTTACTAAGAAAATGTTTGTCAATAATATTAATGTTTATTAGCAATGAAATAATTTATTGTAAAATGACGTCATTATAACTAAAAAACTAAAATTTCGTTGAAATAGAAATATTTTGTTGCTAAATAATGTTGGGGGAAATTAGTTTTGGAATGACTATTTTTCGCCACCTCTTTATAAAGAAAAGTTGCCAACAAAATAGATTTGGTTACAAAAGTGACAACTCTATGGTTTATTCAATGAAATTTATTTTTGTTAGAAATAGTAACATATTAACAAGGAAAATAAAATTTGTTAGTAAATAAAACATTTTTTGTAGTGAGTATACCAATTTCCAACAAAATAATGACTTGTCGTTATAAAATAGTTAGTGAACTTTAATGAGAAACAAATTTTCATGAAAATAATTATCAGTTTTTACCTAGAAAACAATTTGTTACGAACAATGTTATAATTACTAACAAAATCTTATTTCATAGCTACAAAGATTTCATTAAAAAAGATATTGTTTCCAACAAAATAAAAAACGTTGCCAATAGTGTGACAATTTTCAACGAAATATTACTTTGTTGCTATAAATTAATAAACGAGCTTTAACAAGAAAAAACCTAATGGAAAAAATTATCAATCATTATCAACGAACCAAATCATTACTAATAATGTGATTATTGTCTAAGAAAACATATTTCCTTACTAAAGAGGGATGAATAAGATTTAATACTCGTTAACAAGGAAAGTGAATTGTTGTTAAAATTAATCTTCTTTAGCAACAAAATATTTCATTCTAGATGATGTCATAATTACCAAGGAACAAGTATTTTGTGGCCATAAAAATAACTTCATTGTTAAATCAATTTGGCGAGAAATTTGGTTTGGAGGGAATGTTTCCCGCCACCTATTTAACAAGGAATGTTTACTACAAAATATATTTTGTTGCAAAACAGTAACAAGTTTATGGCTTTTTCAAGGAAATTTTTTATTCGTTGACAATGCTACAATATTAACAAGGAAATCAATTTTCGTAGCAATAATTTTATTGGTAAAAGATAGATTTCTTTACATTTTGATCCTCTCTGTTTTTGACACATGAAAAACTAGTCTTGGTGGCAAATTGTGCAAGAAAAATACATGGATGGGTTCATTAAGGGTAGATCATGGAATGATATTTGAAGTATTGATGACCCTAACCTTAAAGTTATGAGGGATTGGTATGAAAAACCTCCATATGTTGAACATTTTATCTACATCAAGTTGGAGAGCTGAATAGTATTCCTTATCAACAAAGTCCAAAGGATTTATGAATCGATTCGGCCTAATTGGATCATTCTCATGATTGTGATTTTCCCTCGTCACCACGCCCTTTCACTTTCACACATTCCATTGGAGGATAATGGAATGTTGAGGTTATCTATTCAGAAGAATCTGAAACAATTTCAAGAACTCCATGATCAAACTACTAAAGCCCTCTCAACACCACATGACAGTTATGCAACCAATGATATGAGTGTCAATCCGAGTTTGAATCATCTTTCTTTGACTCGTTTATCCCTAGAAATTATGATTTGAGCATGCGGATGGTGTGATAATGGCGTGTGATGGGCATTGTCATATGCGATTTTTTACAACCTCGAGGTACACATAAACTCTGTGGAGATTTCATCATTCTTTTGAAATCACGCCATGTCACCCTAGTTGCAAAAACCTGATTTAGTAACATTTTTTATTTAGAATTTGATAGAGTAATATATTAATTTAAGTTGAGTTCATGGAGAGAGATTTTAGGAAAATATGGAGACGAATGTAAACATATTTTGCCTATAAATATATACATTTTTTTTTTTTTTTGAAAGGCTACATATATACATTCATTCTTTGTTAGTGGGGTTTGCAATTGAGATTTTTTTTTAGTAATAGTCCATGAATAAGAATGTGTTGTTTTCATCCATGATTTATGTCATTGTAACCTGAATTGATTATTGAAACAAACCAGTGCAGTGCACATCTTTTTTTTTTTCATGGCCACATCTTGAGGAGTCATGAACAACATCCAATTAGGAGAGGTGATTTTATCCACAGTCCAAACTAACAAGTGTTGAATCAAATCCCACTAACAAAGCCTCCTTATTAGACTCCTACCCCTCGATTCCCAAATGGAATAGAAACCCAGAATGTATGCTATACTACTTGAGTTCCAAGTATCCATATGTGGGGATATTCTCATGATTCTAAAGAGAGATTGATTTAGGTACCCCAAAAATAATGATAACATTGATACACCTACCTCCATTACAATACCAAATCAAGATCACACCTCGATCGAACGACTTCTGTCCACGAAAAATACATCATAAGATTGGTGGAGGAGTATCAGATAATGTTCTCTAGAAGCAATAGTGGGGGTGTTGAAATCAATCACACTTTGAAACGGAAAAGATGTGGCGCCAACTGAATACAGCTTCAGCCTTCAAGTAATATTCCAAGGCATCTAAACGCATTAAAACCATACTTTATTTTATTGCCATAACAAACCAAACCCTATTTAAACTCTCTTTCCTTCTATTAACACATCCACACATATTCACAAACTAAACACGAGTGCTCTGTGACATATTGAGCCACCCAGCCATAAACACTTTTCTTTGGACGTCAGAAGGAAAGAAAAACATCCATTCATCCTTGATCAGCAGAAAATACACAATGGCTAAAGTTGTTGTGGTTTTCGATTTCGACAAGACAATTATCGACTGCGATAGTGATAATTGGGTGGTGGATGAATTGGGTGTTACTGATGTTTTTGATCAACTCCTCCCTACCATGCCTTGGAACAAGTTAATGGTGAGTTTTGGTTTGATTTTCTATTATTTTTCTTCATATTGGGTTTTGATGATTTTTATTAGTCTTGTTGAAAGAATGATTTCTTTTAGTATGTAGCAATCATGTATTAGTAGTTTTTGAAAGACCCCATTATGTATGATGTTTTTTATCAACTCCTCCCTACCATGCCTTGGAACAAGTTAATAGTGAGTTTTGGTTTGATTTTCTATTATTTTTCTTCATATTGGGTTTTGATGATTTTCATTAGTCTTGTTGAAAGAATGATTTCATGTATTAGTAGTTCTTGAAAGACCCCATTAGGAATTTTTTTATTTTTATATTTATTTTATGCAGTCTATTCAAGTTTGATTATTAATGAAATCTACTTTGGTTCTTGAACTACTCAGAATAGGATGATGAAGGAGCTTCATATGAAGGGAAGGACAATCGAAGAGATGGCTGAGTGCTTGAAACGGGCTCCCCTGCATCCCAGCATTATTTCTGCCATTAAATCTGCTCATGCTCTTGGGTATATGTTCTTCTCTATAGTCTCCATATTTTGTTGGGTGTAGAGATTGATTCAATGGTACTAATGCGGTTTTGTGAAAATTATCAGGTGTGATTTGAGAATTGTGAGTGATGCAAACGTTTTCTTCATTGAGACAATTTTGAAACACCATGGACTATTCGATTGTTTTTCGGAAGTCAACACAAACCCAAGCTCCATTGATGAAGAAGGGAGACTTCACATCTCCTCTTTTCATGATTCCATCTCCTCTCCTCATGGTTGTGATCTATGCCCTCCCAACATGTGCAAGGTTAGTTGTTCAATTACATCTAGTTTTATTTAAGTTAGGGTTGGATAAAGTAAGAGTGCTAAATTTGTTTGAAAATATTCCTGAGCTATTTGACATCTTTCGGAATATTTCTCCTTGAACGGAATATTTTCATAAAATTATACAAAATTGTATCATGTAATGAATTATCAACTGCATTTTTATAAACTTGGTACATACAGCTTTATCAATTTTTTCTCTGAATTAATATCGTGTCGTGTGCACCAGAAAGAATTCGTTTCAGGCTGAACCCAACCAAGAATTTTCAGGGATCCCTTTAGCAATAACTTGGGCAGTGCAGTGCACGGGGGTTACAGTATGACTTAAACCATCCAAACTCTTTCTGTTGCTGAAAAATGTATTGTATACTAAACTTATAAGAACCCCATAATAACATGTTTATTGTTCAAAATACATGGTTGAATAGCAATAATTCAATTGTCCTGTAGGGCGCATTCTCAACCATGAACTTGACTTGAAAACTTTTGCATCTTTACTGATATTTCAAGAAATTCAAACTATCATAAAAAAAATTTATGGTTCAAAAATTCACGTATACATGTACTAGTATGTCAGTGTACCACAAGCAAACTAATGCACGCTACTTAGAATATACATTATGAAGCCCTAGGATATTGAAAATTGGTTAAGAAACATGATAATGCTGATCTAGACACTAAATTATTAGATGATGATGATGTGGATCATTGGTCAAACCAGATCCATACACTGAGGAATATGTTGTCTTTTGGTCTTCTTATGATTGGGTCTTAGCCAATCAAATTAGAATAATTGATTAAATTTCCTTATCTTGTAGATCAATCAAGCAAATTGATAATTCTTCCATGAATATAGTACTTGGTAACTTCAGGAACATAACAATACATGTCAGTCTGATTCATGCAGTACAGGCTCCAGACAAAATCAGTATTGATTATCTCTTATTAAGTTGGAGTGGTTAATCAAAGGTTTTTATCATGATAGGGTTTCATCATCGAACGAATTAGAGCCTCTACTTATGCAGAGGGGAAGAAGCGATTTATCTATCTTGGTGATGGAAAGGGTGATTTCTGCCCAAGCTTAAAGCTTGACGTGAATGACTTCGTGATGCCACGGAAAGATTACCCAGTGTGGGAATTGATATGCAGTCATCAATTACAAGTCAAGGCAGAGATCCATGAATGGAGCACTGGAGAGGAACTTGAGAAGATTTTGCTTGAACTGAACAAGAAAATAATCTATGGTGATAAAAATGATGGTTTGATTGCAGCTGATTGCAAGTTTCAGTCTACTATTCCAATTGGTACTCATGAAGCTCATAAAGCTGTACCAGTTCCTCATTAGGAGCTAAAATGTGTCAAATGGGACTACTTCAGAAAAATACTCTTTATGTATTATTGATGTTATTTTCAATTTCACAGAGTATGGCATATACATTTGCTTTGGTGTCCTTGTTTGCAAAATATAATCATAATTATGACACATGATTCTAGACTGCCCTTTCATTTTCCGCTTTTATGACTTACCTATTACTCTAGTACGAGCTTATGAAACTGTGACTAATGATGAGACAAATACGAGCAATTCTAGCTGGCCTTGGGAAACCAGCGAGGTTTGACTACCGGGGGGGGGGGGGGGGGGGGGGGGGTGGGGGGGGCGAAAATACATTTTTTTGCCCCCCTCTTTAAAACAACTTTTTGGAGTATGTGTTTAAAGAGGGGGGCAAAAATGTATTTTCGCCTCCCCAGGCAGTCAAACCTTGCTGGTTTCCCAGGCCAGCTAGAATTTCTGGACAAATACATATTTAAAGCTCAAGCACAGTAAAGCCAGCGACTCTAGTATCCGTTATGATATGCAACTGAAAGTTTTTTCTAATGGTAAACTAGGGTCTTTGAATGTAGGGGCGGTTAGGGGTGGGCACGGGACGGGATGGGACAAGATATACCCATCCCTATCCCATCCCGTTCATACGGGATCGGGACGGGACGGGATGGGAAAAACCCCATCCCGACCTCGTCCATCCCAAACGGGTTCGGGACGGGACGGGATCAGCGTGCTAATCATATATAATTTTTTTTTTTCCCAAAAGCACCATTTTCTGTGAATGAAGATACAAATATGTTAACTTGATCATTATAGCCTACATAATTGATACATAACAAGCTTTGTAAATATAACAATTAAATAGAGAAGATGCACGTTCAATGTAGCATATATGATAAAATTATGTAGTGTTTGATTCATACCTTTTAGAATTGTCTTCTCTAAGCGTAAACCTGTAACTCTACCACCATTTTCATCTTGATACCAAAACTTGTTAGTTTATTTTACCAAAACTTGAACAATATGTTGTTCACTTCAGATCAGTTCTTCTAGTCAATTTTGAATTATGATTTTGTTGGCTACTTGTTTGAAATCAAGGTAATTAAGCAAAATTGTTTGTAATTTTAGTAAATTATATTAGTAGGGTTTGTAGAAGTGCCCTAAGACATTGGCCCAACTTGACTAACCTGATCCATTTGTTTGGGCAGAAACAGGCCCATCTAGATCGTGATGTGTATCGATGCAATATAGTAAGCCTGATAGGTACCATACTACAAAATATGTTTCCCCTTATACTTGTTTAAAACATAAAACTTGATAAAATATGAATTGGGTATTGAATTAGTGTCAAATGTTGCTGATGAGGAACCCCATGTTCCTCTCACTTTATTAAATACATCAGTATATTTGTATGGGCATCCACAATTCTAAAATAAATAATTAAATAAAAATATTAATAATTAATATTAATAAATTAGTTCGGGACGGGACGGGATTGGCGGGATTGAAAATCTTCATCCCATCCCATCCCATTCTAGATCGGGACGGGACGGGATCGGGATGAAATTATTCAATCCCATTAAGACCCGGAAAAATCGGGACGGGATCGGGACGGGAACGGGATCACGGGATGGGATGCCCACCCCTAGGGGCGGTTCTTATATTTTGCCTCTAGATCGTATTTCTCTCGAAATGAAAGAAAAGATGGGAAATCTATTTCAAAGTTGAACATTTCTTATTGTCGAGGAAAGGGTCGAGGAAACCAGCGAGGGGGAGGGGTTTTACCACTCATCTCTCTCGAGATTCGCGCTGCTGCGCATCTCAAGGATGCATGCACGTATCTTGAGGGGGATGAGCAGTCACACCCTCCCCCTCACTGGTTTCCTCACCCCTTTCCTCGCCATTTAGAATTTTTGTTCAAAGTTATCGTTTATGGTTAGAAAGAAATGACTTTTCCTGTCTTTTCTCTGAATCCTACTACTAACAAAGATGTTTACCTCTTAAAATATCTTATATACATGGGTGGGAAGAGGGGAAAGGGGTTAGATTTGTTCCAAAGGGAGGAAGAGTAATACAATCTAAACAATTGCAGTAACAAAAATTCTAAATGGCGAGGAAACCAGCGAGGGGGAGGGATTTTACCACTCACTCCCTCGAGATGCGCGCCTGCACCTTTGAGATGCGCATCAGCGCGAATCTCGAGGGGGTGAGTGGTAAAATCCCTCCCCCTCGCTGGTTTCCTCGCCCCTTTCCTCGACAATAAGAAAGGTTCTTGCAGTAAATAGTTAACTTATTTATCGAATATCGGCAAAGCTTTCGGTTTTCTAGGTAGAGTGGTCATGTCACAAGTCTTTGACAACGCCACTGTCAGAGAACAATCAGAACAACATATAAATTTATTTGAAATGAATAATGTAACAGTACAAATACTATTTGTATTATAAATTGATTACAACGAAATCAAATAAAAAAAAATCTACTAACTTCTATTGCAGATAGAGGCTTACAAAATCACTATCTTGCTAATGGTAGCCTGGTTGGATGGTTAAGGCTGTGGTGGTTTAACCCTCACGTCTTGGGTTATACCCACCAGCGGCACGCTTGCCTTTAAAAAAAAAATCACTATCTTGGATTGGCGGAGTTGGTAACACCGCAGCACAAGGGTGTTCATTCTAGCGAATTTATCAAATGTTTTTTTTTTCTAAAAAGGGTGTGTTGATCTGACACAATTGTTCTTAATTCAAAACAAAAGCTTGAAGTGCAAAAAGGCTTTGTAATCAAAAGAGCCCCAAGGGCCAAGGTCCATTTTTGATTTATAAGTATATATATTATATATTGACTCAATAGACAATAAGCTCAAGGTCTAATGCTTCTTCATAATTTATTAAGTGTTGAAAATCAACACTTATAAATACATTATGATTACTTCACATAATAGATGTAAGACTATTTATTATTTGATATACAAACTCTAACAATACCTCACATTTGTATAGTAAATATATAGAGTTGTCTTTTGGAAAGAAACTTAGACATAATATGCATTAGGATATGTGTCTTTTGGACTTGAACCTTCCTTAGTGAATACTTATCGGATTTACCAGTGACGTAGTGTGTATATGAGACATTGAACTGTTCACCATGTTTAGTAAATCAAGACAATAAATTCATATTCCATTGTGAAACGTGCTATACACGTTTTTTTTTGTGATTTTCACAACAGTGCTTCCCTACCAAGTGTAAATACATATCCACTTGTGGATTTCGCAGTTTTACTAAATATCCAATTAGCATCACTATGTCCTTAAAAAAATTAGAGGATATTTTGTATAATGTAATCCATAGTTGATTGTGAACTTCAAGTATCGCAATATTTTAACCAAAGCTTCCCAATGATCCTTGGATGGTTTGATAGTATATCTAGTAATCTATTTACTAAGTGAGCAATATCCGGTCCAATACAATTTGTATTGTATTGTAGTGCTCCAATGATATGCGAGTATTCCAATTGGAAGACATTTTCTCCCTTATTCTTCTTGAGTTTGCAACTTGGATCATAAGGTGTTTTAGCTGGATTGCTATCAAAATGACCAAACTTTTTCAAAATTGTTTCCATATAATGTGTTGGGTAAGTATGTAGCCATTGTTGCTTTTTTGAATTCGTATTCTCAAAATTACATCAGCTTTACCTATATATTTCATATCAAAACTTGAATTCAGTATTTTCTTAGTGAAGTTTATGATATCTAAGTTTGGTCCCATGATGAGCATATCATCAACATACAAACTTACAATGATAATAGAGACATTGTCAAATTGCTTGATGTAAACACATTTACTCCGAAATCCATGTGATATTATTGTATGATCGAACTTTTCATGTCATTGTTTAGGTGCTTGTTTAAGTCCATAAAGAGACTTTACAAGGTTACAAACATTTTTCTATAAACTTTTTGCACAAAAACCTTCGGGCTGCTTCATATAGATTTCTTCATCTAATTCACCATTTAAAAATGTTGTTTTACATCCATTTGGTGTATCTCCAAATTGTAAAGAGAAGCAATTGCAATTAGCATCCTAATGGATGTAATTATAGTCACTGGTGAGTAAGTGTCAAAGAAATCTAGCCCTTGTTTTTAACGATATCCTTTGGCTACTAGACGAGCCTTATATTTTTCTATTGTACCATCAGACTTCAAGTTTCTTTTAAAAATCCATTTGTAACCAATTGACTTACAACCTGGAGGTAAATCTACTAATGTCCATGTATGGTTTTGTGGATAGAATCAATTTCACTATTTTTTTTTTTTTTTCCAATAAATAGAGTCAGAGAAAGTGATAGTTGCTTTGTAGGTTTGAGGTTCACCCTCAGTGAGGAACGTTAAAAAGTCAGGTCCAAAATCTTTAGCAATCTTGACTCTTTTCTCTCTCCTGAGCTCTAATTGTTGTTCTTGTACAACCGATGTAGATTCATTCGGTTCCAAGTCTTTGTCTTGAATACTGAATGATGAAGCACCATTATCACGATTAAAATCAAGTACTTTTCTTTTATTTGCAGTAAGGCTGTCATTGTAAGGAAATATATTCTCAAAAAATTCTTCATCATTAGACTCAATGATAGTATTTGTATGAATATCTGAAATTCTTGATTTAATGACTAGAAATTGATATGATGCACTTTTATTGGCATATTCAATAAATACACAGTCAATTGTTTTAGGTCCAAGTTTAACCATTTTTTGAAGTGACACTTGAACCTTCGCTAGACAACCCCACACTTTCAATATTTTATAGGTTGGTTGTCTCTTGCTTCATTTTTAATATGGAGTTTGATCACTCTTATTTGGTAGGATTCTATTAAAGATGGTGTTTGCAGTAAGTAAGGCTTCACCACACATTTTTAATAGCAACTCGTAACTATTCAACATGGAAATAATTATGTTTTTCAAAGTTCTATTTTTACGCTCTGCAACCCCATTCTGTTGAGGTGTGTAATGTGGAGTCATTTGATGAATAATTTCATGTGAAACACAAATTCTATAAAGGCATCGGAGTCATATTCCCCTCCTCTATTTGATCTTAGAATTTTGATTTTATTGTTTAATTGGTTTTCGACTTCAGCTTTATATGTCTTGAACATATTCAAAGCCTCACCTTTGGTATGTAGTAAATAAACATAACAATATTTACTGTAATCATCTATGAAAGTAATGTACTAATTTTTTCCTCCACGAGTTGGGTTTGATTTGAAATCACCCAAATTTATATTAATTAATCCCAACAATTTTTTTGATTTTACAATTACAGGCTTATAAGATTTACTAGCAAATTTCGATTCTACACAAGTTTCATACTTGTGTAAATTGTCAATTGTAAATTTAGGTAGTAAACCAAGATGAACCATTCTACGCAAAGATCTAAAATTACATGTCCTAATCTATCATGCCATAATGTAGAAGACTCAAGCAAATAATTAGAAGTATTATTTATATTATTACTGACATCCAAAACTAATACATTGAGTTTAAAAAGCCCTTCGGCCGGATAATCTTTCCCCAAAACATATTCCCCCTTTAGTGAGAACAAATTTGTCATATTCAAATACAAGTTTAAAGCCTTTTTGGCTTAGAATAGGACAAGACACAAGATTTTTAGTAATGACAAGAACATGCAATACATCCATCAGGGTAAGGTCCTTGCCAGATGTAAATTTCAGGACTACTTTCCCTTTTTCAGCAATACTTGCAGTAGATGCATTGTCCATGAACAACTTTTTTTCACCATTTATAGGAGTGTAGGTGACCAACATGTTTCGGTTTCCACATAATGTGTCATATTGCATCGGTGTCAACCCACCAATCCTTACTATCTATCATCATATTGACTTCAGAAACAACACCAACAAAGTTTTCAGCAATATTGGCTTTGGTTTTGGTATTTGTAGTAGGATTTTCGTTCTTGTGGCGGCAATCTTGTGCCTTATGTCCAAATTTTCCACATACCCAACAGGCACCTTTAATTTGTTTGAAATTCTTCCTTTTTGGAACAAGTGCATGTGAATGTGGTTGTTTTCAATCATACTTGTTTTTCTTCTTCCGACTTTTGTGCATAGGCTTGGACTTATTTTCATCATCAACAACATTGACTTTGGCATCAAACTCAGAAGTATTCATCCTTTCACTCTTGCGGTGATCTTCTTGAACCCTTAGTTTGAGACTGGATCCTCCATTGTCATGTCAGTCTTTATATGTTCGAGATGTATCTAGAAATTATTCCAAGATGGAGGCAACTTTTCAATGACAGTCCCGACAGCAAATTGATGTGGTAATTTCATTCCCCAACAACACCTCATCTTGTTATCAAAACTAGCATCCTAATACATACATGTTTTCTAGGATTATAGTAACAGAGAATAGATTAGGAAAAATATAGATTCAATTACGAAATTTAGGACCTAAAAAAATGCACAACGCATCATAAACTTTTCTTATGATTAGCTCTTAATCAAATCTCCACTTCTTTGCTTAATCCCTAACTTTCAACATGATGAGACTTGACTCACATCTCTTCTTCCTCTATTTTGTTAAAAAGGTTAAGATATTTAATAAAACCTATGGAAATAAATTGCCACCTCATCTTGATTTCTATCTCGTTTCTTTGTGACAATTAGGGGTGGGCACGAGATAGGATGTACCTCATCCCGTTCATTTGGAACCGGGATGGAATAAACTCATCCCGACCTCGTCCCATCCCAAACGGATTCGGGACGGAACAGAATGGGACGGGATGAACATGTACTATATAGTCTTGCAATGAAGAATAATAAAAAAAATTCATCTCACATTGCTCACAAACCAATAATGTCTAATTCATGTACATATAACTTTCATCATAACAATATAAAATGTCATAAAATTTCATCTCAAATTGCTCCTAATTGTATCTTGTATGAATGATATAAGTTTTCAAGTTGTTTTAATAGAAG
Source organism: Berberis vulgaris (assembly GCA_963556465.1). Taxonomy (NCBI): domain Eukaryota; kingdom Viridiplantae; phylum Streptophyta; class Magnoliopsida; order Ranunculales; family Berberidaceae; genus Berberis; species Berberis vulgaris. The sequence continues at coordinate 71,221,893 of OY747130.1, forward strand.
TTTAAAAATGAAAAATATTGTTCATTGACCAAATTTCCAACTCATAGTGCAAAACTAAACCAAATAATTATTTGTCTTTATTTTATACAATAATAATTGTCATATAACCAATCTAAAATGTGAAATAGTATAAATTTTCATGAGTTCTATTTAGCCTACAATATTCAAATTGATGTTTCTATCTAAACAAAGAGTATCGAATCAAATAAGTTTTTAAACAATAAATGTTTTGATTTAATTTCAACATATCCTAAACTTTCTTTTAGAATAATAGTTTGATTAAAATTAATAATAATAAATATTAAATAAATAAGTTCGGGATGTGATGAAATGGACGAGATTGAAAATCTTCATCTCGATTCCATCCCATTCTAGATCAAGACAGGACAAGATCGAGATGAGTTTGATCAATCCCAAAAGGACCCAAAAAGATCAAAACGGAACCGAAACAGGATCGGGATTGCCGGATGGGACGCTCACCCGTAGTGACAATGAGTTTGACTGTTTTCTAACAAAACGGAGTGCACTTTTATTTAGTAATGCATCCCACCAGAAGCAGCTGTAATTTAGCAGTGCTTCCAGGGCAGAACTTAAAGTGTACTTTGTTCTACAACTTGTAATTTTTGGCGTAAATTTTCCAGAGTCATTTACTTTGAAGTTTAAACTTGTCCCCTTCCTGATGAGATATTTAAAGTCATCCTCGTTTTTTGGGCAAATATGGGGAATTTGCACCCTCGACTCCATTGCTCCATGGTTCCAACTGGAAGTCACCCACTGTAAGTCTTACTAGTCCATGGTTCCAACTTACAAGACATGCAACTGAATCATAGAAAACAATTTATTCAGCTATTCATTGAAGACTGAAGATTATTTGGGTTTTCATTGTTTTTTCAGGAGTTACCTTCTGCAACTTCCTAGCTTATGCAAGACAAGCTATCTGTTGACGGATACAATGAATATTACGAGGCATTAATTGAAAATTGACAAATATAATGAAGGTAAAACAATGAAGTAAATCCGCTATCTCAATAGCATATGCAAGCTATCTGTTGATGGTAATTTTTGTGTCTTCCAATGTATCAAGTGATGGTACATTCTCCACCTTTCCTCTCTCGAGATGCTCTAAGAATTCCATCACTGTTGGATCAGTCCAAGGGGCTCCTAAAGGAGCTTCATCCCCTGCCACCCATCCAAGATGTCCACCTTTTGGTGTAACTATCAGTAAACAATTTGGATTTTCCTGGACAAGAAAAATGGTTGGCGGCAAATTAGTATTTAAAACATTGCAAAATGATTGGCTTAATAGAAGAAATTATAGAACGAAAGTAAAAATGTCTACAACAAAGATAAGCCACACACACTACCACAAATTCAATTCAGCCCTAAAATCAAACAATTCCTGTTGCCAGTAAGCTATTATAGTCTCCCAACCAAAGGAACCCTCCACCGCCTAAGTACAAAACTCTACATAATGTAACTACTGTCCACATTAGTTGAATGCATGCTTATTCCCCTCCTTAATTAGCTTCCTATGCGTTGATTTGCCAATGATTATTGACTGATCCTAGTCAACAATGGATATTTCACCAAGAAGAGTGGTTCTACTCTTGACTCAAAAAATCCAACTCTAGTGTGACTCTCTAAGGTGACGGGGCGGGCGGGCTTATGTTGACAAAAGTGGACTTCAGTCAGCTTCTATTTTAACCAAACTAAACCATAAAAATTCTAAGTTGCCCCTTTTCTATTCTCTGCACTCATATTCACGCGATTCATATCCCAGTGGTAGGAGGTGATGATCGTGCAAAATGAAAAAGAAGAAAACTTTGCTTATATTTTTAATTTAAAAATAGGCTAAAATGGGCCCTCAAAACCTTAAAAGTGAAAGCTTACAGGACATGGTATAGTTTTTGTCTCTTCAAGGATAAACACATGAACTGTGCCTTTTGCTACTCTATTTTGAGCAGAAATTTTGAGGAAACATGTGGATCTATATCATGAATAATGTCTAATCAGGTTCACTCCTAATCGACAACAAGTTCTCGATATACTGTCAAAAAATGAAATTTCAGACCTGAACTGCACATGAACTATGCTTTTGCTACTCCCCCCCCCCCCCCCCCCCCCCCTTTGAGCTGAAATTTTGAGAAAACTTAATCATTTAATATCAGGAATAATGTCTATTTGTGTCAGCCTGATTCGAGTTGTGTCACTCAAAACAGGACAAATTCCTGCATGCTTGCACATGAACTATGCCTTTCGCTATTTTGAGCTAAATTTGGGAGTAGTCTAGATAAACATTGTGATAAGGTGTTCATCTAGATTCAACAAATAATATCGAGATATGCATTAAAAATGAATGGTCCACAAATAACACTATTTTTATGGTCCACAAATAACTATTTTTTAGTTAACAACCACGATTGGGATGGTGATCATTGTTTAACATAAATCTACCTTGGTGTTTAAATTGACACCCATGGATTGGATGAGATATTCCAAACCGTGTAAAGCCATCTATTCTGTGTATTTTTTCCTGAAGTGCACATAAACCCAATATCTATGAAGCTACAATTGCAGAAAAAAATTTGAAGTTTGCAAGTCTGACACGTATCTAACACGCAGTCAACGTATCTGTCAATGTTCACAAGTCTGACACGTGTCCCACACGGTCAAGAAACGTCCTAGGCACGACCCTCGTTTTTCTTTTCTTTTTTCCGTTACCTAAGGGTGCACATAACTGGGTGCAAATAACACCTGATTTAGGTGTTTTACCCACATTAAAACGAATCGTCAATTCAGTTCACGATCAGATGTTTCATGCCAGGGGTATCACAGCTCGTCCCTCCCTTCCTCCTTCCCCTGTTGCAGAACTTTCTTCTTCATCTCCACTCTTCTTCTTCTCAACTTCAACAACTCTCAACTTCAACTTCTTAGCTCTGTTTTTTTCCTTTTTTCTTTGTTGTTGAAGTATGGAATATTAGTGTATATTGTGTACATGAGCCTCAATAAACAGTTTTTTCATAATGTTTAGGGAAAATGAGTGAAAATGATAAAGCCCCTCTCTTTGGAAGTATGTCACTAGAGGAGTAAAAATGAATGATGGTGGTGGAAATTTCAAATGGCGGTGCAACTTTTGTCAAATTGAACATACGGGATCTCATACTAGATTGTGAGAAAGTTTCTCCCCAACCACAAAGAGAGTTGCAAAAGCTTGTCGATGAAAGTGCAAAATGCCAAGATTCGACATGTTCCTTTACCTCCAACGAGCTCAAGAAAAGGTAGTTGTTCAGGTTCAAGTAGTGGCATTAGTCCATCATTTCCAATTCCATGCAATGATCCAAGGAAAAGGAAAGCAACACAAATTCTAATTGCGGATGTTTTCAATCTTAATGATCGACAAGAGTTGGATGCGTTTTGATTGCAAGAATGTTCCACTCGGCTGTGTTGCCCTTCAGCCTTGAAAAGAACCCGTATTATCAAGAACACTTCACCTTTCCATCAAATAAAGTTGAATCCATTAGTGGTTGTTCTAAATCCATTAATGGTTACACGCAACTTGGGTATAATGCATTGAGGACTAATTTGCTTCAAAAGGAAAGAACTCATATTGAAAGGTTGTTGGAGCCAACAAAGTTCACATGGAGTACCAAGGGAGCAACCATTGTTTATGATGGATGAACCGATGCTCAAGTGATTAATGAGGGTGGTTCAATGTTTCTAAAGGTCGTGAATTATGGAATGTTCAAAGTCAATTACTTCATTGTCGTTTGATCAACAAAGTTATAAATGAAGTTGGGCCTAATAATGTAGTCCAAGTACCGATAATGCTCCCGTTTGCAAGGCTGTAGGTTTGCTTGTTGAGAGCCAATACCCTCAAGTGTTTTGGACGCCTTGTGTAGTCTACACTCTCAACCTTGCCTTAAGAACACAAGTGCTCCAAAAATACACTTGCAAATGAAGCTGCCTACAATGAGTGTGGTTGGATCATTAATATCGTTGGGGATGTTGTGCAGATCAAGAACTTCATCATGAACCATTCCATGAGGTTGCACATCTTTAATGAGCATACAAACTTGAAGTTGTTTTCCATTGCAGAGATGTGTTTTGCTTCAAGCATAATTATGCTCAAAAGGTTGAACTACATCAAAGGTAACTTCCCAAGTATGGAGATTAGTACTCAATGGGAATCTTATAGGGAATATGATGTTGAGAAATCGCAATTTGTTAAACGGAAGTTATTGTATGACTTGTGATGGGACAAAATGAACGACGTACTTTGTTTCACAAAGCCTATTTATACAATGTTGTCGAGGGCTCATATAGATGAGCTTTGTTTTCTCTTGGTGAATGAGATGTGGGATATTATGATAGAAAAAGTGAAGCAAGTTATTTATCTCCCTGAAGGAAAAGTAGATAGTGAGGAGTCAAGCTTTTATTTAGTGGTGCATCGTATATTGGTTGATTGATGAGAAAAAAACAACACACCACTACATTGTTTAACACATTCCTTGAATCAAAGGTAACTTGAGATTTACATTGTTTTTATTCTACTTTAGTCTAGAACTTTTGGTTAGGTTTATAATATTAATTTGTGGTTGCTTATAGGTATTATAGTAGATAATAGATTGTAGAGGCTTCCAATCGTGTTTTCACCACATCGAGATGCGAAGATTTTAAAGGAGAGAGATAAATGATTGAAGAGATACTTTCCTAATGTTGAGGAAAAAAGGATGGATACTACATAGTATGCTAAGTTTTCAGCAGGTTTAGCTAAGTTAGCTAAGTTTGGAGATAGTGATTCTTTACGAAATAGATCATTCCTAAAACAACCATTTGGCAGGTTTCTCATGGTCCTTCTACACCTTTACACCAAGGTTTAGCTTTGAAGTTGCTTGGACAACCTTGTTCTTCCTGATGTTGTGAGAGAAATTGGAGTACCTATAACAACATCCACTAATTGAAAAGGAATCAAATGGCCCCACAACGAGCTGAAGATTTGGTACATGTGCATTCCAATCTTTGTTTTTTGTCAAAACAAAAACAAAAGTACAAAGAATGTGAGACAAGGATCTGGGATAGCGAAGGAGATGCACTTGATCCTTTGGATATGGATGTTGTTGGCATACTTGAGATTGACCATCTTCATCTTGATGAACCTGAGCTAGAGGTCGTGTTATTTAACGATGGGAATGTGATGATTGATGGTTCGGTTAATGGTCAAGACATATAGAATGGCAATAGTATAAATCTAATATGCATCAAACTATCAATCTATTATGTTTAGACTAAATGAATTGTGAATGATGTTATGAGCTTTTTGGATGTTCACAAATTATTATGCATCTAGATCTTTTATGTGCTTGGATTATTATTTATTGTTTATGTTTATAGATTTTTAACAAAAATATATAAAAAATAAAGACGTGCCACCCAGTCCTAATTTTTTGGAAATTAGAGAATCGGCATGTCGTGTTAGTGTCCGTGCATTTTTGGCTCTCTTTAGAAAATGGCCTTCAACAACCACATGACAGCTCTAAATTTTGTTCTACATGACAAAACAGACCCAAAATTGGTCCAGGAAGCCAACCCAAAATCCTGCCCTTTTTGCTAACATTTGTTGGTCCATTTGGTCACAACTAAACTATCTTGAACAACAGTGTAACAGTCCTTCAAAAGTTTCGATGAAAGTCCATTAAGATACTTCAACATCAAATCCAAAAGCTCATATACCGCAAAGCCCAAACAAAGCTTTCTTGTTTGCTGAAACTACTCTTCCCCAGCAATTCTCTAAACATTCATGACTCGAGTGTGGAAAGCCAGGCTGCACAAGAATACATACCTTTTTTAGACCAATGGGGTCTATGCACAAGAAGTTTTACCAAAAACCAAGGATGTTTGGACACGCGTGTCGTGTCAAACACGAACATGACACGCCGACTAAAAAATTTCCCAAAAACTAGGACACGTCAACACGTTATACTTTTTTTAATAAGTCATGTAAACATAAATAATAATCTATAAAGTGTCTTCCTAGAGTGTCTTGAAGAAGATGACTCTTTGTTACATGAAAATATAAAGTAGAGAAAAAGTATAGTAGAGAAGAGAAGAAGCAAATGAGAGAATAAGCAAAGATTAAGAAGTGTAGACTACCTCTATGCTTTAGTTGTTTTTTGCCCAATTTGTCTTAAATCGCAATTGAAAGAGTCATTCATTTCAGTTGGATCAACAACCATTATATTAGGTGGTTATTTGCAAACATCTAAAAGTAAAAAATAAAACAAAGTTGGTTTCAAGTCTTGACTGTATCCTAATCAAGTTTTGGGTGTATCAGAAGCGTGTCCGACACGTCGACCATGTGTCTGACACCTGTTGATGACACCTGTTGACACGTTGATCAAGTGTCTGACACATGTCGGAGGCGTGTCAAGTGATTGTCGGTGTCAAATACGAATCGAACACGAATACGACAAGTTTTACGAAAAAGTATGTGCTTCCTTGCCAAATCACATGGCACACATCAACTAACGTGCCTGAAATCATCTTAAAATAGTCAGCCAAAGGACTAGTCCAAAGTTGACCATGTGTCTCAGTTGAACAGTCAAAATTTCAGCCATTTTAAAATTATCAAACCCAGAGTTTTTACCGAAAATTTATCAATGGCTTCAGTTCCATTATGGCATCGATTACTGAGTTACTAAAGGATGTTCCTTTTGTGTGGACTAGTCAGACACAAGCCTTTGAATTCATTAAGCAGAAGATGACATCTGCCCTTGTCTTGGCTCTTCCTCATTTGGTTTAGTTATAGTTGGTTGAATCTTTTGATTATGCACTTCATTCACAATACTTTTCACTAAGGGTCTGTCTGGTTCGACATTTTCCTTGTTATACAGATTTTCGTTGTTTGTTTGTCTATTTACTGACAGAAAATCGATTCTTAATAAAATTGTTTTCTCGCTACTCATGGGAATTTAAGTCCAAGGAGGAGGCCTCGGATTCGGATTCACAGAAATGGTTTCAATTTTCATGTCTATTTTTCATACAACCAAACAGACCCTAAGAGAATTCTTTCTCAGATTCTCTTTGCTACAGTATCCAAGCACCACCTCCTCTACATAATTGTTTCCTCATCTCCATCCTCAATATCAACATTTTCGCCTCTCTTGGATTCGTTGTCCTTTCCGTATTAGCAAAGGTCTCATTTTCATTAGTAGTTTAAAATTTGAACTACTTGGGAACTATTTAAGTTAGTGCCTAGTTCACTTGTTTGGTGATACATTTGGTCTACCTCCAACTTCTCATTGGCACTTTGTTGTTCGAGCTTGTTTTGCCTCCTTAGATGTCTCACTATTCCCTTGTTCTCCCTGTTCTGTTTGTTCCTCCCCTACATTTTCTTCTCCTTCCTCCAGAGAAACTATTAGTATTGAGTTGTTGGTAAGAGGCTGAGCTTCTAGTTCCATCTCCTTTTACTCGTCTACCTCTGCCTCCATACTGACGTCATCCTGTAAAACCATTTGATTTACTGACTCTCAACCAATTAGGAGAGTAATTTAATTCATTCATCTTCTCATTCCCTTTCTCACCCTAATAGGTTTGACCGAGGCTCAACTTTTTCCATTGTCTTATCTCTCTAGTAGGAATAGGATCTCTTTAGCTCTTGAAGGAGAGATATGCATCCTTCTACTTCTGTTAGGTCTAGTGCCTTCGAATCTAGGCTTATCCTAAACTTCACATCTAGCCTTTGTATGCCTAAACTTGTAGCATTTAGTGCATGCGGTTTCAAAGAGTACTCTAAGGTTATCAAAAAGTTGCCTCATTCAACAGGAAAACTTGAAGAATCAGGCAGGTATGTGAGTTTCCACTTCACTAACAATCTTGGCACAAGTAAGCCTCATCTCTGCCTTCGTCGTTTTATCCATAAACACTACTCTTCCCAAGCTACTAGCTAAATAGCTTATAGACGAGTTGTGGTCCATACACACTGTTCAGGGACTTTGTGGAACCTCACCCATATTGGGATCTTAGAGTGAAGATCCTTTGCTAGTTCCATGTCTTTGCTTGTGCAACCAAAACAACGTTATATCGCTGATATAACTCCGATATAACGCTTAACAGGGGTGAGATATATCGCTGATATAACTCCGATATAACGTATAACAGGGGTGAGTCTCGTTATGTCATTATCACGTTATAGTATCATAGCTTCGATATAACTGCGTTATATGGTCGTTATTAAGATAACGTTTTTTTTTTCAATAACGTCGTTTTAACATTATGTTCTAATATATAAAAAAAAATCATTCATTTCATTCTCGATCGAATCAGAACCCTAGACTTATTGGAAAGGACAAGAGCTCGATGTCGTCAATCAACAGAGAATCAGACCTCGCCGTTTGACAAAGAAGAAGACGAAGAGTCGATCGCACTCTCTATAACGATCTCACTCACATACGCGAAAGGAAGATGTTTTTATATTAATGCTTTTTAGTTTTTGAATTAATGTTATGAACATGATTTACTTTTTTGACTCTATAATACATTAATACTTTGTGGGTGTATTAAAAATGTATTTAAAAACTATTCAGCTGTATATAGTTATATCCCCATATATTTTGTTATAATCTATAACGTTTTTGGACTGTTATGGGTCCGTTATCCGTTTTAACTGCATAGGTCTTTGCTCCAAGGCCAAACAAAAAACAACTTCCCTGCAATATAGGGAGGTTCTCCTTGTAAGGCTTCCGTTCTGTGATTCTTGTTTGAGAACTTGAACAACCATGATCCATCACAAGTCAACTCCATTTGCCCCTCTGATTTCCAATTCTTTTGAATTGTAGCTTGCACCACCGAAAATGGAGCACCGGATTCAATAGGGGTCCTGCCAATTCATAGCTCCTATAATCGATTTAGGGACCATACACTACTCATCTTGTTGTGGTTCATGATAACTCGTTGGGACAAAGATAACTGAGGCTCTGGACAAATAAGGCTCTCCATGGTCCTTGTGTCATGATTAGTATAAGAAGGGTGGAAAGCAGGTAGTGTTATCAATATTCAGATATACCGGCCAGTATATGCCATACCGATTACCAGCCGGTATACACTGGACCTATTTCTCACTTTTTCACCATACCGGGTGTACCAACCAGTATATACTTGTTTATCTTAACTATCGGCCGGTACTCCAATATATCGTATACTGGCGGGAGGATGTTTTAAAATTTCAAAAAAAAAATATATATATATATATATATAGAAAAAAGGCGTTTAACATGGTTTGGTCACATGCGGAGGAGACCAAGCACGGCGCCAATTAGAAAATGTCTATATTGGCAAATTAGTGGAGGGTGTAGACGGAGGGGACAAGTGTTGAAAACTTGGATGAAGGCGGTGAAGGAAGACATCCTTGAGCTTGGATTAGGTGAGGATAAGTGGAAATACCGCATTGCTTAGAGAACCAAAATATGTGTAGCCGATCCCGAGAGTTTCGGGAATGGGCTTTGATGATGATGATGATGATGATGAATGACCTTGGATAAAGGCGGTGAAGGAAGACATCATTGAGCTTGGATTAGGAGAGGATAAGTGGAAAGACCGCATTGTTTGGAGAACCAAAATACGTGTAGTCGACCCCGAGAGCATCGGGAATGGGCTTTGATGATGATAAATGACATTTGACTTATTTCTTATCTACCCCCTTTAGGTTGATAACCAACCATTCATCTTCTCAACGAGAGTGTTTGAAAGAAATCACCAAAATTCTCATATCTTTTTTCCACACAACTCCGAATCGTAATTTATCTTAGTGGGTGAATTTCTATTTCGAATGAGCATCTTGTATGTGTGTGTTTGATCGAAGGTTTGGGAGCCCCATATAGAAGTTCCATCAGTGGCCATTGTAGGTAACTTTGTGTTACTTTTTCATTTTTTCTAACTCTTTATAGTTTCTTCTCCACTATTTGAGTTTTTGTCATTGTGTGGATGATATTGATACTTGTGTATGTTACACAAGTACTATTGTGAATGAAAGTATACTGGGCCCAATAACAAACACCTAATGGCTTCCTCCCCAAACGCTATTCAACAGCATCTAAACCTTATCTTCCAAGCTCTCTTGCTTCTGCCAGGCTAGCGATCAACCAACGTTTCAAACCTCCCCTGGTCCCTCATTTGAGTCCGTGGGATAAAGAACAACTCTTGAACATCCGAAGGTGGAACTCAGGCGAAAGGGAACATATCGAAAGCAAGTATGAGGCTATGAGCAACCTCAATTCCATTGCCTCAGCTCCCTATCCCCCACTCCTGGATCCACTCGATCGAATGTTTTAACACATGCTCTTCTCCACAGCTCGGCGATCATGGCGTCCATTGTGAGCCAAACCGTCTTGGCAATCGATCAAATGGAATGACAACAAAGGTAATCAGTGTCCCCAACTGGCTATCTCTGAATGGGAAGGAAAAGGATCTTGGGCAATCAGTTGTCATTGTGTTTGTCGCAGGTCTACCTCTTTCTTCTTCTGGCGGGTTTCCTATCCTACTTATAGTGATTTTATTTGGCTTATTTTTGCACTAAAATCCCTTATTTTAACATACAAGGCAATCAAAGAATATAAGCTACCATCCTAGAGGGAGGTTCTATTGTGTCTCTACCATCTCCTCATCTAGCAGCCAAGAACAAGAGAACTACTTAACACAGGTTTAAGAATGATTTAGAGTCAAATGAGAAAACCACACGAACACCACCAAGGTGGAGCCCTTTAAAGAAAAGATGAGGCAGACTGGACCCCGATTGGACTTAGCGGGGCCCACGGAGGCTTCCAAAGCTGGTGGATTTTTGTGGGATTCCAATCATGGTTGGTTTACCACAACATAGAATCTCATTATGCTAGGGTTGAAAGTAAATAAGTGGTTTGGAACATTCTAACCCATTATGATAGTGGTGTGAGTTATAAACTTCCATACTGATGATATTTGAAAAATGGTCAACCATGTAATAATGTACCTCCTTCAACCCTCCCAATATAAAAGGTTGAAGCTCTCATTATTAAGTCTCAAGGTCTAGGAGCTCAAGAGAACGAACTGTGTGGGAAGATATTTAGGGTGTTGGCTGGTGGCCGCTAACCCAGTATCAAACAAGGCAATCACTCGTATTTTTCACTTGTGCTTAAATAAGGATTATTGCGTCTTTTATACGCTTAAATATACAAATATGATTTTTTTTGTATATATTTAATTGTTTTTCCATATACCTTATGATCTACCTTACGATAGGATACATGCAACTTAAGTTTGGGTTTTCGATATACAATATGATAAACGTTTTGACAACTATGGAAGCAGAGTTGAGAATGGGATGGATAGGATCTTGTGTGAGGAGGTGTTAAGGAGGCTGAGCATCCTCCGGCCAAGCTGCCAAGGAGCTCATGCTTAAAAAGGAAGTTTGGCGCTAAAAGAAATTAATAGAGAAAATATATTACTAGATATGAAAATTAGATCCAGGATATGATTGATAATCTGCATCTCATAAGGCTTACATTAGTAAAAACCAATTCTCACTAGTCACTAATGTATTCCCAGAGCACAACTCCATTCTACAAAATATCCTACTATTGTTTAATAGAAATTTATCTTACTTATTAATGAAAAGCTAGTGTTTATTTCACCGAATCAATTTTTTAATTATCATCTCAAATTGTGTTCTTACCTTCCTGCACAATTTTCACCAAAAAGTGGTATCAAAACAAATTCCGATTTTGTAAATGGTAGCAAAACCAGAGGCATCAGGAACAAAATCACTGAAGTCAAATCAATCTATATCCCTCGATTTGATAAACAAGAGGGTCTCGAAAAAACGTTGGTGCCTAAAGAGCATCTCCAACAGCAAAGGGTGTTTATACATTCTAGCCTAAAATGTACCCTCCAACGCCATCAACTCTCCAGCAGAATGTATAAGCTTATACATTTGGCCACAATGTATAGCCAAATATATAAGCCTACACATCTTGCTATGCATACAAAATTCAGGCAGCAACTAAAACCGGTAAATTTAGGTTGGGGTGCGCAACCTAAATTTATAGATTTGACTAAAATGTGTAGCTAAATGTAGAAAATATAGACAAATGTATTAGTTTATACATTTGGTTTTACATCCAAAGTTTGAGCAGTAAATCAAACCAGTAGATTTAGGGTGGATATTTTCGGGGGAAGGCTGACGTAAAATCTTATGCATTTTGGCATTTGCCTATTGGAGCACATTGAATGTATAATTTTACACCCTATATTACCAGAGGAACCGTTATATGCCTATTGAAAGATTTGCTAGGGAAGTTTTGCCTAGGATATGGACAATAGAATGTAGTCAAAGGTAGCCAAAGCATTGCGAAGAGGACTTGGCCTCTAAACATCCACATTATACATGGTATTGTTGGAGGTGCTCCAACCGAATGAATTCACAAATTGGTGGTGGCTGTTCTACACAAACCAAAATAAATAAATAAGACCCTTAAGAAGTTAACCCAACCTCAACACTACCATCTCTCTTTCTCATAGCCAGCGAACCAAACCAGGCTGGAAAGATTGCCTAAAACAATGGGATTGGGATCACTTTATTTGGGGGGAAATCAAAACTAAGTGTGATTTTGTATTAACACTTGACTATTTGTTGAGGTTATCATGTGATCACATTGACAGAGATGTTTGCTTTCCACCATATATTCGATCACTATGTTTTGAGGAGCACATAATATACCTGGATATCGTCACGAGGGATGCCTCGAGCTGGTGCAATAGGATCATTTCCTGCCTGCAAAACATGTAAGGCATTATATCGCACAGAAAATATGTGAAATTTACCTATATGTCCAGTATGTTTCTTTCTTTCGATATTTAAACAAATGATAAAGGAAAACTACATCTAGTTTTAGCATTTAATAGGGGCATATAACATTTTTTTCGGTAATTACGCTTATTTCAGAATTCAAGTGTTTCACAACAGTACCTCAACAAGCTTTCAAATATGTGAAATGAAGAAGAGCATAGTGACATGTAAAACATCAAAAATATTCATCCATATTTCTAGTCCCCAGAAAAATGATTTGAAAAGATTTTATATGCATGAACTCCTAGATTCCATATTCAACAGCTTTGACCGCTCTAATTATACTCAGAGCCAAAAGCCAATTGAAGAGTACACAAGGGACCAAATAGATCATAGCTCGTGAATAAGTTAGTTTCAAGTTTAAAACGAAATGGAGAATAATCACCTGGATACACAACAAAGGTCTTTGAACATCTTTTATGGAGTTTGAGCTGCTTGAGTTAGAGTAGTAGTCATCCACTGACTTGAAACCAAAAGAAACTACAAGGAGTAAATAATGCTGCTCTTAGCATATTACAATCAATGTCACAAGGAGAACAAATAAATCGAATGGATAATAGAACTACTCCGTGTTAATCCTTCATCGAAATCCCTCAGAGTCTTGGCATTAGCAGCCAACTGAATATTATATTCACCTCCCATATCTTCAAATAGGAGAGCATGCCTGTGTAACAATAAGTCATTAAGAACCATAAAGAATAAAAAATCCTAATGGACTGTTCAGAAATGAAAGTAAGTGTCCATATACAAATTGAAAAACACAGCTGATATACATCACAAAGAAACAATTCTTTCTAAAATGTAAACTCCAGCTAATTTAAGTCTCCAAGAAAAATAACGCTAGCACGGATCTCTCCATCCTCATGGCTGCCATGTCCATATCATAATTTTTGTTATATTTAATAAAATTAAAAACATAAAAAATTAATTATAAAAAATAAAATAAAAATAGTAATAACAATAATTATTATTGTTAAAACCCAAATTCTATTGGAAGGAAAATGAAACGACTAAACACAATAAATAAATAAAATAAAAAGGCATAAACCAACGGGCACTAACACAGCCCGTAACACTCGTGGAAGATGGTATCACAAGTCCAGGGTTCAAATCATGCCAAAGGCATGTAAATGGTTCATGGATCCACTAAAAAACCTATTAATCATTCAAAAGAAGAAAACAAAAATAGTATATATTAACAAGCTTGTGTATGAATATTATACATACTTGTGTGCCGACACGCTCTAAGTGAGCGCATATTCCAAATGATTTTTTTTATAAGAATTCAATAATTTGATAAGTGCAAATTAAAATGTTAGGGAATTTGGATAGTGATTTTTACTAAAATAATTAAAAAATGATTTATGAGTTTTAAAAAGGGGAATTTTTACTACACAGTAGTGTTTTTATAAAATTATCAAATCCCACATGCAAACAATGCAATTTGAAAAAATAAGCATATATTATAACAATATTACAAAAAAAAAAGTATATATAGAAAAATTTCGTTTTTTTTTTTTTTTTCCTTTAGTGGGTTTGCTAAAGATTAAAATCCAGTCCAAACCCAGGCCAATAATTCTCTTTTAGTTAATTATAGATGCAGTTTCATAATTTAGCCTGTGTGATGCAAACACACTTCAATGTAGCTAAAAGAAATATTCTTTATAGTAGTTGATGATTTAGGTCGGAGCATCCACAACCAAAACCAAGCTCGAACTGGCTGCCATGACCCAAATCTAGACCAGACTTGTCAGTTTGCAGCCGAACGATTAGGTCCGGGCGACGCAGATACCCATCAGGTCATGCCAAATTGTCATCCCTAGCTAGCATGGTGTTCACTTTTGTTTCATCATAGCCTCGTTCAGTGGTAGTTTTGTGTGGTGATTTTTCAGCATAGTGAACTTCCTATCAGGTGTTTTCCACTTCTCTATCATCTTGATGACATTCTGATTTCTATCCTCATCTTCTCCCTCTCCTATATCTTCTCCATGAAGGTGTTGAGTATAGCCTGCGAGGATGCCAACTCTCTTGCAACTTCTCAATATTTCCCTTCATAGCCTTTTCCCCTTCTTTTTCCTTCGTTCTACGTCTGCATCATCTTTTCTAGCCAAGAGTGAACTTTTCCATAATACTAAATTAATGGAAATTTGCAACAAAATAAACCTATCTACAAAAAAAAATCAACCTAATCTAACATAAAGAAGCTTGAATTGGTAAAGCTTCAAGTAATTGAAAAAAATCAATTAATTTAATTATACCTAAACCATCTTAGAATGCAACATTTTCTATAAAAAAAAAAATATTTAAAAAAATTAAGCAACCTAACCTTAACCCTCAATGAAATTAAAAAAAAAAAAAAAAACCTAAATTAAACATCTTGGGTCCAATCACAACTATTCAAAGAAAATATAATTAAAATAAATTCTAAATTATGGCCCAAATACGCATCATTTTATGCAACTATAAGTGCTCGTGTGTATGCAAGTGAGCTTGTGTATTGATCAAGCTAGTAAAGGTAATAGAGATAGATCTAAGCTAGCAGAGGTAGATCTAATGTTTTGATTTGCACTCTCGAGAAAGTTCAAGCATCAGTAGTTGAAGCTTGCGTATGAAGTTGAATCAAGGGGTGTTTAACACAAGTAAATAACTTTGTACTCATGAATACTTTATTCATAATTGGATGCTTTCTACTCCATACATGGAATACCCGAAGTTTAGCAGTGTTTAAGAACTAAAGGTAAAGCGCATAAAATCGCATGCCTCTGCTCATGATACTTGATTCATAATTGGATGCTTTCTACTCCATACATGGAATACCCGAAGTTTAGTAGTGTTTAAGAACTAAAGGTAAAGCGCATAATCGCATGCCTCCTTATTTTCCTCAGTTTATTGTCTTGTGTGATTGCAAAGTAGGGTGTTTAATTCATCAACAAGAGCTCGTGTGATTGCTAAGTAGGTTGTTTAATTCATCAAAGGGGTGGCACCAGAAAATTATGCTACACCAGGCTAAAAGTTAATATATTTTTAATGTGATACCTATTTTTTATTATATAATTGTAATTACAATGATTTTTTGTTTTACTTCACATATAGTTATGCAAAATCGATTATCTCGAACAAAAGAAATGATATTCTGCATTTGTTGGGATTCCAATTCCAAGCTAAAATGTAAAGCAAAAAAAACTATGCTATGTTTGGTATTCGAACCCTGGCTAAAAAAATTTGAGCCATTGAAACTTACCACTAGAACAAAGAAAACCATATTATCAAAAGGCACAACAATATTATCTATAATGTATTACTACCTAGTCAAAAAATAAATAAATAAATAAAGTTCTACCCTGGGCTATAGCCTGGAGTAGCTAGCACATAGCTCATTCCCAGTTCATCAAGAAGATCAGTATAAATGCAAATTTTGCTATTTCAGATGTGATCATTTGCGGAAGTATAAAAAGAAATATTTAATACCAAACTTGGCATTATCAATGCCAATATACTACTTATTATGCATACTGAAAATTTCATATAGCATATATAGATCCCAAAACATGAAAGCACGGTTAAAGGCAATAGCAAACTGTAATAGGATTACTTATTCAAAATTTTGGTTAGCCCGTTAGCCAGAGCTTTGTCATAAACATTGTTAAAGCCCTTGTGAAAATCTTCGTCTGCGATAACCAGGTTGAAAGGATTACACAAAGATACTGCACCAGAGAGAGGACAATTATGGGATTCCTGCAACAGGGCAAAAGAATAACCCAGTATTAGCGATGGAAAAACATTGGAGAATGCACCGTAAACAAAATATCATGAAACCTTAACTTATTATACCTAAAATTTAGCAAGTGAGTTTTTTCATGATGCAAGATTCCGAACTGAGTACATCTCTATGAAAGTTGTCGTCTCAGTATCCACATGAAGTTGCAACCAATCGAAATTCCGAGTTTCAAGTAAATTAAAAGTAGGTGTTAAGCATTAAGGTGTGGTGTTTAAGGAGTCCATGCCTGACGGCATATACGTAAAGGTGCAAGGCATAAGTCTTTTATGCATGCCTTATTTAATTAAATGTTGTCATGAAACAACAAAGACAATAAAAATTAAGAATTAAGAGTACCTAATAGAAAAATTCATCCCGAAAATTGAAAAACCTTAATTCTTGGAACAAGCCGCTAAGCTGGAAGAAGTAGATAAGCAAGAGAGCAATCATGGTCTTGGATTATCTTCCGAAATTAGAAAACAGATCAGAAATTAGAAATGAGATCTGAAATATGAGTCTACTTAGACTTATTTATTTTAGCTTATTATCAAAAGTAAAATCATTGTGTCATGCAACAAGACAATTACATAAAATAGAATGGAAGTAAGGTGCATGCCTTGCCTCTGAAGCGCTGAAAAGTGAAAAGGTGTACGCTTGTTATATGATTTTAAGTCTAAGTTAAGGCTTTGCTGTAAGCATTTGGGGCATTACATGTAACCATGATCAACTGTATTTTGACAAAAAATTGTAAATGATAATACCTCGGGCATTATAGTTCTTTGGCCGATTTGGTAAGTAGATAAACAGAGAAATGTTGAGATTTAATTATTTTAAAAGAACAACTTGATATAAATCGGGCATTCACTCAAGCACTTACTTCAGTTGCCTCTCGATTCATTAAAAGAAGTGCCACAGAGCAGTAAAAAGCAACTGCTTCATGCCACCCTCCCTGCCTGTAGTAATCGAAGCGAAGTTGTATTGCTTCTTGCTTCCAGCAACAAAAGCGCCTTGGTTTGACGACACGGATTTTTGGGGACACAATCAACATCTTCACCTCTATTAATTACCGATATACTTTATCCCTCCTTCTCTTCTATACTGAATGCACTAACTGTAGGTGTACCAACACATATAAGCTTTTCCATGAGGCATCGTAATGCATAAGCCTTCTTACTAAAAACATGGTTACAGTTGTCTAAATACAAGGTAATTCTACAACCTACAAATGTAGTGGATATTAAAAGGACCTATTATTTTATGTTGTTTATTTGGATAAATTATTTGCAACCACTACATACCACAATTTCTCAGAGTATTATATGTTGTTTATTTGGATCACGTATTTGCAACCACTACATACCACAATATCTCAGAGTTGAATTGTTAAGGAGTGTTTTAACAAATTCCAGGCTATTCATATTTGATTCTAGTGACCAAATTACTATCAATGGCAAACAATTTAACAGTTATTACATTAACCTAGGTACTGGCTTCTCCCACAGGTTCAGGATATTCATTGCCCTTAAGGCACTAAACTCTGTTGAGCAGTTTTATTAATTATATTCAGGAGTTTACGTGACTTGGAGGTTTGTTCAATCATTGAAGGTTTGTTCAATCATTGTAGGTGCGGGAACTTGCACAAAATTAGTATATGTGCCGTTTCAATTAATAGCTCAAGCAGATCGAGAAAATGACTATGTCGTAGTTTGTTCTTTTCTTTTCTTTTCTTTTTTACTTTTACAAAAAAAAATGTAGATAAATAAACACATAAATGAAAACTCTATGTTTTAGTTGTGATCAAGATAAGCATGATGATCAGAACGGCAACTACAAAAACATTATTAGGCTCCTTGAATATAACAATATGTAGCTTATAAACCAATGAACTGTCGTTACAAGGGAACCTCCTAATAAGCAAACAGAAATACAATTAAAGTAACAGTGGTGAAAATTGTGATGCCAATCCTACCTCACCCAGATACCGAACAAGAATGTTTGCTCCAATAGACCAGCCAACTCCATATAAGTTTGAACTAGGGAAACGCAACCTAACATGTTTAACCACCTCTCGAAGATCTTCTGTAAATGAAGCCGAACAAAACTGCATATCACCAAATAATTCATAAAACAAACATATATATGCAGTGAATTTGTGAACATATAATCAACACTGAAAGCTTTATAAGATCCAATTACCCATAGATTCTACATATACCATCAAGATTCAAGAAATTTAGGTTCAGCTGCATTATCCAGAAAATTCAGAACCCAAACTTTCTTGCCTTTGGGGGACTTAAAAAGGTTTTCAGGGTTCTGTGTTATAGACAGAAAAGTTAAAAATCAAAACGGCCAAGTTTTTGCTCTCTTCTTCATTGATTTATCTAATGGGCGCAATTATCTATAAACTACGAATATGCAAGATCAGATGTTGGAAGTGAATCATTCAACATCCCTATTTACCATTTTCTTTATACCCTCATACAAATCCTGAGTAATCATGTAGCCTGTTGAGTCGCAAAACTACCCTAATGTCTTTCAACAACTTTCTTGTTCTAACTTTTAAGATAGAAGTGTATTTTGAAGAGATAAGCTCTTGGGTGCTTAAATTCTGGAAAACCAAACCTTTTACCTCTTTAGGAATTATAACTAGGGGGAAAATGCTTGAATATTGCAATTTTAAAGAAACATTAGAATTTATAGCTATTTTGGATTGTACTTTATTTTTTAAGACATACTTTTTTAGGAGGTGTAGCATAAAATTGTCACAACTCTCTGAATGAGCTTGAATTCATTCAAAGATACACCTGCAAGTGAACTCTAAATCAAAACTGTCCTCCATCAGTTTTATGAGCTTTTTCTAGTCCTTGAAATACATTCTTGCTTTATGATAGTAAATGCCCTTCAAAATAATTTTGCTTTCAACTACTTTCTACTATATTATTTCACATAAAACAGTCTTTCGAAAAAGCAAGGGATAGAAAAAAAGAATTTTAATTAAATAAGTAAAAACATGCTCTAGGAATTTTTTGAACTAGAAGAAATATTATTGAAAGTCTGCATTAAATAAGATAATTAAAACAGCATGGCAATATTAAAATCAACAATTTTCTCTTTTTGAATACCTGGGCTGTAGTAACTGGACTGTTTGCACAGCCGCGGCTGTTATAGACCACAACACGCCATCTGCTTCTTCTTGCTCGCACAAGCATATGCTGAATATAAGTATCACCACTCCCTCCAGTTAGACCTGGCTGAAATTCCAATGTCAACTACTACCCAAAGACTCCAACACAAGGAATTGAAGCCTAAAGCAAATAACAATTTAGGATATGGATTGAAAAGAGCAAATACACAACAAAATTGAAATCTGACATGAATGAACTAATCATTTGTAACTTCCAAAAATAACTTAAAAAAGAAGGGATCAATAATGAGACTTTAAGCTTACTACCCGAAGACATCACTCAAAGTTACAAGATATTGAAACTTACCTTATTAGATACTTCACATTACAAAGTCTATTGGAGTAGGATGTTTTAGCACCTAAAAGCAAATGAAATACTATTACCACTGGAGATGGACAAAAATACTTTTCATTTCTTACCTTCCAACTTACCTCCTGAATAGTATACATAGTCATTGCTCGAGTTTCCGCCAGGGGGATCTCTTCATTACATAAACCACATCCACAAAAACTCAGCCAATATGACTCTTTTAGCCCCTTCAAATTTCACCTTAAAGTTAATGGTCAATAGACCATCTCGATTTCTTCAACTTAATTGTGGAGCTCAAATACTGGGATGAGATGAATTTATTTAAGAATCACCTGCATACTGAGATCCTTCACAAAATCTCAAGGTATTTTGGAACTCCTGTTAATCAAGAGGTAAGAAACGGGAGGTATGTTTTCTAAGAAAGGATAAATCAATTATTAAAAAATGATTCAAAGCATGCACTATACACAAGGATCTCCATGGGGCATTTACAAAATATGCCAAATTAATTAAAAAAAAAAACACTGAAACCAACCGGTTGAAAGGTTGACACTAGGCCATAAAGACACCTACTTCCACATACAAACTATGCTATTCACCAAAAGCTGATTGAACACCACCTCTTTCAATTTGAAGATAACCTCATTTCTCCACCAAATAGCATAGTGCAAGAGTTTGAATAATAACTTAGGTCACCTTTACAAAAAATCCCCACATTTCCAAGACTTGTGAAAACAACAATGCAAAACGTATGCAACACCCACGGCACCCCAAGGAGGTTGGAAAAGAAATTACAAACCAATTGAGCAAAGGGACACCAAAGAAAGAGGTGATATCTAGTTTCCAACCCACTCACACAAAAACCCTCCTCCACTTGCATGCCCCTTCCCGCAAGCACGTGCCAAACAGGAAGCCCATCACAATCAAACTCAACCTCAAAAGTTGATTTTGGAGAGATATTTTCAAATAAAAATAAATAAATAAAATAAAACAAATGGAAAGTCTTGGGACACCAACTTATAACCTAACACAAAGGGACTTCCCAATAAAAGACAGATATCGAAAAATACCCTTAAATCTCCAAAAACTATCATCTTCCTCCTCCAAAATGGACTTCTTGGAAATAATTAGGGTTGGAAAATATTCATTTTTCCGGTTATCCGCCACTAATGAGAAATATTTGGTAGTGGCTTAACGGGGATCGGATCAGATTTGGGGACAGATTATAAAAGTCGTCACGGTGATTCGGTGTGGGATATTTTTAAAACCACTTAATATATATGTTATAGTTTATATTTTTAAAACTACTTAATATATATATATAGACTATAAAATATATTTTATATTGTATTATACACAACTTATTTTCATTTTACATAAAAGGTCTCAAAGGCTCAAAGCTTACTAGAACTTTCCAAAATGTTAGGCCTATAGGTAATTAGCGATGTGCGAAGCGGCGGGGATGGAGGTAAAAAAAAATTGTGATTAAATGGAGAGGATTATTTTCTATAGGGGTAGGGATGGATATGGCCAAATCCGCCCGAATCCGCTCCATTGCCAACCCTAGAAGAAATGGAAGTGTATAAGTATGCAACTTCTAGTGTTTCAAGATCATTTAACCCTTTGAAATGCCCACCTGTTCCTCGTTATTAGCCCTAGAATCCCTAAACATCCCCTCCTAACACAAGCAAACTCCAAAAAGAATAGAGATAAGCTTCTTAATGACACATCCCCCACCAGCACGTGATGCCAAAAATTCAACCTACCAAAAAAATGAAAATCCATTTCCAGAACTCCCCTCTCATCTTAAAGATAAACCTATAAAGATAAATGCCTAGGGTGAGTTTTTGAACACAGATGTATGATTTGAGGCTTCAAGTGGATTGTAACGTAAGGCATAACTGCGTAAGCCTTTACCAAGGAAGCACGAACTCTTCGAAAACTTGTCGTATTCGTGTCCGACACTAACACTCGCTCGACACGCGTCGGACACTTGGTCAACGTGTCGACGGGTGTAAGACACATGGTCAATGTGGTCACCGTGTCAAACACGCCTCTGATACACCCGTAAATTGGTCAGGACATGATCAAGACTCAAAAATCAATTTTGTTTTATTTTTTACTTTTAGATGTTTGTAGGGATGGCAACGGGGCGGATTTGAACAAATCCATCCCCGCCCCGTCAGGAATAACGGATCCCCAAATCCGCACTGCCAATCCGTTTATAGATTTATTTAAAAATCACCTCCGCCCCGCACGGATTGGCGGATATCCGCCCCGCACAAATATCCGTTAAAAAAAAATTCTCTAAATCAATTGTGAGATATCTCAATTCAATCCTAAAAGCAGATAATTCATCTTAGTATAGTAAAATATACTTCATTCATTAACACCAATAGAATTCATACAAAAATTATAACAAAAAATTACAAAAAACCATACAAAAAATTACAAAAAAAAATATTTCGATCAAAAGAATCTCGGATCTGATATCAGGTCTCTGATCTGAGATCAAAGATCTTTGATCTCTCTTGCAGTAAGGGAAACGCGGGGAAGGGAGGAGAGAGGAAGGCAGGGAAGGGAGGGGAGAGGGAGGCGGCCGGGATGGAGATGACCCTCGCTTTGCTGGCTTCGCTAATGGAGGGGAGAGGGAGACGTTCTTTCAAAGCAGAGAGATGGAGAGGAGATAAGATGACCACGGCCAGACTGAGAACTTCGAGTGTCCATGAGAAGGAGACGACCCGAAGGAGAAGAAGGAAACGCTTCGCTGGCTTCGGCCTTCGCTGTGAGAAAACTGTGAGAGTGAGAGACGAATCTTGAGTGAGATTTGAGAATATGGGGAGAATGTGAGATGAGAGTGAAAGATATTTAGGGTTTAATCCCTTTATATAGTTGAAGGATATTTTTGTAATTTTAAATGTTAAACGGATATCCGTGGGGAGGATATGGCCAAATCCGGATCCACCCCGATTAATAAATGGATACAGATTGAAAATCCGTATCCGCCTCAAGATCCAGTGACCCTTTACCAAATCCGCCCCAAACGGGGCGAGTGAGGAGGATATCCGTGAAAATCCACCCCACTGCCATCCCTAGATGTTTGCAAATAACCCCATAATTTAATGGTTGTTAATCCATCTAAAGACTTTCAATTGTGATTTAAGAAAAATAGGGCAAAAGGACACTAAAGCATAGAGGTAATCTATGTTTCTTCTTAATCTTTACTTATTCTTCTCTACTCATTGCTTCTTCTCTTATCTACTTCTTCTCTAATATACATTTTCTCTACCTTATTTCTTTCTTGCAACAGTGTCATCTTCTTCAAGACACTCTAGGAATGCACTTTATTAGATTATTATTTATATGACTTATTAAAAAAATAGTATGACGTGCCCCGAGTCCTAGGTTTTGTCGAGTCAGCGTGTCGTATTCGTGTCTACACGATGCGTGTGACTATGTCCATGCATCCTTGCCTTTTACAAATTGAAGATTTTAAGTAAAGAATAATTCCTCATAATTGAAAGAAAAGATTGCATCTCATTTATCAGGGAAAGTTTTGTGGGATTTCCTTCAATATGTGTTGTGTTGAACACTGTGGAAGGAAAGGAACAATATGAGATGGAGTCTTCCAACTTCTCAAGAGACTCTCCAAAAAAACAAGCATTACCCAATACATTCCTACACTTCTCAAGAAGTGCATCCACACACTACTAACCAACCTACAATGAATAAGAAGATGTTCTGTACTCATAGTTTACGTTGAGGCGGCGCACTGAGGAGAGGGGTGCTCAGTTGAGGCGGAGATTTTATGTACTAACATGGGGGCAATGAAGCTATAGCCTCACTCGAGTGAAGTGTAAGATGAGAGGAGTAATGAGGTGTCAGCCTCATTAGAAGTAGAATTTTTGAAAGAAAAAAATAAAAATAAAAAACTGAATGATTTTGTTTATGTAACTACATCTAAATACGATATTTATATTGTTATTTATCTAGGTAAAAGGTAAATAACCAATATATGAAGAGTGGCAAGATTATGGACTTGGAGAAAATTGACATAAATGTCTATCAATGTTTGAACTTTGAACTTATTATGTCGTGTATTTTATTATTTTATGACTCGAAGTTATGATTATTAGTTTACTATTTTTTGTTTACACTTACGCCTATCAATTGAATTCTAATATAATCTACAACTAAACTAATGAAAAGAAAACTACAAATAAACTAAAAATAAAGATAATTAAATAACTCAATTCATATTCATCATTCAATCACCTTATACAATAATGGCTTTATGCCTTATTTATATTGGACCTAGCTTGCAAATCAAGCAATCCAACCCTAAATGCTACTGAATCCCTAATCCCCAATTATTCAACTATAAACTAAATTAATTCAGAATTCTACTTTACATCAAATTCTAACAAAACAACTAAGGCTTACACCTCATATCCGCCTCACGCCTCATCAAAAAAATTTGCCATTACAATTTTTTAAACCTTGTCCCTACTCTTCAAAACTGTTGAGTAAAAGGAGCAAGCCTCATCAATATCCAATCCTTTGTGCCAACTCAACTTTCGAAGGAGGTGGACTCTACATTGTTGTCCACTTGAAGAAGGATACTCAAGAAGGAATGCCCTTCTTCCAAACTAACTACATCGGGAAATCATGTACTGCACCATTGGGCATATTATCTCTGACCAGGCTAGCAAAACATGAAGAAACCGAGAAATCCTTAATTATATCTTCTTTCCAAACCCATTTATCATCCTCATCTCGCAAACTAACTCCTTGACAATGCAGTAAACTCAATTGCTTCTCCTCCTAAAAGGTAATTCCTTCTAAAGTGAAAATCAATAAATTGTTGTACTTCCTTCTCATGGAAGCAAAAGCATGGAAATATTTCTTGTTTTGATCACCTAAGCCAACTCACTCACGCTCTCTCAATCTATCTTTTGTCCTCCCTAAGTTTTCGTAATATGTACCCCTTGCAAGTTACTTTCTTAGTCACTTTTTTCATTAATATATTTTTTTTCTCAGTTTTGTGTGTCTGCTCTATGATTATTTGTATTGCTCGTCACACAACATGTCTTGCAATACATACATTATCTTGTTGTAGTATTGTGTTGTACATATCACACAATACACCACGTACCATCAGGGCAGGCATAAAACAGTCATCTTTTCTTTCTTCTTTTTTTCAGCTTTCAATCCTCATCTTTTAGGGTTAGAATAAGTAAACTTGAGAGATCTTTAGAGTGTTTTTAAATAAAAGCCAAAAAAGCAACTCTTCCATAAAATTAAGGCAAGTTTTCTCAAAGGCCTTCTTGGCTCTTTATAGCATGTTCTGGGTCATTCCTGGACATAGAAGCTCTTCGAGTTGTTGGAAATGCTCATCCCATCTCACTCCCAAGGGAAAGAGCTTTTGGAGATTCACATATACCTTGATGATCTTTAACAACAAGGCCTCACATCCACGTCTTTTAAATGAGTTTTTTTTTGTAAGTTAATGAGAGTGTGTTATTTGGGGACGGTGCACTTTTTTTTCTTATAAATTCTTTCTCTTAATCTATAAATAAAACCGTTAAACAAACAAATAAAATAGGACTTGAATTGTCCTTTTGGATGAAAAGTTGGACTTAAGAAAACAATAATTATTAACCCGAAAATTGAACATAATGAAATGATGCTTAAATACACTGCGATAGGGATCTACTCCATTTAAAACTAAACGAATTAATTAAACTTTGTGTCGAAAATTAAAAATTAACATTTTAAATTGTAATTTGAGTATTGTTATAACAGTCAACTTAGGAGGGAAAAAAAGAAAGTTTCAAAGTGAAGCTAAATCGAAGACGAACCAGTAAAATGAGGACAGGAGAATCGGGCGGTAACTCGCGATCGTCGCCGGAAACCCAATCGAGAGCGACGGAGCCGCCATCGGCAGTCCTGAGACACTCTCGGCGGAGTCTGACGAGGCCCGGCAGAGTTCGGAAGAAAGCAGCAAAGACGGTCTCGACGTGAGCGTCCCATCCGATGAGCGGGAAGGGTTTGTAGGGACGGGTGAGGGATTTGAAGATTGGGAAGATGGAATCGCTAGCTCCACCGAGTATTTCGAGGACGTGGCTAGGTTCAGTGCTGCTGCTGCTGAGTGACATTTGGAGTGTCGTTGAAGTGAACCTTTTACTTGGGAATCGCGGTGTGGGTTGAGATGAAATGTGGGAAGAGTGGAGAGGTGAGGGGGAGATGAGGAGGAGGCGGAGAGAGCCAGAGCCAGAGCCAGACCCAGACGTAGCTCTCGCCATTATTTGCCTCGGTGGTTTGACTGGTGAACAAGGAAATATAAGTATATGATTTCCTCCAATGCACATTCAGAAATCAATTTTGGTGGTGGGCTGGGCACAACTCCAACTCCAATTCACTCCCAACTCCTCGCCACGCTTGAAATTTAGACCAGGAATTCTAAATGACGAGGAAACGGGCGAGTCGAGGGGGATGGAGGGTTGCACCCACCTCCCTCGCCCATTTCATCGCTAATAAATTTAGACATGTGACACACATCCCAAGAGATTGGACATGCTGGTCCAGCTATGCCCGTTTCCTTTCGATTGTAGCCTTTTAATAACATGTCTCGAGTCCAAATGATCCATAGCAAACTCACAATTAGTCCCCCATGATATATAAATAATGGCTTTCAGCGAGGGACGAAATATAGAAAATGTCAAAGTTATCACAAGTTTTACGACATACATCTCACCTCTAGCCGCATTCAAAACTATAAGAATAAGTGCAAGACTTCCCTCTTTCCTGAAACTCATTCCTTCCATTGGAGTTGCATCGAAAGTGGCGCTCTTGGCAATGGTTAAGGCTTGAGCGGGGTTCCAACCGAGAAAGAAGCACCATGAGCGACTGGTTGCGTCGCCATGGAATATGAGAGCAACCCTAACATGGATGGTCCAGATCATCTCTCAAGATGATCACAGAGCCCACAAACAAATCAGCAAAAAAATGGACATCAGGCATCACAAAGTAAATGCATTTTTCAGTGTAAATTCTCAAAAGCCCTAAATTAAAAGTTCATTATATTAGAACTTCTCAATCATTTCAGTTTAGTTCATGTCTTCAAGATAGAGGTTAACTAAAACTTTTTTAGCTTTATAAAATAAATATTTATCTTTGAATTTCCATTTTTTGTTAAATTCACTCGAAGAAACGCTATACTAATATGAACTATTGTCGATGAGCTAGTCGCTATGTTGACTTGTTTATCATCATCAATTCAGTGTGGAAATTAGATAACTTTGACTAGGTCATATTTATGAGTTTTGTGTTAGAATTAAATTGACATAACTTTGGCGATTACAACTCCAATTATGCACTTTGCACTGTTTGAAAGCTTCACGAAGGGCTAATGCATCTGCCTCAAAACTTGGCATTTTTAAATTGTATGCTTTACTACACCAAATTAGCATTTTTTTAACAACTCCTAAAACAGTACAGTTTCGAGCTGTAACAGTCCCCAAACAATTTCAAGTCAAAACTAAATTCAGTCAAAAAATGAAAAACATTCATACAAAAAATGATAAAATAAATTAGATCACCATGAATAATGATGATACACCAAAATGATCCCACCTCTGCGTCATATACGTGTCATGATGATCTCGAGGAAAGATAGGCCCTAGCGTCAGCTCAACACTGATCCGGCCCATGTGGTTTTAAGCCCGGCCAATGTTGTCCGCCAAACGGACCCAAATTTTTACAGCATGCTAGGCCCATATGTCTCACAACTATCCTCAATACCCATAAGCCCAGTTAAGGCAAGTATATCGAGGATCAGCTTCGGACAGGCAATTACAGCAGCTATTTGCTTCCAACTAGAAAGCATATTCCAGAGTACGCATCACATATGGAGACTTCCACCTATAGAGTACTCTCGGGACGGGAACTATCTCCCGCGTATCTAGGAGCAAATGGCTAACAGGGGAACTTCCCTCCACAACACAACTCCTAATTAGAGAAGAATCTCCATGAAGATTTTCTTCCCTAAACTACGCCATCAATGGTCGGGTTGAACCATGACTCCAGCACTATAAATAAGATATGAGGTTGGTAAGCTAAGGTACGCTACAAATTCCTTGTTTACAGCATTACACCTTCCTCAGGTCCCTGTCTGACTTTAGCATCGGAGTGTCATAGACCACCACAACGGTGGTTCGTGGCTCACGCGTGTTTCTTGTGCAGGTCAGTAGGTTTGCAGGTCAAAGCAGAGAGCAAAAAATGACTGCATCAAATAATATCACTTATAGCACCATACTCTTCATGGTGATACAAATATTGTATCATTTTGTTTGTGAAAATGTGTAAAATTGTTTGGTGGACTTTTATAGCTCAAAAGTGATATTGTTTTGGGGGTTGTTACAAAAATGTCAATTTAGTGTAGTGCTTGTTTATTGCACATTTAAGACTATTGCTATCAATAGATAGTATATTGAAATTAACATCCAACAATTGCTACTAATCGATATATTTTAGGGTTTTTTTCTCGAAACAAGAGATATTTTAGAGTTATTAGATTATAACTTATATAATCTTTATTTTTTGTGGAGAAAAATCTCACTGAGAGATAACTTGAACACTTCACACATTTCTAAAACTTCTAACTCTAAATAGGTCCAAAATGTTTTTTCATATGTGGTTAGGAGAATTAGATATTTTTTTGTAAATGCCAGAAGTATAGTAATTAGAGCGCCGTACTCGTATGATAGTTTTTTGTAAATGCCCCAAGTAGACTGAGGCAGTATAAAACTTTCCCTAAAATTATATCATAAATAAATTGATATAAACCCATGTATAAAAGAGTGTTCAATATTGTTGTAAATGTTTGGGTAGAATTTTATTGGCGCCATTTTGCACCAAATTCATGACTTTTCACATTGTTCTTAAGAATTTTTTTAAGAAGAATTCTACTCAGTCTGGCCAGACAATACTGATTAGTGTCTGGCTAGACAAAAATCCAATTTTACCCCTATCTCCAAACCCATGTATTCACCTTTGCCAGTGTGGAGTGAAGGGAAGAATTGGAATTTGTCTGGCCAGGCACTAATCAGTGCTGTCTGGCTAGGCTAAGTAGAATTACTCAAATTTTAATTAGTTTTGTGACGGAAATTTAGGCCAAGGCGATATTAATTGAATCTAGTAAAATGTGGTGTGTGAAAGTGAGACACATATTGTGCGTTCCACATACCAACATCAAATATGGCGCCTCATGGCATCATCCTAAACATTTTTTGAGTTCTATGAGTTACATCATACATCAAAATAGACTGATTATCACGACCATACATGTAGCATAAAGATTCGTCACGAGGATACAATACCTAATCTATTGGGTCAGCTCATAAGGCCTAGGAAGAATGGGGCCAATTATAAAGGCCCAGACTAGGCCCACCACTGAGGAGACGTAAACATGGCCCAAATCCAAGCCCAAACAAATTAGAGCCCAAGTCTAGGCCTGATACGAGTTCTCTCATAAAGAAGAAGAACGTTGCACCAAGAAAGAGCCGTGGAGGGAGTTACGCCTCCCCGAACGCATCTCCATAAAGGAGGAGATTGTTACAAGAAACATATCCTTCTATTGCGCCTCACATGCTTGAGTCACGCAAAGAGTTAAACACAACCATTATAAAAGGTAAAGGGAACATTCGACGGAAGTATGCAACTTTAACTGAGTTTTGTCCAATTTACATCCTTCTCCTAAGAGAGTTACTGATTTAAGCATCGGAGTGCCTCCGGCCACCAAAAATGTGGTCATTGGCAGTCTAACAGTTGTTTTGCAGGTCAAACTCACAGGAGGACGATTTTTTGACGCATCAGTTTGGCGCCGTCCGTGAGAAATGACGAATTTTCCTTTCAAAAAATTAAGATTTACAGTAACAAAGCTCGCGCAACCCAAGCAGAAGATCAACGGAATACTCCACAAATCTTCAACCTGACAACATGCTGCCCAATACTGATCCAAAGATAACCATCGAAACAACCATACCTACTGGAAGAGAGCTCCAGCAGGTAACAGTTCAAACATCCCTGACATCATGGGAATCCCTTCGGATCCCCGAGTGGAGATGCTTATGGCTCAGATGAACAGTGTGATCGAGACAATAGATAGGATCATTCGAAACCTGCAGGAGAAATTACACAGCTTAAGAGATACCGGACTAACAATAGCTCCAAATGCAATCAAGGAACGTCCGAAAGCCTACAACTAAATAAGCCCAAATACGAGAGAACATTCTCGACTCTAATAGCAAGTTGGAGGGAGATTCTCGAAGCCATGGCAGGAAGAGAAGATGTCAAATGGCCGCCAAGGATGAGAGAAGATCCAAAAAAGCGATGCAAGAGCAGACACTGCCTCTTCCATAAATACTAAGGCCACGATACTGAGCATTGTCGTAGCCTAAGAAATGAAATTGAATGCCATATCAAATAAGGACAACTCAGAGAGTTCGTCGAACTCAAGGGCGAAACAATCATTCTGAATGATCAAGCAAAATAAACAATATACGTCTTGCATGACACGGGTGGGGAAAAAGAGCAATTCAATCGATCCAGGAAGCGTATAGTCAGAGACTTACGCACAAAGATCAAATTCCAAGAACCATCCGCACAACGCGAAAAAACGATGCAAATGACCCTAACCTTCTCAAGCGAAGGTGCCGATGCGGTTAATTTCCCACACAATGATGCTTTAGTGATTTCGGTCATGATAGCTAAATGGAAAATCAAAAGAGTATTGATCGACACCGGCAACTCGGCCAACCTCGTATACCTAACAATTTTTTGAAGGATGCAGTTCACCACCGAAATGCTCTCACCAAGCGATCAGTCTATGGTAGGTTTCAGTGGGGATCAATGTAACCCACTGGGAATAACCCGACTACCAATTGAAGTGGGAGAGCCATGGAAGCAGCGAGTGTTAATGACAAACTTTCTCAACGTCGACGTTTTTGCTGCGTACAACATGCTACTCAAAAAAACCATGGATACACAAGATGGAAGCATTATCCTCCACTATGCACCAATGTGTGAAGTGCCATACCGACAATGGCATTGAAAGAATAAAAGGATACCAACCAGCAGCCCGGGAGTGTCATTTTGTTGCTATAAAGACTTCCCACAAATAGCAATTATTGCAACGACTGGAAAAGTCTTCACACCAACCTGATGAAACGAGTTTGGATTCCTCGAACGACAATATGGCTCCAACTTGTCCACGAGATCGGCCCAACACTAGGCAACCGAAAGAATAAACGATCGAGGTCTACTTAGACAATGAAGCAGAAAAGGCAATCTGAATTGGCACAAATATCCAACCTGAACTCGCTAAGGAGCTGATCCAACTACTGAAAGAAAACCAAGATGTTTTCGCATGGACAATGAAGGACATGGTGAGAATAGATCCATCCATCATCTCCCACAAATTGCAAGTGAATCCAGATAGGAAACTGGTTCGACAAAAAAGAATATTGGTGACCTCGAAACGCAATCAGGCGATAAACGAAGAAGTACACCGACTGCTCAGCGCAGGAATGATAAGAAAATCTCATTACCCAGATTCGTTGGCGAACACGGTACTAGTAAAAAAGAAAAACGAGAAATGGAAGGTATGCGTAGATTACACCGACCTAAATAAAGCATGCCCCAAATACAACTTCCCAGTTCCACAAATAGATCAAATAGTGGACGCAAACGCTAGGCACGAAATGCTGAACTTCATGGACGCGTACTCCTCGTATAATCAAATACATATGTACCCCCTCCGACCAAGAAAAAAACATATTTCATAACGGAAAGAGGTACGTAATGTTATTGAGTAATGTCGTTCGGACTGAAGAATGTGGGAGCAATGTATCAACGACCAGTAAACATGATGTTTAGCGATCAGATCGGAAAAACGATGGAAGTTTACATCGACGATATGCTCGTCAAAAGCTCACGCAGAATCAACCATGTTACGAACCTCGAACATGTTTTCTCCTAGCTTCGAAAGTACAAGATGAAGCTAAACTCAGAGAAATGCACCTTTGGAGTAGAGTCAGAGAAGTTCCTCGGGTACATGGTTAACCAACGAGGAATTGAAGCCGATCCAAAGCAGATACAAGCGCTTCTCAACATGCAATCACCGACAAACATAAAAGGTGTTCAAAGTGTTAACGGAAGGATAGCAGCTCTGAACAGATTTATCTCTAGATCATCAGACAAGTGTCCGCCCTTCTTCAAAATTTTGAAGGGGAATAAGACATTCGAATGGAATGACAAATGCGAAAGAACATTTCAAAGCCTTAAGACTTACATGGGAAACACTAAGCTGCTAACAAAACCTATCATAGGAGAAATGTTGTATCTGTACCTATCAGTATCCAACCTCGCGGTGAGTCAACACTGATACAAGAAGAAAAGAGGATGCAAAAACCAGTATACTACGTCAGCAAAACACTCGCAGATGCAGAGATCAACTATCCAACCCTAGAGAAGCTGGCGCTCACTCTAATCGTGTCGTCAAGAAAATTGCGACAATACTTCCAAGCACACCCGATCACGGTTATGACCGAACAACCGCTTCGATCAGTATTATACAAACCGGACCTGTCGAAAAAAATGGTGAAATGGGCGATAGAGCTCGAGCAATTTGATATCAGTTATGCCCCTAGAACTGCTATCAAAGCTCAAGCATTAGCGGAATTTCATCGCCGAGTTCACGGGAAACAACAACCAACCCGAGGATAAGGAAAGAATAACAGAACAACCTTAACCGATCCTTGAAGGATGGATCATCCGTTGTGATGGGGCGTCCAACGAGGCAGGAAGTCGAGCCGGATTAGTCTTATACAACTCGGAAGGCATTGCATTAGAAAAGGCGATAAAATTATGTTTTAAAGCCTCCAATAATGAAGCCAAGTACGAAGTTGTGATAGCAGGGCCGCAGTTAGCAAAACACCCAGGAATAAAAGAACATTAGTGTCATTACTGACTCAAGGCTGATGGTCAATCAATTGAATGGTGAGTTCCAATTAAAAGACATTATAATGAAAGCCTATACCAGAAAACCACAGAGTTGATAGAAAGCTTTCGAAATGCTACCATTCGACAATGCGCACGAATTGAAAACAAAATAGCAGACGAGCTAGCAAAAGAAGCCTCAGCAAAAAAGGATAATGGAAACCCGCTCATCATGACACAAGGAAGCTTCATACTCGAGAATCAATCAGAAGAAGAATGTGCGTCGTAAACCAAGGAACCAATTGGACGACTCCAATCCTGGAGTATATTTTAAATGGGGAACTATCAACAGATAAGATGAAAGGTGGGAAACTATGGAATCGGGTAACACGATACACAATGATAAATGACAAATTATACAGGAAATCTGCCACGAGCCCATTGCTAAGGTGCCTTGCACTAAGAGATGTCGAATACGTTCTGCAAGAAATACACCATGGCACATGCGAAAATCGCCCGGGAGGAAGAACATTGGCCCACAAAGCTCTCACATTAGGTTATTATTGACCAACGATGCAAACGGATGCTCAAAAGCTAGTTCGTAAATGTGACAAATGCAAAAGATTCGCCCCATACACTCACATGCGGGGACAAAATCTGATCCCAATGAGCAGCTCCTGGCTATTCGCACAATGGGGAATGGACATTGTAGGACCACTCCCAACGTCCAATAAAAATAAGTTTTTTCTTGTCGCAGTGGACTTACTTAACCAAATGGGTAGAAGTAAATCCCCTCACAAAGATAGGGAAAAACAAGTCGAGAAATTTATCTGGAGAGACATCATATGTAGATTCGAGATCCAAAGAGTAATCGTCATGGACAATGGGAGGCAGTTTGAAGGCAAAAAGGTTAGGGAGTTGTGTGAAAAAATTAATATCTAGCAACATTTCTCCGCGCCAGCTCATCCACAAACAAATGGGCAAGCCGAGGTCACTAACAGGACAATCTTGGAGACAATCAAAAGAAGACTCGAGACAGCAAAAGGACTATGAACATTTGAATTACTCGGTGTCCTTTGGGCGTATTAAATAACAAAACGAACTCTAACAGGATAAACAT
Organism: Berberis vulgaris; assembly: GCA_963556465.1. Lineage (NCBI taxonomy): Eukaryota > Viridiplantae > Streptophyta > Magnoliopsida > Ranunculales > Berberidaceae > Berberis > Berberis vulgaris. The sequence continues at coordinate 71,256,137 of OY747130.1, forward strand.
CTTCGCCCTCGCTTACAGGTCAGAAGCAATGGTTCCCGTAGAGATCGGAATGCCAACATTCCAAACCGAAGAATTTCGCGCCGAAAACAATGTCGAAGCATTAAGAGTCGGGTTGGATCTCCTCGAAAAATGAAAAGCAGCCTCGATTAAGACAACAACATATCAACAGCGCATGGTAGGGTACTACAACAAGAAGGTGCAAATCAGAACGTCGGAGACTGAGTGTTATTGGGAGGTGTGACTGAGAACTACCACTCCCGGAGACATCGCACGTCGACTAACACTTCGATTAGCCATTGGTTAGCAGTGGAATTCGAGCACACGAAGGCAAAAGTGGTATGGTGTAACGCCAAGGCATCTCCCTTGGTAGGAAATTCGTACTACAGGAAAATCTTGGAGACAATCAAAAGAAGACTCGAGGCAGCAAAAGGACTATGAACATTTGAATTACCTGGTGTCCTTTGGGCGTATTAAATAACAAAACGAACTCTAACAGGATAAACATCTTCGCCCTCGCTTACAGGTCAGAAGCAATGGTTCCCGTAGAGATCGGAATGCCAACATTCCAAACCGAAGAATTTCGCGCCGAAAACAATGTCGAAGCATTAAGAGTCGGGTTGGATCTCCTCGAAAAATGAAAAGCAGCCTCGATTAAGACAACAACCTATCAACAGCGCATGGCAGGGTACTACAACAAGAAGGTGCAAATCAGAACGTCGGAGACTGAGTGTTATTGGGAGGTGTGACTGAGAACTACCACTCCCGGAGACATCGCACGTCGACTAACACTTCGATTAGCCATTGGTTAGCAGTGGAATTCGAGCACACGAAGGAAAAAGTGGTATGGTGTAACGCCAAGGCATCTCCCTTGGTAGGAAATTCGTACTACCTTTTCCGAAATATGAGAAGAAATTGCGAGACCTCGGCGGATCAACTGCGCGCCTACCCATATCGGGTGACCACGCATAACAACAACTATCTATATGCCTAATCGGCGCAAATGTCAGAACATTCGGAGACTCCAGAGACAGAGATTCAACTTCAGCCTTTGGAAAATCCAAAGCATTTTCTTCGACCTTTGGAAAACCCAAAGCATCTTCTTCAAGTAAGGACATTACATAAGATAAGCTCTGCGAAAGATAATGCCTACAACGATTGGAAAATACCATTATATACACATGATGGTTCACCAACCAGGCACTCAAGCATTAACTGCCAAGCAATGAATACCGTACGGGAAACTGAAAGACAACGGTTCCTAAGGAAACTGCGCAGACCACGTCAATTGATTAATGGTGCTACACCCAACCCCATCAATTGAGGGGGAGTAATCGATACTCAATCGTCACGCAGCCTACGTCGCACACATGTCACCACGCAATCTACGTCATACACGCAACGCACCATGCAAGAAATCCTAACCCTTCCTCTGCGGGTCCATGGGTTCAGCCTATTATTCAAACAACACTCTGTCACATGCTTGGCACGAGCACTAGAGATCCAAATCAACCCTGACATAGGGATTATACCTACAGATCACCAGCTGATTTAAGGTAATTCCATCCACTCCATGCAACATGCTGATGGATTAGGTTCACACACCCCCTAGCAGGTGGAACCTCTATTCAAACCAGGCAAGCTTAGTCAACCAAGACTGATGATGATGGCTTCTGGTTCATCTCGATACCTAGTCCGCTCAGTACAGACATCGACGATTTAGGAAGTGGGAGTCTAATCAGTTCTACCACGCCTGGTGACGACGAGTTGCCAGGGATCACTGCCCCATCCGCGGTCAGTGATCTCCAAACCTAATCAGGTAAGCCTGGCTGGTGACGACTAGTAACGAAAGCTTATGATCAAAACCTGGACTTGTAGCCCCCACTGCGAGGGTGTAGATAGTCTAGAAGGTGGAAGCCTATTCAGTTCTAAACTGATTTCAATGGTTCGCCACGAGACCATTGTTTTCAGCGTGGCCGCCAATTCACCGAACCTGGACTTGTTGCCTACACTACGAGTGTGTAGATAGTCTAGAAGGTGGGAACCCAGTCATCCACGACCTGATTTTGAAGGTTTGCCACGGGACCACTGCTTTTCAATGTGGCCTCCGAACACTCCCAAATTTATAGCTTGGTGCACTCAGGTTTAAATAATTTGGATGGTGGGAGCCTAGTCATCCCGAACTGATTCCGATGGTTTACCACGGGACCACTATTTTTAAGCCTGGTCGCCAAACTCATCTCGAATTCATAGCCCCCACCACTCGGGGAGGGTGTAGATGGTTCGAAAGGTGGAATCCTAGTCAGTCCTGAACTGATTTGGACGGTTTGCCATGAGACCACTGATTTTCAGCCTGGTCGCCAAACCTTTAACTCCCCAAATCTGTAGTCCGCTCTGCTCGAACATAAATGATTTGGAAGGTGAGAGCCTAGTCAGTCCTAAACTGATTCTGACGGCTTGCCATTGGACCACTGTTCTTCAGCCTGGTCGCCAAAACTTTACTCTCCGAACTTGTAGCCCACATGGCTCGGACATAAACAATTCAGAAGATGGGAACCTCAAGCAGCCCGCCACACAACCTCCGCTTCCCTTCAAAACAGCGGACGCGAACATGAATCTAACCGAGTCAACGTCTTCATGCTCAAACAGACTAACATCCTAATGTTTAGCGAAGGCCACTGGTGCCGATACAAAGATCGTACGCAAGTGCCCAGATAAAACTACTTAGGATGCCAACCCGAGCTTACGACGCCTGACTCGGCACGAACGCTTTGACACGCATGCTCATCCATCACAACTCACTATAGCAGTGGCTACAGCAGACCGATCAGACAAGCAAGGTAACTCTCAAGCAGCTTACCTTGGGGACAGGGCACAACTCGAATGACTCAACCCCCAGCTAAATTGTTCGTAATAGGGGTGGGCATTTTGGACCGAAAATCCGGATCGAACCGACAACCGGACCGATCGGGTCGGTTAGGATCGGTTTTAATTAATTATAAAAGTTTCGGTTGTAAAAGCCCAGCCCGACTTGAAGTTTCTGGTCCGGGCCTCGATTCCCTTTTCTGAAACCCATTGGGTAACTGGCCCGGCCTAGGTTAAATAGTTAAAAGTAAAAAACCCTAAAATCAATGTATCATGCAATACTATAGGCACACATAAAATTCAATTTGGGCTGAACTTTATAAATTTGTGACTCTGTTTTTCTGAAATTTGAGCTTTATAAAATTCAATTTGGGCTGAAATTTGGACTTTAAAAATTTTCAATTTGAATGTTGCTCTTAGGACCGAGACCGGCTCGAAATTCGGTTAACCGGGACCTCGGTTAACCGGTCAACTCGGTCCGATTTTGGGTCTCATAAACACGGGCTTAAATTTCTCGGGCCGATTTTCGGTTTTTACATTTTGGGTCGGTTACCCGAACTTGCCCAGCCCTAGTTCGTAACATGCCCACTATCGGACATGACTACACCGCGATGACCCCGAGTCATTCACAGCACAAGGTCAAGCTCTCTACCGCGGACAGACCAGTCAATGTTCTATTGATTCAACCATCCTATGTCAAAACAATACGACAAGGCGAAACGAAAAACATGCAATAGAGACAACAAGTATGGAACGGATAAAAATGTTTTCATTAATGATCAAAGACAAAAAGAGTACAAGCACACAAAGTTCACTCCTTATCAAGAAAGGGTAAAGAAATGGAAGAGTTAAGCCTAGTGGAAGAAGGAGAAGAAGTTGCGTCCACACACGCTGCAGCCTGGACATCAATGCTCAAACTGCCTTCCTCGCTCGATGATGTCAAGGTAACAGACAGGTTCACATACGACATCTTCTTATAACGGCTGAGATCCCACTCCGGATGCTCCTCCTTCATCAGCGTCAGCAACTCCAACTGTCCATGTACAACGGCTGAGATCCCACTCCGAAAGCTCTTCCTCCCGTACTTTTGCATCAACAAGTTCACACTCTAGTAGCTCCAACTTGTCAGTCAGCGCGTCGACCTGAGACTACTTTGTGGCTAGACTGTTCTTCATAGCACTAAGTTCATACTGCCCCAATTCAAGTTGGTCATTGGCCTTCCTCGCTTCTCGAGCATAGAACTCCACATCGGATTCCAACTGTTGCTTCTTAGCAGCCCGGTCAGCTTCCTTTGAAGCACTCTCTTCAGCGAAAGACAAACAGTTCAGAACTCGCCTTAGTTGCAGCTTCCTGCGCAACCTCGACTTCTCGGCGGATACGGCTCAACTCCAGCCTAAGTCTGTCCCTTTAGAACACCGCCTCTGTCAGATCACACTCAAGTTCCTCCAGATGAACCCTCTGAGCCTCAGCGGCCACGGTTGACCGATCTAACCGCTTATCTTCGACCTGCTTCTTAAGTCGCTCAATTTCATGGAGCGCATCAGAATACAACGTCTGCATATGCGAGAAGACACGCTCCAAGGTGTATACTCTCTTACGAGCAGCCTCAACTTCTATCCCAGCAACGGTCGCGTGGCTCAAATAAGACATACCCATCATAAGGTACTTCAAGTTTTATCTATACACCCTTCTAACGAATCCTCATTGGGTTTGGGAGCGTGATCCATTAGTCAACTGTGACGCCTGCTTATATGCTTCATCGAAACATGCTCTACGTCCACCTCTTGGTGCCAGATTTGAGAACTCAGCTTCACCAAATCTAGTGCAAACTGGCTTATCCATGTGCCCGGATGAAGCTTTCCCTGATCGGGAACTATGTTGGCACCGCCCTTCACGGTCCCCACCGTCCTCAAGCTCTTCTTCGTGGCATTTCGCTTGTCAATAGCAGCAACCCCTTTTTTGCGAGACGGCTCAATGGGATCCAGAGGGAGAGAAGGCAGCAAAGTATCCAAATGATCCTCCAACACCTCTAGCTGAGGCCTAGAGCGAGACGGTGAGCAATGCAGACTGCAAGAGACACGGCCGGTACCACGGTCACTATCAGGCGAAGCAACTATGCGACGATCAGATTCTACCACCTCAGGCAAATCCTCACAAGAGCCTTCTACCGAAGCGGCCTCACACGAATCAGCACCAGCGGAAGCAGCCATTGCAACTCGCACAAGACGGTGACCAATGCGGACTGAAGAGACACGACCATTATCAGGCGAACCAACTATGGGGCGATCAGATTTTACCACCTCAGGCAAATCCTCACAAGAGCCTTCTGCCGGAGCGGCTTCACGCGAATTAGCACCAGCGAAAGCAGCCATTGCAACCCTCACAAGACGACCATTCAGTGCCTCGACATACGTGTCACTAAGGTTCGACCTGTCTACAACTCCTGTCAATAGCAGGTAATCCTTCTCAAAGCCTGAAACATCAGTCTCCGCCTCAATAGGTCTGGCAGACTCACGCCCTCCATCACTGGAGCAGGTCGTGCCGAAGACAGCCTAGTTCTGACACAAGACCTCTTCCTCACGAAGGAGGCAAGAGTCTCAAGTGGCTCTTCCACATCAGACAGAACATAAGCTTTGGACCCATTAGCCTTCCTTTTTCTGGAAGGGGCCTCTTCTTCCAACTTAATGCGCGACTCTCGATACAAAGTGAGGGTGACGTGTCAGTTGTCCCACAGCCCACTATGGATGAAGTTGGAAACCCTTATGACATCAACCACATTTCTTTTCAGCAGAACGCAGAACTTCTCCATGGTGTTTTGCTCCTCTAAGGTAAGAGAAGTAGTGGGAAGCCTTCCTGCAGAAAAACACAAATGATGGTTAATCGTCCCACTATCAAGCACATCAAAGTCACAAGAAAAGATATGAACTTACGAAGCAGCCTAAACTGTCGCTCGAGCGGACGACCCTTGCATTGAAAGTACTTCGAATCTGCAGAGGCCAAGAAGCAGTAATTCTGTCGAAACTTGAAATCATCAGGCAGCTTAACGAAGCAATTCGGCGACATCATCTTACAAACAACATTACTTATTAGCCGATGAAAGGTCAACAACTGAATCACCCGTGGAGTCACACTAACATCAGCCTCCTTAGCGCTGAGCAGAATCATGAGGATGATCCTATATCCATTGGGCCCCAACTGAGCCGGATGAATTCCTAAGAAGTCCAAGAACCCGAGATCACATCCAGAATAAAAAAACACACTCTAGTTTGAAGCATATCGTGGTGCAAATAGATAAAACAAGCCGGAGGTGACATTGGCGTTTGGTCGTCCGTCAGGAGATACAACGGCAGGTCCTCAGGGACCCAAACTTCGTACGAATTTTGGCGAGACCACGTTCGGACAACAACCTGCCGAAAAACTCCAGGGCATCGGCCAAGACAGCGTCATCAAGAAGGTTTTTTTGAGCCATGAGGAAAATGAACAATCTTTTCTAATCAAAGCGGTAGCTTCGAAAGCAAGGAAAGTAGAAGAATCAGACTCTATACAGCGGATGACCTAAATATAGGTTGGCTTTCCGCCTCTTTTTCGCTAAACCAACGTAAGTTCAATTAATGCAGCGCGTGGCTCTAGAAACGATTCAGACTCAATCATCATGAGTGGTGCATCCCTTCAAGAGATGACTTAGCGAACCGATGTAACGACCCACTAACTTGAGGAGAGTAGCTGATGATACATAAAAACGTTCACACCCCGAAGCCGCACAATGTCATAATGATCTCGAGGAATTACGACCTCAAGCGTCAGCCCAACACTGATCTGACCCATGCGGTTCTAAGCCCGCCCAACTACAGTCCGTCGGACGGACCCAAACTCTCACAACATGCTAGGCCCACACGTCTCACAGCTATCCTCAATACTTGTAAGCCCTCTTCAAGCAAGTATCTCGAGGATCAGCTTCGGACGGGCAACTACAACTGGGAAAACTCCCTTTTACGGATTGCAAACACCATAGTATCTTTCACACAGGAAAACTAGGAAGCAAACACCAGAGTATCTTCCACACAGGAAAACTCCCTTTTACGGATTGCTCTTGGATTGGGAACTATCTCCCGCCAGTGTTCTAAAAAGCGCTAGGTAGTGGGCGGGCGGCGAGCAGGTGCCTAGCGCCCAGGGGCCTAGGCGGCACCTAGGCGGTCTTAGGTTTTGTATTATAACTTTAATAATTTACAAAAATTTAAGCATAATACCTTATCAATTACATCCAATTTAATGCCAAGATACATATGCAAAATTTAAAAACATGAAAAATTAACAATCATGAACAAAATTTATTAAAACTCAAATGACTGAAGTTGGTCATGATGGGTACTTTATACAAAGTTGAATTTGTGGACAAATATCCAACATACTCTTTTATTTTTCTTCAAATTGCATGAATGACCTCAATCATGTTTGATAAAATCTACATTACTAAAATTAGTACCGGCAGATACTTTGAGAATTCCATTAAGTAATCATCATTTGCTACATGCAGACATATACTGAATAAAAAACAATTAAATTGTTTATTTCCAAAAAAGAAGAAAGAAAAATAAATAAAAACACAATCAGCCTTATTAAAAAATAAAAAATAAAACTCGCCCAGACCCGCCTAGACCGCCCAGAACCCGTCCAGCCATTAATTTGGGAGTTTTTCTAATGCCTAGCGCCTAGGCCGATTTTTAGAACTCTGTCTCCCGCGTATCTAGGAGCACGGAGCTAACAAAAAACTTCCCTCCTATAGCACGACTCCTAATTAGGGAGGGATCTCCACGAAGATCTCCTTCATAAACTACGCATACGATGGCCTGGTAGAACCAAAACTCCTTGCATTATAAATAAGACCTGAGGTTGGTAAGCTAAGGTACGCTACAAATTCCATGTTACAACATTACACCTTCCTCAGAGCCCTGTCTGACTTTAGCATCGGAGTGTCATCGGCCACCCCTCGATGGCATGTGGCTTAGTAGGTCAGCAGGTCAACGAGATTAGGTAAAAGCAAGGAGCGAAAAAAGACTACATCACCAATTATAGAGGCCCAAACTATGCCCACCACTGAGAAGACGTAAACAAGGCTCGAATCCAGACCCAAACGAATCATAGCCCAAGTCCAGGCTCGATACGAGTTCTCTCATAAAAACAATGAACATTGCACTAAGAAAGAGCCATGGAGAGAGTTACGCCTCTCCGAACGCATCTCCATAAATGATGTGACTGTTACAAGAAACATCTCATTCCATTGCGCCTCACATATTAAGTCACTCAGAGAGTTAAACACAGCCATTATAAAAGGTAAAAGGAACATTCGATAGAAGCATGCAACTTTAACTGAGTTTTATCTAGATTTATATCTTTCTTCCAATGGAGTTACTGACTTAAGCATCGGAGTGCCTTCGGCCACAAAAAATGTGGTCCTTGACAGTCTAACAATTATTTTGTAAATCAAACTCACAGGAAGACAATTTTTGGACGCATCACAATTAATCGTAAATCTATGTAAAGTTTTTACTACTTGAAGGAGAGTTTGAGTCAATATAAGAAGACATATTTAATTGCATAAAGAATACTGGAATACAGTGAACTTTAAAATTTGTGATAAAATTATACGAGAAATTAAGGGATACCTAGAGTTCTAATTTTGAGGAACCGAATAAGGCCAGATTCACAAGCCTGATCATTGATGCAACACTCTGAAAACAAAGTGACAAAACACACAACCGAATACATATGTACAATCATACTCACCCCCATGTTGTTAGCATGGTAGGATGCATGAGACGAAGACACGCAAATTATGCATATGGCCACGTGGAATATCGATCAGTTTACGTCCTATATTTTGATAAGACAATTATCGATTGTGATAGTCATAATTGGGTGGTGGATGAGTTGGGTGTCACAGATTTGTTCGACCGGCTTCTCCTTACAATGCCTTGGAACACACTTGTGGTAATCACTCATCATGAAATTTTGTTTTGTTTGTGTTGCATGCTTCGAGTTGCAATTATTTTCTGCCATAACTTTGAGCAACATTATCAGGCATAGATTTGTGATATCATTATTGGTACATATTTGCATGTGGATAAAATGCCTATCTACCTACCTTGTTAATTATTATAGATCGACATTGCTATTCTACCTTTCGAAAAAGGTACACAGTTTGGAGGTATAGCAATAGGGATCGACATTTGCTCTAACAAAAAGTGCAGCATTAAGGTTGGGATGACATTTAATTGCTCAATCTTGTGAGTGGTGTGGTGTGGTGTGGTGTGGGTGGCATGGGTGGACACTTCACACTTGGATCACCTGTAGGACATGCATGAGAGGGGAGGCATACAATCTGAATACCTGTCTATTTCATTCCATTTCTTCAATTACTTTTCTTTTCATCTTTATTTTTTGTGGAGGAACCCAAAAGAAACTTAGGGCTCGTTTGGTTACTCGATGGAATGGGAATGAGAATGAGAATGGTAATAGGAATGGTAATGGTAATGAGAATGAGAATGGTAATGAAAATGGTAATGGGAATATGTATGTTTGGTATACTTTTAAAATGGTAAGGTGGTAATGTAAAATTTATTTCCAAAAATACCCTCACTTAGTTAAAATGGGGGAGGGTGAGGAGGATAAAAATGGTCATTATTTAACTTTGACCATTACAATGGGAATGGTAATGGCCATTCATAAGGGGGAGGTAGGAATGGCCATTACAACCAAATCTGTAATGGGAATGACCATTACGATGGTTTTATGTGATACCAAACGCAGGAATGCCTTTGACCCATTACAATGTAATGGTCAAATCATTACATTGCGACGATCAATGGGCTAACCAAACACGCCCTTAATAGAAATTGTTGAACTAAAGATAAAACGAAACAATAAACTTCACGTGTTTTCACATGAACCTAGCTAGATAGAAGGGGCATTGGCATATCTTTCTTGGGGTCTCTTGCGTTTGAGCAGTGGCTGGCTTTCCCAAACATTTATTTCTTTCATTTGATGTCTTCCCACTCCACCGAATCCTAAAAAGCTCAAAAAATCAATAGAATCAGTTAAAGCATGCAGTTCATATAATGAAAATCTCAAGCGCGTGCACTAAAAAGGTGAAACACTAAACAATAATAATAATTGATGATACATTAAACCGTCATTTAATCCACATTGTACGTGTGTCATGATGATCTTGATAGCTGAATAAAGTAAGTCCGACTGACCACCAACTCTAGCAAGGCTCAGACAACATTAAGTCCAATTCGACAGATTTCAGAAGGTTGGATTCAATTTACAGCGCCCTATTAAGCCCACAAGTCATATGGTAAGGCCTAATCAAGCAAGTATATTGGGGTCACCTAAGATGGACAGGCCAGCAACACATTGGTTCCGATTAGGAAACATATATCGGACTATAAGTTGTGCATGAAAACTTCCTTGCATGGACAACACTCCAAAAAGGAAAAATTCTCCCGCAGATCTAAGAGCACAAGTCGTGCAGTGAAACTCTCCTACATAGACAACTCCCAACTAGAAAAGGATCGCAAGGTCATTTTTTCTAAACTATGCCACCAAAGACCTAGTTGAACGAGAACTCTCGCACTATAAATAAGACACGGAGTTGATGAGAAAATGTACGTTACAAAATCCAATTTACAACTTTAAACTTTTCTTGAGTATTGTCTGACTTTAGCATCGGAGTGTCATCGACCACCACAACGGTGACCCTTGACTCACGAGTGTTCCCTGTACATGTTCAAATCAAGATAATAAAAAAAAAAAAAAAAAGCAGAATTCGACTCCATCAATAATAATAATAATAATAATAATAATACATTTCAAAAGATTAGTTACAGCCAAACAGCAGATCACATTTTATAAAAGTAATGGGTTATACATAGTAAAAAGCAAACATTTCACGAGACAAAGCTTTTCATGGTTCGCTATATGTGTCCAAGATAGGAGTCCATGGTTAATGGCCATAAAAATCACACTAGAATGCTAAAGTTGCATATGAGTCCAAGAGTGGTGGCTATAAAAGCAGACTACAATGCCAATAAGGGATGACACATAAATCCACTACCAATTCAATCAATTCAATCATCATCGTTTTAATTGGTGAAAGCTTTTGAAACACTTGGAAGGTAGGAAGACGTTCACATGGAAAAGGTTTTATGTATAAAATAGAAATTCAGTTAAAGGTTTAGGGACGATTGAGGGAGAAGTTGGAAATGAATGAGAATAGTAATGGACGGATGTTCTTAGAGAATATCCTTCACGCATCTCATTCTTCCCACCACCTAAAAAAAAAACACCCACTAACAACTTAGCCACCACCCCTTTCTCCTCCCCTATACACAAAACATGTGTCAAATCCATCTCATTTTTTTGTTTATAGAGAGTCCCCAAATTCTGGGCTGTTTTCATCTTCTCTTGTGTGCTCGAATTGGCCAAGTCATTTTTGGTAGGCTTTAAAGGGCATTAAAAAAGGTGACTTGATAACAAATTATTTCTTCTTAAAGTATCTTTTCAGTTAATTTTTTGTTAGTTGGTTTTTATTTTGTGTATCTTTATTATTACTTTATTGTATAAAATTTGAGAAAAAAAAATTAATATGTCACCTTTGATTTAGTTACTAATCTTACACAAACAACGGTCCTTAGTTTCCCCCAATTTCTTCTTAGCTTTGTGGCTTTGTCTGAGTTTTTTTTTAAACATTTGTCAATTAATTTGTAATTTCTATAGATTTTAGAAAAAAAAACTAACTCGAAAGACCACATGGGGAATACCCTAATGTAATTGACACATTCGCCTATTTTTTGTGTACTTCTTTCTCCCTTTTGACTATGTGTGGAGTACTCTAAGGGTGTGTTTGAGTGTATGGAATCATATGTCATTAGAATCTATGAGGAGACCACCTAAATCTAAGCTAACTTGATATTTACTTATCAATCTACCATTAAATTTCATTATCAATAGTGGGAACGAAAGTTCCAATCTACCATTAAATTTCATTATCAATAGTGGGAACGAAAGTTCCATCAAGGAGTGTGATTCATATATTCATAAAAAATTTATTCTCACCATTGATTACAAAATTTAATAGCGGATGATGAGTGTTATATCAATTTAACCTTAAATATATGGGTTCCCTCATTGATTTCAATGACATATGATTTAATCCAACCAAACACACCCTAATAGTCATATTTTTCCTACCCCTCAAGCTTTAGAGGAGACGACAACATAACATAATGCACAAAAATTTTCGTGAGCATAATGCATATAGAGACCTAATAATTGAATTGGTTCCTCGAGAAGCTTACAAACCATAAGAACCCTATTCTATTCTATTATATTATATTTTATTCTATTCTGAGAATCAAATTTTAAAATATGGAAGCATGTAAATGGAGAATATTTCTCAATTTTGATAATATGTACTCATTATATACCACAACTCAATCAAGATATCCCCCCATATATGCACATATACTATCCAAAGGAATCTAATCCATCCTTAGAAGTCCCTCTCTAATGCAAAGAATCCCATCATCCATATGTAGTTAGCACTTCAGATCAGTTGCCCTATTGGACTTTTACTGTCCTCTCTTAAATCTTCCTTAAACCTCACCTCACACTCACACTCACAGCCAGAATTTTCAAATAAAATATGTTAAGAAAGGGACAAAACTGGAATATTCGGATGACTATTCCCTGAAGTGCTTTGACACGTGACGAATTTGAATTTAGTCCATCGAATATGCCTTTGTATTCCCGCGGTTATTAGGAGCCCTACTTTAATCCAATACAACCAACTACAAAATCAGATAGTTGCTTACAATTTATCTCTCCTTTGATATGAAATGATCACTTGATCTGACGGATGAAAATTAATTCTAGTATTTTGTGGGCTGAAATTCACCTAAAAAGAGAGGGAGAGATAATTGGTTGGTTCAAGTTAGAAGTTAGAACAGCATCCCTTTCCTTTCACGTAATATTCAATCTTGTCCAAAGTGCAAACCAAACAAGTCCTTATTTACCCTATAAATACCCCAACTCTCGTACCTGCATTGTCACACCAACAACAATACTTGTTCCATCTTCTCTTCTCTGCAAATTGTTTGTTGTTTTTAAGCAAAGAGAAATATGGCTGGAAATGGAATTGTGGTTGTTTTCGATTTCGATAAGACAATCATAGATTGTGATAGTGATAATTGGGTGATCAATGATCTTGGTGCAACTGATTTGTTCAATCAACTCCTCCTTACATTGCCTTGGAACACTGCCATGGTTAGTTACTTTATTTTCATCTTATTCTCAAAATTAGTAAACTATACCCATCTTGATTTTATTTAGGTTTTTTTTTTTCTTTAACAAAAGGTGATTACTGGTTTGCTTTAGAATTAACTTGCGGCGTTGGGTTATAATCAATAATGTGTTTTGGTGTGATCAGGACAAGATAATGAAGGAGCTCCACTCCCAAGGGAAAACAATTGATCAAATTGCAGATATCTTGAAACGAGCTCCTCTAATTCCCAGAATTATTTCAGCCATTAAGTCTGCTCATGCTTTTGGGTATGTTTTTTCTCAACCATTCTTTTTCATTCACACTGTTTGTTCCTCCATTTTTTTTTTTTTGTCAAAATCCTAATATAGTGTACAATGGTTCTGTTTTCAGGTGTGAATTGAGGATTTTGAGTGATGCAAATCTCTTCTTCATTGAAACCATCTTGAAACATTACGACCTATTGGCCTATTTTTCTGAGATTAACACGAATCCGGGTTTCGTCGATGAACAAGGAAGGCTGAGGATCTCCCCCTTCCATGACTTCACATCTTGCCCTCATGGCTGTCACCTCTGCCCTCCCAACATGTGCAAGGTATTTTTTTTAATCAACTTATTTTTATTGATTAAGACACTTTCACAACATTTTTAACCTTAAACCACCAATTTAGAAATATTGGTCGTAATTAGTCTTTCTCGAGTCATCACTTTAAACTCTAGTATGATTTATTCAATAATACGTGTGATTGTGACAAATGGAAATGACAAGATTACCTGAAAAAACTTATATTAGTTTGAGACCCAAAGATTTAGAATAATTTAGAACCTTCATGGGATTTTCTTCCCTTGGCCCATCTGAATTGATTGTTGTTACCATTATCTTATAGGGTATTGTGATCCAACGGATACAAGCAGAAGCTTTCGCACAGGGGAAGAAGAGGTTTATTTACTTGGGAGATGGAAAGGGTGATTACTGTCCAAGTTTGAAGCTAGGGGAAAGGGACATTGTGATGCCAAGGAAGAATTATCCATTGTGGGAATTAATTTCCCTTGATCGATCCCTAATCAAGGCAGAGATTCATGAATGGAGTGGGGAGGATCAAGAAATGATTCTACTTCACCTCGTCAATAAGATTATCTTTGATGAAAATAAGAGTGAATCTTTAATTATCTCGCCTGATTGGAAGTTTCAGAGCTTTCCAGTGTCTACTCATGAACCATTGCCTCAAGTTCTCCCAGTCCCTCATTAGTGCCAAAAAAAAATAAAGGCAAATGGCCTTGCAGTATGAACTTTTTTTTGAAATAATTGTATGTACTGACTTGATTATGCAAAATGGAGGTAGAAATATAGCGTTATGTTTGTAAGGAGGGAGTTGTATTATGTATTTGTTGACAGTTCAGGTTCTCAAAAAATTACTCTCTGTCTCACTAAGTTATGCTATCGATGGATATGCGAGCAGTTTAACATTCCATCAATTAAGAATTGAGTGTAGAGGATTATTTTACAATTCTGCTTCAACTCATTAAATTTTTTTTCATAATGCATATCCTCCTCAAACCATAGGCAGAGAAATTTTTTATTCCTCTCTCCCTCCATTATCTCATACCATTTACGTTATTATAAGTGGGGAGAGGAGAAGGAAATGACAACTTTCATTTGGTATTAACCATTCCTTGATGAGGTTAACCTCACGGGAACAACTCTTACTTGATATTGATGTGAACAACAAAAGGTCCGGCCCTGTAATTCCTTTGTGCGTGTTGAAGTGTAAGTTGAGTTTCTTCGGATGCTAAATCCTTTTTTTTTTTTTTTTTTTTTTTTGTTTGGCATAATGATTGTAAACATTATAAGCTTCTTGTTCTGCTGGAATTCCATACCAATATATAGACAACAATCATCATTTTCATCTTCAACTCATGTTTTTGCCCTTTAGGAATTGTATTTTCTATTTCTATTTCTGCATCAACATTATTTATTCCTTCCCCAACTTTTGTGTCCTCGCCAATGGTATCCTGGTTGGATGGTTAAGGTTGTGGTAGTTTAACCCCCACGTCTTGGGTTCTATATCCACCGGCGGCACGCTTGCCTTTCAAAAAAAAAAAAAAAAAAAAAACTTTTGTGTCCTCTACCTGGTTTGAATTTATTTCATTATGTGGTATGAATCATACTCTAGATCCAAAACTAGAAATGAGCAATAAGTTCATCAAAACAAAATAATAGTCTTAGCTGTGCCAAAAAAAAATCTAAGGGGTATTAGCCAATTTCATACTTTGAATGATGTTGGACATAATTTTAGCAACGCAAAGCCAAGTGATAAATAGAATGAGGTTGAAAATTGAAGTATTGTGTTAGAGTGAGGCTAGGGAACCAGGTTTTGCAACCAGGATGATGTGGCATCGTTAGAGGAGTTTTTTTACCACCTCGAGATACACATAAACACTTCGGAGATCTCATCATTCTTTCAAGATCACGCCACGTCACCATGGTTACAAAACATAGTTGCAAAAATATGGTTTCCAAACATTTTCGATTGTGTTATTGTACAAACTCGGGGAAACACCAAATAAATTTTCTTTCCATTGATTCTTATTGGAGCAGCTAGGAACTTGACTCATACCTTGAGATTATTAGGCTAATATTGAAGAAAAATGAATAAGTAAGACAATATGAAGAACACTTTGTACAAATTTTGTGAACTAAACACAAACAACTTTTATGAAGGAAACAGAAAAAAATAAAAATAAATAAATAAAACATTGAAAAGTGGTTCAATCTACCCAAGTAAGTTGTATGTGAAGCAATTCAATATTAGGTGAAGAGTTTGATTTGGATTATCTTCTCAATTGTTTTCCAAAGTTTGTGAAAAGGAAGAAGAGTTTTTTTGTGAAGGGAGAGACGTTAGAGTGGAAAAAGAGACTTAGTGGAACCAGTTTTCCTATTTTATTTTTTTTGTTAATGATTAGCTAATTGAAAACGTGGAGAAAATCTTTAACTATAATTTTTCCTATCATTAAAAAGTGGAATATAGTCATAAGATTAATCTATTAGATCTGATGCATCCAAAAATCGTCATCCTGTGAATTTGACTTGCAAAACAGATATTAAATTGCCAAATACCACTTTTTTTGTAGCCAAAGACACTCCGATGCTCAAGTTAGTAGTTCTGTTTGGAGAAAGAAGTAAATTTGGACAAAAACTCAGTTAAAGTTGCATCGTGTAGATAAGATAGTCGAATCGACCTCCCTCGAATTGAGTTGAGATCCGAGTTGAGAGTCCATTCAGTCCCTTGTTCATACATTTTTCTTTACCTTATATAATGAGTGAACTGATGGATGCATTCAGTTGTGTACGTGACTTAAGCTCGATTGGCGCAATGAAGCGAGGCATTTATTGTAATGGTCTTTTCATTCATTGAGATGAGAGTGATTCCTTCCATCTCCTCCATAATGGTCTATCAATATTTATGATGACTCAGTTTAGAGGGGAGTACAGGGCCTATCACAGGAAAAGCAGGGAATGTCACTAGTATAGAGACCGCCAATGAGGAAGAGCATAACATAAATGATGACCAGAGTGATGCCATAACGCAGAGTACACAACCATTGCTTCTTACAATCCAATGCTCGAGCGTGGTGCTAATGTGGAGGCAAGTGAACACACACCGACTCAGGACAAAGAAAACACTACAACAGATGAGCAGAGTAGTAACGAGGAACATGAGTAAGATCCTTCTAGTAAAGAGGTTGTAAGAGATTTGTTTTTAAAATCTTGCACTAAAGATTTTAGTCTCTGCCCTCGAAGATCCTCTAGGGCTAAGAAAGCAAACAAAAAGTACAAAGGTTGAATCCTTTCCTCCTTAACAAAGGAGAAAGGGATAAAAAAACAAGAGGTTTCTTCTTTGGCCGATGCTAGTTGAAGATTTTTATAGGCCTAGTGACCATGTTCACTCTCACTAGAATTCACTTTCTTGTGAGAGTTTGTTTCTGTTTTTGTTTTTGTTTCATTTATATAAAGGTTTTGGGGTCCTTACAACCCAACTCGCTTTCCAAAAAAAAAATATATATATATATATATATATATATTTATGATGACTTAAGCCTTCGTAACAGCTCTCCAACATTTATGGTGACTTGAGCCACGTGTATGGCCATGATTGGGTGACGATTTCATGTATCATCAGCTACTCCCCTCCTTAGTTAGTGGGCTAGCTTGCGTGGCCACTAACTTGTTAATGAGGGTTTTCTTTATTTGTTCTCTAAAGTCAATGTGACAAGTCATCGAAGTCGGACCGAATGGAATCATCGGATTTAGGCTGCATGAATTCTGACTTAGCCGAAGATTTTTTGTGATGAGTTATTGTACTTGGACTTCATAAGTTCTAACCAGATGTCGTATCGTAGTCGACTACACGAGTCCGTTACAAGGTGAATTCCGTGAGCTCGGACCAGATGTCATTCGTGACATCGTAGTCAGTTGCGTTTACTAGGTGAAGTAATCTCCGTAGTCAGTTTCATGAGTCTAGACCAGATGAAGTCAGCGCGATCAAATTGCATGAGTATGAGCCAGATGAAGTCAGTTTGACTAGTCTTAAGTCGGGCATGCAGACCTGATTCTTGTCGAATTCGTCTCCTGTTGGATCTGATTCTACTCGGGCCTGTCGGATATGTCGCCTATCGGATCAGTCTCTACTCGGGTTTGTCGGATATGTATCTTGTCCATGTCGAGTCAGCTTCTAGCCGAGTTCATACTTTTTTTCACTCAGGCCCGTCTTCTGGATTTTTTTATTTTTTAATTCGAGTTCGTCGTCCAGACTCGTTCTCCGGGTTCTTTTTCATTCAGGTTCTAGCCGGGCCCGTTCTCCGATTTTTTATTTATTCAAATTCGTCATATACGGAATAGCTTCTATTCGAGCTCGTTCTTCATTCGGGTTCTCCGGGTTATTTTTCATTCAGGTTCGTCCTCCACGGGCTAGCTTCTAGCCGGGCCCGTTCTCCGAATTTTTTTATTTATTCAAATTCGTCCTATACGGAATAGCTTCTATTCGGGCTCGTTCTTCATTCAGGTTCGTGGACATGCGGACCTGCCAAAGACCAGAACAACCAACAAAACTTTATATTAATAATTATGTTGCTAGCCGGGTTCAAACCCACGACTTGAGGTCTTCTAAGCAACGCCTTTACCAACATTGCTAGTGCTCCTTTGATTTAATATTTAGTTTTGCGTCCTTATATCCAGATGTACCTGGATTACATGTCTAATTCACATGACACAATTTTAGTCATTTTAACCAAAATAGAATATTGAAATTTTTGTTACCATTGATATTGGAAACGACTCTGGATGATCGTAATATTCTTTCGTCTTGTTGCTCAGTTGTGATCAAGCATAGGCTTTTTTTAAGGAAACTGACGTTCCCTATGGACAACGCCAAACGGATGCGTAAAAAATCATCTTCCTGTGAATTTGACCTGCAAAACAAATGTTAGATTGCCAATGACCACTTTTTTTATGGCCGAAGGTATTCCGATGCTTAAGTCAGTAACTCGGTTGGTGAAGAAAGTAAATATGGACAAAATTCAGTTAAAGTTGCATCGTGTAGATAGCATAGTCGAATCAACCTCCCTTGAATCGAGTTGAGAGCCCATTTAGTCCCCTGTTCATACATTTTTCTCTACCTTTTATAATGAATGAATTGATGGTTGCATCCAGTTGTGTGCATGACTTAAGCTTGATTGGCGGAATGAAGGGGACATTTATTATAACAGTCTCCTCCTTCATTGAGATGGGAGTAATTCCCTCCATCTCCTTCGTAACGGTCCATTAATATTTATGATGATGTAAGCTTTCGTAGCAGCTCTCCAACATTTATGGTGACTTGAGCCACGTGTATGGCCATGGTCGGGTGACGATTTCATGTATCATCAGTTATTCCCCTCCTTGGTTAGTGAGCTCACTTGCATTGATGGCCACGATCAGGTGACGATTTCATGTATCATCAGCTACTCCCCCTTAGTTAGTGGGCTCACTTACGTGGCCACTAACTTGTTAATGAGGGTTTTCTTTATTTGTTCTTTGAAGTCAATATGACAAGTCATTGGGGTCAGACCGCGTGAATTCAGACCGGTTGAAATCATCGAATTCGGGCTGCATGAATTCTGACTTAGACGAAGATTTTTTTGTGACGAGTTAGGCAACGACTACCTCGCACCACCATTTCCTCTCTCTCACACCACCTACTTTCTTTCTCACGCCACTATACTTTCTCACACCACCTATATAAACAAAAATCATTCATTTTTTCCCCTCACCATTCAAATCGACAATGGTTCCTCATTCCCCCATTAGAAATCTCTTGCAAATTTATTCCAAATCTCTCCCCACACTCAAATCTCTTGCAAATCTCCTTCCTCTCCCCCGAAAACTCTCAAAATCCCCTTAAAGTTGAAACCCTTAAACTCAAACTCAATAAATATGCATAACTTAACATAACAGACAAACCCAACTCAAAACGAAAAAAATGAAAAACAGGGTAACTTTAAAACCAATTTAAACCCTCAATTAATACTAATTCTCAGACTGATCAAACACGAAAGTTGTAGAACTCTGAGTTATCTAATAAACACAACTTGAATCACTTGAAAATGTTTTGAAATGAGCAAGTTATGGTCACTTTACTAAAGTCGCGCAAATCTATCCAAAAAATGAAAACGGGATAGTGTTCCCGACTTTCGGCCAACTCATGTGCTCGATTGAGACCGATTGTCAAGTTGCTCAAAACAAAAATATTGTAGTACTATTGGTTATCTAATAAACACAACTTGAATCACTTGAAAATGTTTTGAAATGAGCAATTTATGGTCATTTTACTAAAGTCGCGCAGAACAGGAAAAAAATTTGTTCGCAGAGTGCACTGCGAGGTATCCTTGTTTGCATTGTGCAACAATGACCATAACTTGCTCATTTCAAAACATTTTCAAGTGATTTAAGTTGTGTTTATTAGATAGCTGAGAATACTACAACTTTTATGTTTTGGTCAACTTGAGAATCAGTCTTGATCGAGCACATAAGTTGGCCGAAAGTCAGAAACACTATCCCGTTTTCATTTTTCGAACAGATTTGCACGACTTTAGTAAAATGATCATAACTTGCTAATTTCAAAACATTTTCAAGTGATTTAAGTTGTGTTTATTATATAACTCATAGTACTACAATATGTGTGTTTTGATAAGCATGAGAATCAGTCTCTATTGAGAGTTTAAATTAGTTAAAAGTTACCTTGTTTTGCATTTTTTTCGTTTTGCGTTTGAGTTTATCTGTTATGTTAAGTTATGCATATTTATTGAGTTTGGGTTTAAGGGTTTCGACTTTGAAGGAATTTTGATTGTTTTTGAGAAAGAGAGAGATGAGATTTGGAAGCGATTTGAGTGTGGGAAGAGATTTGGAATAGGAGATTTCGAATGGGGGAGAAACCATTGTTGATTTGAATGGTGAGGGAAAAAAATGGATGATTTTTGTTTATATAGGCGGTGTGATGAAGTAAAAAAATAAATGATTAAAATTTAAAATTAAAAAAAACAAAAAAAAAAAACTCAACGAGGTGTGAGAAAGAGGATATGGCGTTGCGAGGTAATCGTTGCCTTATTTGAAACTTGGTAGTAGGGGGGAAGAGGCTTCAGGTCTGATTTTTTTTTTTTATTAAAAAAAACCCTTAGAAGCACGGAGTTAGGCTATGGTGAAAGAGCCACTATGTTGTTTTCTTCTACTGTACTGTGTACTATGAAAACAGGAATAAAGTATGAGTGAAGTAGAGAATAATCAATTTTATTCGTCTAACGTACTGTTTTCATACGAAAATTCTAGGGAGCGAGGGAATGACCCATCCCTCGCTTCCTAGAAGGGCTCGTTTTCATATAAAAAAGCCCTTCTAGGGAGCGAGGCTTGTGCGTAGCTGACTCACCACCATCCATCATCCTCGAGATGCGCTCATGGGCAACATCTCAAAGATGATAGATGGCAGTGACCAACCTTGCGCAGGGCCTTGCCCCCTAGAATCAGGGAAAAATGACTAAATAGAAGAGTAGAACCAATTTCTATAAAAGCTTTTTAAGAATGCAACAAACATGAATTAGTAATATCAAGATACCATGTCATCTGATGCAGTAGCTTTGAAATGAAATTGCAGGCCCTTAGCGTCAGATCCGCACTCCCCTCAAGACCCTCCATCATCCTATTTCTTCATCAATCTTTTTCATCTGATCTTTTGTTCTTCATCTATTCTTCAACTTCATCACATTCTTGAGCTCCCCTGGCACAGATCTAGCGCTAAGGGCCTGACTCTTAAGAATGGTTCTTATAACAAACCTCAAACTAGTAGGCCACGGATTTGTTCCAAAAATAAAATTCTTCTGGTGGAAATAGTTTTTCAGATTCAGTATGCCTTTTCTGTTCTGAAGAACAGTCCCCTCTAAATACTTGCTGAATTCCTCATTTTGGCTTCTTCTCTTCAGGCGGCAATGAAACAGACTCAAAGCAGTACCTGATTTCCGAAATACAAAGGAGAGCACGGCAACTGATTTGGGATACACAAGGGAAATTCCTGATTAAGTTTTTTAATCTTGCCAGGCTTTCTCGGAATGCACCATCATTTTTTTTTTTTTTGCTTCGGAATGCACCATCTTGATGCATCATTCATGGTTGATACTGGGGCAGTCCTATTAGCGAAATTCATTCAAACCACTCCCATTTTAGACTTCATTTTCCAAAAGCAGCAACTATGTAATTAACTGGTAAATAGTTAAAGACTACTACACAGCATTCCTTTATGTGATTTCATGTTTAACGTGAAATTCTTCACTGAAGTTGCAAATATCTAGTGTATTTCTCAACAGTATCTTGCTAAATAGTTAAAAACAAGGCCATACTCTCAAACAGCTAAAACTTTCCCCGGTAGATCACAAATAAATCAAAAATGAATAAATAAGGGGCAGGGGAGCAGATTATTAAACATTCATAGTGAAATGACGAATTTACATTTAGCATTCTAAAAGGTGAAGACAATTAGAATAGTAACAACTGGTTTTGGTTATATTAAACATTAATAATTATGTATGGGTTGAGCACCTGCATCGTAATCAACTACAATAGATAATCTCCCCACTTAAGTGTTATATGGCAGAGAAAGGTATTTGTGGCAGCGTCTGACGGTGGAAAAGGTACCCATATCCGCTAGAAGTATACTAAGAATTATATATCTGTGAATCCACAGCAGGCGCTTGTTTCAGCTGGAACAAACTACAATTTCTACCAACTTAGCCCATTTGGAAGCTTTATATGATTTGAACAATCTACTACAGGGCTTCCTGAACTGGCGCGCTAAAATGAAACACAAATTATTTTTACTGATTCAATTATTTTCGAATCTGTGGTCATTGGTGTTCATACTCCCACAGCCACTGACTGTTCCATTTTCAGTCTGGCGACTCTTTCTATTGATTTCTGAGTACATTTCTTCAATGAGTGGTTTCCAAAGACGAACTCGTGCATTTATAAACCAATTGGATACCTGAACTTGATCCCAAACCAACCAAAGTGAAAGAAGTGAGTGAATATAAACAATGGAATATAGGAGCAGAATAGGCAACAAAACTAATATAAAATAATCATCCAAGCCTCTTACTGATGTTACAAAGATTAAGCAAAACGAATCCAATACCTGGTTCCGTGTCAACCCACTTTTTACTGCAAGTACATGCTTCTCTGCATCCTTTGGGTACCTGAAATACATAGATTCAGATCAGAAAATTCCATACAAAACATCAGCCAGCAAGATAAACTACTGAATACATATCAGGTTGGATTATTTTGATGCAAAGGGCATCTTGTGGACAAAATCATTAAATGGTAGATGATTTCTGGGTGAATGGAACACATATATCATCAGATTGTCTTCTCATAAGTCATAACAGAGTTTTCAAAATTATAGAACTTACGGGTGGAGAAAGTTTTGGAACATCCAAGCCCGCAGAACTGAAACAGACTTTTCAGGCAGACCTCTTTGTGGTCTCCATGATGGATGATCTTTTCTCAAATGCTGCAGAGCCCACTGCCTTTGGATGAAAGAAGACTCGATCAAACCCTCCTCTATCACACGATTGTTGTTGAGAGATTTTTCAATCATCATAATTTGGTTGGTGATTTTCTCCCTCATGGTTTTATATAGGAAAGAAACTGTTTTAAGGGCAAAACGAGTGTGTGTCTGAGGATCCAGCTCGGTTGCAGCATTGAATGCAGATGTTATGGTGTGGATTTCATCCGAGCACCTGTTGTATCTGTTATCAACCTGTGATCAAAGGAGTACATTTATTATTATTACAAGTAACATAACGAGACAAATAACCACCTTGACAACGAAACATAATAGTTGAATTTTCGAAAGTATAAATAGGTTGCTTTGTAACAATTTTTAGTTGATATACCACCATTTTAGGCCTGAGTTTGGCAACAGCACATACCGCTTGTAGTAGAGCCAACAGTTGAGCTTTCTTTGCTTCAATCTCCTCCTTTTGCAAAATGAACTTCACTTGACTTCCAGATCCATATTCCGATGAAGAATTAGAAAACTCATCTGACTGAGCTGCCAGCATTGTCTTGTCTGTTGAAAAGCTACGGTGATCTAAATTTCCAAGTGAATAGTTTGCAACTTCAGCAAGTATGTCCTGTACAACATGGAAATATTTCGACCCCGATAATGCATGCGAAAAATGGACAGGTGTGCAATAGTCAAGACATGTAGAGAGTTCCTCCATGTTTCCAAATGCTTGTTCAGAACGCAATCCAACTTCAAGCAAAGAATTATCAGTTACAACAGAACTAATGTCTGAGCATTGATCTGGAACCATTGGCATGTTTGTCAGAGAAGGCTGGAAAGTGGAAAGATTCAAGGACAAATCACTACTAGGCATACAGTAGCCATAAAGATGATCAACATTTGTACCATACTTGCTTGATGCAGTCCAATCCTGTGCACTCGAGCTTCCTACAACACCGTAAGGTGAACACACTGATCTTATAAGGATGTTCCTCGAAAGCTCCTGAGGACTCGGAAGTTCATCAAAACCCCATTTCCGCTCCACATCACCTGGTCTTCCATCGTATCCACAGTTCACAGAGGTGGCAATGGAAGAACTTGAAGGGCCGTAGGTAGCATTTGAACTGGAGGATCGGAAATCCTCCAGCGGAATTCCTGAAACTGATGAGAATCTCTCCCTACTAGAAGTGCTTTCGACAAAAAGGTTTGCAAGTGATGCAGCAGACAGGGATTCCCCTCTATAGAAGTGCTCCTGAAAAGTAGGGTTATTCATTGATGTTGAACCACTGACTGAAGCATCTCCAATGACTCGACTAGGGAGAGGCCTATTTCGGGGAAACGATGCCTCTGCATCAATAGTACCACCATGATGTTCCATCTCTAGGCCATTTATCGGTTCAGAATACAATGTCGAGAGCAAAGGAATACTACTGATGACATGATCTCTGCTGTTACCATCCACTGGCTCTGGTTGAACAAATATACCGGAATACGTGTGCGAAGAAGAATTGCCACCAGTACTAATAGAATTCCTGACAGCAGCATCAAGTGAAGCATTGAATATATCATTGTCCATATTAACAACAGATAAAGAGTTGTGAGTCGTGGGAGTTTTTTTCGTGGAGCTTATGGTTCAGTGACTGACAATTAATCCTTCAAGTCAATGATTTTAGGAAGATAAGTTGGTCAGATTAGCTGGGAGGAAAACAGAGACTTACTACTCAAAAACACATTTCTATGAATAGCCCTTCCTGAAGGGAAAGAATGGAAGGTACCTCACTCCTATGCAAAGGACTTCCAGAGTTTGAACCTATTGCTGCATCAATGCATGAAAATTACTCATTTAGAAGCAAAAACGTGAAAATTATCATCACATTAAACCTCATACCGATAACATTATTTTTTGTAGTGAAACCCAAACAACTGAGCAGTTCAAATTAACATTTTGTTCAGGCAAGTGCTTCTTCCAAATGCCACTCACACATCCATAGTGCGGTTCCTTGTAGGTTCCACAAGAACCCATTATAGGACATTGATGCCACTTATTTTGCCTATAGTTGTCAAGGGACCTATTGCAGGGACTTTCCTAAGGAGGCAAAGTAATGGGCCAGATACACAAAAAGATTCCAGCATCCTATGAGGAGTATAGAGATTCTGAATGATGTTTACTTCTCATAATGCAACATATTTATTAGACTTTTACATTGTGAAGCCATATGAAACAGAAATCAAATTGTAATACTGAACTCTATTTTTAGAGTCATATCTAAGATGATAGATGTAGCAAAGAGTATACAACATCATTCTGTCAACTATTTAAAATACATTTTCTAGCCTAGCCTGCAAATCCTACTTTTTCAAGCATATTTTGATAACCCGAGTCCAATACTTTTTTGGGCATATTTTGATACCCCGAGTCCAATACCTATATCTGTGCAACATTGAGTACATATTCATTTGTAATCTCGTATTTGATGATTTATTTCATTATCGGAGATGCTAGAATTTGGAGCACGTGGGGAAAAATTTCTCGCAAGACATCAAACCTTCTATTGACTCCAATGTTTAGAAGAGATATTCAAATAGAAAAGAGGCAAGCTTTAGCACACAACCCAGATGGAACCATCATTTCGCCAAGTGGAGCCTACACTGAGAACCATCTGAAAAACCAAAAAAAAAACATATATATGATTAAAGCCCACAAGACGAAGACCGTTCATTCCATTCAAAAGCACCAAGGGTGATGAGTTGATTTTCTTTTGATTGATTTAATTTGAAGGATTGAAATCTTTTCTGACATCAGTGTATTTCTTTGGTATCTCTTCATCTACAATATATATATGGCCTTAAAAGAATGATATATGAAAAATAACCGAGGTGTTAGATGTAAAGCAGAAGGCAAAATAGTAAGGCACATTCTTATGTAAAACTTGGTTCAGAAAAGAATGGTCTCGCAAAACTGAGATGAGGTCAGAGTGGTAAACACCATAATTATCTGTCAGATAAATTTTTATTTTTATTTTTATTTATTTTCTGAAAAGACTTGGATCCGTTTTGAAGATCTGTAGTTAAACTATCTTTCCTTACATTACAGATCATTGCCCTATGGTGATGCCTGGTCACGGTAGAGTAACAATCTTAGCCACAAGATTCAAATTCAACACACGTTGATGATGTAGCATATTAAAGAAACCTCGAAAAAAAGAAAACATGAAGCATATGAACACACTAGTTCTTGATGCACCTGATAGAGAATGACGGCACAATTAAAAAAGGGGTGGCTGAAGCAAATATCTTATTATGTCTAAGGATTCCTTCCAGGAATAAGGAATCCAGTGGCTCAAGGCGCCTAGCTAAAGATTCATCTGTTGCTGCTCTAGATTAAAGCATTTAACTATTTAAATAGTTTGAAAACAAATAAGAAAGAGTAATAGAATTCAGACATCCAGGTAATAAATAGTCATTAGTTAAGCACATTGACAAAGATGTTCTCAAGTAGCTGCTGACAAAACAAAAGGTGATCTTGTAAGGACATTGACAAAGATTTTCTCAAGTAGCTCCTAACAAAACAAAAGGGGATCTTGTACGCATGAATCAATTGACCAAGGTTCTCCTTCGGCACAAGTAAACTACATGAAACTTCAAGAACAAACATACTACTATACTGAGTTACCCTTGAGAGATTTTCATGAAACAAAGAATTGATAATTTTTTCAGTTATATTGTTGACATTGTACAGAAATGTTCTACATATTATTGAGTGAAACGTATAAGCAAGCATTTACTGACAATTGCTATCACAATACTGTCAGTAGATATATTTAGAATACATAATTTCAAATGAAGTAACAATGATGATACTTGAAGTAAACGATTTGGCATTATCACATAATTTCAAATGATGTTACTGGAAGAGTGCATCACAATGGGATGATCTAACATACATTGTAAAGCTACACAGATAAAGGAAAGAAAGAGGAAACCATGTTTAGTAGCTTACCTCTATATTCACCATCCATGACATGAGCTGCCAAAGATCTAATTTCCTCTTCATACCATGATTAAAACCAGAAAATGTATATCAGCTTGCAATGGGGTGCTTGAGTACCCATCATTTCCTCCAAAACTAGAAACCAAACTTCTTCCTTCTCAATTAAAAAGACAAAAAAATAGTACTTTTCCTTATGGTTTTCCCCCTTTTTGAACCACACCTCAGTTCTTTTTCCTTCCTACTTTCCCCCTCACTGACACCAAAAGTGAGTTAGAACTCAAAAGGAAGAAAATGAAGTTCACTAGGAATAGTTTTTTTCTTTGTTTTGCCAAACACATAATCAAACATTTAGGCTTCTGTTCAAGCAGAACTATAGAGGAGGAGAAGCAAAAACGGTGGGTCCTGAAAAACCAATTCGCTCTAAAAACCAGAGAGGCTATTATAATGTGGAGAAGTGAGATATTATCTTTGCATGAAAGTTTTAAGCCAACAAGAACAAGAACAAGAACAACAACAACCACAACCCAAAAACCAAGAGACTGAGATTCACATCCCCATCACAGAATCGTGAGCTCTCTGTCTTTTTCCATCACACACAAACCCCACAAAGGCATTAAAGCAGAAAACGCAAGAACCCACTCCACTGAAAGAAGCCAAAAGAGAAAATCAATCCCAACAGGAAAATGTTGCAGACAGACTAGAGAGAGATACATGGGCCTACTAAAAATGTGATACAGAAGAGAAGAGACACAAATTGTAAAGAGATAAAAAAAAGACACAGTGACGAGAGGTTTCATTACTGTGGGGTGCAGTGCCACTCATTTCTTTTGCAGGCTTTATTTATAGAGAGGACTCTCTCTCTATCTCTCTTTGTGGTTTGTCTTCTTTCACCTCTCCTCCTCTTATCCTCTGCTGCTACATCTTTGCAATCGTGAAATTCTAGGGAGCGAGGGAGGCCCCCCACCGCCCACTCCCTCGCTCCCACTCCCTAGAATCTCTGTAGTCTCTCTCTTCAAACCTCTGTTCATGCCAGACTTTATTTTTGCAGATTGAGAGAGAAGGGGCCTCACTTTTTTTTTTTAATGGGGAGAGAAAGTTATTTTTTTCGCTGTAGAGAGTTTGACGAGTAACAAGGCTTAGTTCGAAGAGAGGGATGATAATGAGGTCAGCACACACGGAGAGTAGGTGAAAAAATTATGGCTAGGAGATCGTTGAGTATTTATTTTGGGTTACAGGCTTGTTCCTCACGTGCCAAGAGTTGTTTGTAGGGCTTTTCCTTTCCTTTCCTTCTTTTTAGTTTGCCTTCATTATTTGAGTTGAACAAACGGGTAAAAGCTAACTTTTGACTGGATTAAAATTTTTTGAACGAGGTTTTGAATAAATTGTTTGTTTTGCTTACGAATGAGTTGTTGATTAGAAGCTGTAAAATAAACTGTGGTAGTGAATTAGTGGATTAGAAATCATACTCAATAATTATTCAAATGTAGGTACATTATATGGATTAATGGATTAGTGGATTAAAATAAGCTGTAAAAGACACATACAGGAATGAAGAGATAGTGGATTAGAAATCTGACATTATATGATGGTGACTAATAATGAAATCATACTCAATAATTATTCAAATCATAGAGAATGTTACAATACTTTTCATTACAAGAATATCAAAATATGATGAAGTACATTTAAAAAAATTTATCAAACTAAATTTCTTACTAATATTTCGTTTGCAATACGATCTCATAAATTAACCATATCGATTTGTTCACGTGATCTAAATACTTGAGACAGTTGTAGTTGTTCACCATCAGTTTGCTCGGGACAGTTGGAAAGATGAAAAAAAACTTTAAAATACAGAAAAAGAAAACAAAGATGAATGAGAAAAATGAGATAAGTTTCTTACCGAATCCTTATGAATGTAGGTAGAACCACAATGTTTGGTGAAGAGAATGAATGTGTGTCGTCAAAATTTAGCCCTACTTATTTTAAGAAGATGGGACAATAATTGTCATTACAAAATTATGTTAAGGTTATTATTGGAATAATTTTTTACTCAGCACCTCCATGTTGCTTACTCAAATCAGAAGTACAACTTCTGATCAAAACTAAAAACAAACACTCTAAATAAGGTGGTCCATTTCTTATTAAAACTTCTACTCCATTCAGAAGCAAAAACAAACACCCTGTAAGACTATTTAAGTTTTCTTAAAATCCAAAATATTTTTCACTTAGAATAGAGTTGGAGAGATTGTGGAGAGTTAAAGAAAAGCTTGAAAAATACAGAGAAATAAAACAAAGACGAATGAAAGAAATGAGATTAGTTTCTTATTGTTGAAAAGTCATTGTGAAGGTAGGTACAACAACAATGTTTGGTGAAAAGAATGAAGGTGTGTCATCAAAGTTTAGCCCTACTTATTTTTAGAAGAAGGGGGCAACAATTGTCATTACAAAATTATTTTAATGTTACTATTGGAATAACTTATAGTGTTGGTTATGTTCACACTGTTCTTCTGCATCACATTTCTATGCAAAAGGTCCTCTTTGAATGAATTGATGAGCTCGAAGAATAAGAGGGTGTCGGTGAGAGACCCATCACCAATTTGACATCCAAGAAGTTTCTTCGGCTCATCATCAGCAGGAGCAGCAGCAGCAGAGGCCAGCTCCAGTTGCGATGTCGGAGATCCATATCGATATGGGGAAGGTGGAGCACAGGGTGGTGTTCTCTTATAGGCACTCTAGTAGGGAAAGTAGGTTGACAAATGGGACAAATTCGGCTTCCATGGCCGCGGGTCCACCGGAAGTTTCGCATTTGGGGCGAGGGCATTCCAAATGCGACAGATTCGGCTTCCATGGTCGCAGGTCGACAAATATTTGCAGATGTGGTCATGAACTCAATAGTTTCCAATTTGAACATATTTTCTCCTTTCCAGCTTGCAACACCATTGATAGGGCCATAGGTTATGCGATTAACTGGAAATTCAAACTCGCAGGCGGGTTCCTACATATGGTGCTCGTATCAGGAAGTGTATTATGAGGCGGTCAGAACTGGGTCCTCTATTAGAAGCCATGGCGTAAATCCTGTAGGGTTTTTTTTCATACAAATAATTGTATTTTTTCTAATGGAGTTTAGCTAATTTTCATCACCTAAAGTGGTTCTACACATGGTTTCAGGGTGGTCATTGTGGCATATATGCATCCAACTGTCCTGAATGGATAACTACTATGAGTTCGAAGTGGCAATAATAATAGATTTCATATATGTCTTCAACAAACATAGTAAAGAAAATATCACAGAAGCCAAGCCATATTATCTATGAAATTATTTTAGCTATAGTTAATAAATCACACAAATTAAACAACATTTTTAGCTAATAAAGACTGCCATTGATAAAGACTATGATCAATAATTATATAAACTCTTTGCTTTGACATGATAAAACAATGTGACAATCTTTATAAGTTGGATGCAATCTTTATAAATTAATGGATAGATAGTCTTGAATGTTTCTCTACCTCATTAATCTGTCCACTAAACATAGGAGTGGAAGGGAGTTGCAGGAAGTGTGGAAGGGATGGTCATAACAGTAGAATCTGTAAAAATCTTCCTAGGAAGCAGACTGCTGAGGATGGACAGACATCTAAGAGGCCTAAATACACGAGGGCAAGGAACAACAAGCTAATGGGTGCAAGGACTGCTAGTGGAAGAGGAAACAGTGAACCTTCAAAGGAAATGCCCACATGTCCTCCACAACCACCAAACTTTCAGCCTGAGATGCCTACAACTCCAACTTTACACAACAATCAGAGTACCATGTTCACAACTCAGCCCTTTGCACAAGGAGTTTGGCCCCCACCAATGAGGTCACCAGTCAATCCAGTGTTTTAGCGTGGGAATGATAGGGGCAGGAGGGGACAAACTCAATTTGCAAGGGGACAAAGCAGTTGGAGACCTAAGGGGCCCTGGAGATGACCTGCATATAAGTTAGTGGAAGACGATTTTTTGGAAATTCTAGAATTCTAATTACAAAATAAAGCAGTTTCTACCTGCTAAAACACATAATTCTCCAAAAGACCACATTTGTCAAATAATTCAATCAATTACCAAAATAATCTTAACAAGTGAAAATAATTAATTCTGTATAAAGTGCATTTTCATGCCTTAATCACAACCCCCCAACCAGCTCATTGCTACTGCCTAGCAATACAAACGAAATAAATAACATGAAAATGTGCATAGCATGTGGGTCAGAATCCAAGAATTTGCAAAATTGTCTAGCACTCAAACAAACGTTGGTCAAAGCTTACAGACGCTAACAAGATCTTCAAATCATGATATTTGAAAAACAGTGAGTGTGTGCACTAGGCCATAACTTTTCTTACCACATACCAGTAATGCATTTAACCTCTAATTCAACCATGTAAAAACCTCAACTTCATTGTCCTCATAGGTAAAATGTCTATCAATTGGAACATGTAAGGTATTCACTCATGGAGTTGAAAATCAATGTAAAGCTCTCATAGAAAAAGGTCAAATGATTTAGGACAAACAGATAAACAATAATTGATCACAGAATATGCTAATCACACCATTCATAACACTTATCAAGCTTACCATAATTATGCTTCGAAATTTCATTGGTTAATCAATAAGGCCTTAATGTTGAAGTTCTTCCCTTTTGAATATGACTGAGACGATGTATCTTCATTACGCGGTTGAATCTTCTTTTTTTTATTCAATTCGAAAACAAAAAACAAAAACTTTGAGACTTTTTCTTGATGATTTTTTTTTTGTCTCATGAACTGACTAATTACAAAGAAAATAAACTGATAAAAGGAGGATTCTTGAGATGTTGTCGACGATAAAAAATGAAAACAATGTCAATGATGGATTATAAGGCCACAAAAATTAACCAAATCGTTTCTCCACATACAAGGTAAACTAAATAAGACATATCAACTGTTGACGAAACTAATTCCAATGAGCAATAAAAGTGTGCAATGTCAGTTATCTCAAGCTCTCCACTCAATCAAGAAAATGTGCTTCAAACATGGTCAAAATAAAAAAATCATATGCATCAACTTTCCAAATTGGTCCACAAAGCTTAGCCAGTGCACAAAAGTGAGTTTCCAAAAATCAATCAATGTCAATCAAGATAGTATCATTGGACTTTGACCAAAATAATGTTGTAATCATGCATCAACAGTTCACAAAGACTAAAAAACAAACAACACGCTATAACAATTTCATACAAAATAATAAATATCAACAAGCATGAATATGCTACCACCCCCAACCTAAATCAGACAGTGTCCTCACAGTCACCAAAAGATTAAAAAAATTATACCGACGAGATAACGGAACATAGGAGGGTGATCGGCTCGAAGCGACTCCAGTAGCTAAACCTAAAATAACTTGAAATACTAAAAAAAACATAAAGCAAACAACAAAAGCAAGAAACATAAACTAGAAAGCAATAACCTAAACTAAAAAAACTAAAATACAGATAAAAATGGAGAACATCAATCCAAGTAGACAGAGGCAACCATCCACGGTTCCTCTATGCAACTCCACAGTGGAACTAGGTCAACTTTTGGATATCTACGGAGGATTATCGTGGTCTCGCTCTTTCTCTTGGAAACTTCTCAAAACTTGGTTGCCATTGTCGTCCACCTTTATCGTTTGACTCTGAAACAACGGAAACATAAAAAACATTGCTATCTCAAAATCGGAATCACAAAGGAGATCCTCTAATGATTTAGAATTTTCGCTCATTAAAATCTCCTCTATCGTGTGTCTATCATGTAAGTGTGATAGCACTCATCATCATCATCATCACGTGGTTGCTTTTTAATGTTGAATATGTTGACCTCCAGAGTCATGTTCTCAAAAGGCAGCTTCATCAGACCATTCATGCAATTAATAAGAGCATTAGTTGTGGTAAGGAAATGTCGACCTAGAATGATTGGAATTGTAAACTCCATATTAACCACGAAATGAGTATCCAAAATAAAAGAAAGTCGACGGGATAATAGAACTTATCGATCTGTTACAATACATCCTCGATTATTCCTCTTGGCTTCTTAGTCGATCGATCGGCCAATTGCAGTACCACAAATGTGGATTTGATCTCTCCTAGACCCAGTTGCAAGTGGATAGAATATGGCATTAAATTCACACTTGCTCCTAGATCCAACAAAGCTTGGCCGAACTCACGAGTCTCGATATGGCAGTTGACCATGGGACACCTTGGATCTTTGTACTTGGGCGATGTCTTCTGCTCGATCACCGCACTTACATGTTCAGTCAAGAAAACAATCTTCTTGACATGATGCATCCTCTTGATGGTGATCCTTGATGACCTTCGCATAAGTTGGTACCTGTTTAATCACATGCAACAAAGGTAGGTTAATCTTAACATGTTTCAAATGTTCTAGGATCTCACCTTGTATTTTCGATCTTTTCCCAATAGGTCGGAGCGCTTGGGGAAAGGAGACTTGGATCAGAATGTTCTTATTGGGCTCATCCTCATGGGTGCTCTCATTGCTACTTGGAGATGTGCCTGTAGTGGTTGACGGGCTAGGTCCATCTAGTATCTCACCACTTCGAGTAGTTATGGCATTGACCTCTTTGATGTTATGAGAGTCTGAAGTGGAAGTTTGTGCCATATGTTGCCTCTTAGGATTTGCTTGAGGTTGGGATGGAAATTGACCTCACTTTTGAATTGTTAAAGAACTTGTCAGCTTGGTGATTTAGCTTTTGATCTAATTGTTCTCTTCTACCACCCGTGTCAATGTAGCCACAAATTTTTTTTATTAGTTTTACCTAGTGCCTCTATAAACACATGTAATGTATCCGTTAAGGAATTACCGTTACGTTGTGCATTGTATGAAGGCACATGGCATGGCCTAGGTGGTTGTGCATGTGGGTGTGTGGGTTGGTTCGGATCAGACCTCCAACCAAAGTTTAGATGATCCCTCCAGCTAGAATTATAAGTGTTAAAAAAGGGAGAGTAAGGCTTCTTGTACATCCCTAAGGCGTTACATTGCTCCTTATAAACCCCTCTCATCTCAGTCAAGGTCGGGCAATCTTGTGCTAGGTGTTCCATCCCCCCCAGCAAATAAAACAGGTGTCATGTGACTTGGCTTTGGCAACAGTATGCGTGGGTCTACCATCCTTGGTCTTAAGTGTCTCTAATTCCTTAGTTGCCCTCTCTAATTGGTCCCTAAGGTTTTCTTCTTCCCTAAGTTGGAAGACCCCAGTTGGTAGTCTCTGTTGGAAAAGAAGAAAACAATCACCGAAGTAAAAGAATCTATGGAATAAGAAAATATAATCGGTTGTCACATGAAAACATTACTTCTATATTAAATAAAAGGAAAATTTCTCAAATACCATATGATGATACACCAAACCTTTTTTTAATATGCGTCGTACACGTGTCATGATAATCTCGCCAGCAGAGCAAAGCGGCCTGGTTGCCCGCCCAATCTGGCAAAGGCCAGACAACATTAAGCCCATCTTGGCAGGATCCAGGAGGTTGGACTAAATTGCAGCGCCCTATTAAGCCCACATGTCACATGGCCAAGCCCAATACCCATAAGGCCTAATTAGGCAAGTATCTGGGGGACGACCTAAGATGGGCATGCTAACAACACATTGGTTTCGACTAGGAAATAAATATCGGAGTATAAGTCGTGCATGAAAACCCCCTTGCATAGACAACACTCCAAAAGGAAAGTTTCTCCCGCTGATCTAATAGCACCAGTCGTGTAGGGAAACTCTCTTACATGGACGACTCCTAATTAGGAAATGATCTCCAGCAAAATATTTTTCCCTAAACTATGCCACCAAAGGCCTAGCTGAGCAAGGACTCTCGCATTATACATAGGACACATGGTTGATGAACAAAGGTACGCTACAAAACCCAATTTACATCTTTAAGCCTTATCTAAGTTTAACATCAGAGTGCCATCGACTGCTACAACGGTGGTCTTTGGCTCATGTGTGTTCTCTGTGTAGGTCAAGGTCATGGTCAAAGAGAACAAGATTCGACTACATCGGTTTGACACCGTCCGTGGGGAACGACTAAGTTCCTTTAAAAACAGTGATATCACCCTTCCTCACGGTTCAGAGAGATGGTGATCACGAGATCTCGCAACAATGGAGACATCGCTGAGCCCTCGAACGTTCGAACTAGAAAAACGTCACCAGTTCCGTCAGCATCGGCACTGCAGGGGGAACAACCTCGAACCCCGTGCCGACAGCAGCCACGGCGGACCCTAGGATGGATCTACTGTCAATCTAGATGCAACAAATTGCATGAGCGGTGGAGATGCTCGCTCAGCGAAACCTTCCACCGACAAAAGGAGAGCGTGAACAACTAAGAGCCCCGTCCTTAGAAGACACCAGATAACACGTTTAGGATAGCCACTTTGCCCCTGTGGGCCCTCAGTGGACCCGAGGCAGAGGAGCGGCCAATGGAGACCCAACGTCTAGGGTTGACAAACCCGCCTCGCAGAACCCCTTCCGGCTCGGGGCCACCAATCCTGACGTACTGTTCAACCTCACCATCCCTTCATTCATGGATCACATTGTGAATGAGCCACTGCCGAATAAATTCACTCCGTCAAAATTAGAGTTTGACGATGGAACAACATACACGTTCGATCACTTACGCCACTTCCAGCATTATTTCTTACACGCTTTGTCGGCAACCAACGAATCAGAAGGGCCCACAGAAGCTGAACGAGACATTGAGAGAATACGTCACACGCTTCAATGATGAGTTAACTTTCATCGACGGCTCCAGTAATGACATCTTGGTCATAGACTTCACCTCGGGTTTGAGAATAAACAAGTTTTACGATTTCCTCACTCTAGAGCCTCCAACTAATATGGTGGACTTGCTGAAGAGCGTTCAAAAATACATCACTCTCGATGAGATGTTGGCTGCCAAAAAGGAGGCAGAGGTTGAAAAGAAACCCTTTGGTCCTAGAAACAAGAAAGAGGGCGACGACAGAAGTAAAAGGAAGTGGAATGACAACAAATTATACTCTAGCCACACCGAACGACATAAAACCTCTAGCTACGCTGATTCCCAATCCTTCACTCCCCTCAACTTCAACCTGTCCGACATCCTCAATGACATTAAGGATTGGGGACAAGTGAAGTGGCCCACCAAACTCCGGGGAGATCCCTTACAACGGAATAACGGAAAATACTGCTCATTTCACAAAGACAACGACCACGATAGCTAAGACCGTAAGAATCTCAGGTACGAGATTGAGCACTGGATCAAGAAAGGGAAACTCAAGGAATTCCTGAGCCCAAACGTCAAATAAGACTGGGTAAAGGAAGGAGACTAGGCCATCAACAAAACTAAAAGTAAGGCGGCATACATTGTATGTCCTGCATGGAGTGTGCTCAAAAGTCGAACAATTCAATAGGTCTCGAAAGAAAACGCTCCGTGAGATGCAGATATGGTTGACCTACGAAGACCAACAGGTGGAGCACGCTCGTGTCCAAAACCCCATCTCGCCCCCTGACTTTCACGGATAGAGACCTCCAAGGCATCCAATCTCCGCATAATGACACTCTGGTAATTTCGGCCTTCATAGCTAACTGGGAAGTGAGGAAATCTTTGGTAGATACCGGGATGTCACGTGCTGACCTTTTTCCCTTGGCTAACACGCTGCCTACTAGCGTCACACTCCCGTCGGACTAACTAGTCAAGGCACTTCGATGCTTGGCTAATGCTAAGTGATGCTTCGAAAGCTTAAGTGAGGAAAATGCTAAGGCACAAGTGTTTGGGCTTTTGAAAGAATGCTTTGTATTGCTTGAGAGAGTTGTACAAGTGTTTGATGATCTCTACAAATGAATGCCAAGGCCTATTTATAGGCCCTTAAAGTCCTAGAGGCTTCTAGCCTAGAACCTTCCATAATCCTCCTTCAAAGGAGTATTCTCTATGCATCTAGAAAGTTCCCACCTCCAAAGGAACCAAAAATTACAAGGAGGCTTCTAGAAAATACTACACAAATTTGTACAAGGGTGTTCTAGACTTATCCATGCTAGAACACTCTAGATAAAGCTAAGCTAGAATGTCTGAGAGCACTCTAGAACCTTCCGGAGGCATCTAGAGAAAGCTATGCTAAATGGCTCGTGACATTCTCCCCCACCCAAGTCCTTGAAGACCTCGTCAAGACTGTGCCTCGAACTCCGCAATCTTGTCCTGGAATTGCCATAGGTCGTCCTCTTTCTCCCATGAGGCCTCACTGTTCGGTAGTCCCTTCCATCGAATGAGATACTCATTATAGTTTGGCACACCCCTCCGTCGGATGAGCCTCTTTGCCTCGATGCTCTCGATCTTTCGATCAAAGGAAGTCACGACCGCGGTTGGTGCCCGATGTGACTCGCCCCTCGTTGGATCTTCTTTATCACCATGGTAGGGCTTGAGCATGCTCACATGGAACACCGGATGAATCTTGAGTTTGGGCGGCAACTCAAGCTTGTAAGAAACTCTCCCGACCTTCCGTAGGACGGGAAATGGCCCCTCGTACTTCCGCACTAGTCCCTTGTGCACCGAGCGGAAGACCTTGAACTGTTGTGGCAGCAACTTGACCATGACCATGTCGCCCACTTGGAACTCGAGAGGGCGTCTATGCTTGTCTGCCCACTTCTTCATCTTCTTAGACGCCTTGTCCAAGTACGCCTTCGTTATATCAAGCTGCTCATGCCACCCTCGTGCAAGCTTGTACGCAGCGGGGCTGCTACCCGTGTAGCCCGACGCAACGGCTTGTGGAGTCAAGGGCTGCTGGCCCATGACGATCTCGAACGGACTTTGTTGCGTTGATTCGGACCGCTGCAAGTTGAATGAGAATTGAGCCACATCCATCAACCTGGCCCAATTCTTCTGGTTGGCACCCACAAAGTGCCTCAAGTATAACTCCAACAAGGCATTCACCCTCTCTGTTTGCCCATCGCTTTGCGGGTGAAAGCTTGTTGAGAAGTGTAGACCCGAACCCAAGAGCTTGAATAACTCCGTCCAGAATTTTGCTGTGAACCTTGGGTCCCGATCACTTATGATGCTCCGAGGCAAGCCCCAATACTTCACCACATGCTGAAAGAACAACTTGGCGGCTTGCTCGGCCGTGCAATCGCGTGGGGCAGGTATGAAAGTCCCATACTTGGAAAAGCGATCGACCACCACCATAATAGAGCCATACCCATCAGACTTGGGCAAGGCTGATATGAAATCCATTGATACACTCTCCCATGGCCTTTCTGGAATCGGCAAAGGCTGCAATAGTCCTGCCGGTACACGTTGCTCTATCTTGTCTTGTTGGCACACAAGACAAGTCTTCACATAGGCCTCGATATCGTCCCGCATATGAGGCCAATAGTAGTTCACCTCCAAGAGTGCCAATGTCCGCTGCATCCCCGGATGGCCAGCCCACATTGAATCGTGGCACTCCTTCATGATGTCTCGCCTAAGATTATCCCACTTAGGCACATAAATGCGACGACCGACGGTGTAGAGCACCCCATCCTCTACCCAAAACCGTCGAGTCTTCCCTTCTTTGGCCATCTCCATGAGTCCCTTGGCCAAGGGGTCTTGAGAAGTCCCCTCCTTGATCCGATCAAGAAGGTTGCTAGCGGCGCTGCTTGCGCTAGCGAGCATGGCCTTTCGGCTGAGAGCATCAGCAACAACATTAACTTTGCCCGGCTTGTACTCCATGACATAATCGAACTCCGCTAAGAAATCTTGCCACCGAGCTTGCTTGGGGCTGATCTTCTTCTGATTTTGAAAATAACTCGTAGCCACATTGTCGGTCATGATGGTAAACCGACTCCCAAGCAAATAGTGCCTCCAAGTCCGCAAGCAATGAATGATGGCTGTCATCTCCTTGTCATGCACCGGATACCGTCTCTCGGTATCATTGAGCTTGCGAGACTCATAGGCTATGGGATGCCCCGCTTGCATAAGCACCCCTCCAATGGCAAAGTCTGATGCATCGGTGTGAAGTTCGAACGACTTAGCATAATCGGGCAAGGCCAAGATAGGTTCCTTGGTGACTGCCTTCTTCAAATCATCGAACGCTTCTTGGCATTTCTCACTCCAATGCCACTGCACCTTCTTCTTCAGCAAGTCGGTCAGTGGGGCTGCTCTCGCCGAGTAGCTCAAAATGAATCTCCGATAATAATTGGCCAGCCCAAGGAAAGAACGTAGCTTCGAAACGTTCTTGGGTGGCTCCCATTCATTGATGGCCTGTACTTTGTCCCGTTCCATCATGATCTTTCCAGCCTTGATGCGGTGCCCCAAGAAAGACACCTCGTCTTGGGCGAACGAGCACTTCTCCAATTTCACGTACAGCTCGCTCTCCCGCAATGCTTGGAAAACCTGTCGCAAGTGATGCACATGTTCTTCCAAGTTGTCGCTATACACGACGATATCGTCGAGATAGACGACTACAAATTTATCCAAGAAAGGCTGAAAGATTCTGTTCATTAAAGTGCAGAAAGTAGCCGGGGCATTGGTGAGACCAAAAGGCATCACCAAGAACTCATAAGACCCATAGCGAGTGACGCATGCCGTCTTTGGCTCATCTCCTTTGGCTATGCGCACTTGCCAATACCCCGATCGGAGATCAAGTTTAGAAAAGTACCTGGCTTTACCGAGCCTATCGAAAAGATCGGCAACCAAAGGAATTGGATACTTGTTCTTGATGGTTACTTTGTTAAGTGCTCGGTAATCGATGCACATACGCAAGGACCCGTCGTGCTTGCGTTGGAACAATACTGGTGCACCGAATGGGGCCTTGGATGGCCGAATGAACCCTGCGTCCAGCAGCTCCTTGAGTTGCTTGCGTAGCTCTTCCAACTCTGGCGGTGCCATCCGATAAGGCGCCATGGCTGGAGGCCTAGCCCCTGGCTCCAGCTCGATCATATGATCGACTTCCCTTCTTGGAGGAAGTCTCTTGGGTAGCTCTGGAGGCATGACATCTTCGTACTCTTTCAAAACCGCAGTTACCTCCTTCGGAACCTCGCTGGGTTGAGGCCCATCTTCGATCATCGTGGCCACAAATGTTGCTTGCCCTTTTTGCACGCCTTTCTTCACTTGAATGGCTGACAACATCTTGGCCTCCACGATCTCCCGAGTGACAGGGACAGAGCATGCTTCTCGATCCTTTGCAATAGTCATCGACCCGTCCCTTTCTAATGTCCATGGCTTCACCGTATCCATGAACTCCATGCCCAGCACCAATGAGAAGTCGTCCATCGTGACGACAGTCAGGTCCACCGTCCCCTTCCATTCGCCCAAATGAAGGGAGACGCCTCGTGCTACACCATGGATAGGCACCGGTGCTGTGTTGACGGTCTTCAAGGTGCCTGGCTCCTTGGTGTACTGCACGCCTAGCCTTGTTGCCTCCTTCAAAGCAACAAAGTTGTGCGTTGCACCCGTGTCGACGAGTGCCTTTGAAGCCTTGCCATTTACCTTGGCTTCCACAAACAAGAGAGCGAATTTCTTCGAACGGGGCAGCGTACTTACCTTAGCCACGTTGCTTTGCTTCACCGTAGCCTTGACGCTGCTTAGCAAGCGCAAAGTCCCCATTTGCGCCTCGTCCCCCGATGATTCCCCGGACGATCCACTCTTGCCAGCGATCATCGCATTGAGCTTCTGTCGCTGTGGGCACTCCCTAGCCCAGTGCGGCCCTCCGCACAAGAAGCAGTCGCGGTTTTTCACCTTGCTATCCGAGAAGGACTGCTTGGCTTTGTCCTTCCTCTCGAACTGCTTGCTGCCGCTGCTACTGCTGCTTCTTTCAGTGGGTTTTGCTCCCCCACCTTTTCCCTTGTTACCGCCGCCACTCTTGCTGTCGCCCTTGTGGCTTTTCGAATCAGCCTTGTATTCGAACAAGGATTCGGCAACTGCGATGGCCTCCGCAAGTGATTGAACATTGCGTCTCTTTAACTCTTGCTCAGCCCATCGTTGTAGTCCATCCATGAAGTAGATGAGTTGAGTCTTCTCCGGCATGTCCGAGACTTCAAGCATAAGAGAAGTGAACTGTTGACATACTCTTTAATTGACCCCGTATGCTTCAGTCCACGCAGCCTCTTCATAGCAACTTCCTCCGCATTCTCCGGATAGAATTGCCGCTTGAAATCCGCCTTGAACTCGTCCCAAGTCTTAAGCGAGCAAAGACCCTTCTTGATATCCAACTCACGCCTCCTCCACCAAAGGATGGCATCATCACCCAAGTACATGGTGACGGTGGTGATCTTGGACTCATCGTCGTCCAAGCGCATCGCGTTGAAATATTTTTCAACACTCCATAGGAAGTTGTCGAGCTCCCTAACATCGCGCTTCCCATGGTACCTTGGCGGCTCAGGCACCTTCATCCTTGGTCCCTCTCGTACAGTAGCACTACCTGCCACAGCCGCCTTGCATAGGTTGACGTCCGATTGCAAGGACTCAACCTGCTCCCGGATGGCTTGGAGCTGCCCCATCAGCGTGTCCTTGAGCTGGCCCATCTCGTTGCGCATGGCATCCGCAACTTGGTTGACGAGAAGTTGAGTCTCGTCCTTGGCTTCCACAGTGCCAAGCTCAAGGTCATGGACGCGGCTATCAAGTTGCTCGATATCCATAGTGACGTTAGCCAACGTCCCATTGAAGGACTCAACCTTCTGTTCCATCTCCCCAACGCTGTCCTGGAGATCACCCACGGTCAGCTCCACCTTGGCCATACGATCCTCAAGCATGCTGGTCCGACTAGTCTTTCTTCCAGTCTCCTCAACCACGGACCCTCCAACAGCACTCTCTTTGTTTCCCGACATTATCAGATTGCTCCGCACCTAACCTTCGTACACACAGCAGCTAGCACAACGCAACTTCAGCAAGACCGCCCCTACGATCGTCACTGCTCTGATACCACGTGTCACGTGCTGACCTTTTTCCCTTGGCTAACACGCTGCCTACTAGCGTCACACTCCCGTCGGACTAACTAGTCAAGGCACTTCGATGCTTGGCTAATGCTAAGTGATGCTTCGAAAGCTTAAGTGAGGAAAATGCTAAGGCACAAGTGTTTGGGCTTTTGAAAGAATGCTTTGTATTGCTTGAGAGAGTTGTACAAGTGTTTGATGATCTCTACAAATGAATGCCAAGGCCTATTTATAGGCCCTTAAAGTCCTAGAGGCTTCTAGCCTAGAACCTTCCATAATCCTCCTTCAAAGGAGTATTCTCTATGCATCTAGAAAGTTCCCACCTCCAAAGGAACCAAAAATTACAAGGAGGCTTCTAGAAAATACTACACAAATTTGTACAAGGGTGTTCTAGACTTATCCATGCTAGAAC
Source organism: Berberis vulgaris (assembly GCA_963556465.1). Lineage (NCBI taxonomy): Eukaryota > Viridiplantae > Streptophyta > Magnoliopsida > Ranunculales > Berberidaceae > Berberis > Berberis vulgaris. The sequence goes on from OY747130.1 coordinate 71,298,743, forward strand.
ACTCTAGATAAAGCTAAGCTAGAATGTCTGAGAGCACTCTAGAACCTTCCGGAGGCATCTAGAGAAAGCTATGCTAAATGGCTCGTGACAGGGAGCTCCCTGAATGTTTTATTCCTCAGCACGTTCCACAACATGCAGCTAGAGGAAGAAAACCTAATGCCCGTTGGTTACCCCATGGTCGGGTTCAGTGGGGAGAAATGATTCCTAGTCGGGAAGATCAAATTGACAGTAGTGGCGGGAGAGCCCATTTCTCAAATCATTCCCTTTGAGAGCCCATATCTCAAACCATCATCAAATCTTTCAACACCTTTTTGGTATTCCCTTTGAGATATCCATTCACCCACTCAACACCCATATCTCTTATGAGATATCCCATGGTGTTTAAGGAAGAAACTCTTCATCCGTTCATGGTATATTTGGTTATAACAGAAGTGAGGAAGAAGAGTTGAAGGGAGTTTTGTATTGATACATGACTCATTTGGAGAGTAGTTGAGCCTTCAACCATTTCATCTCATTTTGAGTTTGAAGCTTCTATCTTCCATTGAGTAAAAGAGTGAATGTAAAAGATTTTTTAAGCTCTCTATTTGGCAAACAAGTGTCACTAGAAGAGAGAAAGTCTTGAGTATTAGCTTTCCTAAACTCACTTTCATTGCGTGTAGGTTTGTATGAGTAAGTCTCAGCCCAATGACCCCAAGTGGGCGGTAAGCCTTGGTTGTGTTGCATCCATTAGTGACCGCCAAGGTATTCGTAAGATTCATGGAGTGGAACACTGAGTTCATGTCGGTAAGTTTCTTAGGAGCACGATGATTATACCTTGCGAGGTTGTGGAACTTTGATTAAAAGTGAAATTCTCATTTGATCAAGTAATATAAACTTGAGGCTTGCAAGCCATTTCCACCGAGGAAGTAAATGGTTGGAGCCAATCAAACTTAGACTTAGGTAAACTCTGTTATATTGATGTCTTTGTCTGGTTTGCTTTCTTCTTCACCATAACTTTTTTACTGTACTTTACCTTACATGTTTAGGTTTTCCTTGAGGGATTTTACAAAAAAGTTTTTTTACTTGTTGTTCATCTTCAAGTGAATCAACAAAACTTGTGAACTTTATGGTGTGACTCTCCTCGAGTCACAACATATGCCTTACATTGTTCTCTTATCCTCAATAAACATGTCATACAACTACCTCACTTTCATTAGTTCATTTCATTATCGTCGACTTAGTAAAGCATTAGCAAATGTCTCAAGATGTGTTTTCATATGATTCAAGAAGCTACTAATCGGCTCCTTGTGTATAGCTATCGCAAGATTATTGCAGTAAAAAAAAAAAAAAAAATGTGGTGAAAAAGATAGTAACTAGTAAGTGGTGGTATAGATATAAGACTGGTAGAAGGTAGTTCGGGTTTTTGCTTTTTACGAATCCAACTGTACCGTAGCGATCCATTCGGGTACGAGTAGATCCAGTCCAAATTGAGGCGTTGCTCAAATCCTCAATCTTCTTCTTCTTCCTTTTCCTTTATGTCAAAGGCGAAGTTCTTCTTCTCTCGATCTCCATGGATACCTTCTCTGTATCATCTCTAAATCAGCCCAGGCGTACAAAGGTAAGTGGTATGTTTATCATTACTATTTGTGGTTAAAGCTCTCTTTGCTAATTCTGACTTAAACCCTTACGTATGTTTTCATTTTGATTAGTTTTTGAGCTCTGTGTTCGTATGTGGTTTGGGCTGTCAAGGTAAAAGTGTAGGAAATATTGTGAAGAAAATATAAGTTTGTACATTCGAACTTAGCTTTTTAGTTCAATTGTTAGAAAATATATTATTTTCTTGATGATGTCCACTTAAAATCTCTACAGTTTCAAATTTTTGGTTAATAAATATGAGTACTCAGAAAGATGAAAGTTACCCAAACTAGGTTGTAGATATTTCGATTCTAGTTGAATTTGAATAACATTTAGGGGAGATCAATGACTGGATATAGAGGGATTTAATCAAAATCAGTGCGTCATGGGATATTTTGTGGGTGAGCATAGTATGGAGGTGTTAGGGAGTTCCACAATGTGATTTTCGTCGACTAGAGACTTCAAACCGCCCTAGTAACCTTACTGCCCAAGGTGGGAGCTTGCGTCCTCAAATATTATAGGCTAGTTAACCTTGTTTGAAGTTTTTCACACTATCATAATCAAGGCCTAGGCTAGAAATGTGCCAAGATATTTTACCGAATTTCTAAGGTGCTCTTGCCAGATGAGTGACAAATTCTTGATGGTATGTTGGTCACAAAAGTGGTTTTTATCATAAAGTAAAAGAAGGTATTGTGGGCTACTTTTGCAATATTGAATTTGTTTTCTGAAATCTTATGATCATGTGGAGTGAGGGTTCCTTCAACATTGTTGGTTATCCCAATTGCTTGATTTCCCATTGGAATTAAACTATTATTCCTCAGATGTTTTTTTTCTATTATTCCTCCAGTTAACACATCTTATTCTTGATGGTATGTTGGTCACAAAAGTGGTTTTTATCATAAAGTAAAAGAAGGTATTGTGGGCTACTTTTGCAATATTGAATTTGTTTTATGAAATCTTATGATCATGTGGAGTGAGGGTTCCTTCAACATTGTTGGTTATCCCAATTGCTTGATTTCCCATTGGCATTAAACTATTATTCCTCAGATGTTTTTTTTCTATTATTCCTCCAGTTAACACATCTTCATCTTTATAAAATATTGGTTTGTAGTGTTCGTACCTTTTGAGTTTTCTTATATTATGATAAGTGATTTTTGATTAAAAAAGAGGATCAGTGATCAAAAATAGTTTTTCCGAAGGCCTTGCTGATTTTCTCCATCTTCTCGCTTTGGTTTTGAATGTTTTTGCAACCTATTAAAACGAAAAGAAAATGAAACAAAAAGAATGTTTTTGCAACAAAAAAGATTGAAATGCTACTTTTGGGTTACGTTTTTAATATTCAAATGATCCAAGTATAGAATGAGGATACAAAGAACTTTTTTGGGATAAGTTTCATTTTTCTAAAGGCTCTCTATATGCAACCCAATTAAGTGTAACGAATGGTGATACACATTTCAGTTTTTATGGGTCTCTTGCTGAATTAGAGAATAGAAGGAAAGTTTTTTATTTGCATCTTCCCCTACAAGGTTACAATTGGCATCTTGAGTTCTAGATTTGGAATTTTTAGGTTAACAATTTGTAGAAGGTTTGTTGCTTCAAGACATCACACTCAATACAGTGACAAAATCTCTGGTTTTCTTCCGAGGAAAATATTAACCCGTTAATTTATTGATCTTCACTACAATTAGGTCTGTTGAAATTATTGGTAAAAAGAATAAGATCTTGTTATATGCCTATCATTTGATACTACAGTTTGGTAGCCGGTACAAGACAATTCTCTATCAGCTTGGTTCAAGAATGGGAGAGTTGGAGGTGGAGAAGCATGCAAGGTACATTTTGTCATCGAAAAGGTTTGCTACAATCTCTTTTGTTGATTATTTCTGATGCTGCTGGTAACGGTACTTTTGACCTCTTCACCTTAGTCTTTTTAAAAATTTTCTTGACAGAAAAAAGATAATTTTGAATCTGTTGTCGTGGAGCATTTAAGGATGAATGGTGCATACTGGAGTTTGACGATTCTGGATCTCCTGGGAAAGCTTGGTACTGTGGATCAAGATGAAGTTGTTTCATGGGTCTTGGAATGCCAACATGAATCAGGTTAATTGAATAGTTTAATTGATATTGAATATATACTTTAGTAATTTGATTGCCAAGAGTCTTTGCTCTCCTTGCTTGGATTTTGGATCAATGTAGTCAAGGATTTGAGGCGAGGACATCCCGTTGATGCCTGAGGCGGGAGCTGTGAACTGAACTGGTCCAAAAAGAATCTATCCAATTTGGAAAAAAAAGGCTTAATTGTGACACCTAATAAAGTATCAAGTATTATAAAAATAATTTAACATGTATTGACGAATTAACTAATAGATCAACATGTAATTGTTAAACTTATTAATTTAAGTATTTAAGAGCATATAATACATCAAAATAAATTCAACAGTTTTCATCTATTAACTGAGCAAGAAGAAAGTAGAATGAGAGAAAGGAAAAAGTAAAAGAGTACAACCAACATTTACTTCAGGAAGAGGAAAAAAGAAAAAGATACAAACATAGTAGTAATAACACAGTTGTGCCGTGCGAGGAGGAGAACAAGAAAGAGGAAGAGGGAATGGACAAAATTGTTGTGGGTCTGTGACAGGTGCACTGGGCATGAAAAACGATAAGAACAAGAAGGAGAATAGCTTTGCATCAGTTGCTTCAGACCCAGAAGCCTCAAAGTTCTGATGGCTAAAAATAGGAGAACGGGAGCTTGCACAGAAGCAGATCCCTTTGGCTAAGGCCATCACCTCAGTCAACTCACACTTCTCTCTAGCCGAGGAAAAGCAACCACCTTCGCTAACCTTATTACACCCTCTTTACTTCAGTCAAGTCGAGTTGAGATCTTCTAATGCGAAAGAAATTGGCTCTCCTTGACAACACTGTCATTCCCAACAGGATGTTGTAAATTGTCAATTTGTACATTGGAAAAGTAGAGACTAGTTCACTATTTAAACCCATACTTATAACACTGATATTTCTACAAGATTTTCCAGGTGGTTTTGCTGGTAACATTGGGCACGATCCCCACATTTTATATACGCTCAGTGCAGTGCAGATCTTGGCTCTGTCCGACGAGTTAGATGTGCTTGACATTGATTTGCTTTCTTATTGTATCCTTAACATTTGGTAGGATTTATAAATTACAAATTTTATGTCGCGAGTTATAGATTTCTTCCATTATACATGTCGGTCATGTCTTTAAAATCAGTGTTAACTTTTTATATATTCAAATAATATGTAGGACTGTTCATTTTATATTAATATTGTATTATTATTATTATTAGTATCATTATGTTATTATTATTATTTTTATTGTTTTTATTGTTTTAAGTCTGGCGAATTCAAAACAGTTCTGAGTTCATGAAGTCAGTCTTAAGTTTCAGTCATCAGCTCCTCTAAGGATAAATTATTCCAGAGCTAATTAAGTCAAATCTTATGATAAAGAAAAATGGCCTGAATCTGTTGGATCTATTTGGATTTAAACCAATTCAGATCTAAATTCGAAAAACAGTCTCCTAGAATTGTTTCCGTGTCCTTAAGTTCAGGTATATCACAATCTAGGTAGTTAAATCGGTTCGCGGTTGCTTCGCGGTCCAGGACCGAATTACCATTAATCAGATTTAATCGGTATTTTTTTAAAATCATATATTTTTAAAATTTAATCATAATCATATATAAAAATAAATAATTAATCAAAATACCATAAATTTGTAATTATATTACTTTACTAATTCAAATTACCTTAATTTTGCAGGTTGCAAATAACAACAACAACAAGAAAGGAAGAAGGAAAGGAGACACAATTTACAATCTACAAGTCAGATTACAAAAATGCTCCAAATTAAACAATGGGATCAAACTGCATACAGATTAGAAACTAAAATATGAACAATTGAACAATAAAGATAGTAATACCTGCACGAAGATCTGGATGTCTTTGGATGATGCTTTGAAGACCACAAATGAAGAATTAGATCGCAATGGAGGGAGATAAGACCCCACTTCAATCTCCCGAGCTGCCAACGCCGATGAATCTTTTGTTGGAACTGAAATCAGATCAATCCCTTTGAGGAAATCTCGTATGCTAGTGATAATGATGGGGTGTCTTTGAGCTTGGCTTGAAGAATTAGTGGTTGATATGAAATGGGGTTCTGAGAGAAGTGATGGAGGTGAAGTGATGAATGGGGTCGTAGAGAAGAAGGAAGAAGGAAGGGAGACACACAGAAGAAAGGAATCAAGGGAGGAAGAGAGAGATAGACCTGAGATCACCGTTACCGTCCAGAACCAGATCCACAGAGGGAGACGCACACCCTTACCAATTGATCGATTGTCGTCGCCCTCGCCGTCGATTTCCAGCTCTAGAACCAGATCGCCCTCGCTGGCTCGCCCTTATTCTTCATTGCTTCTCTCTTCTTTTTCTCAATTTACTTTTCTGGCTCGAGTTAGGTTTTTTTTAATTTTATTTTTTTATACACAACGAGAAATCGGTGTGTCAACTCGGCCGATTATGCGACATGCCGATTTAGCGCCGATTTTCGTGAGTCCACAAAACCCATAACGATTTCACTCATCCCGGATCGGTCCACTCCCGTTTTCTGAATAATCGGCGATTAATGGCCAATTTCTGGCCGATTTAATAACACAGATCACAATTGTATTTATAGGTATACTATTGGCTTTTGACCTTGTCTTCCTGTTAGCCCATTTTTGTGGAGTTTCCAGACCTGGATTTCGAGAGGAAAAGATTTCTCTTTATGTGATAAATATTTCTCTTTATATTAGGAACATCCATTTTGGGTTTTACTGGATAGCAGGACAGTGAACCTAGTAGGTCCAAGTAAATCAATTAGAAAACAAATGATGTAGCTTAGTCCTGTACATAAAAACCCCTGTGAATGTATTTGATTTTCAACTGAATTATGCTATCCCACTCGAATCTTGTTTCACATGATATCAAAATCAGACATTGCAGGATTGCAGAATGAAGATGGATCCTTCGCAGGGGACATGTGGGGTGAAATTGATACTAGGTGTTCCCTCTCTTCCTGGCTCTTTGTTATTCCATAATTATGTGTTTTCTCTGCACTATTAAAGATGGGTGATTTTTTAAATGACAAATACTCTTTGTGCAGATTCTCTTATATTGCAGTATGCTGTCTCTCACTATTAAACTGTCTTGATAAGATCAACGTTGAAAAGGCTGTTAATTACATTGTAAGTTGTAAAAATTTGGATGGCGGATTCGGATGCACACCTGGTGGAGAGTCTCTTGCTGGACAAAGTATGTCCCGTAAATTTGGATTTGCTTTTTACTGATTTTCTTTTCTTTTTTCTTTTTTTTCATTTATGTTTTCTTTCTCATTTTTGCTAAAGGTTGCACGAAAGAATTTTATTCTCATTCTGTTTAACTGTCATGCACATCAAACATTTGGGGTTGACAGTCCCACAACATTTTACACAATGCCTATTATTTTAATTAAAATTTTTCATTACTCATATTAAGTCCATCTCTCATGCCACCGCAACGTTTCTTTTTTTTTCACCTTATCTTTTTAGATTAGTTTATGGTTTCATTGAAACCAAAAGGGGGATAGAAACAAAGTGCTGATCGTGACATAAGTAATGATTAATAAACTGCCATACTACCCTTTTATTGACTGCAAGATCATCCAAGGGCGCACTCCTCTAGCTGGCGTGGCCCCAGTACCCAATTCCATAGACAACCATGACCTCCACAATGAGTCTTCTACCTTTGGTTTCTTCTCTTATTACCTTGATTGTTTTGACCCAAATACTCTAAAATATAACGTAAGCAATCAACGGAAGAGCTATTTTTGAAACATGATATTGTCCGCAGAAGAATAATAAGAGCTGGAACAGCGTACTAGTAAAACAAAGCCTGAAACCCCAAAACCAACTACTTGTTTGATAGAGTCAAGCCAATTCGGCCTAGTCAAGTTAGACATGTCCAGTCAGCTTAAGTGTCTCAGAAACAGCTCAGGCAGGTGCTTAGCAGGACTGCTAGGGTGACCGTTTACTATCATGGCAACACAAAAATATACGTGCAATATGATTTGGAGGTTTGGAGTTGAAACCAATTCCCTGTAGAGCCAATTGATAGCTGACAAGTATGGAGCAAGCTTGAATGATTGGTTCACCCTGAGTCTTAGGTCTTCTTAGGGCGTGTTTGGTTAGTCCATTGACCGTCGTAATGTAATGGTTTGACGATTACAATGTAATGGGTCAAAGGCATTCCTGCGTTTGGTATCACATAAAACCATCGTAATGGTCATTCCCATTACAGATTTGGTTGTAATGGCCATTCCTACCTCCCCCCCTATGAATGGCCATTACTATTCCCATTGTAATGGTCAAAGTTAAATAATGACCATTTTTATCCTCCTCACCCTCCCCCATTTTAACTAAGTGAGGGTATTTTTGGAAATAAATTTTACATTACAACCTTACCATTTTAAAAGTATACCAAACATACATATTCCCATTACCATTCCCATTACCATTCTCATTCCCATTACCATTACCATTCCTATTACCATTCTCATTCCCATTCCCATTCCATCGAGTAACCAAACGAGCCCTTATGGTTGCTCCTTATGGAAAGAGATTATGAACAATAAGGCAGAAGTTCAAAACATGGTTTCTTTTGAAGTTCACAATGGGGAGAGAATTAGATTTTGGGATCATGCTTGTATGGGCACACCCTGCTAAAATATCAGTTCCTAGCCATCAGGTTTGGTCAAGGAGTTCTGGGATAACTAAGACCAAGCTTGGAACTTTCATTTGAGGAGAAATTTGAATGATTGGAAGATCCCCCAAATGACCAATTTACTATTTCTTACTGAAGAGCTGGCAGTTGATGAACAAGACAAATGGTTTTGGTTGGAAAAGGATACCCCTTTCTCTGTCAAGGAATGATATAAACTACTTATTCCTAACAATCAAGCCCCTGATCAGAATTATGATAGAATTTGCAAACTACAGCAAATTGTTTGGTTGAAAGAAGTTCCTCCCAGCTCCTCTTTTTTTGCTTTGGACTATCCTTCATGGAAGGACTCTTAACTGTTAATCAACAAAAAGAGGTTTGGTGCTGCCCAACCACTGTGTGCTATATAATTTAGCCGAATAATCAATTGATCACCTCCTTGTCCACTGTCATATTGCAGCAGAGCTTTGGTCTAAAGCCCTATCAGAGTTCCAGCTTCAGGCTCCCTCATCTCCTTCATTTGTGGTTTGGATAGAAAGTCGGTCTCATCTGCTAAGAATATGCACTATTTAACTGAATTCGGTAGATTGACTTGGGACAGATTGACTCATGCAATGGTTTGGGTTATTTGGAGAGAAAGGAACAGCTGGGTTTTCAATAATTCAGCGATAGTCGTGGGTAGAGATTATAGTAACTTTGTCGATATGGGATAGGTTCTGTCATTAATTTTGCATCTTGTATGTTTAGCTGGGAAAGCCTTATACTTTCCAATACCTAATGATGTATAGTTATGTGAGAAGAGGTTTTGTCTAGTTATGCTACCCCTTCTCTTTTCTATTTGTTCACAAATCATATCAATACAAAAGTTATTTTTCTTAAAAAAAATAAAAAATAATCAAGCTGTTCATGAACATGAAACTAGTATGAGATCCTTTTTTTTTTTTTTTTTTTTTTTTTTTTTTTTTTTTTTTTTAAGATAGGGATCTTGTAGTGAAAACTGCGAATTGCAAACCTGGGGTGTCCTTGTGAATAGATTTGCATTTAATGGGATATTATGTGGATCTATAGCTTAGGGTCTTCTTTCTTATTTTTCTGTTCTTATGAAACTTATTTATTTTAAAGGCACTATGCTAGGCTATGAACTTTGGGCAGCGAGGTTGCTGCTGTAATTTGTGAGTAGATTCAGCACTTAGGTGAGATGTTTCTCATTTTTTATTTTTACTTTTACTTTTACTTTTTTTTTTAATTTTAAAGTTTAGTTGGTTCTGTGGAATGAACCTTAAAGAAGTGAAGATACAAATTACTTGTATCTAAAAAAATCTGATGCAATATTGGAAAAAAAAATGAAAGTTAAAAGTATAAAAGACAACTCTAGAATTTATGAGAAGTTGAGAACACTATACAAGTAATCCCTAACTATAGATGTGATATAACCCATGCGATGACCCTCAGTAATCTGCATTCACGAGACAAGATACCTTCAAAGAGTACAAATTTAGTATCACACAAGTCACCATCAGTTTGAAACCTAAATTTTGATGGGTTTGAGTAAACTAAAGCATCATCATCATCAAAGCCCATTCCCGATACTCTCGGTGTAGGCTACATGTATTTTGGTTCTCCAAGCAATGCGGTCTTCCCACATATCCTCGCCTAATCCAAGTTCAAGGATGTTTCCTTCGCCGCCTTCATTCAAGTTTTCAACGGTCGTTTCCTCCGTCTACACCCCCCACTAACTTGCAATCTAGAAATTTTCTAATTGGCGCCGTGCTTGCTCTCCTCCGTACGTGACCAAACCACGTTAAACGTCTTTATCTAATTTTGTCCTCAATGGGCGCTGCACCTAAGTATCTCCTAATTCTTTCATTCCTAATTTTATCCTTATGGGTTTTACCACACATCCATCTTAACATACACATTCTGCTATCGCCATCCTATGCGTATGTTGTCCCGTAGTAGCCCAATATTCTGAACCGTAGGTAAAAACTTGTGATTTATTCAGGAGGAAATCTGCTGTTTTCTTGAACTAGAGCATGCCTTCTCAATGCATTTTTATCTTAATATACTAACATTGTGTTGTTTGATAAGCTTGTAGTTTAGTTTTTTTTTTGATAAGCTTGTTTAGTTGACAGATACTTCTGGCCATTACAACTGCAGTCTTCTGATGTGTGGGTGCTCTTGCTATAACAGGTTATCTTCATCATATTGACAATGACCTCCTTGGTTGGTGGCTATGTGAGCGGCAAGTTAAATCTGGTGGTTTAAATGGACGCCCTGAGAAGCTTCCCGAAGTTAGTATTTTGAAACCCAGCTTTTCTCAGAAAACAATATATTTTCTCCTGTCATATATCCTCTTGTATTTGTTCAGGTATGCTACTCTTTGTGGGTGCTTCCAGCCTGATCATGATTGATCGAGTGCATTGGATAGATAAGGAGAAACTTTCAACATTCATCTTGGATTGTCAGGTACCCACTTCATTAGATTTTAAGCAACTCTCTTGAAGTGCTAAATGGTTAAACTCAGAAGACAAAACCTTTCCAGGATCTAAAGTCTATTAATCTTTGTTTGTAAGGGCACTGTTTCAATTGCAGGATAAAGAGAATGGAGGCATTTCTGATAGGCCAGATGATGCTGTTGATGTTTCCATACCTATTTTGGTGTTGCAGGTAAAGTGAAAATTTAAATTTGTCAACTTTCATGCTCTTCATTCTCTAGCTATATGATACTAGTGCATTTGTTCATTTTAACCCGTACACAAATTATATCCCTAAAAACTAAAAAGTCATTTTACTACTAACTAACTCTGGAGCCCAGCACGGGGACTCATTTTTAATATAACTTAGGTATTTCTTTTTGAGATATACAAATTAATATTGTATTGTAAATGTAATTATTAGTAGTGTTTTAAGGATATTAATTTTTTATTAAAATTGAAAGTTTTTAAAAACATTAGTTATAGTGGTGTGTGAGCGTTATTGACTAAATTGAAAGTGATTTTTATTCAGTGGCATTATATTAATTCTTACATCTACTTACCGTTATAATTCTTTATTAAATTAGAACATCCATTTTATAATCAAGTACATATATAAAAGGATTTTTTTTGTTGGTATATTACGGTTATATTAAAGTGGTTTTCACATGATACCATGAAATATATTTAAATATAATAATCTAAAAATTAATAGAAACAAATTAAACTTACAATCCTATTTTCTCATCCGTAGGCTTATGAAAGTAAGAATCAATTGATACCATAGAGAGACATTTCTTATTTAAAAATCGCTAACATCCACTTCATTTTTTCCTCTGATCTTCTTTCTCAATACAAATTCACTAATATTTTATTTTATTGGAGGTTCAGGAGTCTCATCTAAGTTCATGCCGAGAATGTTTTAAAAAAAAATTTCTCCTACAAATTTTTAATATATATAATCATTACCATGTTCTAGCTTAAATCTAACAATAAGAAAATTCATACCGTGTTGCCCATTCATTTGTCCATTGTATTTGAATTTTTGTAATAGTAAATTGTCATTAATTATCACGTTTGTGAATGTTACAATAGTTTGATTCCATGGGGTTTTCTTCAAGTTGAGTTTTGGTTGAATTCTAAGGTTTAATTATTAGTTTACCACTGTTAAATATAAGACATCCTCACTTGTATTTTTTTTCTTTATTAATTTTTTCCTTTTAATATTCTATTTGGTTGTTTGACAATAAATACTGTTGATTTTTTATTATTTTTTATTGGATTTGGATTGTGTATATTGTTCTTAGTATTTTTTTTTATTTAGTTATTATTATTTTTTATTTTTTTCACATTCTCTATATTTCTTTATTTCAATGTGACAAATTAATCAAGAACATATAACTACTCCAACATATGCTCCAACAATTCAAAACCAATACCCAATGCTCAATCATACATATTTTTTTCCTCAATACACGTATCTCCCTTTCACTTCACGTTGTTTGTTATTTTGGAAGAATATCCATATCACAATCATGAAACTGTTTAGATTTTAGAAACTAATGTGTTACAACTCTACCAAAGGCGTATACTAATATACGACATTAGAATTTTTTTTAAGCCATAGATAATCATAGAAATGGACCATTCATATATGCAACATGCCCTCCACCGATTCTTGAGGATCTCTTAGAAGTTAGAATACACTATCATTCTTCAACTACTCAACAATTCAAGTAAAATCATCTTCAATCATTCTTTGGGTGGGTTATGCAAAATATTTATAATATATATTCTCAATGGAGTGTTTGTATTTGAAGTTAATTATTTAAATTATAAAACAAAAACATGATTGTATCGTTCTCTAGACAAATCAAAATCTCCCAACAAAACTTAAAGTACAAAACATAATCTCCACAAAATAAACTTAAATTATGAAAGAAACATGTTTGGCATAACAAAAGAAATTATATATATATATATATATATATGAAACCAATGAAAATAATTAATGAAAATTTTTCTATGTATCCAAACTTTTTGGATGCACGATGCATCGAGGTAACTTTCAGTTTTAAGGGTAGTAACTTTGTGAGTTTGGTTGGTAACTTTTGTGAGTGGTAACTTTTGTATGTTATGTTAGTAACTGAGTATTAATTTTGGTTATGTGATGGTAACATAACATGTATCCGGGTGGTAACTTTTTGTGGATGTACCACACATCCAAATTTGAATTTGTGTATGTACAAGAGCATTGCTCAATAACTAATAATAAAAATTAAAAAAACAATTAAGGAATAAAAAAAACATGTAGATGAACAGTGATGAATAGGGATGGCAACGGGGCGGATTGGGGTAGATTTGAGCAAATCCATCCCCGATCCGTCAGTAATAACCGATCCCCGATCCGCCCCGCCAATCCGTTTAAAATTTTAATCTAAATCCATAACCGCCCTGTGCGGATGGGCGGATATACGCCCCGCCCCGCCAATCCGCACAAAATTATAACAAAAAATAAAAAAATTCTCTGAATTATAACAAAATATCTGAATTCGTACAAAAAAAATACAAAAAATTCTGAATTAAAATTTACAAATAATTCATACAAAAAATACAAAAACAAAATCAATCTCTGCCTCTGGATCTGATTTTAGATCTGATCTCAGATCAGATGAGATCTGAGATCAGATCGAGATCTGATGAGATCTGAGATCGAGATCAGATGAGATCTGAGATCGAGATCGATATCTGATGAGATCTGAGATCTGAGATGGATCTAAGATTAGAGCAGGAGAAGGAGAAGGGGCGACGACCGGATGACGACGCCTTCCCTGTGAGCTTGTGAGAGAGATTAGAGAAGAAGAGGCGGACGAGCTTCGCCTTGAGCCTTCGTTGTGGGAGAGAAGAAGAGGCGGACGGCCTCCGCCTTCGCTGTGAGAGAGGAGAAGAGGCGGACGGCCTCCGCCTTCGCTGTGGTCCTCCGCGGCTCCGCCTGTGCTCTGTGTGTGTGTGAGAGGCAGAGAGGGAGAGGCCTTCGGCGCTTCGGCGGCTTCGCGGCCTTCACTCTCGAATCGCTCAGCCCCTGTGCTGTGTGTGAGTGTGAGAGGCAGAGAGGGAGATAGAGGCGGGCGTGTGTGAGGGAGGGAATGAGGGAAAGGGAAAGGGTTTAATCCCTTTATAAAGGGGAAGGGTATTATTGTAATGTTACATAATAAACGGATAAACGGATATCCGCGGGGCGGATACGGCCAAATCCGTATCCACCCCGAATATTTAACGGATGTTTTTTGGATATCCGTATCCGCCCCAAAATCCGTTTAGGCATATCCAAAACCGCCCCAAACGGATTGGGTGGGGCGGATATCCGTGAAAATCCGCCCCACTGCCATCCCTAGTGACGAAGCCATGATTTTTGTCGAAGGGGGTGGAGTGATGAATTATAGTTAATGATTTTTTTTTTAAAATTTTGAATAATGGGGCGGAAATAAATCGAGAGTAAGGGAGAGGAAGAGAGGAGACGGTGGGGCGATTGTCGGTTTCACAGTAAATAGAAAGAGGGAGCAAAAAAGAAGAAAGGGGCGGGGCGGAGTCGTTGGCGTCGCGAATAACAGAGGGAGAAAGGAAGGGGTGGGGCGGGTGGCGTTGTCGGCATCGCATGGTCGGCAAATCGCAAATAACCTAAAAAAAATTCAAAAGCTAGTGAGGACAAGTGCGCCCACTTAACCCCACGTAGATCCGTGTCTGTACATGAAACACATTTATTGATTATGAAGTGAATAAAAATATTAGATGAATGGAAACATTATACATAAAGCAAACATGAAAATAGTATAAAAAATAAAAATTAAACCATCTTAAATCCATTTTCAAAGTTATAACTAGGGGTGGGCACGGGACGGGATGGGACGAGATATACCCATCCCTATCCCATCCCGTTCATACGGGATCGGGACGGGATAGGATGGGAAAAACCCCATCCCGACCTCGTCCCATCCCAAACGGGTTCGGGACGGGACGGGATCAGCGTGCTAATCTGGAGAATACATTTTGAACATATTATCAACTAGAAGTCTAGAAGTCTGAAGTTCTAAAATACATAGAACATATACCGAATTACAAATTACAAATTTAATAAAATAAATTACTTGTACTTTACTTGAATGTTCACTTTCCATCACCCTCCCCAGCTTCAAGAAGCTTGTCCACAAGCTTCAAGGGTACATGCAGTGCCCTGCTGCAACCAAGGAAATCAACTCACCTTCACCCTCCTGTTGTGGTACCCCCTATCCACCAACTCGTGTTCGCTCACCTAATCAAGCATAAATTTTCAATTTTGGGGAAATTGTGATGTAAGTGATCAGGTTGACTACAACCGAGCAACTGAGGGATGTATTTACAATTGGACTCTGCTGAAATAACTTTGGACAGGGTGTCAAATTGTTGTCTTCTTGTCAACACATTCTTGAAATTGAAGCTTGATTCAAGCCTTTTAGTAATATTCCAGGTCTGAGTTTACATTTCGTTTCCTGAGGTTTAGTGTGGATGTTAAGAGTGCGAAACTCAATGTCATATTCATTGATACCGTCCATTATGTCCCACAACATCAGCCTACCAAAAAAATCTAGTTCATAGTCTAATGACACAAAAGTGGTATACCGAACCAAAAGAATGACCGAATGTTTTATCAGAGAAAGGAGAACTGAGAAAGGGAGAAGTATTACAAATTTAGTAATTTACATATTAATCTAGAGATATGTGTGAGAGATTCATTGAGATGCTAAAAATGTTATATACATCAGTATATTTGTATGGGCATCCACAATTCTAAAATAAAAATATTAATAATTAATATTAATAAATTAGTTCGGGACGGGACGGGATTGGCGGGATTGAAAATCTTCATCCCATCCCATCCCATTCTAGATCGGGACGGGACGGGATCGGGATGAAATTATTCAATCCCATTAAGACCCGGAAAAATCGGGACGGGACGGGACGGGATCGGGACAGGAACGGGATTGCGGGATGGGATGCCCACCCGTAGTTATAACCTATGAAGAACCTTACCCACAATTGATAAAAAAGATTTTGGTAAAATGATAATGGAAGAACACAAAATATATGAGGATCCCATATAATTTTTGTTCCACAACTGATAAAAACACTAAGCATGAAACATTAAACAATAGCGTCATCTATGAAAATAAAACTCACATCACATGACGTTCATTATATTAATAACACAATTAAAAAAGAACCTAAAAACTAATGATAGACTATACACAACTACAATACCAATTAACAAATTGAAGATTAGGTAAAGAAACAAACTATGATGAAAACTAAATAATATCTAGAAATATCAACACCAATACACATAGAAAAAAGCTTAGCACCGATTCTTATGTTGTTTTGGATTTAACAGGGAAATTCTTCTTGGTGCATCCTTAAACAAATCATGTTAAAAAATAATACTATGTATATTTGAGAATCTTTACCGCTGGAATCTTGAAAGGAGTAGAATAGAACATTATTCTTGGAGTAAATGGAGCAAAGGAAATTCTCCAGGGAGCTTCAAGATAAAATCAAGCATGGAAAGAATAAAGATTCTCTTGGAAAAAATAGATTGACACCTTGCGACGATGAATTTATAAAAGAGAATGAGTGCCCATTCATTATGGTTACAAATTAATGAGATGAAAAATCTTGGAGAATTCTGGTGTAAATTTTCAATTATTGTAAATCAAAATAACTTGTCATTATTTATGGGGTTTAATTAAGAAACACACATTTAGTAGGATTAAACATGTTTTCAAATGAATTTCAAATTCCCCAAATTTAAAATTAAAAATAAATAAAATCTCAATAATTATGGTGTGAGAGGATGAAATTGTTTTCTCTTTATTGATTTTTCTCCCTTTTTTTTTCTTGAATGGTGAGAGAAAATGAGAATTCTCTTCAAAAGCGTGTTTAGGATGAAACCTCTGTCACTTTCTCTTCCTATTTTTTTGTGTGGATTTTTCTCATTTTTTCTTTGTTTTTGAAGCATGCCACCTCACCTCATCATTGGAGGCCTAAGAAAGCGACACCTAGGATGAGAGCTTTCTCTCTCTCAGTCTCCTTTTTTTTGTATATACATAGAGATTGGTTTACTTGTGACCTTTTTTTTTGTCAAAAGTTGACATTACCAAACAAAATTCAAATATTTATATACACTCTTTTGGAGTTTTTAACTTGCAATTATCTCACTTTAAGGGTGTTTTTGATTTTTTATTATTATTATTGTTGTTATTATTATTATTATTTTATTTTTTCATGGAAAAACATTAAAATAGTGTAAACACAGTGAAAAAAAAAAGGAAAGAAAAGGGGGGGAGCATAGCTCCTGTAACCTTCCACCATATATTGTCTCAAAGTCATGAATTTTTTTTCTCTGGCCTTCATGAAAAACATAGCTATCTTCAACATCATGCGATGACAAGCTTTTCTCGCCTATTCTCGTGTTGCCACTATTTTTAATTTTCAATCGAAACAAATGAAAAGTGCCTAATCTAATGGGAGTTTTAGTAGAACTGAGTATTTTATTTAATTCTGATCAAAGGATACTAATGTGATGCAAATCTAATATCTTCCTTTCTTTTCTATTTGGCGTGATTCAGGACTCTCTCTCCTTGAGTATCCTAGACTCGAAGCTATAGATCCTGCCTATGCTTTACCCATCAATGTTGTAAATAGGATTTGCTTTGGTAAAAAAGACGTGTAATCAACTATAGTTACCGAGTTCAGTCATTCGATAATGCATTAGTCGAAAGTCATGGTAGAACCAAATAAAGAGTTCAGTTGATTTCTTGATGTTCGTTGCTCTTTCTGAGAACTGGGCATGTAATATCCCTGTTATTTCTTCTCTCTCAACAGAAACAAATAATGGAACTTCTAAATGATAAACAATATTCTTATGACTGTGCCATGTTGCTTTGCTAGGATTCATTGGTATCGGCTATGAAAAACATGAATTATTCTAATTTATGTTTTTATGTTGGAGAAAAACCATGGCGTGTCAGTAAAAGTTTTCCTTAGAAGAATTAGAAGGGTGTTTGAGCAGCTTGTATTCGGAGGGTGCATAATATGTTTCATTTATTCATCAATTTCTTGTTCAGCCTAATGTGTGAAGGGGTCACATGCATGCATCAACTCTGTGTGCAAGGGCTACAGCCTACGGTTCTGTACAATCTTTTAAATGTTTCCTTGCATTCTACAACACTACCATTGTTGGTATCATACCGATAGAAATTCTTGCAAAGCTAAATCTTTATGCCTTGTTAAGCAACATCCTAAGAAAGATCCCTCTGACAGCTCTTCTGCAAAGAATTCTCCATGGGGAAAATAAAGCGCTTATAGGATGGGAAAAGGGATGGTCTGCAGCACTTCCCCTCGCTTCCAACAAGGGAGAATAGTGAAATATAATACTTCTAGCACTGCTATCCTCCAATTGCTTTTTAAAGTTCTTTAGCTGGAGGTTTTGAAATTAAATAGTTGCAGATGACAAGAACCGAACCAAAATGTATCAGAGATGGATATGCTAATGAGAGAAAGTTGATCGAATTTAAATGTGAATTCAACAACACAAGAAGAGCAGAGCTATAGGCTTCACTGACATTATCATTGGAGTTCACACTTATGCTCAGAAGGGTATGGTATTGGTTTTCTACATTTGTCAAGACCATGGATTGTGATTTCGCGAGATTTCACGAAATTTACGTTTTTTTTTTTTTTTTACTTTCCATAAAGAAAAATTGCGAATTTGAAGTCTCCATTTTTTTGTCAATAATTTCGATAAATTAGCAAAATTTTCAATAAATTTACCAAAATTCACGAAAAAACCAATTTCTTCCTCTTCCTCAAGGGTTTGCAAACATAAGAAGTGGTGGATCTGGGTCGTCTCCTTTGGTCTTCGACGTTTGCAGATTTCGGAGAGGGTTTGGGAATAGAGGAGTTGTTGGTGGGTTTGTAGTTTGGGTCTTCTCGGCGTCGACATAAGTTTTTGCTTCTGGCGCTTGTGCGATTTCATTGCAAGTGTTTGCTTAGATGGATGGGTGATTTGGTTTTGTTTATGTGAAGCGGTTCAATGGTTCAAGGCCCAAATTGGGAAAGTTTAACCCAAACTTTCAAAGCCCGATCCATGGGGTTGATGTAGACTTCTCTGCTCGTGTATTCCTTGAGGGCTCGGGCTATTAGGACTAGAGGACCCCTTTTGTAGGAAACCAAGCCACTTTGCAATGAAGACGACACATTACCTCATAGCTCTATCCTTTTTCCTATGTAATAGATGTCCTTTTTGACAACCAAACGACCCCATCCTTGGTGGTAATGACCATTGTACCATCACCCTTCATCAACCATCACATACATTTTTTCCCTTTTTTGTTGAACCATCGCACAAATACATTGAGACAAAAAAAACATGTTTTTAATATCTTCATCAACTCTCTACCCTTTGTCAATTGCTGGATGGAAAATTCTAGATAATTCCTACAATTTTTCTTCTGAGAATCACATCTATTTTCTTGCTCTAGAGCCTTCAAACTAAGATAAAGCACTGCTACGAAGCACTCGAATGACTGAACTCTCAATGGCCAGAGGAAATACTCCAACTCTCACAATAAAACTAGGGGCAAGAACATTATCCAATTTTCCTATTGGTAATGTAAATAGCAGTGTTCTAAAAATCGCTAGACGGTGGGTGGGCGGCCAGCAGGTGCCTAGCGCCTAGGGGCCTAGGTGGGCGCCTAGGCCGTTTTAGATTTTTGTATTATAATTTTCATAATTTACAAAAATTTAGCGTAATACATTAATATTTTATCAATTACTTCCAATTTAATGTCAGAATAGTAATACATATGAAAAATTTATAAACATGAAAAATTAAGCTTACATTAAAATTTATAATAACATAAGTTGCATAACATAGAGTTTCAACAACATAGAGGAAAAAAAACATACTTAAAAGTTGATAGTTGAACTTGAAATGCTAGACCTCTATCTCTTCTTCATATCCTTCAATTTCAACAACTCTCTCCGTGTCAGACTCAAACTCAACATCCTCCTCCCCTTCTCCTTCCCCTTTAGTGTCCTCATCAGATACAAAATCTTCTTCATGAAGTTCTCTTACTTCAACATTTCTAGAACTTCTCCTAGGCTCTAGAATACTATCCGCCTCCGATACCTCTCCAACTATTTCCAAGGGGACAACTTCTTCATCGCCACCATCAACAATCCATCCTTGCGCCTGACTAGCTTCACTAGCAAGTAGTACATCTACTCCCTTCTCCCTCTCCCTTTTGTTCTTGTTTATAATCTTCCTTCAACCGGTCTCTCAACCTCTTCTTTTCTCTTTGTTTTGCAAAACCTAAAAATTTCGATGGGTATTTGGTCGATTGGTTTTGGTTATTTGCAACCAGAGAAAGAAAAAAAAAATGCCCCGACCCGCCCAGAACTCGCCTAGGCGCCCTGACCGATTTTTCCCTCCGCCCATCAACTAGTCTAGGCGTCTTTCTACCTACTAGCGCCTAGGCGGCCACCCAGGCCGCTTTTTAGAACACTGGTAAATAGTAGGCAACACACTTTCTAGTCTACCAATTGCAATTGTAAAGGCTAGATCATAACTCCCATAAACTACAACAAACACCTACAACAGAAAGAACTTACCTTAAGACGTCTACTGTCTTGACTGGCGTGACATTGACATAAAGGGCTTAGCTTAGAACTACAATTGGGTTTTTGCTCGCTCACTAAATGCGCTTATTTTATGTGATCGTAGTTAAGGTTGCATTGAAGTAACATTTAAAAAAAAATCTAGATCTACTGAAGTACAAAAGGCGAATGGGGCTCCCAGGCTTGGACGTCTGGCAGGATGTTGGGCCTATTGCATCCGTATTTAGATTTGGTAAACTTTGATTGAGGGCTATAGCCATTCGTTAAACGACCACGTTAGCTATCTCCAGACCAAAAGCTATTGAGACATAATCACCTCTATGTAAAGAAAGAAAAATGCTCTTTTGGACAGACGGGGATCCTATTCCTCATCTACCCTAATAGCCATAACTAGAAGATAGGCTGATCATGAGATATACCTTCCCTCTGATCATCCCTTATGTTTTTGTTAGCATTATCCGACCTTAAGAGAGATATTCCTCTCCTTTCATCCTATCGGCTTGCATTCCCCACTAGTAAGCTTCTAACTTCCATAAACTGATAGGCTCACTGCTTTTCCTCCCTCCTCCCCAGTGATAAATCGAGTGAAGTGGCTTTACCATCTTTCTCACGATCTGGTGGACCTGAGCCTACTGACTTTGGTTGTCTCGATGGGCTGGCCAAAATTTTGAAATGGAGAGAACACCTTGTTCTAGCATGACTTTTGGCATCAGGGCAAACATCTCGGCTTGGTAGGAAGGTATTTTTTTTCAATAAATTAGAATGCTCCGGTCTTTCCCAGCGAGGCAAGGGTTCAAAGTTGGGTCGATCACTGGACATGCATCGGCGACTGCCTTTCCATTGAGAGTCCTAAACCGACAAACCTTACTTGAAAATAAGGTATCGAGACCTACTTACATAGATTAAGCAACTACTAGATCTCCCGTCTTGTCGAAGAATCAAATACTTCGTTCTCATCAATTGAGTTTGATTGTCTTCTTTACTTCAAAAAATGTGGTCAACCCCAGCTTGCTTTTTCTCTTATTGTCAACCAAGCTTGCTTATTCTCTTCTTTCTTTTTATATTTAGTTCTCTTGAATCTGACAATTTTTTATATACGTTGATACTGTTGATTTCCTATTTGTTGGGACCACTTCATGGAAAAGATGATGTATTTTGGGATCTTTGTTTCTCTATATTAGTTGACTACTTTTTAATAGATTACGACTTAGTGAGTGAGTGGTGCACATTGATTGATGCCCCCCTATTATATTAGGCAGAAATTCTAGAATGCCTGGCCCTATACCTGGTAGGTGCCAGGCACCGTTGATCTTGCCTGGAGATGGGTGTTACACTATCCCGATGCAATATCAACGGTGCCTGGCCCTACCAGGCACAACACCAGGCATCGTAGTAGTGCTCTATATTAGGTTGTTCGCAAGAGCTAAACAAAGCAACAGATAAGGCCATGATGTGATGGATGGATTAAAATAAGAATCCTCTAGCAATTCTTGAACCTATCCAAGAGATATTTATTTATCCATGTGGAAGAAGTCAGATGAACGGGCAGAATGTCGGGGTTGAGGTTTTATGATCAACAAACCCGAGCTGGTTAGTGCTTTGTTTTTCACCTGTTCCCTTAGTCTATTGGTAACTTCACTCCTTGGTGTCAATCCAGAGATCCCACTATTTATAACTACGCATTGGAGGGTACTCGGTCTATATTTATTATTTAAATTTAAGGGTCATCTTTATTTGGGATCTTATTATTTTATGGTCAATGGCCAACCCATGGAAGATCGTTCATTTGTTCGGTGTATATTCTTTTTTTCCTACCTTTGACCTCGCGCTTGCAGTGTGCCGGGCCTGGACATCGAATTAAGGGGAACCGGTTCATTGAGTCAATCAAGGTGAGAACGCTCTTCCTCCTAACCCGAGCTCGGCGAGTGTGACTTACACGAGTGAGACGAGCAAAGCAAGTGTCTCAGTCGGATATATACAAGACCGACCCATACTTGCCAATATACTTGGATTGCAAACAAAACTCAATTGACTTTTAAGTTGATCGAAGGCGGTTTTTTATCCAATCTTGTCGGTGTAGGCTTCTGAAAAGCATGTCGTCAATGTAAACTTCCACGATTTTCTCAATTAGGTCAGAAAATGCCTTGGTCACCAGCCCCTATTATGGTAGGCGGCTCCTGTAGTTTTGAGTAAGCGAGTTTGCCAATCTTGTACCAGGCGGAGACCTTACTTAGAAGGGTACCCAACGTGCCCTTAAGTCAGATATGGTGGGTGCTCTACAAGCCTGTTTGCTATAAAACCTTTGACCCTTCTTTGGTTTTCTTGCTTGTTTTGTAAACGAAAGCCCTAATGTTAGGGCCATCATATAGAATCGAAGTATAATGCCCTTATTCTTTGAAATGACATATAGCTACCTTTCATGTTCCCAATGAGATGTGAATCAAATGCTTTTGAGCTTGACCATTTTTCTGTCTTATTCAGATATCTGCAAAGCTCTAGAGCATCCACTGTGGAGAGAGAAAAATCAAAGTTTGCTCTCCCAAATCTCCGTCTACGAGGGGTTACATACTTACATTTGCTATTCAGATATACAACAAAATCCAATCTAAATAGAAAGCATATTTGCTATTCCAAGAGAAATTTTCCAGGACGGGTAACATTTAGTTGATCCGAAGAACATTTAATTGCACAAAGTAAAGTTTCACAGGCATAGTAATTTTGTTAAAAAAAAAAAAAAAAAAGCTCACCCAATTTCAGTGTAATGGTATCCTTAGGGCAATCATAAAGACATCCACATCCTTTTCATGCATAAAACTCTTCAAAATTTACTTCTGCTATTTCCTGGGTTAAATTTGCTTTGGCTGGTAGGGATTTTTGCAGGGAGGTCATATTAGCTCATCCAATTACCCAGGACCCTCTTAATTTGCTAATTTACTTCTGGCTTAAATTTTCTTTGGCTGGTAAAGATTTTTGGGTCATATTAGCTCATCCAATTACCCAGTTAGGAAAAAGAATAGATGGGACATGGGAGTAAGAGAGTGAGTTTTGACAGCCCTGCGCTGGAGATGCTCTAACTACTTAATGTGATAACTTTAACATCATGGATGAGCATCCTAAGGGAAGAACTCTGCCTCTCCTCTCTATGTGCAGTTAAATTAAAAAACAATGGGAACTTGTTTGGAAATTGCCACCAAAACAAAAAACATGTCCAAAGCACTAACAGTATACACCCCAAAAAAAAAATCTATAGCGAAATGCAAATTGGAAAATATAATTTTCAATTTTTTTACTGACTCAATGGTGGAAAGTCTTTGCTGATAGTAGGACTATCAGAAGATGGTTTTGTCTGAGTTTCAGACGATCTTGTAGAACGACCTCCACTGCCCATATAGCCTCCTCTGGACTGCGCACGATCCCCACCATAGCCTTGTTTGGGCTGGGCACGATCACCAGTGTAGCCTCCTCTGGACTGTGGACGATCTCCATTAACACCAGCTCCAGCCTGCAGACTGTCACCACCATAACCACCTCTTGACTTTCCCTGGTCACCGCCATAGCCTCCACGGCCCCTGCCACGTGGACGACTTCCATACCAAGATTCTATGGTCTTTAACACAACTTCTTTCACCTTTTTGTCCTGGTTACTGACTTCTTTTGCATTATGGTTATTGTCTTCTTTCCGTTTTCCAGCATCCTTGTCAGCAACCTGCCAGGCAAACAATAAGCTCTATCTGAGATGCAGCTTTCCATCAGAAACTAAGATGCAACTTTCAGTAAGGGCTGAAAGAGGCATGCAAACTCGAACCAGAACAACTGACTTACCAGCTTTATGAAGATCTCATCATTTCCTTTCTTAAGTGAAAGCTGTTTCATAGACTCAAATTCCTTGTCTACATTAACTTTCCTTTCCTCTGGCTTATTGGCGACTAGGGCTTTTCTCTTCTCTTCATATACTGTCTTATAATACTCCTCAAGAGTAAACACCTGTTCGACAATATGTATATCAAATTGTGTGAGTAGTACATCTCTAAAATAGTCAGGTACGAAAAGTATTACATTCCTACTCTATGGCACTACAAGGACAGAAAAATAGAAGCTTGTGCATTAATAGTTCGCTAAACATTGAGTACCTTCTCTTCAACTGGTTCCTCTTTTTGAGCCTCATTCGCCACAACTTTGTTGCTATCGTTCTTCACATTAGAAACAGGTTTATCAGAAATAGGTGCATCATCCAGCTTCTCAGGAATCAATGACTTGTCCTCTGGTTTAGCAACTTCTTCTGCTTCCCTGATGAATCAAAGTTTACTCGGTGAGTATTGTTTCACGCAGTTTCATGGTTTCCGTGTATTCAGACAAACTTGATATTGCTATTGATTTATGAAATAAAAATATTGATAGATCTCACTTATGGGAACATAGAAACTTACTGAGTCAACACCTCTTGTGAGGTTGCTATGCCATTAGCATCAGCCCTAGTGCCATCCCTAAAGTTCCTAGGACCCCGATAATATCCGCGGTCTCCATTCCTAGAATTGCCATGCTGACCGCTGCCATTGTTATAACCATCAACAATGCCATTATATC
This sequence comes from Berberis vulgaris, assembly GCA_963556465.1. Taxonomy (NCBI): domain Eukaryota; kingdom Viridiplantae; phylum Streptophyta; class Magnoliopsida; order Ranunculales; family Berberidaceae; genus Berberis; species Berberis vulgaris. The sequence goes on from OY747130.1 coordinate 71,323,886, forward strand.
CAGAATCTCTTCTTGGAGCACCCACATGACCATCACGCCCACCATTGTACCTAGAATTCCCATGGTTGCCATTATAACCAGAGTTTCCACGGTCACCATTATACCTAGGGTTTCCATTATAAGAGTTGCCAAGGTCACCATTATACCCAGAGCCACCATGCTTACCACGACCACGGCCAGTACGACCATCATAACTTCCCACTGAAAAATGTAATAAGTATATAAATGTAAGTTTATTTCAAATAATGACAATATGAAGAACACATCTTGCCAAAAAAAAAAATTGGATTTTATTGCAGTGGTACATGGGAATATTTCAAGCTCAGAGATTACAAACAAATGCATCAATAAGCTGGTGTTTCAGTTCCATCTTAATTAACCACAAATAGGATGTAATTCAAATATCATATTGTAGCAAAAAAATTTGTTAATTAAACATTTCCTTTAGGAACTGGACAATCTTGTCATATTTAGATTGACCATGAATGTGCTCCCTGGCAAACAAACAAAAATTGCATATTTTGCCACCACAATCTTCCTACTCAGAGAAGATAAAATAAAAATCCAATCACCCAAAAAGCCTACAAGACTAAGCATTAATGCAAAAAGCCAAAAACTATACTAAAAAATTTGCAAGTTTATATTCTAAAACATCTAAAGAATAACATAAACAACCTCATCTACAACTATTCCAAACTCTGACTCAATCAATTAAAAGCAAAAGGAACAAGAAAAGATAAATTAAACTAATAATGAATAAAAATCATAAACTTGTCTTGTTTTCTCTCAAAAGAGAAACACATTTAATTTCCAGAGTGGGTGGCATGTAAAAGTCAATTCTTTCAAACAACTAGAGTGATAAACTGATCATGCAAAAAAAAAAAAAAAATCTCTTTAAACAACTATCCCAAATTTTTTTGAAGTGATGAATGTTAGGATACCAATCCTATTTAGTATTTACTTGAGATTAGAATGTCTTAGTTATAACAATATTCTATTTAGGGAATATTAGCTTGTTTTGAATTAGGAGTTATTGTTTGATTAGAATTAGGATTGAATTCAATTAGGAAGTATTATTCTTTGCTTTCAGTTATAAATACATATGATGTAATAGAGCTTAGGCAAGCAATACAAGTTTTATTTAATTTATTTGGTGGCTGATCCCCAATCAAAGGATCTAGGTGGTTTGATCTCCAATCAAAAGGTCAAGGTCTCTATTATCTGGTATCAGAGCATCATCGATTCTGAGCCAATTTTTTTTTTCTTGTTACTTCATTCTTCACCCTCCACACAACCTCCGATCTCCCAGATTTTCATCCCCCCCACCCCCCCCCCCCCCAAAAAAAAAATAAATAAATAAATAAATAAATTACCTTGCAACAGCTCCGCCGTCACCATCATCCTCAGCATCATCTCCGATTCAGAGCCCTTCGCAGCAACCACCATCGCATCAGCCCCTTCGCCCTCGCAACAGCACCCCTCCGCCGCAGCACCGCTTCGCAACATCACCCCTCGCCCTCGCAATAGCATCCCTTCGCCCTCGCAACAGCACCACTCCGCCTTCGCATCCGCCTCGAAACAGAGCAACCACCGCTCCTCTCCCTGTTTCTTTCTCTAGCAGCCACAGCCACAGACCACCACCTTCTCCGCCATCACCTGAGCACCACCACCATCGACCGTCTTCCTCTCTGCCACCTGGAAACAAGCCGGACAGCACGCGACCACCCTCAACCACAGTCCGAGCAGCAGCCAGCACCGAGTTTTCGTCTCGGCCTCTCTTCGTCTCGCCCTCCGACCACACCTGCGCAGACCCAACCATCATCACTGGAGCATCCTCTTCTTTGCACGCCCGCAGCTGCAACGGGTCACGGACGATTTGTGTCTGATTTGATTTGAATCGGGAGAGATAGGATTAGCAGCTATTTGCACCCCGGGGCAATTACTCTGTGTACTACCACAGTAGAAGAAGCTGCTATTTGCACCCATATCGATATTCATACTCGGATATTTGCACCATCGCGATTCTCCCCAACAACCCTCTTTATTATGACGATTGCTGCATTACAAGAGCAGGTCAATGCGCTTACTGCTCAAGTTACCGGGATCTCTTCCCGCCTCCATACACTTGAGACCACTAATGCCACTATTCTAGAGACATTAAGGAATCTCCAGCCATATCGCCCGGCACCATACGTTCACCTGGAACGACAACGACCGATTATTCCAATTTCTGGCAAGGCCCTTGATGCAGCTAGACCCAAAAATTATGATGTTGTTTCCAAGGCACCACCACCATTGCCCACCACTCCAAGGCGCAATCCTGTGCAGAGACCATTCGTGCAACAAAAAACAGGTGGGCTTGGTAGCCATAATCCTTACCATAAACAACCACCGGCCCATCATTCGAAAGCGGGTATTATTAAGTGTAACCATCCTTCAAATGGCGTGCCACCCTTTCCTGTAACCATACCTTATCACGTACCACCAATGCTGCCTGTTTTTCAACCAGTTGTACCTATTCCACACATTCCAGTACATGAACATGTTTACCAACATTATCCTGGCAACTTCGATCCTCATATGTTAAGATCTCCATATGGAACCCCCGCGCATACTTTTGGTGCACCACTTGGTCATGTTGGTGCTATGGATTACAATAGAAGCTTTCAACCTCCACCGAGAGAAACCAATGCATATGCTGACAATTTTGCTAATCGGAGACAAGTTGCACAAGAACATGCTGGTCGTTTAAATAAATTACGGCGCCATCATCGAGCATTCAATCCGAGAAAAAATATTAGCATGCATCGAAGTGGACCATGGCCTTTTGTGTGGCCCCCTCCCTATCTTGGTCCTAGTCCAGGGCTTATGGAGGGCCCTTATTTTTCTAGCCCTACCCATATGTATCATCATCCAAGTGCATTAGGAGGACCTCCTCTTCGCGTTATTCCACATACTTGGATTCCTGCAACTGCCTCAGAGACGTTGATTTTGAGGGCTAATATTGTTAAGCAAATTGAGTATTATTTCAGTAATGAGAATTTGCAAAAGGACAACCACTTGATTTCTTTGATGGATGACCAAGGATGGGTTCCGATAACCAACATTGCTGACTTTAATAGAGTGAAGAGAATGACTACAGACATTTCTTTCATTTTGGATGCAATGCATAGTTCTAGTAAGGTAGAAGTTCAGGATGACAGAGTTCGAAAGCGTGATGGCTGGTCGAAGTGGGTTTTGGCTTCTAGACAAAATGCATCTTCCAATGATCAGAAAATGCAAGCCGATGTACGGGCTACTATGACAAGGCTTAGTGAGTGCAATGTTGACAGTGACAACAGTGATAGCAATGCATTAGACACAAATTCAACTATTTTAATTGCTCGGGAACATGCTGGAAAGTTCGATACCAACTTCCGTATCATATCTGATGTTGAAAATGCTAATTTTATTGTACCTAAAACTGGGAGTCTCTCTTGTTTGACAAAGCAAAAGTCACACAATTCCCAATCAAATAAGCCCCGGAGAGACTACTTGATTGAGGATTCTTTGAAAGCCATAATAAGCCCATTACACGCTGGCTTAACAAGGGGACCGACCGTCCTGTGGAGGAAGCTACTTGGGATGACTATGAGCAGTTTCTTGTCCGTTTCCAGATTTTCAGGCTTGAGGACAAGCCTTGTTTCAGGCGGCATGGGATGTTAGGATACCAATCCTATTTAGTATTTACTTGAGATTAGAATGTCTTAGTTATAACAATATTCTATTTAGGGAATATTAGCTTGTTTTGAATTAGGAGTTATTGTTTGATTAGAATTAGGATTGAATTCAATTAGGAAGTATTATTCTTTGCTTTCAGTTATAAATACATATGATGTAATAGAGCTTAGGCAAGCAATACAAGTTTTATTTAATTTATTTGGTGGCTGATCCCCAATCAAAGGATCTAGGTGGTTTGATCTCCAATCAAAAGGTCAAGGTCTCTATTAATGAATTTGTGTTATATTGGCAAATTACAAAAATTGGATCTTTAACTTTCAAAATAAACAATCAATCAACAACATTGCAAAGATGTCATCCATAGTTGTATCATCAATGAACTAACAACAACAAACAATATAAACAAAGAAAACAAACAACCAAAAACTCCGAAAACACAACCAATCAAGACTGAAAGCAAAAGAAAGTAAATAGAGTTTACCATTTTGAGGAGACCTCGGCTTGGGTTTCTCCTGAGCGGCTGGCTTGGGCTTGGGTTGAGACTGGGCATTGATGGCGGCAATCTTGTTCTCGGCAATTGTTTGGACGTCATCAGTGTCGATGTCTCCAAGGAGATGGAAAGCATTCAACATAGCAACAAATATTGTTGTTGATGAATAGAGCAACCAATGCAATCAAGAAGGAAGATCTTCTTTCTTCTACTTCTCTACTGTTGCAAAGAGAAACCCAAACCCAAACCCTAACCCTAAAAGGAGGGGTTTTAGAGATGCGGCGTTTTGAGAGAGAAGGAGAATATATAGAGAATATTGGAGGGATTGATTGGGAGTGTTGAAGAATCCTCGAAAGTGGAAACTCAATACAGAGAGAAAGAAGGACAATTTGCATGCATGCAAGTTTCCTTTTTTGTGTGTGGGCCGTGGCGGTGGGGGAGATTTATTTATTTATTTAAGGGATCCCAACTCAACTCTTGCTATTTCTGGTTTCATACCATACTAGAACCAGAGGGAGGAGGTAGGAGTTCTTGTTGTTTTGGTCTCACTCTGGGTTTATGGTTTAAGCCGGGTGTTCTATTGTTCTTTGGCTCTGTCCCACCACTTTTTAGTACACTACAAATATATTGCTAAAAAATTTATAGAAAATATAAAAGCTTGTGCAATGGTAAAGAGAATTAGTAAAAATAAAAGTCTAGAGAATGGGGAAAACTTTAGCAAAATTAATTAGTTCCCCACGCCCTAATACGACTTTCAAAGTGCCACTCTCCTCTGAGCTTCTCTGGTCCTATGATTTAACCATTTCGAACAGTGACAACAATATGTTTAGTTTACTAGTTGTTGTTAGATTTGTCACTAAAGAGTAGACAATTAGGTTTCATGCCTTGGGCTTCATGATGACTCAAATATGGGCATGAGTGACAGTATAGGGTGCTTTTCTCCATGTTTGATTCATTATGTTTTACTCGTTTCACACCCAAATTCGAGGAGGAAGCAGTTTCACATTTTGGATCATGACCAATTAAATATATGTTTTTTCTTCCAAAGTCGAAGAATCTGAGTTTTCCTTAAACTGTGGATTAATTCATGGACTACAACCCAAGTCATTCATTTAACTCGTTTCATGTAATAACAACCTATTCATCAATCTAATAATCACTTTTTCCATGCAAAAGCTCTAAGCTTTCTGACTCTAATCAATCTGATGCTATGCAATTAAATGTTTTTTTTTTAATAAATTCTACTTCAACTTTTTCATAACAGAGCACAAAACCCAATCAGTAACGAATAAGTAAGAGTGGAGAGATACAGTTTGTGTTTTGTGTGAGAAAGATAGAAAAAAGGGACCTGGGAACACATCTATTTTTCAACCAACATATTTTTTAATTCTTGAATCATTGATATATAGTGAAAGCTTGTCCCGACTTCGCATAAACACCAATCAGAATTGGAAACGATTACCGGAAACACTATGACGAAGAAGACTGAAGAATACAAACACAACTTAATGAGTCATCAAACAGTCATCTTATGCAGTCATACATGTGGCCAAGGATTGTGATTTCGTTTTTTGAGGTAATTTCGGTAAGTTGATTTTATATTTCGTAAAATATTTTGTTGTTAATAGAAAAAACGTAAAATTTTTAGTTGAAATTTTGATGTTATCACTTATCACTATAATTTAAGCATTTTAAACTTTTATATACTACATAAAGAGTACCACAAGACTCATCATACAAATAATATTTTGCATAAGAATCACTTATATAACAAAATTTTAAAACTAAACTAGGATTAAAATGTAGGAAAGTTGAGATTTGCCTAGCGAAAGAAATGGATTATGATTTCGAAAGAAATTTAGGTAATTTGAAAAAAAAAAAGAAACATTTCGTGAAATTTCAACATTTTTTGAGAAATCACATTCCTTGCACGTGGCACAGGTCAACCCTAATTCGAAAAGGCCTCAGTTTGATCTAAAATAGGCCCAAGCCAGATCCAGCCCAGGCTCAACCTAATCACTGTTCATCCCTTAAGTCAAGCGCCCAAGCCCATATTACGTGAGCCCAGCGTGGTTGTGAATCTTGGAGCTTGGCCCAGAACAATAATGCTGAATACATATTTATAGGTTGTAACAAACCCAATATCCATTTGCACAACTCTTGGTTGAATCAAGTATTGGGTCCCAAACAAAACTAAGTGCCAAAGGAGACTCAGTCATAAACGGGCAAGATCCCGAGCGAGATCCCCTCCCTCCACCACACCCTTGACGATAGAGTCGGTAAAAGAGTGAAAAACTTGCTATATAAGGTGAACAAAAGGGATGAGAAAGCTACACACATGCAATCCCAATTTTAATCAGTCTACATCCATCACCTGACTTTATCATAGGAGTGCCTTCGGCCACCACAATGGTGGTCCTTGGTTCCCCACTATTCATTTTGTAGGTTGAAAATCGTCAAGGATGGATTTGGACGCATCAGTTTGGTGTCGTCCGTGGGGAAACAACAAGTTTTCCTTGGAACAAAAAACAAGCTATGTTGAACGAACAGAGTCTCGAGACATGGTCACTAGCACTAGATCTCGAGATAAAAATAACAATGTCGAGCCATATAATGTTTCGACCGAGGAAGCCCCCACCGCAAGGCCGAATCGACCCTATCGCAGAAGCAGAGCAATCGCAAGGCCCAGCCACCGAGGTGGTCGCGACATTCCTTGCACGTGGCACAGGTCAACCCTTATACGGAAAGGCCTCAGACTGGTCTAAAACAGGCTCAAGCCAGATCCAGCCTAACCACTGTTCAACCCGTAAGTTAGGCGTCCAAGCCCAGATTATGCGAGCCTAGTGTGGTTGCGAATCTTGGAGCTTGGCTTAGGACAATAAGGTTGATAAAAAATCTTTGGGTTGTAACAAGCCCAAGTTCCATTTGCGCAACTCTTGGTCGAATCAAGTATTAGTTCCAAATAGAGCCAAGTGCCAAAGGAGACTCAGTCATGGACGGGTAAGATCCTGAGCGAGATCTCCTCCCTCAATCACACCTTCGACGATAAAGTCGGTAAAGTAGTGAAATACGAGCTATATAAGTTGATCAAACGGGATGAGAAATGTACGCACATGCAACCCCAATTTTAATCAGTCTTCATCCATCATTGCGCAGTCACCTGACTTTATCATTGGAGTGCCTTCAACCACTACAATGGTGGTCCTTGGTTCCTCGTTATTCATTTTGCAGGCTGAAAATCGACAGGGATGGATTTGGATGCATCAGTTTGGCATCGTCCGTGGAAAAACGAAAAGTTTTTTTTAGAATAAAAACACAAACTCTGTTGAACCAGCAAAGCCTCGAGACATGGTTACTGCACTAGATTCTGAGCTAAAAATATCAACGTCGAGCCGGATAACGCTTTGAGTGAGGAATCCCCCGCTGCAAGGCTGAATCGATCCGATCGCAGAAGGAGAGCAATCGCAAGGCCCAACCACCAATCACGACATACCCTTGCATAGATCGGATTCTACTCCATATGAGTCATCTCACGCAAGTGGTGGAGAGGCTTACCATGATCGACAACCACCATCGGAGAACAACGAAAACCCGTAAAGGTTACTGACTCAAGAAAACGCTAGCGAGCGCGTCCACGAGAGCGACAATGTTCGGTTGATGATCAGAGAGCTGGCCAGGAGGGGAAACTGAGGGACAAAGGCGGCTTTGGGGACCATGCCCCAAAGACAGGCATGACTGTAGTCGGAAACCCACTTTGGCTGGGGGCGACCAATCCAGACATCCTGTACGATCTCATAGTCCCACCCTTCTCTGAGAAGATCATGAGTGTGCCTTTGCCGAATTCTATGACAGAACCACAAATTCGTCAGATCACTTACGCTATTACCACCACGTGATGGCGTTAAAAAAAGTTCAGAAGTGATCTTGTGCCGAGCTTTTTCTACCAGCCTGAAAAAGGCTTTATTGACTTGGTTCAATAGCCTTCAGCCAAAATCCATTGATTCATTCGAGGTCTTGGTGAAGGTGTCATCATCCGATTCGTGGGGAGCCAACGAATTAGAAAAGGGCGCAATTATCTGCTTAGCCTCAAACAAAAACATGGCGAAACCCTCAGGGAGCATGTCACTCATTTCAATGATGAGCTAACTTTGATTGACGGGTGCAACGATGACACATCTGTCACCGCCTACATTTCTGGTATCCGAGGAGGTCAGTTTTACAATTTCCTCACTCTAGAGCCTCCGAATGACATAGCATATTTACTGAAGAGTCCGCAAAATACATAACTCTTGAGGAGATGCTGACAACCAAGAGAGGTGGCGAGAATGAAAACTAGCAGTCCTTCAAGACTCGGGACAAGGAAGATGAAAAGAGGCACAAGGAGGAAGACAGATCCAAGAGGACGCGATGCGGCAGTAGGGCCGGATCGAACAAGGTAAAACCTGACAAAGTCAGCAACTACGTCAATTCAAAGTACCATGCCTACACCCCGCTCAACGCCAACCTGTCCAAGATCTTCTCCACCATTAAGAACTCAAGAGCGACCCAACAAAACGCAACAAGAACAAATATTGTTCTTATCACAAAGACCACAGTCATATTACTCAGGACTGCAAAAGCCTTAGAAATGAGATTGAGTACTGGGTCCAAAAGAGAAGGCTCAAGGAATTCGTGAGCTCCGATGAGAAGCAACCACGAGGGAAAGAAAAGGAAGAGCCTATACTAGAGGGCGAAGAATGGACCGTGAACTTTATCTATGTCTACACAATGCGTATGATGAACTGGAATGATCAAACCGGTCAAGAAAGATAGCAGTTCGAGAACTGCAAACAAGTTTCCACTGACGAGACCACCCTATCCAGCATGCCTGAATAGAGCATCTGATCGCATAACTAACATTCACAGAGCAAGACATGCAAGGAGTGCACTCTCCCCACAATGATGCCATGGTTATAACAATAGGGATAACAAAATGGGGTGTGATGAGATCACTAGTGAATATGGGAGCTCAGCCAAAGTCATGTTCTTGGAGACGCTCCGCAGGATGCAGCTAACGGAGAAAGAGCTGGAGTCGCACAAGTAGGTCATGATCGACTTCATTTGCACAGTGTTACCTGATCGGGAGCATCAGATTGCCCATGGTAGCAGGGGATCCGAACCTGATACAAATCCTAGTTATAGAATTCAACGTCATAGAAGCCCTCTTTACATACAACGTGATTCTGTGCAGGCTTTGGCTCCATCAGATAGGAGCAGTGGTCTCCACTCGACACTAATGCCTTAAGTATCCTGCCAATAAAAATTTGGGGACCATCAGGGGGGATCAATCAACAACGAGAGAATGCCACTACACGACAATGAAACAATTAGGCAAATAGCCATTACGACCCAAACCCTCTAAAGAAAGACCAACGGGCCAAAAACTTACTATTCGGAGAGCCTAAGTGGAGAGAGTATCATGTAAAACATTTAAAGAAGAATTATCAGTTAATGTATTCTCTTTAAAAATGATTCCATTTCACACTCAACTCTGCATATAAGAACAAGACTAATTTGGCTAGAGGACCAATATGACGCACAAAGACCGAGTCTAGTCCTAGTCAGGATGACAACAACTCGCTGCATAAGTGATCTAGTTCATATAAGGGACCAAGACAACGTATAACGGTTGAATGTAGTCCTAGTCAGGATGACAACAACTCGCCGCATAAGTGACCTAGTTCGTCTAAAGAACCAAGACGGCGCATAATGGTCGAGTCTAGTCCTAGTCAGGATGACGACAACTTGTTGCATAAGTGACCTAGTCCGTCTAAGAGGACCAAGATGGTACACAACGGTCGAGTCTAGTTCTAGTCAGAATGACAACGACTCGCTGCATAAGTGACCTAATATGTTTAAGAGAACTAAAACAACAACCGAGTTTAGTTGTAACACCCCTAAATTTCATAAAACTATTTTATTTTATTTTGAATTAAATAAAATAGGGGTACATTTAATTGAATGTGAATTTCGAAATTTTAGGGTTTATTTGGTGAGTTGAGAAGGTGGGTGTTTTCAGAAGTCCAGTGAGAGCGAATAGCCACCCACCCTATAAAGAGAAAACCCTCTTTTCTTTTCTTTCTCCTTCTTCTTTTCTCCTTCTTCCTTCATCTTTTCCTCTATGTTTTCTTCTTCGATGGAGGCTGAATCTGCACAGAAGGTTGGGAGACTTGTTTTGTATTGCAAGGGTGCAGACTGTCATTTATGAAAGATTGGTGGACGAAAACAGTGAAATGGAGAACACAACATAAAGAGCGAGCGAGAGAGAGAGCTGGAGTTCGAGAAAGAGAGAAAACCTAATCGAATCCTCCTATTGATCGATCATGGCGTTTTCGTCTCGTTTCTTGTCCAGACCCAAGCAGTTGTATGCTGGTGAGATCATTTCGCAAAAGATACATGCTGTTCCAGTTCGTTTCTTTGCCAAAGAAGCTGCTACTGCAGGTGTTGGCCTTAAAGGATGATGAGACGATAGCGTTGGCTGCCCAATCCTTTGCTATTTGCAATTTCTGTGAGTTTTCTTCATTCTTTCTCTTTTACTGTGAGTTTTCTTATTCCCTGTTTCTTGCAAAACCCTTGTTTCTTTACTGTTGAATCCTATATTTGCTGCTATGTTGATTAAATAGCTCTGAATGTGCGATTGAAAGTTTTGTGTTATTTGGTGTATATGTATATTACTTGTATGGAAATGACGGGTTTCATTTCAGGTAATCCAATTGTGAGATTTTAGACATGTTTGAGAATGAGGTTGCCTTATTTGTGGTGTTTTGTGCTGCAAACGCTTGATCTCCAATATTTTTGATCTGTTTGATGTGTGAGATTTTCCTAGCTTGTTGGGTTCATGTTTGGGGTCACCCATGTTTACCATTTTATTGATTGGGTGTGACTTTGTTTGGTTGGTGTTTGAATGGTTGATGAATATTAATGCATTGTGATAAATTTGGAGATTTGTATGCATATTGACTTGTTTATGCATTATGAAGATTTTGGATATTTGAATCAAGGAGTGACTTGATTGCCATATTGTTACATAGCATGATTAATGAATATGCTATGTTTTCCCCAAAAATGTGGGTGAATAGATTGTGAATCAATTCATGTATGACAAAATGTCATTGTGGAAGAATTCTGAATTATGAAAAATAAATGATATTGGTAAGCCTTGATTTCTGAAAATATAAACCACTTGGGCTTGTATCACTTAGAACTACCACATCTCTTTTGTTTATGATTTCCCCTCTCTTACTAGAGAAACTAAATGACCAGTGGGTCGTCTTGCGGAGTTGGGGCACCCATTTCTTACTAGAGAAACTAAAATAACCTTCGGGTTAGTCTTGCGGAAATGTGGTGGATTGTACGCCTAATATAGGCTTTGATATTTATCGGTCAAAAATGTGACGTGAGTTTATGCGCTAAATGTAGCCGATTAGCTTTTCAGGTTCAGAGACTTTTGAGCAGCGTTACGAGAGTTTCGCTAGTGGGGCTAGCGACGTCGGAATTTCATGGTTAGAGCTTTATTATAAATTTTAGTTTGTCCTATTTTTTCTAAACTATATTTTTGTCTTTGCTGCTAAATGTCTCTGTTGTTATTGAATTTCACGTCCCGAGTTTTGGGGAAAAGGATAATCCTACGTGGATTTTAGGATTTTCGTTTTTCTCGAAAATTGGGGCGTGACATTAGTTCTAGTCAGGATGACGATGACTTGCCGCATAATTGACCTAGGCTGTCTAAAAGGACCAACATGGCGAACAACAGCCGTGTCTAGTCCTAGTCAGGATGACGACGACTCGCCGCATAAATGACCTAGTCTGTCTAAAATGACCAACATGGCGCACATCGGCTGAGTCTAGTCCTAGTCAAGATGACGACAACTCACCGCATAAGTGACCTAGTCTATCTAAAAGGACCAACATAACACACAGTGGCCGAGTCTAGTCCTAGTCAGGATGACAACAACTTGCCACATAAGTGACCTAGTCCGCCTAAAGGACTAATATGGCGCACAACGAATGAGTCTAGTCCTATTCAGGATAATGACAACTCACCGCATACGTGACCTAGTCCGCCTAAGAGACCAAGATGGGCATAGCGGCCGAGTCTAGTCCTATTCAGGACAATGACAACTCGTCGCATAAGTGACATATTCCGACAACCTAACTCCTGTCTGGGAGTAGGTCCAACAGAGAAGTCTAGTCCATTCGGGCGGATACGGCTTCTCCATAGCTCAACTCCTCTTCAGGATTGAGCTCATATACTACAGAGAAGTCTAGTCCGTTTGGGCAGAGACGACCTTTCCATCAGGGTTGAGCTCATATGCTACAAAAATTTGGTTCGATCAGACAAAGAAGATTTCTTTACAACCTTACTCCTATTCAGGATTAGGCCCATTAGTGAAATATAGTCTTCTAGATCGAGACAACTTCTACATAGATTTAACTCATATGCGGGATAAAGCTTACATCACTATGAAAGTCGGATCCGCTAAGATAAAGGAGACTATTCGATAACGTAAAATCTTCTTAAAGATTAAGTTGGCATTATTACCAAGGTACAATACATTCAAATTAAAAAGGGCCCCAGGTCCACCAATGAAGTCTAGTCCTCTCGGATAGAGACGATGTCACCTCAGCTCAACTCCTCTTCAGGATTGAGCTAATATAAATTACAAAAATTTAGTCCGTTCGGACATAAATGATTTCTCCACAGCCTAACTCCTATTCAGGGTTAGGTCCACCAGTGAAGTCTAGCCAATTGGGCAGAGACGACTTCACCTCCGTTCAACTCTTCTTCAAGGTTGAGCCCTTATATATTACATAAATCTAGTATGTTCGGACATAGATGATTCCTTCGCAACCTAACTCCTATTCAGGATTAGGCCCATCATTGAAGTCTAGTTGTCTAGACTATCCACAAGCTTATCTCATCTGCGGTGTTAAGCTCACCAGCAGGGCTCTAGTTTAGAATAAGGGGACATGATTAGTTGAATCTAGTTCTAAAAGTTGGTGGCACATCAATCTATTTGGCCTAATCTAAACAAATATTAAAATGGCGAGTACGAGAGTTATAGCACAAACATAAGAAAAGGAAAGCAAAATTTTATATTGATAGAGTTTTCTTTTACAAAACACTGCTCATGCGGCAGGATCAAACGGAGTAGAGCTAGTGATAGTTTCTTGGACAATAGAGTCTGAAGCAGTTTTTTGAACAACTAGATCAGGAGCAACCTTTTGAACGACAAGGTCAGTGGAAAGCTTTGGAACATCAAGGTTGGCGACTGCATCTGCAATGCTCAGGCCGACTTCATGGCCACCCTGCAGAGAATAAGAAGAGTCATCCGCCTCCTCAAAGTGGGCAGCCTATTCTCATAATCTGCCAGTTTATGATTTGCCTCAACCTGGCTTGTGTACTCAGAATCCATTTTCTAGCTAAATTGGAAAATCTGTGTTTGAGAAGCCTCATGGAGGCCTCTCTAATGAACCACCTCACACGTTCACCTTCCAGGGTGCTCTGAATGTTAGCAGTAAATCTCAGAGCAGATGCCAGAGATCAACAAACACTGTCTGCTCAGCTACCGATTTGTCCCAACTCTCTTGAACTTCTACCAGCTCTGTCATCAAATCGACTTTAATAGTCATGGCTTCATCTAGACTCTCCTGGACTCTTTTTAACTGAGCTTCCAAGTCCGACTGAGAAGCCAACGCTTTGCTCAGGTTCTTCTAGGCTTCACCCAGCTAAGTTCCCATATTTGGTTGAGCAGCTAACTGCTTTTCCAGAGCTGTAACTGTTGCTTAGAGAACACCTTCTCTAGGGCATACATCCTATCCCACGTAGACTCTACTTCAGTACACATAATCACAACATAGGTCAAGTAAGTCATCCCCTTATCAGAAAACATGTACAGGGTTATGAACGAGTATAACGGAGAATCAAGTGACACCCAAAAAATTACTAACATACAAGCATCATGTGATTTTGCCTCTGATTGAGGTGATCCCCCACGGTTCCTTTCTCCAGTGGTACTTGGCCAACCGACTGATAAAACCACTTCTTTAGAAGCTAAGTGGAACTAATCCTATGATCCACCTCTTGGTGCCATGTATGCTGACGACTAGAGACGCAGTGGGTAGTGCTCGGAGCATGAAAGTTAACTTGGGCCTCAATATGGGGAGCCTCGGGATCAGGAACCAATCTCGCACCTCCTCTTACAACTTCTGAAGAAAGAGGAGACTCAACAACCTGTTTCCCCTAATCAATAGTAGATGATGGAACAACTAGGCAAAATTGAGGGTCCCGACTGGGAGATGGGGGCTTAGACAATAGCCCAATTTGCCGGCCAGGACTACATGCCAGGGATGACGAGCTTGAACCCTCCTTGCGGGCCTCCGGATCCATATAGAACGTTGCTCTCCAAGGCAGGCTTCTCCATTCCTGGGTTGTCAGCGACAAAAGCTCTTGGCAACTCCTCCCCATTGGTCATCAGAGCAAGAGGGGAGGGAGATGACTCCTTAGTAGACTATTCCATAGCCTTCTAAAGGGAACTGTCAGACTCAGTAGTCACCTCTTCCCTTTTACGGCTATGAGCCACAATCAAATAAAGGTCCATAAGATCCCTTCTTCAGGCATTCTGTGAGGCAACAGGAGCAGCCTGAACAACTCCCACCTTGATATTTTTGGACCGATGGAAGGGGGAAAACATCCAGAGCTTTCCTCTTGGATGGACTAGGCATCCTTACCATTTTCTTCTTCTGCAATATGGATGCTTGGACATTAGCACCAAAAGAAGAACCAACCAGAGCGGTTAGAGTCCGCCCCATACAACTAGTCTCACTGGAGAACAAAACACTCTGCCTGATATTTTCCTGTTGGAAAATATCTGAAATAGGCATCGACGACGCAACAAGGAAGTTCACTTTTTTCCTGCTCAGGAGAAAGAACAACAGGATTGTGCCCCCTAATTGAAGATAATTGACAAGTCAGACAACAACATGCACTATGCTAAAAGCAAAAAAAAGGGAGTACATGAAACTAACTTAGATCCCTGAAACTACGGATGATCAACTGACCATCATAGGTGAAATACACGGACTTCAAAGAAGTAAAAAAACAATATTGCTGCCAGTCTTTTGTGACAACTAAACTACCATCCAGGCAATAGGGCTTCAAGAGCTAGTAAACATCGTGCTTATTCATCCTGATAGAAGTCAGAGAATGAAGCAATTTAGTCGACAGATGGAGCCCAACATCTTTTTCTCTAATAAGAGTGGCGATCAATATCCTCCACTCGTTTGGCACCATTTGGGCCAGAACAATACCCTGATACGACAAAAAATGCCAAATGACATCAGAAACAGGGAAGCGTGGGCCATCCTTGAGCATGGCCTTGTATAGACAAACGTACCCCTCCCTTGAAATAGTTTGGGACTCGCCTTTCGCAAATAGAGACAACCTCAAATCATCAGAAATTTGAAATCGTCGACGGAGATCGACCATATCCTCCTTTGATGTCAACGACCCCCTAAAGAAGTCAAGGCAAGCCGCAGGTTGTTCATGTGAGAAATGTAGTCACACAAACATGATTTAATGAAGGTTTGCACTTGATTAGACTGGGGAGGTTAAAAATAAAGATTAGAAGAAAGCTTTGGAAGGTAAAATAATCAAATTCCCCCAAGGCAGGCTTATATAAGCTTGGAGTATGGGAGATGTGAGATTTGAATCTTGAAAACATGCATTTCAAACATTGTTAAATATGTCAAAACTCATTTAAAGCACAAGTTTGAGCACGAATAAATTGTTTTGGCAGCATGTCGGGTTCTAAGTGTGCATGCGAGTTTAATTGGTTGATTACAAATCTTTTTATTTTTTTTTTATTTTATATATATAAAACATGTTGAGAATACACTTATACGAGAAAATTTCGTGAAGTAGCTTACTTTGAAAATATTGGAAAAGCTTGAGGTGCTTAGTAAAAATCTTACAAAGTTGTAGGACTAAAACATAAATATGGGATATGATTGCCACCTCATGCTATTTAAGCAACACATAGCAAGGAGTCCCTTACTTTCATCCTCTTGATTTTACAAGCAAAGAGATTCCAAAAAGAAAGAGTTACAACAATTCTCTTGAAGAAACTTGGCTGAGTTTTGAAGGAATCCTCAATTAGGTACTCGTTTATAATTTTTGAACTATAAGCTTTGATTAAGGTATGAGTTTGTTTGATGTTGTGTAAGATCAGGTAAATTAGGGTTTGATGTTGTCTAAGATCAGGGAAATTAGGATTATCATGTTGTTTAGAATCACATTGAATTAGGTTGATGGTATGGAGAGTTGTATAGATGATTCGATGTTTATATGGATGTATATGCAAATTTTGACTGATTTTCATACTATTACGAAAATTGGCGTGATCGGTTGTACGCAACTCCATATTACAAACGGTTTGTTGGGTTGGAAACTAGAGACATAGTCTAATTCCCTATATTCAGGTCTCACCATCAGTTTCAATCAGACCTATATACTGTCCTGAATTTTTAGCAATTCTATGTTGGATTGTGTTGAATGGATCTCCCTCCACAGTTTCAATCAGACCTTTATAATAAATGGTTTTGAAGCTAATGATGTCTACTTATGAACGCAACTGAAATTAATTGTGAAATTCAAAGTGTAGTATCAGTTATAGCATATAGAATAAGAGGTGGTTAGTACCCATGATTCAGGTTATGTTAGGAAGGGAGGGGTTGTCTATGAGTTTTGAACTTCACAAGGAAGTATGGTTACTCTTTTATTGTGTCCATGCATTCATTTATTTCATGAGCATGTGTTTTACATATTCTACAAGTAAATGTGTGATTCATGTTGAGCTTGAGCCTATGTCATTTAATTTAGATTTAGAGAAGGCTCCGACTACATCTCAAACACCTAGAGAGTAGAGTGTAGATTGAGTAAGGCATCAACTTGTTTAATGTGAGTATAAATGTCATATATTTGAGAACTAATATTCACTTATTTGTTGTGAAATGAATTGTTATGTTGTCGTCTCACATTCCAGGCGTTAAAAGTGGAATGGTTATTTGTTATGTTATCGTCTCACACAGTGTTGTTAAGGCGGACGCCTAGGCGCGCCTCAAGGCGGTTTGGCAAAAGAGCGCCTCAAAATGGGGCGAGGCGGAGCGGTAAAGTAAGGCGTCCGCTTCGGTCCGCTTCATCCCGCCTCACGCCTCAGACTCGGACCGCCTCAGGCGTTTTAGACCTCAAAACTCAAATAA
The DNA here is from genome assembly GCA_963556465.1 of Berberis vulgaris. Classification (NCBI taxonomy): domain Eukaryota; kingdom Viridiplantae; phylum Streptophyta; class Magnoliopsida; order Ranunculales; family Berberidaceae; genus Berberis; species Berberis vulgaris. The sequence goes on from OY747130.1 coordinate 71,341,395, forward strand.
AGCCCAAAACCCAAAATGGCCAAAAGCCCAACTGTTTGGGATAGGGTTAATTTACAGGGGTCGAGAAGATATGGCTTGGCTTCTCATTGCTTACTTCAACTCAACGCCTCTTCTTCTTCTTCTCCTTCAAATCAGCAAATCAGGTATGTTTTCTTCCTTTCTTCTTCTTCTAATCTTCTTCCTCTTCTTCTAATCTTCTTCCCTCTTCCAATATGTTGCGTTTTTTTTTTCTATGATCTGTTCGCGAGGCCGACTGCTGCGTTTTTTTTTGTTGTTCTTCTTCTTCTAATCTTCTTCCTCTTCTTCAAAACCCCAAATCAAATTCCATTCCTTTTTCTTTACTTAAAATGCAAAACAAAAATCAAACTTTCAAACCCCAAAACAGCAAAATCATTCAAAGCTAATCCATTACACAAAAAAAATACAAAAACACAACACTAATCCTTGAATGGGGTTTGAGTTAATTTAGAATTAGAATCAAAGAAACCCAAGTTTCGAAATAATAAATAACCCCCACAAACAGCAAAATCTGTTTCGTTTGTTTGTTTCAGAGTGAATTCATGAAGTAGGAACAAAACAGGAGTTATTTGCTTGCTCTGTGCCCGGTTTCCTCTGTTTTTGTACAAAAAATAATAATAATAAAGATTGGAACTTTGAATTGGTTTGGCTTTGCCTTCGGATTTGGTCTTCCTGTAAGCTGTAAATTGTAAATTGTGATGGATGAGTCATGCACTTTGGAGCTGTAAATTGTAAATTGTGATGTTTGCTTTGATTTGAAGGAAATAAATGCTACTTTGAAATGTTTGTACAATTGCTTCATTTTGAAGAGTTTTGACGTCATGCATTTTTGCACTATATTTGGAGATAAGATTCATAAGAATACTTTCAACGTACTTCATTTAGTAAGAATAGACAGACTTCATTTAGTAAGAAAAATTAATAGACTTTATTCAATATATAAGGTCATGCTGCCTTCTTTTGCCTGCACATTTGCTACCATTTTTTCGAACTGCTTTCTTTTCTTGCTTTCATTTTTTTGGATTTTCCCTTCATCTACTTTCTTTACTTTATGATTGTCACCATCTGTTTTCGGAAGTTCATTGAATTCCAGCTAGAGCTCGTGAATAAACTCTAGGATGTACCTGCAGAAACCAAATCAGTAAGATCAGTAAAATTTTTATTTCAGTTATTTTTCTATTATGTTTGAAGTTTTCATACAAGTTTATGTTTTTGTAACCAATAGTTCTTTATTTGGTAATTGCCATGTGAATATGTAATAATGTAATTATGCAGCTTTAAGTACTTGAAATGGACGACGAATCAAACAAAGATATTGGATGGCGATATGGTCGATTAGAAAACCCACTCAACAGAAACAACGTTGTTTGTGCATTCTGTGAGAAGGTTACAAGGGGTGGAATATATAAGCACAAACAACATTTGGCTGAAGGAATTGTAGAAAATGAAGATAAGGATTTGGGTATTGAAGAGGAAGAAGAGTGAAATAATGAGAAATGAGAAGTTGGTGACTTTGTGAACTAGTTTGTAATATGCTTTGATGTTTTTATTGTTTGTTTATTTTTTAGTGATTTTGTAAATGTTGGCATGTGAAGTACACTTATGTAGTGTATCTTTTTCTATGTTATGCAACTTTATTATCTTTCCATTTCAATTCTAAATAGTTATATGACTTTTTGTACATATTGGCTTATGCAAGTTACTTATCTAAATATGTTTCAATTTATTATAATAAATTTTTTTTAAAAAAATGATAAAGACCGCCTCAGTGAAGTGAGGCGTCCGCCTCGGCTCTGAGGCGTTTTCAGGCTCATCCGCCTCCCCGTCGCCTCGACGCCTTAACTACAATGGTCTCACATTCCATACGTTAAAAGTGGAATGATTATTTGTTGTATTATCGTCTCACATTCCAGACGTTAAAAGCGGAATGATGATTAGTATATGTATATTTGTAGCATTGAATTTTGAATTATAAATTGCGTTAGTCGTTTTCTTGTGTATGACTTTATAATACTCACTGAGTTTGTGGATAGCTCACCCACCTCATGATTTCATTTTTAGTTCTTCAACTAGAGGCGGTTCACTTTACAGCTAAAGTCTCTAGAGAGGTCAAGTTTTGTGTCTTATGTTTCTTTAGTTTGTATCAATGGCTTGTATGTTTTGTGTAAATATTGTGAGTTGTAAATTAGGAAAATCTTCCAATTGTTTTTGGATCAAAACTGATGTTGTTTGAGCAAGTATTGCATCTCATGTAAATAGTGTAATTTCATTTTCTAGATGTTATTTTCAAGTCATATTGATTGAAGTATTGTTGTTGCTATCACATCACATTCTGGAGGCGGGTCCCACTCGACCACTTGGGATGAGTCGTTACAATTTCGGTATCAGTGCTAGATTCTGTAGACTGGTCGAGTCAAGTTGTATAAGTGGACCTTCGAGTATTTATGAGTATATTAGTCTTGATATCAGGTTTTGAATGGAATTGCATATTTGTTTTACCAAATTTTATTGGCAGAGTTTCTTAATTGATTGAATTGAGCGTATGGAAGACGAAACATCATTTGTTCCTAATATGGAAGGAGAACAAGTTCCTGAAGAACCAAATGATGATCGAATTAGGCGGTTGGAGGATGCACTAACAAGGTTGGCAGAGAATCAGGCTAGATTCTTTGAGTTGCAGAGTACCCAACCATTTGCACATGTAGCACCACCTACAACCCCAATCCCAGTAGTTGCACCTACTGAGGTAGGCGTGTTGATTGGAAAAATTAAAAAAGATAGATCCACCTAAATTTACAGGAACAAATGAAGAAGTGGAAGCGGATGATTGGCTAAAGAGGATTAAACAGATATTTGATGTCATGGAAGTAAGAGAGGAACAAAAAGTGAAGTTGGCTACTTTTATGTTTACTAGTTAGGCACTTCATTGGTGGGAGACCACTGAGAGATCATTAACTATTCCATCAGATGATGCCCCAGCTCCAGTAATTCCTCCTATGGTAACATGGGTACAATTTCTTAAGGCTTTTGATGAGAAATACTTTTCTGTTTCATATCAACGTGAAAAGCACAAGGAATTTGTACTATTGAGGCAAGAAAAAAAATGTCTGTTTTAGAATATGAAGCAAAATTCCATGCTCTGTTTCATTTTGCACCTAAGTTAGTAGACTCAGAGCAAAGTAAATGTGAGAAGTTTGAGATGGGGCTAAATTGTGCTATTAGACAATGAATTTCTATCTTCCAGTGTGACAAGTTTGCACAGTTGATTGATAAGGCGAAGGTAGCTGAAGGGATGTGATAGAAGCGGCTGGAAAGAGGGAACAATTTAAGAAGGCACGCTCTGACATTTCACAGTCAACAACTTCTAAATTTTCAAGTGGGAGAGGGAAGGGTTCCTAATCAAATAAAATGTCTACTCCACAACAGGTGAGACTTTCATCAGATAAAGGGCATGGTTCTTCTAGTCAGAAAAGAAGCTTTTCAAAACAATAGTTTGAACCTCAAGGGAGAGGTTTTAGTTTTTCACTTGTGGACAACAAGGTCACTTAAAATGGGCATGTCTAGAAAATAAAGCTCCAACATCATCAGTTGGAAGTGCACCTATTAGAGGAAGTGGTATGACTAGTACTTCTCGGGGTAGAAGTACCAGTTCCACATCGAGACCAACAACTCAGGGTAGGGTTTTTGCGATGACACAACAGGATGCCCAAGCTACTCCATAGGTAGTAACAAGTATGCTCTCTATTATGGGTAGAGATGCAAATGTTCTCATAGATACTGGTTCTACACATTCATGTATATCATTAGCATTTGCAATGCATATAGATCGAATTCCTACTCCATTAAATCATCTTATGTTCATATCTACTCCTGTTAGTGAGGTAGTGACGACTCATATCATTTATATAAATTGTATTCTCAAATTGGGAGGCAATAAATTATTGGTTGATTTATTGCCTGTATTTATACATGATTTTGATGTGATTCTAGGGATGGATTGGTTGTCTTCCTATCATGTGTCTATTGATTGTTTTCGTAAGGAAGTCATGTTTCAGATACCAGGGGAATCACCATTTAGTTTCAGTGGGGAACGTAGTATTACTCCAAGTTGTCTTATTTCTGCTATGAAAGCAAGAAAATTATTGAAGAAATGATGTCAGGGTTACTTAGCACATATTGTAGACACTATGGCCAAGGGTGTGCAGTTGGCAGAGATACCTTTTGTATGTGAATTTCCTGATGCGTTTTCAGATGAGTTGCCTGGTCTACCAATAGACAGAGATATTGAGTTTACCATTGAATTGTTTCCAGGTACACAACCTATTTCCATTGCACCTTATCAGATGGCTCCTCTGGAATTAAAGAAATTAAAAATTCAGTTACAAAACTTACTTGATAAGGGATTTATCATACCTAGTGTTTCACTATGGGGAGCTCCAGTATTATTTGTAAAGAAGAAAGATGGCACTATGAGGTTGTGTATTGATTATCGACAACTCAATAGGGTAACTGTTAGAAACATGTATCCCTTACCTCGTATCGATTATTTTTTTGATCTTAGATCTGGATACCATCAGTTGAAAGTTAAAAATAGTGATGTTCCTCAGACTGTTTTTCTTACAAGATATGTCCACTATGAGTTCTTGGTAATGCCTTTTGGTGTGACCAATGCTCCCGCAGCTTTCATGGACTTGATGAATCAAGTATTTCGAGCTTATCTTGATTCCTTTGTGATAGTATTCATTGATGATATTTTAATTTATTCACGAGGTGAAGAGCAACATAAGGATCATTTGTCCACTGTATTGCAGACTTTGAGAAAAGAACATTTATATGGTAAGCTAACTAAGTTTGAATTTTGGCTAGATAGAGTTGTATTCTTGGGGAATTTAATTTCAGGAGATGGCATTTTGTTGACCCTAAGAAGATTGAAGCTGTTGTGAACTGGGAGAGGCCAATGAATATTACTTAAATTCGAAGCTTCTTGGGTCTAGCTGGGTATTATAGTCGTTTTATCCAAGATTTTTCTTCTGTTGTTATGCCTTTGACGCGGCTAACTAGGAAAGGGGTAAGGTTTGAATGGATAGATGAGTGTGAACAAAGTTTCGAAGAATTAAATAGCAGATTGGTCTCGACACTTGTGTTAGCCATTCCTTCTGGACATGGAAGTTTCGTGATTTATAGTGATGCATCTCTTCATGGTTTAGGATGTGTAGTGATGCAACATGGGAGGGTTATCGCTTATGCATCCATACAATTCAAAACTCATGAGCGTAATTATCCTACACATGATCTTGAGTTGGCTGCTATTATCTTTGCATTGTAAATATGGAGACATTATCTATATGGTGAGACATTTGAAATTTATATTGATCATAAGAGTTTGAAATATATATTCACATAGAAAGAATTGAATATGAGACAGCGACGATGGATGGAGTTGATTTAAGACTATGATTGTACAATTCACTATCATCTAGGAAAAACTAATGTAGTAGTTGATGCTTTGAGTAGAAAGTCGTCGAGAAGTTTAGCACACATCCGAGCTATTCGAATGAACCTATTTGTAGATTTGAGATCTCTGAGAGTTGATATGGCAGTAAGAAATGACACAACTTTATTGGTTACACTTACTTTGAGGCCAATGCTAGTTGAGAAAATTCAAAAGGCTCATAGTTCCGATCAACAACTACTTAAGATCAAGGATGAAGTGAAAAATGGCTGCCAATCAAATTTTATTGTTAGAAATGACGGTATACTGATGTTTGAGACTCGGTTATGTATTCTGAATGATGATAATTTGAAAAGAGAAATTCTGGAGGAAGCTTATAGTTCATCTTATGCTATGCACCCAGGTAGTACCAAGATGTATCGTGATTTACGTGAGCACTATTGGTGGATGGGAATGAAAAGAGAAATAACCAAATTTGTGTCAAAATGTTTGATTTGCCAACAAGTTAAGGCCGAGCACCAACGCCCTGTAGGTTTACTACCTCTACCTATTCCTGAATGGAAATGGGAACATGTTACAATGGATTTTATATCCGGTTTACCTCGCACTCATACAAGACATGATTCTATTTGGGTGATAGTTGAAAGACTTACCAAGTCAGCTCATTTCATTCCAGTAAATACTACTTTCAGTCTTAGTAAATTGGCATAAAACTAAGTTGATGAGATTGTTAGATTGCACGGTGCACCTGTTTCAATTGTTTTGGATAGATATTCAAGATTTACGTTTAGATTTTGGCCTAGCTTACAAGAAGCCATGGGAACTTCTCAGAAATTCAGTACAACATTTCATCCTCAGATTGATGGTCAATCAGAACGTACCATTCAGACCCTTGAAGATATGTTACGAGCATGTGTATTGGAATTTCAAGGCAGTTGGGATGTCCACCTACCACTAATAGAATTTTCTTTTACTAACAGCTATCAAGCTAGTACTGACATGGCTCCTTATGAAGATTTATATGGTAGATGGTGCTGAAACTTCTGTGTGTTGGACTGAACTTAGGGAAAGGAAATTGGTAGGCCCAGAGATCGTTCAAGCAACTACTGATAAGATAGGATGATTCAAGAAAAATTGAAGATAATGGAAAGCAGACAAAAGAGTTATACTTATAATAGAATAAGGGACTTAGAGTTTGACAAAGGTGATTTAGTTTTCTTACAAGTATCTCCATGGAAGGGTGTTATGAGATTCAGAAAGAAATGGAAGCTAAGTACTCGTTACATTGGACCATTTGAGATAACGAAATGTGTGGGTCTTACAGCTTATTGATTGACGCTACCCCTGAGCTTGGCACAACTCCATGATGTTTTCCATGTTTCTATGCTCCGAAAGTATATACCAGACCGATCACATGTGTTAACAACTCAACCTATAGAATCAAAAAGAGATCTTTCGTATGTTGAAGAGTCGGTACAAATTTTAGATCAAGGAGAGCAAGTACTGCGTAACAAAACCATTTCACTGGTTAAGGTATTGTGGCGAAGTCATTCAATTGAAGAAGCAACGTGAGAAAGTGAAGATAGTATGAGGAAACAATATCCTCATTTATTTCAGTCAGGTAAGTAAATTTCGGGGACAAAATTCTAATTTGGAGGGAATAGTTGTGAGATTTGAATCTTGAAAACATGCATTTCATACATTGTTAAATATGTCAAAACTCATTTAGAGCACAAGTTTGTGCACAAGTAAATTGTTTTGGCAGCATGTCGGGTTCTAAGTGTGCGTGCGAGTTTAATTGGTTGATTACAAATCTATTTTGTTTATAATAGATGTTGAGAACACATTAATACGAGAAAATTTTGTCAAGTATCTCACTTAGAAAATATTGGAAAAGCTTGAGGTGCTTAGTGAAAATCTTACGAAGTTGTAGGACTAAAACATAAATATGGGATAAGATTGCCACGTCAAGCTATTTTAGCAACACATGGCAATGAATCCCTTACCTTCATCCTCTTGATTTTACAAGCAAAGATCTCCCAAAGAGAAAAAGTTACAACAATTCTCTTGAAGAAACTTGGCTGAGTTTGGAAGGGATCATCAATTAGGTACTTTTTTATGCTTAATTTTTGAATTGTAAACTTTGCTTAAGGTATGAGTTTGTTTGATGTTGTGTAAGATCGGGTAAATTAAGGTTTGATGTTGTCTAAGATAAGAGAAATTAGGGTTATCATGTTTTTTAGAATCATATCGAATTAGGTTGATGGGGATGGAGAGTTGTATAGATGATTCGATGTTTATATAGATGTATATGCAAATTCGGACTGATTTGCATACTGTCTACAAAAATTGGCGTGATCTGTTGTACACAACTCCAAATTACAAACGGTTTGTTGGGTTGGAAACTAGAGACATATAGATTTAAATGGACATAAATTTCGAAGTCTAATTCCCTATATTCAGGTCTCACTATCAGTTTCAATCAGACCTATATATTGTGTCCTATCCTGAATTTTCAGCAATTCTGGGTTGGATTGTGTTGAATGGATCTCCCTCCATAGGGACCCAATTTAAGCATATAATATATGGTTTCGAAGCTAGTGATGTCTACTTTTGAACATAACTGAGATTATTGTGAAATTCAAGGTGTAGTATCAATTATAGCATATAGAATAAGAGGTGGTTAGAACCCATGATTCAGGTTATGTTAGGAAGGGAGGGGTTGTCTATGAGTTTTGAGTTTCACACGGAAGCATGGTTACTCTTTTATCGTGTCCATGCATTCATTTACTTCATGAGCACGTGTCTTACATATTCTATAAGTAAATGTGTGATTCATGTTGAGCTTGAGCCTATTTCATTTCATTTAGATTCAAAGAAGGCTTCGACTGCATCTCAAACACCTAGAGAGTAGAGTGCAGATCGAGTAAGATATCAGTTTGTTTAATGTGAGTATAATTGTCAGATATTTGAGTACTAATATTCATTTATTTGTTGTGGAATAAATTGTTATGTTGTCGTTTCACATTTCAGACGTTAAAAGGGGAATGGTTATTTGTTATGTTATCGTCTCACATTCCAGACGTTAAAAGTTGAATGGTTATTTGTTATGTTATCGTCTCACATTCCAAACGTTAAAAGTGGAATGGTAGATGTCATAGTATCGTCTCACATTCCAGACGTTAAAAGCGAAATGGTAGATGTTATAGTATGTTTGTAGCATTGAAATTTGAATTATAAATTGTGTTAGTCGTTTTCTCGTGTACGACTTTATAATACTCACTGAGCTTGTGGATAGCTCACCCATCTCATGATTTCATTTTCAGGTCTTCTGCTAGAGGTGGTCCATTATACAGCTAGAGTCTTTTAGAGGGGTCGAGTTTTGTGTCTTATGTTTCCTTAGCTTGTATCAATGCCATGTATGTTTTGTGTAAATATTGTGACTTGTAAATTAGGGAAATCTTTCCTTTGTTTTTAGATCAAAACTGATGTTGTTTGAGCAAGTGTTGCATCTCATGTAAATAGTGTAATTTCATTTTCTAGTTGTTATTTTCAAGTCATATTGATTGAAGTTTTGTTGTTGCTATCACGTCACATTCTGAAGGTAGGTCCCACTTGACCACCTAAAATGATGCGTGATAGGAGAGGTAATCACCTAACCGCTGCACAGGCATTTACTGCAGCGCATAAATAAAAAATGCGCCAAAATATGTTATCATGGCATCACAGTGACCCCTACGCACAGTCAGTTAGTGGCCATATACGCAACCCCACTAATTAGGGGTGTGACTAATGAGACAATAAACCGTCATCTGGTCGCAACAATACACGTGGCACATGTCAATTCTAATATGGAAAGGCCTTAGTCCAGTCCAAAACAGGCCCAAGTCAGTTCCAACCCAGGCTCAGCCTAATCACTATTTAGCCCATAAGCCAGACGCCCAACCCAGATTACTCGAGCTCAGCATGGCTGTGAATTTTGGAGCTTGACCCAGGACAATAAGGCCCGAACACATATCTTTGGGCTGTAACAAACACAAGATCCATTCGCGCAACTTTTGGTCCAATCAAGTATATTGTCCTAAAAAGAGCCAAGTGCCAAAGGGGACTCAATCATGGACGGGTAAGATCTTGAGCGAGATTTCCTCCCTCCATCATGCCCTCGACGATAGAGTTGGTAAATGAGTGAAATACTGTAATACCTGTGTTTAAAAAAAAAGATTGGTCACTGTGAGACCCTTGTGTGGGCGGACCTGAGGGTGAGGGTGAGGATTGGAGCCCAATAGGCCCAACAGGCTTGTGGATCCCAAGAGGGGTTGGACTAGCTACCAAGGGGAGATCATAGTCCCACATCGCCTGGGTGCGGGATGGTGATGTGCTATATATGTGTGAGGTTGGATCCCCATAGTAAGAGGCCTTTTAAAGCCGTGCGGGCCGGTTGGGCCCAAAGCGGACAATATCTTACTGTGCGGATCGGGTCATTACAGAATGGTATCAGAGCCTGACCCAGCCGAAAGTGTGCCACGTGGAGGTGGCCCCTCGGGCAACGTGGACGTTGTGCCTGTGTGGCCAACGAGGACGTTGGGCCTTAAGGGGAGTGGACTGTGAGACCCTTGTGTGGGCGGATCTGAGGGGGAGGGTGAGGGTTGGAGCCCAATAGGCCTAACAGGCATGTGGATCCCAAGAGGGGTTGGACAAGCTACCAAGGAGAGATCATAGTCCCACATCGCCTGGGTGCGGGATGGTGATGTGCTATATATGTGCAAGGTTGGATCCCCATAGTAAGAGGCCTTTTAAAGCCGTGCGGGCCGGTTGGGCCCAAAGCGAACAATATCTTACTATGCGGATTGGGTCGTTACAAATACTCCCTATATAAGGTGAACAAAAGGGATGAGAAAAGTACACACATGCAACCCCAATTTTAATCAGTCTATATACATCATTGCTTAGTCACCTGATTTTATCATCGGATTGCCTTCGGCCACCACAATGGTGGTCCTTGGTTCACCGATGTTCATTTTGTAGGCCGAAAATTGATAGGGACGGATTTGGACGCATCAACAATAAAGTTTAAAAAAAGAACAATATTGAAATTGAGGCAGGGAAGGGCTATGATTTTTTTTTCCAGACGCAAGTTGGGGAAGAATAAAGTTGGATGGAAGACAAATTACAAAGATGTAAGAGCTAGTGTAGGACACGTTTGTAATATTCAACAGCTCAACATTTTGGCTTGACGGCTTGGATTGGACTTTGGCTTTAATCATTTAATTACATTTCATGTCAGCATGATCTAGACCGTTGATATGTGTCATCTCATAAAGCCTTGTAAGGAAAACCGGCTCGATTATTTATTTCTAAAATAATTCCTTAGTCTGGTATCAATGAATAAATGTTAACAAGATTTAGCCTATGTAGTACGAGCTCAGTGGTACTGCCTGTGGCGGATGAAATCACAGGTCCAGGCTTCAAACCCTGCCAGTGGCATTTGGGGTGGGAGGGTTAAAGAATAAAAAAAATGTTAGCAAGATTTGTATTGAGAAATAGAATTAGGAAATGGATTATGGTTGTATTTGAGCTATGTTTAGTTGTGCCTCAAAACCCCATGAAGGGTAAAAGATTAGCTAATTTTCTTGTTGATCATCCTAGCACAAATAATGACAAACTAGAAATAGACATTGGGTTCATTACAATCACACCATGGAAACTATGGTTTGATCGATCTAGAACAAGTAATGTTGTCAGTCTTGGTGCCAATAATAGTTGCTAGAAAGATTAACATCGGACTTAGATTGTGAAAATTTCACTAATGCATGCTGAACGTGAAACATTATTTGCTTGGTTAAAAATATTATTCATATTACTGATGCACTATTTTACTAGTACACAACTTAATACCTGTTTTGTAGTCATAGTAAAGAACAAATAGTAATCATTCTAAACCGAGGATCAGAAGGCTCGCTAACTAACACTAAAGGTAACTAAAAGAAAACTAACAAACTAAATAAGAATTGTTGGGGGATTGGATTTTTCTAAATTTAAACTAAGAAAATTACTGTAAGACTAATAAAAAAAATTAAGAGAAGTAGATGATGAGAATAGCTAAGGGTTTTATCTCCAAACACCAAACATATGCTCATGAACTAAAATCTAATAATTCCTTTACTAACTTGTGAATGACACTCAAGATTAACCGTGACACACTTACTTTAACCTTTTTATTTTTCCAAATTCGTTGAATTAAAATCATTGTCACATTCAAACTATTCTTTTCATGCTATCTAATAAGAAATTGCAAGTTAGATAAACAATCCAAGATCATTAAGTTCTATGGAAAAATATGAACGTTGACTAGGCAATTACAAGTATGAACAACATTTTGTTCTTAACCTAGGTTTTTACTTAACCTTACCAATGTTGTTTGGTATTTACTACTTATGAATATAGAATTATAATGATTAAGTGAAACTCTCCTATACTCTACCACCAAATCCTAGCATGCTTACTGAGTTGGTCACCTTAACAAACATACAAAGATAAATTCTCTATAAAGCAGTTAAACAAAACACATTCACTAACTAACAAGGAAAGATTGAATTCAATTAATTCATAAAACACATGTTTGGGGCTTCAAATCCACCCTAGCTAAAAAGGGTTTAGCTCGACGTAATAATCATGTTTGAACAATAATCCATAGTTAAATATCCAACTAAAAATAAGAAAAAGTGAGTGAAAGAAATAGAACATTAATTGTCACCACCAGTGTGGTGGTGGAAAAAAACTCTGTGGGTGCAAAATAGTGCGTGGGAGGTATGAAATCCTCTTCATTCTTCTTCGATCTCTGATCTACTCTTGTTGGTTGTGTTAGTGTTGCGGTAAGAGAAATGAAATAGGGCGAGAGGTTATTGCTATAGAGGCAATGACCTCTCTGATTAGCGACGAACATACATATATAGATGGATGACGTTGGATGGCTAGTTGCGATCAGTTGTGAAGGTGATAGAGGGATGGACGGTGACTGTTTAGGACGATGGAAATGAGAGGGCTGATGGAGGCAATGTTTATGTGTGAAGAGTCTGATGGAGATAATGGAAGAGGGCGTGCGAGAAATCTGTGCATGAAGAGAAAAGGTGGCGATCAGAGAGAGGGGTTGATGGTGGTGATGTATGATGGTGATAGCGGTTTGTTGTGTGTGAGGAAAATGGTTGTATGTGCAATGGAGTCTATGTGGTGTTTGTCGATCAGTGGAGGGAGGTGTTGATTGTGAGAGGTGGCTGAGAAATAAGGCAACGATGAATGGAAGAAGGTGTGATCCGTGACGATGTGCATACATGAAGGTCTGAAAGAGATGATTGTGTTGTGTATGGAGCAGATGAAAAAGACGATGGCTGTGTGTTGCGAATAGGGTGATATCTCAAGAGTAGGTATTGTTCCATTTATAGACGTTTTCACTAGGTTTCCTTCTTTCCGTAGTTTCCTTTTGCAATAAGTCTTCCTAGCTCAAAACAATTTGCACCTTTTAGCTTCTATTTTGGAAACCCACAAAAATAAAAATAAAAACAAAAACAAAAACAAAAACAAAAACAAAAACAAAAACAAAAACAAAAACAAAAACAAAAACAAAAACAAAAACAAAAACATGAATTACTACAAAAATAACACACAATAGCTAAGCAATAAAATTGCATAAATATGTTCTTATCAAATCCCCCCACATTTATCTTTTGCTAGTCCTCGAGCAAATCAAAGAAACAAAAATAAAAGACTCAATGACTTAGCATAAACTTTCCAACGTTTGTCTCAAATATTTTCAACGGACCATGACATGATAAGATTATTTACAAACACAAGATAGAATCCACATCACTTAAAAACTAATACACATTTCTTGCAATGATATAAAAATTCACAATTAAATCAATCCATGCGATAGTTGAAACTCAAACACATGCCAAAAAGAGTTAACCCAAAAATTTCACTGGATGCATTTTTTTTTTGTCATTAATTGCTTGGTAAAATCACTTTTCCTATTCTACTTATATGTGATAGGATTGATGTAAAAGAGAAACAAATGACTCACATATGATATAACAAGAAAGAAGGGCATTTTCTGACATGTTTATTTATTTTTTCCAAATATATGATCTCATGGAAGGAATGCTACTACTTAAATGCAAAAACTAGTGATACCATATGATCATACCTCATTCGAATCTCCACGTCGTGACATTGCACAACACACTCAATCAAAAGATCTTAATTCAGGTTGTAATGGGACCAAGGGGTCAAGGGAAGAAAAAACGGATAAGGAAATTTCAAAAGGCTTAAACAAATGGTGAAAACATGCAATAAGATTAGAGACATTAGCAAGGAATCACATGATCAAGACATACAATGTAAATGCAACACTGTTACATCAGCTCATGTAGGAAAGGGAAGAGGTGGCCTACTAATAATGAAGAGTTTCGACAATTATTTTGTATCTACTGAAAATGAAAAGAACATGACTATTTATTTAGTACTGAAATACTGAATGAGTATAGACAATGGTTTGTATCCCTTCTGTAATTTTGTACCAATCTTTTATTGTGTTTTTTTTGGCAATTCTTTCTTCTTGAACTATCTACCATAAAGGTCTTCCCCCCACAATTATTTTTCAACATACCTTGAACCACAATAAAGTATCTGCAAATCAAACTATGCTTCACTCTTCTGATTAGATTGGGTATGGAAAATGAGGGTAATGAAACAAAAGGCTTAATAACAAGCTCAACGAGGGTTAACCTATAGGAAATTGATTATTGACATATGTTTATTTGGCAATGGTGGAAACTAGGTGCTTTTATCATGTCAAACATGTAGTGCAGTTTAATATAACGCTTTGAACAAAATTAGTACAAATTCTAGTATTTAGTTCTAAATTATGAATGCAATCCAAGTAGCAACCAAGGCAAACAAAAATGAGATCACGCAACGAATTATTATTGGCAAAAGAAATAAAAGATGAACTAACTAAAAACCCACAAAATCAAAGGAACAATAGGCTCAAAACTCACACGAGTTATACTGAGTGAAAAATAATTAAGCATGCTATGAGTACCAATTACTCATTTGATTACATGTGAATTCGCACATAATAACCATGAATAAGCATTAACCAAATAATAATGTCAGACCTAAAATCTTGCGTGTAAATCATATTAAAGTCATGCAATCAAAAACCAAATCTCATAATTGTATTGGAAGATATCATTTTTTAATGGACTGACACATTTTTCAATTAAAAAAATAGCAACGTTGTTCCCCCATACTTAAACCTAACATTGTCCTCAGTGTTGACATATTAGAGCACATTCAATGAAAAATTTAAAATAGGAAAAACAAACAACAAACAAACAAAAGCAAAAATAACGAAAATGAAATAAGGGGATAGAGAAAACAAATATGTTTGGGTTGCCTTCCAAGAAGCGCTCATTTTAACGACGTGTAGCCGATCGTATATCTAATTAATCCTCAGAATAAGTGGGAACATGGAGTGATACGTCCTCCACATCATGCTTCAAAAATGACTTATATTAGAGCTTAAGTCGATGCCCATTCACCTTGAACTCCTTACCAGTTGTGAAACTCTTAACCTAAATGGCACCATGAAGAAAAATATTAGTAACGATGAAATGACCAACCCATCTAAAACGTAACTTACCAGGAAATAATTTAGGATGTGACTAAAAAAGCAAGACTTTTTTGTCCAACAACAAAAGTTCTCCCATAGATCATTTGATCATGAAAGGCAGTGATTGTCTCCTTGTAACTGTTTTTACTTTCATATCCTTCGTTCTGAATCTCTTCAAGTTCATTTAGCTACAATTTCTTACGTTTGTTTGTGTCATACGAAACTTTATTGCTCTCATATATAGTGACATTAGTGATGGTGGTCTCAAGTTCATCCTTGTTCCTGACATCTAACAATTTAAGGGCCAAATTGTCTATCACATGAATAGAGAAACAATAATGATTATCAGTAGGATACTTCGTGGCTTCAAAAATATTGAAGCCAATCTCATCATCATCAAACTCCTTGGTCAATTTCAGGGCCAAATTGTCTATCACATGAATAGAAAAACAATAATGATTATCAGTAGGATACTTCGTGGCTTCAAAAATATTGAATCCAATCTCATCATCATCAAACTCCTTGGTCAATTTATCTTCATACACATCAATTTTTGGCCTTGCCGTTTTCATGAAGGGACAACCTGAAATAATTGGCAAAGGTGCTAAAAATAACGAATCATCCATCTCGAGAACATAGAAATCCGTCGGAAAGATCAAATGTTTAACCTGCACCAAAACATCTTCCAACAAACCTCGAGGATATGCATTGGAACAATCAACTAATTGAATAATAACACCATAAGGCAAGAGGATAACAAGTTACAAATTATGGAGATTCATGGAGCAATAAACAAAATATGACATAACATTAATAGAAACACCTAAGTCTAACATTGCATGTTCAATTTTGGTATTACCGATTACACAAGGGATAGTGAAATTACCAGGATCCTTATACTTAAGCAGCAATTCCTCTGAAAAACTGCAAAAACATTGTAACTCACCCTTACCACTTCTCTGTCTTGAATTCGCCTTTTTGTGGTGCAAAGCTCCTTAATTTTTTTTTGCGTACTTCGGTATTTACTTAATAGCATCAAGAAGCGGAATGTTAACCTGGACCAGAAGGTCTCCAAGATTTCCTTTTCCCGTTCATTTTTCTTAGACTAACAAACCCGCGCGGGAAAGGCAGAAAAGATAAAGAAGGATCAACAGGAACCGGATTTGAAACATTCACCCTCTTACCTTGGAGTTTTTGTGACTCAACGATGGGGAAGGACTGCTCGGGTTCAACTTTGGTTGGCTGATGTTGTGGCTAGATCCTCTTCATAAATTTGCATACCCTTCCTCATTGTAATGGTTTTTGCAATTTCAAACATTCCTTTTGGATTTTGAATGGTAGAACTCGAAAGTTTGCCTTGCTCACAAATTTGTTCCATAAATTCAACTATCTGTCACATCTATAAGTTCAAATCTGTTATGTCCTTTGCTTGGTTTTGCTGATCCCGAACAAGAAAAACATTGGAAACAATTAATTATTGAAGAATCTCATCATAATTAGGGGACATACCTGAACCTTGCTAAGGTGTTCTTGTGGCCTCTGGAAGAAACCGGGAGGTGGCCTAGTATAGGCTTGTTGTTGAGGCTGTTATGAATTCTTCCATCCAGAGTGGGATGATTTTCCAACCTTCATTCTAGGTGTTAGAAAAAGAGTAATTCCTATAGTGATCCTGCCCTTGAAAACCCACAGCATTGACACTCTCCCAACCGCCATTCTCAATCAGCTGAGGACCACGTCCCGACATAGTGCACACGCCACAAACTTGTGCAACTCCTAGCACTTTTGGCTTTCCCAGAGCCTGAGACACAAGTGAAGTAAGGTTAGCAATTTGAGCTTCTAAATTAGAAGTGGTACTTACTTCATGGACTTGGCGTGAGGGCTCTCTGATTCCTTCATATTGTTGGGTGTTCAAGGCCAGGTTTGCAATCAAGGTCTTTGCTGCTGCTGGGATTTTATCAACTAAAGTTCCTCTTGCTGTATCTAACATCTATCATTTAAAAGGAAGCAAACCTTCAAAAAAGTAATGAATTAGGAGTTCCTCCTTCACATGGTGATGCAGACACAATGCTATGAGAGTTTTGAAACACTCATAGTATGTTGGATATGATTCTCTTGGACCCTACTGAATACCACTGATTTTTTTCATCAACAAGACGATTCTCGAAGTTGGGAAAATTTTCTCTAGAAACACCTTCCTTATGCTTTCCCAGAAGTATACTGTTCCGAAAGGTAGTTCATAGAGCCAATCCTTAGCTTTGTCAGCCAGGGAAAAGATAAAAGCTCTCAATTTCAAGATGTTCTCATCCATAGTGATTGGTGTCATATTGTAGCATACACTTCAAATTCTTAGAGATGCTTATTTGGATTCGCCATAGTTGGATTTTAGCTAATAAATGACTCTGTCTTGCCCTACGCTGCTATTGGATATTGAATGCACAGGGGTGCAACATTGTCCAAGGTGGATGCTGAAAGTTCTTTAATAGACACGTTGTATGCCATGTCGAGCTCTTTTGATTCAGATTCAGAGCTAGACGTTTGTGATTTTTTAGTTTTTCTCGTTAGTCTCCTAAATTTTTTCTCAGGCTCTAGATCATACTCTAATAAGTTCTCACCAGATCTCCTGTTGCACATGAACTAGTACTTGAGATTAAGACAGAAAGAAAAAACTTAGTAAAAAAAAGAAAAAAAATAAAATAAGAAAATTATTGGAGTAATTAGCAATTTTACTAATCCCCAGCAACGACGCCAAAATTTGATGCACTATTTTACTAGCACACAACTTAATGTCATGTTTTGTAGTCGTAGTAAAGAACAAGTATGGATCGTTCTAAATCGGGGATTAGAGGGCTTGCTAAGTAACACTAAAGGTAACTAAAATAAAACTAACAAACTAAATAAGAAATGTTGGGGGGTTGGATTTTTTTAATTTTAAACTCAGAAAACTACTAAGAAGATTATTGTAAGACTAATAAAACTTATGAGAAGTAGATGATCATAAATTAGCTAAGAAATTTATCTTTTTACGCCAAACATATGCTCATGAACTAAACTCTAATAATTCATTTACTAACTTTTCAATGAAAATGCTCATGATTAACGGTGACCGCACTTACTTTAACCTTATTATTTTTCCAAATTCGTTGAATTAAACTTAGCGCCGCTTTCAAAGTATTTTTTCATGTTATCTAATAAGAAATAACAAGTTAGATAAACAAGATCATTAAGTACTATGAAAAATACGAACACTGACTAGGCAATTACAAGTATGAACATCTTGTTCTTAACCTAGGTTTTTACTTAACCTTACTAACATTCCTTGGTATTTACTACTTATGAATATATGATTATAACGATTAGGTGAAACTTTTTTATATCTAGCACCAAATCCTAGCATGCTTACTAAGTTAGCCACCTCAAAAAACATACAAAGATAAATTCTCTATAACGCAGTTAAGCAAAACACATTCACTAACTAGCAAGGAAAGATTGAATTCTATTAATTCATAAAACACATGTTTGAGGCTTTGAATGCACCCCTAGTTATAAAGGGTTTAGCTAGACATAGTAATTATGTTTGAACAACAAATTATAATTAATATCCAACTAAAATTAAGAAAAAGAAAATGAAAGAGTAGAACATTGTTGCCTCTGTGTGGTGGTGGAAAAACATTGTGGTTGCAAATAGCGCATGGGAGGTATGAAATCCTCCTCATTCTTTTTCGATCTCTGATCTACTTTTGTTGTTTGTATTAGCGAAAATTCTAAATTGCACTGGTATCTCGCCTGGATGGTGCCAAGCACGTGCATCCGCGAGGTGCCAGGCACGTGGCTGGTCTTGGGAAAAAAAAAAAAAAAACAAAGTATCAACAATGTGTATTGCTTTCATTAATTCAACATCAAAAATTCTAATCACCCACAAGAAAGGAAGGAAATTTTGGGGGTTTCATTCAACATATAGAACATTTGTATAGATGAAGACAGTATCATTTGGGGGTTTCATTCAATCTAACCACCCAAAAGAAAGGAAGGAAATTTTGAAAACAATGTGTTTCTTTCAACAAGATGGGGTTAGGATCATTGGGGGTTTCATTCAATCTAACTCCACCTCCGCCTCCTCCACCCCCGCTACCTCCGTCGAAAGCAGATTAGGGCTATGATAGTTTATGGTGCTTCCAGTTCATGGTTGAGTAGAATTGTTCTCTTCAACAAGATGGGGTTAGGAATCAGCAAACCATCGAATACCCATTTCTCTCTCAGCTCTGTTTTCAGTCTGGGTCTCGTTTTTAAGGCGTGGGTGTCTCCCTGAACCAGCCATGCTTGCTTGCTCTGTTTTTTTTTAAAGAGATGAAACAGTAGAGAAGAAGTAGAGGAAGAAGTGAGAGGAAGAGAGCAAGAGTGGGTTTTGAGAGGAGAGATTGTTATCAGAAAAGAGGAAAAGATGAAAAGAGTGAGCTTTTTGGTTGGTGGTTTGGTTGAGAAGGAAGGAGGTTTGGAGTTCTCTGGGTCTGTGCTTTGAGAGAGAGAGAGAGAGAATTGTTTTCACGGGTTTGAGATTTTTTTTTTTTTTTTTTTTTGGCCCTTTTGATGCCCTTGAATTGGCACGTGCCTGGCACCCGCCAGGCGAAATACCAGGCGAGATACCAGTGCTACGTAGCATTGCTCTTGTATTAGTGTTGCTGTAAGAGAAATGAAGCAGAGCGAGAGGTTGTTGCTATAGGGGGTGATGGCGTCTTTGATTAGCGACAAACATAGAGAAAGATGGATGGCGATGGATGGCTGGCTGTGATTGGTTGTGAAGGTGATATAGGGCTAGACTGTGATTGTCTAGGACGATGGAGATGAGATGACTGATGGAGGTGACGTTTGAGTGTGAAGAGTCAGATGGAGAGAAGGTAAAAAGGCATGCGAGAGATATGTGCATGAAGAGAGAAGGTAGCAATTAGAAAGAGGGGTTGATGGTATCGATGTTGATGTATGATGGAGGTTTGTCTGTGTGGTGTCTGTCGATCAGTGGAGGGAGGTGTTGGTTGTGAGAGAAGTGGATGAGAAAGGAGGCAACGATGAATTAAGGGGGGTGCGATATGTAACGATGTGCCCAGGAAGGTCTGATAGAGATGACTGTGTTGTGTATGGACCAGGCGAAAAGGACGATGGTTGTGTGTTGCGAGCGGGGTGATCCTTCGAGAGTGGGTATTATTTACTTTATAGACGTTTTTTTTTTTTTTAAGGTTATTTTCTTTGTGTAATTTTCTTTTATAATAAGTTTTTCTAATTCAAACCAATTTGCACATTTTAGCTTTTATTTTGGAATCCTGCTATTACAACATGCACGATCACAAAAACATAATTACTACCAAAGAAAACACACAGTAGCTAATAAAGTATAGTGAAAATACAACTATAAAATTGTATAAATATGTTCTTATCTATTACAAGCCCCAAATTGTCAAGACCTTGGAAATTCTCAAAATCCAACGTTCCTAGGTTTCTGGACTCTAGAGCAAATGAAATATCAGAAAAGCGCTTGTAGATAGGTTGTCACAACTGAATAAATCTCTAGTCATGCTCAAAGAAAACGGTGGGAGTTCAACCCAAACCTGAAGATGACCACAATAAAGAAGTTTGAGAATGGTTTCGAGGGTTTTAGGTTAATCTATCAGTTTGTTTATTTATTGTTATGTTATGTTATCTTAATAAACTATGATTTTATTAACTTTTGACTTATTGTTTGCCTTGTTGACCATCAACCTTGAACCCTATGTTAATGTGGTTGTAAGGTATTCATGACCTATACCTCCTCTATTCAAACTTGAAAATCCTTAGTCTCTTACGTAGTGTGGAAGCCACAACATATAGAGATATGGAGACTTACGGTTGACCTTAATTAGGCATTGCTCTTGAGGGGCACCTCACTTTTGTCAAAGAGAGAGAAGCTAGACAGTTGAAAATTCCTAGTCCAGCACGTTGCTATGTTGTTGCTTCAACCCACCCCCCCCCCCCCCCCTCCCCTTGACCAGTTTTTTAATATATTTTGTAACAAAATTTATTTAACGTTTTAGCTAGGTCGATTTGTATCCACTACACTTTATTACACACAATTTCTTTAATGATCGTTCATTATAAATGCAATTGTTTTCTCCAAGTGATTTTACAGAGTTATAGGGTTTATTCAAATTAGGTAGTAGCGATCAATACTATGTGTGATATTATCTTTAGTGTCTCTCACTTGTATCAGTATAACAGTAGAGCTGGCAAAAGGATCAGGTCGGGCCATCCATTACATATTTCAGGCCGGGTTTATTATTATTATTATTATTATTATTTTTGCTGAGAATGAAGGCCTTCCTTAGAAGTTGTCGCTCGATCGAAAGGATATAACACATACGAAAAGTACTCGGTCCTAATGTTAGGTTCGAGACCCGAATGCCTTAGGGACTATTAACCGCTTTCTGGCTTACGAGCGTGCTTTCGATCCCTAATATTATAATTACCTTTTTTTGGGTTTAATAATTTACCTTATTATTATATTATATATGTATATAATTCTAATTACATTTTTTGGTTTAATGATTACGTTATTATAATTTCTAATCACATTTTTTTTTTATATATTCTATGCAAGGCATGTTATGTATTAATACATAAAATCAACATTACATCATTTACAGAAATTCTAAATGCCGAGGAAACGAACGAGGGGAGGGGGGGACCGTTCACCTCCTCGGGATACACGTGCAAAAAATGACGGCACATATCCCGAGGGGGTGAACGGTCCCCCCCCTCGCTGTTTTCCTCGCTCGTTTCCTCGCCATGTAGAATCACTCCATCATTTAATGTTGGCAATACTCGCAATTTTTTCTCTATATATCTGTATATTAACTTTTTAGCTTCTCACAAAACAACAAATTGTGTTTTTGTATCAGGGTCGAGCTTCATGCCACTTTCCTAGCTCTAAATGCAGGTTTACATAGAGATGTATAAATCTTCCTTGGTTATTGTATCTTGGAGGTGACTTGAAATTTTTTGTATCGGATTGGCCGTAAGAGGTGAGAAATCACCTTAAAGAGTGCAACCTAATCCGTGCTGCATGCCTAATTCACTACAACAAATGACTCATTTAGTGCTGGTGGCCAAAGGCATTTAGCGACGCTTACAGAACCGCCGCTAATAAAGGCATCACGAGGTCATTTAGCACTCTATGATGGTTTCACCCATCAGTAAAAAATTGAGGAATGATCCAATATTTGCCTTTGCGATAGTTGAGAAAAGCCGCTAAAATTGTTTTATTCTTCCACGAGACATTCTGTGTCGGTTGTAACAGTTGCTGAATTCCCTTTGATAGGCCTTTTAGCAATGGTTACCACCACCGCTATTGACTATTCTAAAATGCATATATAACCACATTTTTCAACCTGTAATCACATTTTTACATCCAACAACCCACAGTTTTATGCAAAAACCATTCAACAAAACATCACTCACTACACCAAATTGACATTTTTGTAACAACCCTCAAAACAGTATCACTTTTGAAGTGTAACAATTTACCTAACAAATTTACACATTTTCACAAATAAAATGATACAATAATAGTATCACCATGAAGAGTATGGTTATGAAAGTGATACTATTCATGGTGATACAACTTATTGTATCATTTTTTTTGTGTTACTGTTTTTCATTTTTTGACTAAATTTAGTTTTGATTTGAAATTGTTTAGTGGATTGTAACATCTCAAAAGTGTTATTATTTTGAGAGTTGTTACAAAAGTGTCAATTTGGTGTAGTGACTTCAACTATATTGTCATCAAAAGTAACAAAGTATCAAAGTATATGTAGAATTACTTGAAGTTTAATAGTTTAGAGATCAAGTCGAATTTACTACAACAAGCGATACAAGACATCACCACGTGTTTGAAAGAAATTAGTAGACAATGCTATGGAGTGTAGAGTCGGTGAAGATCCTCATTATTAGCGAAGGGAAAATAGTACAACATGTTAAGTCCTTATGAGAGGCATTAATATTCTCCCATGGAATACTCCCCTTGAATTCAATAAGTCAGGTCATGAATTCTTCTCATTTCAATGTTGAAGAAAGGTTTTCTGAGTGTGAAATTTGGTAGAGCCTTTTGGAATAGATCAACTGGATTGACATGATTGAACCTTTTAGATTTCAATCTCCATTTTCTTCTAAAGTCATGAACAACATAAGCAAAAATTGATCTATTTTGTCATCCTTGACAAAGTTATCGTTCAATATATGCAGTATCCTCTTCTTAGGCCATAATTAGTACATCTAGAGTGCGAACCACTTGAACATTCAATTTGGTTAGTTAAAACTCCCAATTATAGTTTGTAGGTGATGAATCGGATCAACAGTTCACATAAGCTAGAAAATCAAATCTGATAAGTCCATGCTTTAATTATAAGTCGAGTGTTCTTAGGCCATAATGAGTACATCTAGAGTGCAAACCACTTGAACATTCAATTTCGTTAGTTAAAACTCCCAATTATAGTATGTAGGCGATGAATCAGATCAACAATTCACATAAGCTATAAAATCGAATATGATAAGTCCACACTTCAATTATAATTCGAGTGTGATGAATCACAACTCCCAATCACATACATTCCTTTGTAAGTAGCTAGCAATATTGTGTGAAATCATGATAACACTTCATTCTCAACTATGAAGATTTAGCTTGGGAAAATCATGGGGGGATCCTACATGTGCAACTTTAATTTACGAGTCAATGAACATGTCTCATAAATCCTTCGTCCATTTCAAGGTGCTAGAGAATGTGTTTCATACTTGTCCATAAGCAAATTCATTAGAAAATGTATGTTAAGATTAGTACATCAAATCAAATGTAAGAATGCACTAAATAACACTACCAAAATAGTGTTTCGTCTAATTCCTTGGGATAGTAAACTCTTATTTATATTAAGAGTTCATTGGAGAACTAACTGAGTGAGATGCATCCATATTGAACCCTTTTCAACATTTTCTCAATATACATTGTCTAATGAACAACTATTCCACTTACTAACTGTAGATCTAGCAAATCTCGAGTCGGAGGATTTTCCAACTCAGGTTTACATCATCTACACATGATGATAACAAATTTGTGCTTTGACTTCTTTGATACAGATAAATCATAGCCACAAGTCGAGCTTGATATATAACAATCTTTCATGCTCATTTCCTTACTACCACCCATAACCAGCCAAGTTAACCTCCTTGGGGTGTTTGGATGATCACTCTAAACCTCACACTTAATAAGGGATTTCAAGCCACAGTGGAACTTTTTTTAATAGGTATGCAATACCTTTTCACTTTAGCTTGCACCATCAATATGCATCTCCTGATTTATTCCAAGTTAATTCACGCCCTTCCTTAGGAAGATCTCCCCTAACAACGAAATTTTGCATCATCAAAGTTATAGTTTGCATTGAAGGTATCACATGCGACGGTTTATTAAACACAATAAACCAGAGGATGAAATAAAAAATAAATAGAAATAAAAAATTTAAAAAAAAAAAAAAAAAAGTCTCTAGTTGTTGTCAATGTGAGCATACACATGAATATTCCATTTATAACAATTTTAAGTTTTTAAAGGCTTATTAATTTATTTATTTATTCAATATGCATTTTAATCTCATAGGCCCCATGTACAATAACAAGTGATTCTCAAGCTATAAGTACTGATTGAAGTGGGCCTTAGATCCAGATCAGCCCAGTCTTTAATCTGACAGATTTGAATTAATTAATTAATTAATTAAAAAAAAAAAAAAAACAATTCCTACACATGGACCTGAATTTTGTACCTGTTCTCACATGGGTCTTGTTGGACCCAATATTGCTCATATGCCTATTAACAAAACAAGGTTTTAGTTTTACAATCGAAGAGCCAGGTACACAACTTGCTGCTGCATTGTACAAAACCATGCCTATCAGATGAAATGTCCCCATCATTAATTTCTTCGGGAATTCAATTATTTATTTATTATTAATTTTTAATTATTTAATCCTGCGGCAGAGCCTCCAACCATTATTTAAACGAAAATGTTAGAAAATTATGTTTTTGTAACCAAATTTTTTAACCATGGTGACGTGGCATGAACTTGAAAGAAGGGTGAAATCTCTAAAGTGTTTATGTGTATCTCGAGATTGTAAAAAATCTCATCTAACGATACCACATCATTCTGATTATAAAATATGATTACAAAACCCAATTCCCTAGCCTCACTCATTGTTGAGATATATTGACATATGATTTTAAGGTAAAAATCACGATAGTTCTGATGTCTAAGTTTAGGATACAAGTCGCGGTATTGAGATGGATATGGTTTAGTTGGTTCCAATGAGAATATGAATAGTTATATGATCATGGATTGGCTGAACAAGATCGAATTGATTGTAACCACTGCGATTTCCCTTTTATTCATTTATTATTTTTTGATAATAATATTTCAATTAGTTGCAATTTCCAAACACTGCTTGTAGTTGTACCTCCCAAATCGTGGGTAAAAAGTCACAATGCTTGCATGCAACCAATTTAACCCATAGTGACGAGATATTTCAATGCCTGGCACACAAATATCAATAAATAGATTCTCTCATGATTGTACGAAATCCTACATTTACGTCACAAAAATATCAGCGGGGTGGCCTACTCTCATATTGGCATTGAAAGGTCACATACATAAATTTGTTGTGCATGGAGATGAGAAATGTGTATCACAATGTATGTATTTGCAGCTGAGTTGTTATTGTAAATGTAATTCTGACGAGTAATTCTACAGGGCCTGGTCCTCCAGCCTGGGAGAGCGAAAATACAATTTTGCCTCCAGAAGGTGGTTAAAAAGGAGGGGGCAAAATTGTCTTTTTGCCCCACCCAAACAGCAACCTCGCTGGTTTTCCCAGGCTAGGAAGAATTTCGGAATTCTGACTTGTGTTGCAGATAAGAATAGAAGAGTTTCTCTAAAACCATATAATACACAAAAGTGTTATAATAAACTTGCAAATATTGGAGTTCCTCTTTCTGTGATTTCTTGCTTGTACGTACTTCTCCTAATAATAATTTCGGAATTCATCTTTATTTTTACTAAATATCTTAATTGGGTCCCATTTGATGATCCACAATGTCATGATAACTAATCATACTTAGGATAATACTAAATTACTAAAACAAGACTAATCATCTCGAAGACGACGATAACTATTTGGTTTAATATGTTTGAATTGTAATATCCTAAGCATGATTCCATATCTCTTAGTATAAAAACTATTTATCAAACATGTAAGGGTGACCAAATTATCAGAATTATAATAGTAAGCACTCATGATCAGCAAAAAATTATAAAAGATAGATGGAAGTCATGGAAATTATTAGTATATAAGAAAACCCTCTTAAACAAGCATCATAATTGTATTAGGGAAGATCCCTTCCTTGCATGATAATGCCAAATGGGTATGAATGCAATAAGCACTAATTGTAGGTTTGTCTAGTACAATGCTCATCTTACAACTTTGTGTACATTTGATTTAACAATTCATATTGACTAAAGAACGAACAAATAATTAGGAAAAGATATCCATCGATCTGAAGAATAAAATATCTAACATATATTATCTTACAATCTCTACACACAGCTTTCATACTTTTAACTCAGAAAGAATATCTTTATTTAATGAAAATTTGAAGTGTAATCCAATTACCATGGAAGAGGAGATATTGGGAAAATTATTGGTTCACAGAAAGAAACGATTACGAAAGGGGCCGGGTGATCAAGTTGTAGCCAATTCAATTGTAGTCCTTTTGCTTGCTCTTATGGCATGATTAGGTAAAGTTTAACATTATTGGCTAGTAATTGACTCAGTCTGTCAGCTTTAGCCGTATGATATCCATGTGGACCTCAAGGGGGTGCTGTTATTCAAAAAGTTGAAGAGAAATCCTTGTGGGTATTCTTCCAACATATTTAATATTCATTAAATGGTTTGGTTTCTTATTGTGTCTTAGTTTATTCATACTAGTTTACTTTGATCAAGATAGGAAAACTGATTTTTCTACAAGAGAGGCTGTAGTTGACCAAACAACTTGACTTCCTTGTTCCAAGCCCCTCTATAAATAATTTCAATCATCCTCTTATCAATCTCTCTCTCTCACACACACACACACACATCTTTTTAGCTCAAACATAACCTTGTGACATTTATAATCCATATTTATTTGTTGGTATTTTACATACATACATGCATGTCTTCATCTTATATAGAGAATAAGTCCCCACTTGTAATGACGTTGTGTAGTACTACTATACACTGAAACCTTCCATTGGATCAGCTTTTTTACACGCAAAAACACAGATAAAAAGACCATTTTCTTTTTCCCTCCTTTTGATGTACAAAACACCTTTTGATGATGTACAAAACACAAGGTGGAAAATTGTCCAATCTCACCCATCATCATATATACACAATTTGGGTAACTACTGAAACCTCTGTTTATAGAGTGTTAGCTGGTTTGTGAAGTTTTGGGTTTTTTGTCTGGGTGAAACATGGGAAGGAAATGCTCACATTGTGGGAACATGGGTCACAATTTGAGGACCTGCAACACTGACAAAGGGAGTATTCATAATGGTGGAGTGTGGCTTTTTGGTGTTCAACTTGATTTTGCTTCTTCTCTTACCATGAAGAAAAGCTTTAGCATGGATTGCTTGTCATCCTCTTCATCGACTTCTTCATCCTCACCTTCTTCTTTGTCATCGTCTTCTCGAGTTTCTGTTGCTGAGAATTTAGATAAAATGTCTCATGGGTATCTCTCTGATGGCCTAATTGGTCGAAACCAAGAAAGGAAAAAGGGTTAGTGTGGATTTTTTTTTTTTTTTGTTCTCTCTCACTATGAATACTTTTTTTTTTTCATCTTTTCTGTTCCTTTTCATAATTCTCCTATACATATATTCCTTTCTTTATATTTCTTTAGTGAAAGATGGAGTTGTTCATAGTGTAGTTCTACATGTTGAGCAAATTGTTTTTATTTTATTCCAGTCAATAATGTTTAACACACACTCCCCTGCTTTTTCTGATTATGGGTTCTTTCTCTATAATCAGGTTTTTTAACTTATAATTAGACTAGGTTTCATTTCAGAAAACTTCAAGTTGAATTGCATTCTCTTCTTTTCATTATCTTCGCTTGAATTGTTTTGACATGTGCGTTTCATTGGTAATTGGTGGATTCTTAGGAGTGCCATGGACAGAGGAGGAGCACAGGACATTTCTAGCTGGGCTTGAGATACTAGGAAAGGGTGATTGGAGGGGTATCTCCAAAAACTTTGTGACTACAAGGACTCCAACCCAAGTTGCAAGTCATGCACAGAAGTATTTCCTCCGACAAACAAGTCTCAACAAAAAGCGTCGATCTAGCCTCTTTGATATGGTATATATCTATCTACCTTATGAGAGATTTACTACTGTTTCATCCTCTGGGTCTTGTAAGAAAAATAACTAAATGAATTGCTTTTGTTCTTGCAGGTTGAGAGAAGTAAAATGGCTGATAATTGCACTAAGGATGCTGACACTGAGTCAAATGTTCCTTCTTCAGTTTCATGTGGATTGCTTCCAGCTAGTACTCAGTCTCTCGATAGGACCACTAGTTATCATGAAGTTTATAGTGATACCACTCTTCATTTGGTAGACCTTAATTTGTTGGAACAATGTTCAGAACTGGAGAATCAAGAATCTGACCGCCTTCAGCTACATTTGAGTCCTGTTGGGGGGGTATACGAATCAATGGATATCATCAATTCTAGTTCTTCTATTGAAAATGCAACTCCTGATCTGGAGCTTTCGCTTTCGCTTTCCACCCCAATGTCACTTGATAAAAAAGGTCATCACCTTGCAGTCTTCTAAAAGGACCGAGTGTGACCGGAACACCAAGTCAAGCCAGAGAATTACTGAGATAGCGGCTGAAGATGTATGGAGCCAAAAACAGATTCTTGCATGAGCTCACCCAGAATGGCCGAACTTTAGTTTGATGCTGCAGACTCCGTTCATGAAAAAAAATTTGCCATTCAGTGAAACAAGGATGTAAAATTAGATTACTAAGCCAATTATGAAAGTAGTAATTAACAATGCTCGTGTTATAATGGAGATGTTGCTTATTCACTCTGTAACAAAATAACCATGTTGAGTGTTTTTCCATTTTCAAATTATAATCAGCAGTTAACGTGGGATTTTGTTGCAACTGTCAATGAATTCAGGCTTGGGCTGAAGGTAGCCTATCTACATAAACATGCATGTATATTTCTTGAAACCTCCTCTCTAAGTCCATTATCATTTCATATGCTTGTCCTGCCTAGTTTCATCTGTACTGCTCAGAAAGCTAAAATGGCCTCATGCTTTTTCATCAAGACGGTTGTCTTTCATCTTTGGTGATTGGACACACTCACTGCAGCCGATTCAGTGAACTTATTGATGGTTTGGGATGGAAATGAATAGTTAATTAGGATTAATAGCTTTTGCCTATCTAGGACTATAAAAATGAACATTGGCCTCAGGCATTTTAGAGCTTGAAGACAAATATGAAACTGTATATATTATGTTCTTTTCATTAAGCGGAACAAACTATTGTTTAGGGGTGGGCATCCCATCCCGCGATCATGTTCTCGTCCCGTCCCGATCAGGGGCGGAGCCAGGATTGCAGATAAAGGAGGGCAAATAATACATAACTATTTACGAAAATATTAAAAAATTGGGTTTTTACAACCATATTTTGCAATCAGGGTGACATGGCATGATTGTGAAAGAAAGATGATTACTTCAACTATACAAACAATATATATGGCATGATTAATTCAACTGTACCTAGCTAATTAAGAGCTTCCTTTTTTTACTTGGAGAAAACAGAAGCATGCATGGTGGTATAAGATGGGAGTTGGTGAGGAGCAGACATCTGACTTTCTTTCTGGCTTTGAGGCAGCAGGACGGTATAGTCCAAGTCCAAGGAGTAGTAGCAGTAGTAGTTGGACTGGACTGGATGGATTCAAGTGAATTTGTCGTACAACAATTTTATTTTTGGAATCATCCTTCCTCTTCTCCTCTTGCTTTATCTGTCCGTTTGTCTCTTCTTCTCTGAAACTCACTCCTGAGTCAGAGCCTCCGAGGATAACACTTACACAACCAACCCACTCTATTTTATCTTCTTATTCTTGTATGTCTTCTCGGAAGGGAAATATATGTGTGTGTATAGAGAGAGAGAGTTTTCTTTTTTTGGGCTAGCTCAGGCGAAGCAGACAAATAACAGCTTAGCCGAATCAACCTACGACCATCGTGTTTTTCCAACCGCCCCAAACCTAAATGATTACTTTTGATTTTGAAAAATCATAGAGAAAACAAAGTAGATCAGATCCCAACCCCTGAATTAATGTAATATGTTAACTAATCTTTTATCACTTTTACCACCATATGCTAGTTGAGTCTGAGGTAAGATAATCTTAATTCTTTCTTTTCTTTATTTTTTTAACAAAACAAAAGAAAACCAATGATGATGTATAATTTCCCTCGAATCCCCAACCCAATTAAAAATTTTAATTTGAATATGATCACATGCATCCCAAAGCAAACCCACCATGTATGGTACTTTTCTTATGGTCTCTTTGTTGCTCTCTGTGTGCGAAGGGGTGAATGTGTTAAAATGAGTTGATGGGAATTAAGAGAGAGATATTAAAAAAATAATAATAATAAAGAGAAAGGGTGGGAATTAAAAAAAAAAAGATATTAAAAAAAATGGAGTATTGAAGTGGGATTGGTGAGGGTGGAGTTTAAAAAAAAAATTTGTTGTTTTAATTTTTAGTGGAGTTAGAAGTCAAGATTTCATACAAGGGGGGCAACATAAAATTTTAAAGGGGGCAATGAAAAAAATATGGGTAACTTAGTGAAATTTTTTTAAAAGATAAGGGGGGCAATTGCCCCCTTTACCTAACACAGAGATCCGCCCCTGATCCCGATCTAGAATGGAATAGAATGAGACGAAAATTTTCAATTCCGCCAATCTCGTTCCGAGCTAATTTTTCAATATTTATTATTAATATTTGATGCACACTGCTAGGTTGTCCACTAAAATTAGCACTTATTAACGCTAATGCGCTACTGAAATCATGGGCAATGGCAAATAATGTCTGCAATGTATTTATGGTAATAAACAACATCAGAAGTGATAGATAACCAGAGATTCTAATCTAATCTATGTTAATGAATAGAGTCTAATCAATCAATCAAAAAAAAAAAAAAAAAAGGAATAGGAAAATTTTGAATTGAAGTGGAAACCAGCAATCATTCCATTTGGTAGGTTATCTATCTCATCTAATGTAGTGGATAGTTTTATGTGGTTTTTATTTTGTTTGACCTTTGTGAAAAGGTCGTCTCTCATCCTTCTCATGGTGCCAAGAGGGTTGGCTTTGCTTGGCCCCCATCTACTTGAGTGAGCTGGTTTCAGGTATGGACCAGCAGAGGGGGGGTCTTGCTCCCTAACCCAGGGAAGAGCTCAAATGACAGAAGGTATATTGGAAAATATTGCTTGTTTTTAGCTTTGCAGATCCATTCACTTGTAAATTGTGATACATTGCAGACATGATGCATGTGCAAATAATAGAAAAAGGGTTCTTAAAATTGCATAGGTAAGATCAGGTTATGATGTAAAAAGAAACTCTGAACGTTGAAAAAAATACAAAATGTGCATCTGACACAATCAGTGAAAGTTATATTGTTCGTCATATGTCTTCTATAAGTTCTTAGATCATACTTCTGTGCAATTCCTTATCTGGGATAAAAAAGCATTAATGATTTTTTCTGTTTAAATCTATGGAGAGTATATATTCTGAGAACATAGAAAAACTTTAAAATATTTATTCCTGCAGTAATTTATAGTTTTATACCTATTAAATTATCAAAAAACTTGATCAATAAATAGAGCACGTTGATCCCGTCCCAATCCCATATGAATGAGATGGGATAGGGATGAGTCTATCTCGTCCCATCTCGTCCCGTGCCCACTCCTACTATTGTTAGAAAATCATTAGGGAAACTAGTACAAATAGATAGAGTAGAAAACCCATTAGACATGTTATTTAGTAGTGCATCTCATATCATTAGCATGAAAAGAGAGACTCCGTTTCACCTATAACTGCCCTGTAAAATATGAAATCATTGAACCACACACCAAATTAACTATGCTCAGTGACAAAAATAAATCGATACACCAACGGTCGGCATGTGAAGGTTCGAAGAAACCCTCCTTTCATAAATGATGATGAAGTACTACACTAGACAGGACTTGTCAAAACAAGACAAACATCATAACAATCTAGGAACCAAACACATCTTTGATAAGATCAAATAAAGGCGTAAACATAATATCATCTAAGGAGGTGTTATTGTGTGTGATAAAAATGTGAAATATGTGAACAATAAACTCATACATCCCTCCAAAGTTTTTTACTGCAATTCTAAGGATAAGGGAAAGAGAGAATAAAACAAGCTTGACCACAACTTATGCAAATTCCTCTTATTTGTTGTATGCTTAGGAACCAATTGACAAGAAGGGAGGGGGACCTCTATGTTGATTGTCCTGTTCTTTGGCATATACCCTTTTGTTCTTTTTAATTGATTTTGTGGTTTGGTCTGTGTAGTTAAATGTAGAGATAACATTTCAAGGATAAAAAAAGGAAAGGTTTTGATTGTTGAATGGTTAAGGATCATCCATGAAGAGGACCTTCCCCTTCCCTTTTTCTTTCTTTCTTACTTCATGTCTTGTATGTATCTGCTAGGGAGATTTGTTTGATTCATTCATCACTGAACTACAAAATATGTCCGCTTTATCAGCCATTACTATCAATTAGTTGCCAATCCTTCTTCCTAAATTTTTCATGAACGTCGACATGCCACGGTCACCTCACAAGAAACAAAACGTGGTCTCATCTTGCGCCATTCGATATATGTCCACTTTATCAGCCATTACTATCAATTAGTTGTCAATCCTTTCTACATCCTTCTTCCTAAATTTTCCACTTTTCATGAACGTCGACATGCCATGGTCATCTCACAAGAAACAACACGTGGTCTCATCTTGCACCATAACACACAACTCCATAGAAATGCCATGAATCCAATGTTGATGTGTCAAACCTAAAGTTTTGGATTTCTAAAGATTTGGATGTAGTTGGTGTGAGAAAAGAAGTGTATAGAGGATAACATATTCTACCCTTAATTTCTTCAAATTATTTCACAATGTGAAAGACAAATAAACTAGAGGAGAGTAGTCCTCCAATAATGGTGGATTGGACTTGCCAACAATATCTCAGCCTGTTTTGTTTGTGTTTGTGTTTGTGCCTGACACACACCCCACCAATGAATTAATCCAGAAGGAGTGATTAATTAGAATGGCTACTTCAGTTAGCTCTTATGTCATAAATCAAACCAACTCCAATACACCTACCACACCATCCATTGGTCATTTCATCAAACATTATATTGTTGTTTCATTTTTTTATTTTTTATTTTTAAGCCGACCAAGGGATTGTTTGGTTGGTCATGGTAGCTGGCTGGTGGAATACTAGTTTATTTATCCACCAAAAGACACAAAAGTCTAAATTTTAGAGTCAGATTTTGCATCGATGAAAGAATAGAGGCTTTCAACTGAGAAAATATTATTATTTGTTGGATCCACAGTTTCACGAGGTTTCTAAAGAATGGCCGAACCAGCAAATGGGAAACAGAAGCTTATGATTCATTGTGAGTTAAATTAGCTTGGTGGTCAGTGGAGACTTGTGAATCAAGATAAATACAGGTACAAAGGATATGATGATATCATTCCTTCCAAAATTGAGAAGGAGAGGATCGCCTACTCTATAATTTATATGTATGAAATAAAAATGGTTTGAATTTTCATTTGTTCGTATATCAACCAGATAGCATTTGTTGGGAGAATGACAAAGAAATGAAATTCAATCAACAGCTTCCTTGCGAGGTTGGCAACAGAGTGGAGTTCAATCAATATCTTCTTTGTGACACTGCCAACGAAGTGGAATCCAATCAAAGTATGCTAAAAAACTTCAGAGCGTGCAGTCACATAACTTGCCCAACAACAAAGCAGAGATTTGATTAACAAAACTTAATCTCAAATGTGCATTTTGCATTCCCAATTGTACTAGTAGTCATATACTTGTTCAAAGATTAAGCCGTGCATATATAAATATATATATAAAAACTAATTCAGACTGAAATTGAGAATGATTTATTTAGTATCGTCGAATAACCATAGTAATTCTAGAACTAATATGTGCAACAAACCGGTTATGGGTAGTCCCGCCTGATCTGGGTTACAAAGTGACCGTTGGATGAATCATTCAAGGGTCAATACAACTTAAGGGGTTGACAGGATAACACAAGTTCTATCTACGATGACCGGGAGCTCTAATCCACTATAGATTGTGATGCTCCAAGACAGCCTAAGGTCTACTTTTTGGGGAAACCATAAAGGGAAAAGAATGTTAAGAAAAATGTTCTCCCTTATTTCAAACGCAGACCTCTCGGAATGAGAGTAACTGTGGGAACGGGAAAAGAGATGTTAGAGGGCGAAGAAGTAGTAATCCCAACAACAACAACTACTATTATCCACATCTCAAGGGATAAAAACCCTGAAATGTAAAAGTTGTAATCGTTGGGGTTACAGTGCGTTGAAGCCCTTGAATGTCAGCAACAAAATAATAATAATAAAAACATTGTATAGCACTCAAATACAACAAATAATTGCAATATAACTAAGTAGAAAATTGTAGCACGCATATTAATCTTTTAATTTATAATGATTGAAGAAACAAATAAATGGCAAGAACCAATAATCCATAAAATAAAATTAAAAAAAAAAAAAATTTGAAATCAGCCAATGAATGGTAGTAACAACAAAAAGCTTAGACAACCATTATTTTGCACCAATAGGTACAGTTAATTGAAAAGAGTACATTCACAAATTCCCATCTTGTGGATAATACGATCCTAAAAATAAATAAATAAAAACCCAGTTAAATCCCACAGTTTTCAATTTTTTTTTACAAATGTCTCAAATAACTGATTATTAATAGCAGGTAGTTGGCCAACCTTCCCAGGCTGATTATGCATTCAATTATTACTTTGTACTGTACTTTCAAGTCGAGATTTCTTCAGGCAGAATAAACAGAATTGTCAGAGCTAGGACTTTCTGTAGTTCTCACATGCAAAAATGAAATGAAG
This sequence comes from Berberis vulgaris, assembly GCA_963556465.1. Taxonomy (NCBI): domain Eukaryota; kingdom Viridiplantae; phylum Streptophyta; class Magnoliopsida; order Ranunculales; family Berberidaceae; genus Berberis; species Berberis vulgaris. The sequence goes on from OY747130.1 coordinate 71,376,821, forward strand.
AACAAAAGAATAATGAAAGAAAGGTTTCTTTTACAGGACACATTAACTAGACATGAATGGATGGATATACTCTACAAATTTAAAATGATAAACTTGTAAAGCCATTTGATGAGAAAAGGGTAAGAAGATTTACATTACACTGTGGAAACTATTTTACACAAAATTGGGGACACCCAGAGAGTAGCAACACCGATTCAAGTCAAAGTTCAATCTTCAAATATGTCTTTCTCAGCATATGGAACAGCACAACCAGTTTCTCTATTGAACGGCTTCAGCATTTTTCGTTGCTTGCTTGGTCAGGGTATGTGAGGGAGAACAGTTAACAGGATCAGGAGGACGGTTTTCTATTGAATAAAAAACAAAGAATAAAAAACCTTGATAATCAATCTCCTTCGTGTTCTTGGGCATCTGTCCTCCAGTGCATAAACAAGCTCAAGATCCAAATTTCATTCATTTAAAAAATCATGAATCGTGAGAGCCTTGGATCATCAAAGCAATGCGCTTAGCGCTGTCAGTACGAAGACTTTCCCCTTTATATCCAATCTGAAAATTAAAAATCATATTCAAGCATCTTAAACAATAATTTGGACAAAGTGAATCAAAATGTAAGAAAATATCTGTAAGTAGCACAAAACTACAAGAATTCGTATACACAGGGAGAACTTACATCGCTTGGGATGATATCTGGGGAGAACCACCGCAATAACACTCCAAGATGTACAACAGCAGGGATAAATTTGAAAAGCAAAGGCGTAGTCACCTATATAATTAACAAAAGTCATAGAAAGCAGTTTAAGTGCATGCTCAATTTATGAGGCCCAAGCTTAAGTGCATGTTTTACTGTTCATGGCAGATAAGTTCCTCACTGTGTTATGCGTACCTCATCCAGTAGGTGGATTAGGCTAAAATTTAATCACGCGCCGTCTCATGATACATGATTCAATTACTATTTATGACATCATAAAATTATAGCATTCAAAAGTACAGATCCTTTAATTTTATTCTTTTGTTGCCCCTCCTCACCACCAAATAGATCCTATTGTTTTACATGCAACAGAATATCCTTTTGGAACCATTTCAGTGGAGCTCATGTTTCCAGTCCTCCCTTGCACAAATATAACACACACTCTGAAAGGCTCTAATACCAAAATTTATGTCATGCCCCTCTTCTACAGGAGACCGTTATAAAAACGTTTTTCTATAGAAACGGTGTGCAAAGGGTTTCAACAACTACATAACACCATGAGCAAATCCTAAGATCGAAACAACAATAACACATACATCTCAAAATTTGCAATAGAAAACCTTGCATGTTATGGTTCAACATCCAAAACCCTTAATTAACAACATGCAAGCAAAAAGGAAGGATGAAACCACAGGATCAGAGTTTATTTAAGGCCTTGAGCACCTGAACAGGGGAATATCTTTCGTTATTTCGAGATTCTTGAGGTGGGAATATCTTTCGTTATTTCCGCTCAGTAGGTGGGATGTCTAGTGAATTTCCAGTGTCAGTAGGACTACATCAAGGGTCGGCGTTAAGTCCATATCTCTTTGCTTTGGTCATGGATGAGTTGACGAGACATCTGCAAGAAGATGTACCTTGGTGCATGTTATTTGCAGATGATATTGTCTTAATGGATGAGACTAGTGCAGGTTTAGGTCAGAAATTAGTTAAGTGGCGGGAGGCTTTAGAGAGTAAAGGTTTTAGAATTAGCCGTTCGAAGACGGAGTATCTAGTGTGCAACTTTGGGTGTGAACCAAGAGGGAGAAGTAATGCAATTGATATCGAAGGTGTCGAGGTCCCAGAGTGTGAGGCTTTTCGATATCTAGGATCTATAATTCAAAAGAATGGGGCTATTGGAAAAGATGTAGACCATAGGATTAAAGCTGGGTGGTTGAAATGGAGAATGACGTCAGGAGTACTATGCGATAGAAGGATGCCTGCAAGGCTAAAAGGGAAATGCTATAAGACAATTGTTCGACCAGCCATGCTATACGGTTCAGAATGTTGGGCTACTATGGGACAACATACGCATAGGATGGCAGTAGCAGAAATGCGTATGTTAAGGTGGATGTGTGGTAAAACTCGTAAAGATAAAATTAGAAATGAAAGAATTAGGAGATACTTAGGTGTAGCGCCCATAGAGGACAAAATTAGAGAAAGACGTTTAACTTGGTTTGGTCATGTGTGGAGGAGACCAAGCACGACGCCAATTAGAAAATGTTTAGATTGGCAAGTTAATGGAGGGTGTAGACGGAGGGGACGACCGTTGAAAACTTGGATGAAGACGGTGAATGAAGATATCATTGAGCTGGGATTAGACGAGGAAATGTGGGAAGATCGCATTGCTTGGAGAACCAAAATCCATGTAGCCGACCCCGAAAATCTCGGGAATGGGCTTTGATGATGATGATGATGATTTCGAGATTCTTGAGGTTACCATTTGGCATTTGTAGAAATATCTTTCATTAATTTGAAGTGTGTATATTGTGAAAGTCCACTGTTCTATTCTTTTGTTTTTTCTTCTTATTTTGTTTGTTCCATTGCATTTCTTGCGTTTATTCGCGTCTCTTTAGGCACTTTCAGGCTTTCGTGCAGGTGTGGGGCCCACATTGGTCCGTGCAGGGGTGGACCCAAGGATTGTGATTCCGTTTTTTGAGGTAATTTCGATTAGTTGATTTTAAAAAATATTTTGTTGTGTATAGAAAAAATGTAACAATTTTGATTGTAATTTTGAATTAATCAATATAATTTAAGAATTTTAAACTCTTAAATACTACATAAAGAGTACTACAAGATTCATAATGTCATACAAACAATATATTGCATAAGAATCACTTATACAACAAAATTTTAATACTAAATTAAAGTTAAAACGAGTTAAAATATAGGAAAACTGAGATTGGTCTAACGAAAGAAATTAATATTTTGAATTTCGAAAGAAATTTCGGTAACTCGAAAATGAGAAATATTCGGTGAAATTTCGACATTTTTTGAGAAATCACATTCCTTGGGTGGATCTACAAAGGGGCCAGAGGGAGCAACCCCCCCACCCCCAAATTTTAAAAAAAAGAAGTATATACGTAATATTTAAAAAAATATATTAATATACATGTAAAGACACGATATTATAAATCTTTATTCAGTAAAAGACATATCAACTCTTTGGCACAATGGTTGGTCTTTAAAACTTCTTTACTAATGACCCAAGTTCGATTCCCTTTGAGCGTAAGAACTTTTTTAACACTATAGATTTTTTTTAATTCTCTAAATGTTACCATCCTTGAAAAAAAAAATTCATTGGATTTTTTATGTAATTATATGAATACATTAAAAAAAAATTAGTTTAATAAAGACTTGTTTGTTCACAAGTAGTATGAAACCCAAACAAAAAACATTGTCATAAAATAAACTCCCCCCCTCCCCCAAATAAAAACCTATAATTAAAATCTAAGATAACAAACTATAAAACTCAATGAAAATAAATATCATCATTCAACTCATAAAATTTATGAGCTTCTGATGTGAAAGAAAGTGACTTGCAGCTAAAGCATCCGCGGACCTTATATATAATCTAACTTTGCCCTCAAAGAAATTTTATTAGACATTGTTTGAATCTAATGGGGGTTGAATTGGCTCATAAACTCCAACTCCATTTTTTCTATAAACTAGTAATTAGGATCTTATAATGTTCGCACATTTCAAATTTTTCCAAACTAAAACTTACATATCTATCTTAATTATTTTGCAAATTTAAACATGTTTCTAGTTATTAGGAATTTAGAATTAAAAATTCGATTTTAGTGTTTACTGTAAATGTTAGTAGAAATTTGTTGTAAAATTATCAATCCGGAGCAAGAATTGTGATTTTGTTTTCCAATATAATTTCGTTCTTCTAATTTTAAGAAATATTTCGTTTGTATATAGAAAAAACGTAAAAATTTGGCATTTACGTCAAACTTATATAAATATATGGACAAGTAAGATACTCATACAAGTAATTACCTAATAAATACATAAAATGAAACCTAAATACTTAAGTATCCCTATAAATGTAATTTGCATCATAATTTTCTAAGTTTTACGCGAAAATATAAAAAAATTATGAAAAATGACGAAATATTTTGATAAAAAAAATGTATTGTGCTTCACAATTTTTTGGGTTTTAAACGAAGATGTCGAAATTTACAAAGAAAATACGAAATATTTTGAAATAACTCATCGAAATAACAAAATTTTCTTTTTCGACACGCCAAAAAAAGAAATATTTCACGAAATTTCGCGAAATCACAATCCTCGGTCCGGAGTACAAAATTTTCTAACCTCGGCCCTGATAACTTCTATTAACGACCAACAATCCCTCACCATTTCGCCGCTCCTTGACTGAAATCCTGGGTCCGCCACTGGGTCTATGTGAACCCCAATGGATTAGAAAACTTGTTTTAGGTGTTTTTTAACCCTTGAGGAGTGTCCTCGACACTTGTGTACGCGTGTGGGCAATAATGTCGCGAGCTGGGCCCATGACCATATAAGGGTCCAACCCCACATTTCTCCCTCTCCTACCTTCATTTCTCACTTGTGGGAGAGTTTGAGAGAGAGATTGACACCTGGTTATGAGAAAACTTTGGATTTGGAGGCTTTTCAAGGCATTTTTCCGGTAGATCTTTGAGAGAGCTTGGAGTGCGAGTAGATCTCATGGCTCTGATTTGATGCTGATATTCCCTTGTCCAGGTGAGTAAGCCTTAAATAAAGCCTCATTTTGTGTTTTCTTCCTTTTTGCTTGCATGTTATTAATTAAGGGTTTTGGGTGTTAGATCTATTACATGCAATGTGCTCTATTATAAATTCTGAGTTGCATGTGTATGGATCAGAGATTAAATGTGTTGTTGTTTCAATCTTAGGAACTAGGTTACTGTTGTTTCGATCAGAGATTAAATGTGTTATGTTGTATTATCCAATCGTTCAGGCAATTTGTTCATCAAGCTAGGAACTCGGTTTCCCTAATTGTCGCTTATTAGATGAAAACTTAATCAGGTTCATCCTCTACATGGCCCTCATAGTGGCCATATTCCATATCAATTAACGACACAGCAGGTTTCTCACAGACGCATACAAACAATATAAAGAGTTCTTATAAAAAATTATGGATTTACGCTGGAATTTAAATAAACATAATGCATCATAAGATTATTTGATGGCTGCTTTTACTGGTGTTAGATGACCAAACATACCCATTGATATCAATATGGTGGCAAACAGTAATATTGGGGACAGATTTCATTTCTTCTTCCTTTTTTTTTTTTTTTTCATTTTTTCTGAATTTTTATTTATTTTATTTGTGTAAGTGGGAACAAGTTTATATTGCTTCACATTTGGCATGAATGAGTATTTTGATCTCATGAAAAAATTGTAGATGAGTTACTTACCAGACTAAGGGCCGTTGTGCCAAGAAGCAGCAGGTATAGCTTACCCTGAAATGCAAAAAAAAAGAGCCTGTTTGTATAAAACACTGAAACTGTGGTCTTATAGTCTTATACTGAAAGCTTATACTAAATATTGATAGTACTCTGAAAAAAAAAATCTTGAATTTTGAATATCAAAGCCAAGAAAACTTGTTTGTTGGATTCATTAAAAACATAAACAATGATAATGATGTCAAAGATCGAAAACAAGATGAATATTGAAGGTTTAGAAGTTGGAAGACTTTCAACTTTCAGCGTTTAAACATAATCATGCTTATGTCTAAGCGTTGAATTTCACACTAAACACTGATTTAGTTCAAACTTCCGAGACATTAACAAACACCACTTAATAGGAAAAAGCCACTGATTTTTCCAGAATTAAGTCTTAGGTGACAAAACAAATGTTTAACTAACAGGCTCTAACATGCATTTGCATTCCAAGGTAATATTATGTGCCTCCATTTTCCAGGGCAGTTACGGAAGTTAAATATCACGACACAACCAAAATTATTAAGCACATGTACTTTGTTACATGATTTTCATCAAAGTATACTAGATCTAACACAGAAAACCAGGAAAAGAACATAGAGCCAAAAATGCTAAGTTGTGCTAACCTCAACCAGATGAAGATTAGAAGCACGGCTGAGAAGAACAAATGCAAACTCGCCAATCTGTGCTAGGGACATCCCAACCTATCCATATGCAGAACCTTCAGTAAATGACACTTTATACAGCTCATAAGCTATAAATATATAACTTGTTTAAATAAAAGCTTACAAGTAATGAAGCCTTGTTGTTATAGCCAAAACCTTTGACAACTGCAGTAATCACAATTGTCTTTACAATAATGACCAAAATAACGGAAGCTAGTAATATATCAACATGATTCCAGAGGAAATGAACATGAATCAGCATTCCAATGCTAGCAAGGAAAAGAGCAGCAAAAAAATTGCGAATTGGTTCAACCTACAAAACAATGAAATTTGAATGAGAACATACTCAATTAATGTTGTTACTGCAAATAATGATAATATAGTTACCGCATAAATATTACCTAGGGAATTTTTGTATTCAACAAGCACCTTGGCAGTCGACACTTAACACTAGGCTTGAAGTGCAACATAATCAAGCTAATTATGATTTGCAAAATAATGATCCATTTATTTGTTTCGTATACAAGAAAATTTCACAACCTTGGTATAAGTAGCTTTGAGATATTATATCCAAACCATTTCTCTCCTTCACCCACTTTTTGGAGTCGTAGGTTTCATATACAAGAAAATTTCACAACATTGGTATTAGGGGTGGGCACGGGATGGGATGGGACGAGATAGACCCATCCCGTTCATACGGGATCGGGACGGGACGAGATTGGAAAAACCCCATCCCGACCTCGTCCCATCCAAATAGGGTTCGGGACGGGATGGGATCAACGTGCTCTGCTTAATTTGAGCAGAATCAGACGCAGTATCAAAATCTGAGCAGAATCAGAGCAGTATCACCATGAAGACATAACATTACTAAAAAACTAAAGATTTACACACTAAGCAATATACTAACTGAATACAACCACGGCATAAAATTAGCAGCGGAAACATCGTAATGGAGAAGAGGTTAGAGAGGATGACCAATTCGGTTCTATGTACCATCAGATGATTCGCTTTAAGTTCAATTTTATGGATGACTACAGTTCAACATACATCATAAATCTGCTATTGGCATATCATCACTGTTCAGTTCAGTTCAGTTCAATTGTCCAACTCGCTAAAATACCAGTATACCACGCAATTCAATTTAGACATATAAGTTTCCAACTTTTCACCTATCTATTTTAGTCGATCGCAATCGATCAACTTCCCCATACTTTCTCCCTGATTCTGTCAAATTGGGGAAGAAAACCCAATTTTCATCCAAGTTGCTGCTGCAAATTTTATTCCAGTCCCTGGCCATGAAATTTAATACAAGCCCCTGGTCCCCTATGGCTATTTGCCCAAAAATTTCGTAGAACAACCTTTCTCATCCGATTATTTACCACCACAAAAAGCCCCCAGTCCACTGCAGGACAAATTTTTGGATTGTTTTGGGACAATTTTGAAGCTAATTTCCCGAAATTTGCGCGTATAATTACAATTTTGAAATGGATCTCCTTTGAGCCAGAAACTTCTATAATGTGCTCAGAGCAATTATAAAGAAAAAGTTCAGGTTTGTCTTCTGCTCCTGCACTTCACTGTGTGCTCTCCCAGTGGTTGTTTGTGTTCCTTGGACAATTGTGGCTTCAAGCTAGGGAGGTTAATATAATTGGTTTTCTTTTAGTAATAGTATTATTAGTTATATTGAAATAGGACCTCTTTAGTAACAGTACAGTTAGGACATTCGTTTCCTATTAGGCTTGGGTCTGTTTCTTGTTAGAGAAGTTAAGTTAGTTATAAATAGGAGCGTGAGTTGTTGACTGGAAGTAGGTTGATTGATGAAAATAATTTATTTGTTTATTTGTCTTTCAGTTATCGTCAATTTATTTCTTTATTCTTAAATAATAAAATTCTTTTATCCCATGTTCCACTGCATAGAAAAATATCGAGCAATTTGCTCCATTTTATAAGCAATGGAAAGAGAGACATAATATGGGAATGTTGGCCAATGCACCCCGAGCTAAATTTTGAGAGAAGCCTATTTTTCCACGAAATCACCCACATGCATCATGACACTTTCGACACAATAAGTTTTCAAACCCAAGGCCTCACCAAATCTTAAGGTTAAACACATTATCCAATAGGTTATCAATGAAAAAGATATTTCACCCGCATATTGGAGATGGGAAACAATGGGTTCTTCTCCAACGTAGAACCCACTATGCATGCCACTTCCCAAGCCAAAATCATCAATCTACTTGGAGCTTCGGCTACCATAGTAAAAAGGAATAGTGACAATAGATCCCTAGTCTAATCCCCTTCCCAGTTCTAGAAAAAAAAAAATTTGGTGCTCCATTGACCATAACCAAGAAGTGAACAAGATTGGGAGAAACGCTAATCCATCAGCTCCATCTAACAACAAAACCCATCCTTTGAAGGCAATATAACAGAAAATCTCAATTAATCCGATGACAAGCTTTTTGAAAGTCTACTTTGCAAATAAAACCTGGAGTACCACCCTTATGCTTAGAATCTAACTTTATTAGCTATAAGGAGTTAAGGACTGCAATTATACTCCCCATACGCATCATCATGCACCTAGCCAAAGCTTTGGCAATAATTGTATAACTCCCAAGGAGGTTGATGGGGCGGTGATCCTACAAGTCGCAAGCCCCTTTGTTTTGGGGGATAAGAATTATAAAAGTCATGTTAATTCTCCAATCCAAAAAGTACTCATTTTGCAATTCGGCAATCACGTCCATCATAAGGCCATCCAATCAAATCCCAACAACCCTTAAAAACACCCATGGGAAAACCGTTGGGCCAAGAGTCTTATCTGCACAGTACAGCCTCAAAGCACATACAACTCATCAATTTTTCTCTCAAAACCAACAGGGATCAGAGCTTAATCCACAAATAGTTTTTTTCTTCCAATTTCTCCTTTATCCTTTACCCACTTCACTAACCATATCCGACATCAGGTCGTTACAAATTCCTGTAGAGATGAAACTGTATCTACATTCATATTGGCTCTGATCTTCCAATAGATTTTAGACTTATTTCGCTTAACTTGATTGAAAGATTGTTTATTTGGAGAGCAATAGAATAGCAACAGAATGATCTCTTCGTACCAAAGAGTATAGAGCTTCATCTCCTTTCAAGATTTTTCAAGTCGCTATCGTCTCCCAGATATTTGTTGGAACTTCAAGATGAACATCATTTTTTAACAAATGAATCGACTCTCGATTGATCACAAGAACTCATCGATGAGTAAGTTCAGAACTTGCAGTCGATTGAAAGAAAGATCTTGAACAATCCAACAGTGAAGAAATAGGGTTTTTGGAAATCTTGGATTGATTTTCTTTGCATTTAAATTGTTCAGGGTTTGATGTCGAGATTTCAAATTGAAAGTGGATTGGGTTTGATTATGCTTGATGGGGAAGAAAGTTTGGGGAATTCTACCATCTAGATTTTGTCTTATTTGAAATCTCTAAAAAGTAATTGAGGACATTTGTAGTCCTGTTGAGCATAAATGAAATCGAAGACATGAGTGACCATTCACGCGATGGGAGGGGTAGTGATGTGTGGTGGTTTCGGTGAAGAGATGAAGCAAACATGGAGGAGAAGATGGAGTTTGAGGAAAAAAAATTATTTATTTAAAACTAAATTTGGAGCTTTAATTTGTTTTAGATGAGCATTTATACCGATATAGAGGAAAATTTAAAGAAGTGGAACTTACCTTCTATTTTGTCTTTTAGCTAAGGGCCTCAGCCTAGTTTCATTGGTCACAAAATAATGTAACACCTAAAAGACAGTAAACTTGTATACTTAGGGGGTTAGTGAAAGTATAAAATACATTAAGGGGAGGGGAGAGGGTAGCAGATTACGACACGGGTTATCTCTTCCATACGAATGGTAAAGAACTTTGGAAAAAGGACTGTTCCTGTAACCGTAATTCTTCTCCAATTTCATGATTAACATTTAAGGTCCAATCCATTAAAACTTATTACCTTTTTGTTCATAACTGAAATCAGAAATGCCCTCTGTCTACAGAAGATACAAAAGATATTTATGAATTCACTGTCCATGCCTGTTTAATTCTTGATCAATTAGTTATCCACGAGTGTACATTTTGATGCCCATGTTACAGTATACAGACATGCACCAACATTAAGAAAGACTTCTCGTGTTTGGGTCTACCATACAAATGCTCCTCTGTTCTGTTCAACCATATTGGGCTGCGTGCTTTCTTTTAATAACAAGTGCTATTGGGAGCTTGATTTTCATTTCTTTTCTTACCGACCTACGTTCAACATATTCAGATATTATCCCTTCTATCATTTCCGTTAGTTGATCAAAAGAAAAAAAACAAAAAAATTTGAAAATGCTCCCTTCTCTGCCTATAACAAATACACACACCCAATAAATCCAAGGTGAAAGAAGAGTAAAGAACAAACACAAAATAAGGGTTTTTTTTTCAATATAAATTTTATCATTGGAGCATACAAAAATTCCCGCAACTAATTATAAAGTAACAAAACAAATATCTCACTTGTTCAAGTGTATGTTGCGCAAGATCAGTCGTTGATATCATCACTCCGGCAGCAAAGGAACCCAATTCAAGGCTTAGCCCCAACTTGTCACTACACTGAATTTAACATAATATCCAGATTAGTTATTTGTTTCACATGAATAACATTCGAATGCATGTTATCTGTAAGGAGTTATGAGCCAGGCATGTGACATTTTTAAACATTATGCAAAATCCATAAGCGGCAATGTGTCAAACCTTTTCAGCAGCCTTAAATGTATCTTAATTGCCAATTTGTCAGCTAATAAAGCAGGCGTGGAAAAAAAAAAAAAAAAAAAAACGAACACTTATATATGAAGTCGGAATTTGAAAACATAACAATGTAATGCAAATGCCTGAGTGTAATAGCTTCCATCTTTATTTTCCTTAGGAGCACGTAATAGTGCCAATTATGAGAACCAGAAACACAGAAGGTGACCAGCAAGTATTTATTTAAGGCTGCAATCTTTGAATATTTAAAGACAGTAATAAGGAGAGATGAGGAGAATAAGGACGCCGAGGTTAAAAATTCGAATTGCTAATGGATAGTAACTCAATAAAAAGTGGAAACAGGTGAAATGATGATAACAATCCAAGTGTCAGGAAGCAATACTAACCCAAGCAACAAGTAAGCAAAATGCCACTGAAGCCAGTTGATAAAGCTCATTGCTCTGCCCAGACACATTACAATTGAACACAATATTAAATCTTACAATGAAAAATAACAGGACAACAATGTAGATGGTGCTCCAATTAAATACTATACTAAAATAAAATCATAGTCGTGCAATGACCCCAGGTGTCCATACCTGTGATGATAGGCTTATCATCAGCTTCAGAAACCACGGTACGCAAGTACGAGACAATATTGACAGGATGGCCAAAAATGTCAGCAACAAAACCAACCTGGTCAAAGACAAATCAGCATTGCAAATAGCCATACTTTTTACACAGTAAAATAATATCAGAATCTAGATGTTCCTATATAATAAGAAAATAATAAGAAAATGGACGCTTGTAGGTCTTGACACAAATACAAACTGTCCAACATGCATAGACAAATGAATTTGACAAAACAATCAAAAAACTTAGAAAAACAGAATCTTTGTACATATGCATCGACTCAATTAGAAAGTCCCTATTAATTGAGAACACTGAAGCTACTTGCAAAAATGCACACCTCTAATGCATCGACTCTTCGAAAAACCCCCGTATCGCGTGTCAAATACGTGTCGGACACGGATACGCGTTCGACACGTATTTGACATGTGGTCAACGGTCAAAATACGTTGACAGGCACCGACACGGCCCGGACACGGTCTAGACTCGGTCAGACACGGTCCAGACACAGCTTTCTCCTCTCTTTGATCGATCCCAAATCAAACCCTAAAAACAGAACGGCTGAGAATCAGAGAGAGGGAGACGACGTCGATCGATAGAGAGTCAGAGAGAGAGGGAGAGATCATCGACAGAGGGAGACGACACGATTCGACAGAGAGAGAGGGAGATCGATCAACAGAGAGAGAGAGAGATCCATCGACGGAGCTAGAGAGAGAGGGAGAGATCCATCGATGTCATCCTCAGGTAGGTACCTTCTGTTTTGTTTTTGTTTTTGTTTTTGTTTTTGTTTTTGTTTTTTTTTCCTGCGATTTCTTCTCTCAGTGTTCTCTCATTGTTGCTTGATGTTTTTGCCTATTTTACTTGCTCAGTATGATAGTATTAGTATGCATATATGAGATTGAACTTTGTGGGTGTGAGGCTGTGAGCATTAAAGTCGAAAAAAAAAAAAAGAATTCATGCATACAAAAAAAGTAAAAATAAAAAAATGAGGAACGTTAATGAATCATGTTGTGGAGGGTAGAAAATTTATGATCCATCCATTTGTAGTGAAATAATAAAGATTTCGTATTTTTTACTGTTTGTGGCTTTGTGCATACTGCACTGCATAAACCCCATTTTTTTTTTAAGTCAGATGCTTCCTTTATTTGGTCAGTGGTCTTGAATGAGTATTCCTGCATCATTATATTTCATGATTTGTTTCTTTTAGGCCAAGTATCTGGAGATGATCTTTGGAAGCATGTGACAATAATAAGAAGAACAAATGAAGGTGGGGGAAATCTTAGATGGCGGTGTAACTTCTGTCAGAATGAGTATACGGGATTTCATACTAGATTGAAGGACTACTTGTTGAAGATAACAGGCCGTGGGATAGCTATTTGTGCCAAAATCTCTCCCCTAAACTTAGAGAGGTGCAACAATTTGTTGAACAAGCTGCATTGAGAGCAGAAAGTTCAAGGCCGCGAAGTGTTCCTTTACCTCTTTCAATGGACTCAAGTAGTCACCCGTACCCAGGTTCAAGTAGTGGGGTTAGTCCTTCAGTTCCACTTCCATACAATGAACAAAAGAAGAGGAGAGCCACTAATAATCCTATTGCAAATGCTTTCAATATGAGTGAGTGACAAGAGTTGGATGCTTTGATTGCAAGGTCGTTCTACTCAGCTGCATTGTCATTCAACCTTGCAAGGAATCCGTATTTTCAGGAGGCTTTCACCTATGCAACGAATAAAGCAAAGTCCATTAGTGGTTACAAGATCCTTGGGTATAATGCATTGAGGACGACATTGCTTCAAAATGAAAGGGGCAACATTCAGAGGTTGTTGGAGGCAACAAAGTTGACATGGGTTACTAAAGGGGCAACCATTGTTTGTGATGGGTGGACTGATGCTCAAAGGAGACCTCTCATTAATTTCATAGTGATTAATGAGGGTGGTCCAGTGTTCTTGAAGGCTGTGAACTGTGAAGGGGAGTACAAAGACAAGTTCTTCATTGCTAGTTTGATCAAGGAAGTCGTACGTGACGTTGGGCCAAGTAATGTGGTCCAAGTCATAACCGACAATGCTCCAGATTGTAAGGCTGCAGGTTTACTTGTTGAGAGCCAGTATCCTGAGGTGTTTTGGACACCTTGTGTAGTCCACACTCTCAACCTTGCCTTGAAGAACATATGCGCTCCAAAGAACACGCCTGCAAATGAAAAGGCCTACAGTTTGTGTAGTTGGATTATTTATGTTGTCGGGGATGGGGTGCTGATCAAGAACTTTATCATGAACCATTCCATGAGGTTGCATATGTTTAATGAGCAATCGAGATTGAAGTTGCTTTCCATAGCAGATACACGCTTTGCTTCAAGCATAATTATGCTCAAGAGGTTGAAAGACATTAAAAGTAGCCTCCAGAGTATGGTGATTAGAGATCAGTGGAATTCCTATAGGGAATATGATGTTGAGAAAGCACGGCTTGTGAAAGAAAAACTATTGGATGACTTGTGGTGGGACAAAGTGGACTATGTACTTCGTTTCACATAACCTATTTATTCAATGTTATGGAGGGCTGGTACAGATGAGCCTTGTCTTCACTTGGTGTATGAGATGTTGGATGTTCTGATTGAGAAAGTGAAACAAGTTATTTACCGCTATGAAGGAAAGGAAAATAGTGAGGAGTCCAAAGTTTTTTTCAGTGGTACATCATATACTGGTAGATCGATGGGAGAAAAGCAACACACCACTGCATTGCTTAGCACATTCCTTGAATCCAAGGTAAATAATTACATTGTTTTTAACTTTTTGGGTTATGCACTTAATGTTTATATATTAATTTGTGAATTGTGATTGACATTGCTTATATATAGGTATTATAGCAATGAATGGCTTGAAGGGGATCCTAATCGTGTTTTGCCACACAAAGATCTTGAGATTACAAAGGAGAGAGATAAGTGTTTCAAGAACACTTTCCTAATATTGAGGAAAGAAGATTGGTTTTTACAGAGTATGCTAGGTTTTCAACGGGTTCTGGACAGTTTGCAGAAGGTGATGCTCTATAGAATAGAGCATACCTAGAACCTTATGTGTGGTGGGCATCTCATGGTGCCTATGCACCATTACTCCAGAATATAGCTTTGAAGTTACTTGGGCAGCCTTGTTCTTCCTCATGTTGTGAGAGGAATTGGAGCACGTATAACATCCACTCATTAAAAAAGAACAAATTGACCCCATAACGAGCTGAAGATTTAGTGTTTGTGCATTCCAACCTTCGTCTTTTGTCAAGAAGGTCAAGAAGAAAACGAGAGTACAAAGAAGGTGAGACAAGGATGTGGGATATCGCAGGAGATACTATTAATTCGTTGGATTTGGATGTTGCTAGTGCTGGAATGCTTGAGATTGCCAGTCTTTCACTTGATGAACCTGAGCTAGAGGATGGGCTGTTGAATGAAGAAAATGCGACAGTTGATCCGCCACCGCCAGTTAATGAAGAAGAAGAGATGTAGCCGCCTCGCTGGTGAGTTTTTGAAATTATCAATTTACATTTTACATTATCAAATTAATGAAATTATGTTGCTTATACTTTATGAGTATGATTTGAGCTTGACTTTATAATGCATTTGTAATTTTGAATGAATGAATTTGAATGTTTTATTGATATGTTTGGATTGTTTAATAGTATTATTTATGATTTTATGTTTATATGAGTTACAAAAAAAATATATTAAAAAAATAAGTTTGACCGTGTCGCCGAGTCCTGTTTTTTTGAAAATTGCCGAGTTGCCGTGTCGTATCCGTGTCCGACACTACACGCGTATCCGAGTCCGTGCATCATAGATGCACACCAAGCAATCAACTATTCCAAAGGTTAGCATAACAACTATGTGGTTAATGGTTTAGGATTTCCCCTCCATAATAGTTGTTTACCAGTTGTATGAAGACAAAAATCATGACTGCTAGGTCTAAAGTTCAGCAATCCTGCTCTTCAAATTATAAAAAATAAAGTTAATTTGTTGATTTTCATCCAAATGGATATTTTAAAGCATTGAAAAAATCCAATAAATGCAATTTCCTTTAACAAATAAACAGATGGGTGACTCATATAGTAGGCTAATGAAAACAACCTCTTAAAAAAGAAAATGGCTCACTAAATTTTATGATTTTGATGAGTGTTATTGCTATTATTATTATTATTATCATTATCATTATTATTATTATTATTATTATTATCATCAATTACTTTAGGCCGCAGAGTTATGTGTTTAGCTAACTTTCAAAATCGAACTTATAGCCCAGTTCAAGTACAACTGGTGCTTGGTTACATTAGAATAGTCAATTTTTCCTTGAGACATGCTTTTCTATACAGAAATGTGGCTCTTTGTAATGTTGAAAGCTATGCAGTTAATAACGGGTTATAACGTCGAAATAACTCATAACGGCCTCGAGGCGCTAAGTTTTTCCATAAAACGTTTGGGCATAATGGATGGAGTTATAACGGCCTATAACAGCCGTTATTTTAATAAAACGTTTTTTCAAAACACCGCTATAACGTATCGGTAAATAAAAAAAATAAATTTTTTTTTTTTACTAAACCTTTCACCTTTGTTCTCGATTGCAGAATCCAGATCTGATAGGGAGCCAGTCGATCGAAACGAAAGAAGAACAGAGAAACAAAGGAAGAACCCAGTCCGCCAGTCGATCGAGCCTGCTACGGTGCTACACTGCTACCCTAGTCGATCGAACAGAGAAGAAGGTGCTACCCTAGTCGATCGAACAGAGAAGAAGGGAAGAGAAAGGAAGAACCCTAGTCGATCGAGGAACGATCGAACCCTTGGCCCCTTTTCGTTTTCGATCAATCTGTAAGTCTGCTTTGTTATTTGCTGCTTCTTTTGCTTTGCTTCTTCTGTTTTGCTTCTGTTCCTGCTTCTCTTTTGCTTTGCTTCTTCATTCTTTGCTTCTCTTCCTGTTTTGCTTCTCTTTTGCTAATTGTCACTGCTTCTCTTCCTGTTTTGCTTCTCTTTTGCTAATTGTCCCTGCTTCTCTTCCTGTTTTGCTTCTCTTTTGCTTTGCTCTGCTTTGCTTCTTCATTCTTCATTCTAATTTTCCTTTTGCATAACTTATTAATTACAAGTTATTATTTTTATGTTTAGTGATCAATTTTATTTTGTGTATGATAGTCTATAATACATTAATATACTTAGTGGGGGTATAAAAATATATTTAGTGATTTATTTTAAAAAACTAGCAGTAACAAATTTATATTTAGTGATTTATTTTTTGACTCTATAGTCTATAATACATTAATAAACTTAGTGGGGGTATAAAAATATATTTTAAAAAATAATTCGTTATATACCGTTATATCTCGATATAATCCGTTATAACTTATAACCCTCCTAAACCGTTATGGGTCCGTTATCCGTATTAACTGCATAGGTTGAAAGCCAGTATAGCAAAATACAATTATCCCCAAATTGTATTAGCCAAAGTCTATCAACACAACCCTAAACGTGGTTTCTAACATGGTATGTGACCAAGGCCGTGTTACAAAATCAAGCAACCTCATACAATGAAAATTTTGCGTAATTCCTATGAAAAATGATTGAATAATTGTATGAAACAAAAGTTATAGTAATACCGATAAAATGAGCACACATCTGAGGACGCGTTGGGCCTAGGTTACATAACGTTACTCCATTTTATATTTTGCTTCGGCCCATTAGTGAGAAAAATATGAATAAGGGCACCAACACTTGTAATTCATTTTTATGTTTAGATGAAGAATTAAGGTTGGACGAAAGAATGAGGCTATTGGAGAAGATGTAGACCATAGGATTAAAGTTGGTTGGACGAAATGGAGAATGACGTCAAGAGTATTATGCGATAGAAGGATGCCTGCAAGGTTAAAAGGGAAATGCTATAAACAATTGTTCGACCAGCCATGCTATACGGTTCAGAATGTTGGGCTACTACGGGACAACATATGCATAGGATGGCGGTAGCAGAAATGCGTATGTTAAGGATGTATGGTAAAATCCGTAAGGATAAAATTAAAAATGAAAGAATTAGGAATACTTAGGTATAAAGCCCATAGAGGAAAAAATTAGAGAAAGACATTTAACGTGGTTTGGTCACGTGCGGAGGAGACCAAGTACGGCGCCAATTAGAAAATGTCTAGATTGGCAAGTTAATGGAGGGTGTAGACGGAGGGGATAGCCGTTGAAAACTTGGATGACAGTGATAAATGAAGACATCCTTGAGCTTGGATTAGGCGAGGATATGTGGGAAGACTGCATTACTTGGGAAACCAAAATCCGTGTAGCCGACCCCGAAAGTATTGGGAATGGGCTATGATGATGATGATGAATTAAGGTTTGTTCTCAGTGTTTCCCTCTGTAAGCCCTTGTTAATCTATAATGTTATTGAACTTATTGTTTACTTATTAGTGGTAGTCATTTCTTGCTTGCTTCCGCCATGAACTTTGATCGGAGATATTTAATTTCAAATTGTGTAAAAGGTTCTTCATCCTCTTCTCTACTATTTGTGAGTAACAAATACAACTGAAAGAAGGTTATCAGCATGTGCTTACGATTTAGTCATGGATGCTACTCCTTGGAGAACCCCAGAAGTTCCGCCCAGAACAGGAAGCAATGCAAACAGCAACCCTACAGCACAATCCTGGTAAGGAAGGACAACTCAGGATCCGAGTAATTTCATACATAAATGGTTTACATAATCTAATAAGCTAAATCTATTAAAAAACATTCTAGTTTAAATTTTTTTTAAATGAACGCAATTATGTTTTATTCCATATTTTTCAGTCCATAAACTCTTATTATATGTACACTAAAACAGGAAGAAGAAAAGAAGGAAGCCTGTGGCCAAATGACAGGACACATTTCAGACCTGGAGAATTAGAGTTCCAACAGTGACTTGCCCATGAAGAGCATTGATACTATTTCTTTCCATTAAAAACTTCAAAACCTGTGGTAAAAGTGAGACACGTCAGATTTACATTGCAAACACAACTTAGAAGTTTCAAATTCACAGCATAAATGGTTATCTTTAGAAACGTAAGGAATGACCATATTAATCAAATATCAAATATGCAATATCAGCCTCCATCAATGTCCACTACTAAGAGTAAGTTCAAAGATAAATCTTTAACCGACATACAGAACATTGCATTCCAATCTACCAATTCAGTAAGATGGCGACAACCATAATTTATAATACAATATCATATGATCGATAAGTATACATCTCACATCTTATCAAGCACTGCTTCATGCTACAAATCACCGTCATGAAGGAAGCGATCTGTCATTGTCATTCTTTCCCCTTGGAGCCCCATTAGATGAGGCCCAATTCCATGTCATAGCCAAAATATCTATGGTAATCATCATTACATGAGAAATTTTATGTTCAAATATCCTTTATTACTTTCCACCAAATTCCCATCACATAAAGTAAGGCAAGATTTTCCCTAATTGACACTTAGTCTAAACTTGATTTTTTTTTTTGAAGGTAAATAAAATTTGATTATAAGGCAAGATGACTTTAGAAGGGTTAAGGCCCCAATATCAACATATTCCAATTGGCAGATACTCGAAGTACATCCCCTTGAAGGATGGATAAGCTAAAGGTGTACCAGCTAAGTTAGTAGAGGTGTGGCGGATGGTATCACACATCACGAGTTCGAACCCGGCCGACGGCATAGGGTGGGGAGGGTAAAGGATATAAAAAAGGATGGATAACGAGATATTAAACCCCATATTAAAATCAAAACCTCCATAATGATTGTCTCCCTATTTGAAACCTTGTACAGAAAAATTTTGCCATTCATTTCCAACCATTTAACTCAGCAAACTGCAAACGGAACTAACTGTCATAAAATCTTTCCTTTGGGGGTCAAATAATCCGGATTCTTCAAAGACTTCAACACTTCCTCCGCATAATCCGATACAAACCAAAAAGACCATCTCCATATTACAGTCACCCAATCAAAATAAAGTAGAAGGTGTGTAATGGCTTCCGGTGTCACCACACAAAAAGAACAAACAACACCCATCTCAATGCCACTATGCGCTAACTACACCTTGGATGGAATTTCATTTATACAGATGTCCAATAAAATTAAACTCTTGGTGGAACTCCTTTCCTCCAAACCGATAAGGAAAACCCACCCGAGCATGATTAGGTAATGGGTTCCTAACCAATTTGAAAAAAAATGAACACACTAAAAATCCTTTGTCCATATCTTCTTTCCAAACCCATTTATCCTCTTATTCCAGAGCAGGCCAGCACCAACTCTAAACTTGAAATTTATTATTACATACTTCCACTCATCACATTGATAGCACAAATGACCGTGACGAAGTTGCGTCACACCTTCATAGCAACATCACTGTGAAGGAGGACGTACTAAATCGTCCCCAAAAATCATAAAAACAACATATTTATTGGCAATTTGCATCCACCCCCCTCACGATGTATGGATGCAATTTGCATTGTGCCTTTGAGATAAACTCCTTGCACACATTTCAAAAATAGGAAGTAAACCACATGTATTATGTGTAAACCTACAGTACAGCATGAATCCAAATACCACGGACAAGTCCAACGTTTAAATTGGTTATTTTGAAACAAAAGATGATCCAGGGATTGGAGAGAGGTGCTTTAGGGGGACATGATTTCATTATGGTGCCGATGGACTTGGGAAGCTCATTATGAGGGGATATTCACAAGTAAATCCTAGCAGAATCAACTGATCATCAAAAGAATTGCAGATGAAAAAAACGAGAATCCATGTAAATAATAAAAAAAATTGATCACGTTATGCTGATTATCACGAAAGAAATACATCGTTTTCAAGAATTCAAAATATGTCATGTAAACTAAATGTTACTAGAGGCACAAAATAAACATTTCATTTACCAGAAATTTAATCTTTAATAACAGTTAAATAATTCAAACAAGTATTAAGGAGGTACCACAGCTGTTGAAGACATTGACAATAGTACACCAACAAATACCCCCTCTGAAGGTTTACCGCCACATAACTGCAAAAATGCAGTTACGTACATCAAAATTAAAGTAAAAAAAATCATATAGATGGTGCCACAATCTTTATGAATAACAAATAACAATCTTGATATCAAGGGTAGAATAGCATCTAAGCAAGGACGTAGTATTTCTTACGTAGAAAAAAATGCACTGCTAAAGATAGGGTACTAAAAGCAGTTCGGTGTCATAATATGTGACAGGATTTCCAGTAAAAGAAATGTAACAAACATGACAGTAAAATGCACTCTAATGGCAAGATAAAATGCCTAGAAGAGGTAGACTAACAAAGACAACCATAAACTAAAAATAAAATCTAAACACAGATTAACTATTTTTTATTTTCTTGTTAAAATAATAGTGATAGCAACATACCGATGCTGTTATGCCGCATAAACAGATAAACAGGAAAATCTGTAGAAGGCCACCTAGAACAGCAACAGCTCGAACAACTCGAAGCTGCAAATGTTAAGATAAGACATCTAACTCAGTGACATAGACTATGAGAGAGAACATACCTGTGTGTGCACGCATGTGTGTATGTGAGAGAGAGAGAGACCAACCTTTGCGGCCGAGAACTCCAACCCCAAGGCAAAAAGAAGAAAAATAACCCCAAATTGAGCAACCGTTTCAACCTTTAAACACAAGGTATACGAAGATTTTGAGTAACATGTACAGACCCAGACAAAAATTTGCTGTGAACTACTTAATATCAGTAGAATGTTACAATATGAATGATTACAAAATATCTCACTTTTTTCAAGTTGATTTAGTATTTTCTGAGTTATTCGTGATCTAAAAGTATTAAGAAAATGTCGTATTATGATTATTGTACCTTAGGGGTCAAGTTTATATAGTTTCAGCAAGTTTCAGGGAATTTTAGCTACTTTATTTTAATAAAAAGGTTGAAAAATAGGATTTGTATTGATTGTTAACGAGTTTATTTTAGAGAAACTGGCTTTCCGTATGGTTCCCGAGGTTTGTTCCCTTTGTGCTTACACTCCTACATTATGTACCCTCCTCTAGTATATGTTTACTAGTTTATGTTACATAAGTACTATCTCAATTATAGTATACTTTGAAAACTAGTTTCTTAAATAAGCGTTACTAGGGTCTTTTATGTGATTAGAGATACATATTATACATTATCTGTATTGATATTTTGGGACTGTATCATACACAATATGACATGCTTTTTGATAACCGTGTTCCTTGCAGTATTTTTTATTATTTATTTATTTTTCTCCCCGAAAATCTCGGGAATGGGCTTTGATGATGATGATGATTTATTTTTCTCACCTGATCAGAGAGTTGCAGCAGTCTCAACCTAGGTTTGTTTAATGATGCTTTGGTAATGATAGGATCGAGAGGAGGAAGAATTGAAGAAGATTAGTGGACAGGCTCCTTGGAAAAGCTCTTCGTCAGCTTGGATGACCAGTCCCAATAATATAACATATGTGAAAAGTCGAGAAGGTATGGAAAAGGACTGTTAGAATAAGTCTTATTGGTCTTCAACCAGTGTGTTTCCTTTGCTCACAGTCGCAAACAACGAGTAGGGGCCAAGATGTTCTTTTGCATTATTTTATGAATTTTTACTAAATTAAGCATGAATGATTAATCAAAGTATTCTCTATTTGATTCGTTGGAAGTAAGTAAAAAGATAAAGACCCGAACATTTAAACTCCTAGTTTTTAATCCAAGAACTGAACTAGGTTTTTCATGGTCCATAATCTAGGTACAATAACACAAACTCAAACACTAAGTAATATGCGCCAGCATATTGCAAAACTTCGAGAAATTAGATATTTAAAATTTTGATAAAAATTTTGACATTTCCTTTCAAACTTTCTAGGCATGGTTCAATATTGAGTAGGCTATGTCTTAAATATATTCTCCCAGACACAGGTGATTTATGCTTGCTTTTCCTAGTTATATTCTCCTCAGCAATGTATAAACTACCAAAATTTCATCTAGGTTTTCTTGCGATTATACTTATATTATTAGATCATTAGAAAAGGCACCTGAAGTACTAAACCATTTAGGAGATTGAACACCTCTAATTTTCATGTATTAAACATAGCCACCAAAACTAAAGTTTTGAACATATCGGGAGTGCTAGTTGTCAGATGCTTCAAAGCATTGGTCCAGAAAATTTATAATTAAATCATTACAGAACCTCTTGGTTCTTACATCTTTTTTTAACCTATATTTTCTCCAAGAAGACAAGATTTAAGGACAACGTACTTGCACCATTTCACTAACAAAGCTCAAGCCACCTGGTCCAATAACAGACCCTGCTAGCAAATACCCAGTGATGACCTGCAAAATTTGGAACAGTAAAACAAACTTGTCCAAAGATGAAATTGCAATCATTCAAATTTGTGTCTTATCATATAAGCTTATATAAATTAGGTTATTAACATATGATGCATTATTCATTAAGGGCATTCATCATGAGCAGTAAGATGTTCAGACCGGTTGTCCTGCACAGGCAAAGGCGATGCCACCACAAGTTGCAGACACAATCACAACTACAAGATCTGAGATCAACCTAAAAACAAAAAGAAAATAAATAAATAAACGGTAATTCAAATTTGTCAGAAAAAATAGCCAGGTCAAAAGCATGTAAGTTTACCTCAAGTCCAACTGTAGCACAGGATACTTCGATTTGGTATTAGATATAATAAAGACATTATCCTGAAAAGAAAATTTCAACACAAATATCTTCTTATCCGAAGCAAAAACTGGAAAATTGGTGCTGCTACACCCCACACAGTTATTTGACAAGAAGTTCAGATTGCACATATATAACACACCTTTCTATCTATCAATGTTGGGGTATCTTCACCTCGATTCTCGTTATCCAGATTGAAAACATCGTGCAGTTGAAATGACCTGAGAAAGGGACCAGCATAATAAGAGAATAACACAGATATATGGCAGCAATGAGGAGCAAACATCAACGCCTTTATACTTGAGTAAGCATAATTCATTTGTTGACATGATAGAAGTATATACTTCTCTTTAGTATCATTTTTCTTTGGCCTGACTCTAGCTACAGTTTCCAGAACCGCCTGAAAAATAAAGAAAATAAACATATCAACAGTAGTACCAGTAATTTCTCAATGCAAGCAACCCAATAATAAATGACCAAAAATAGTCTCCTCTGCTATCTATAGTTACTTAGAGCACTCATGAACTAACCATGACAACCAACATTTTGCACTACGCTCCACCTCACATGCATTTAAAATTTTAATTTACTTTCTTATGCCTGCAAGACTTCACTCCCTGACTCCCACCAAACTTGAATTGTATAAACCACTTCCCTTTGACATTCCACATCGGCCTTACATGTCTTCAACACTCCACTTCACATGCCTCTAGCATTTGATTTTTTCATTCCAGGTACTTTTGCCTCTAACATGGTTTCCGTACTCCAACGTGCATGCCTCTCGTACTTTGCCTTATACACATGACTTCGGCACTACTTTCCAACTCCACTCCATGTGCTTAAAAATTTCCTTCGGATTCCATGTACCCTTGAGAACCTACTTAGATAGTTTAAACCTCTTAAGCGTCTGCCTCGGTTCTGCCACTATGATGCCTAGGATCCCCAAGCTCCTTGGGTGCTTGCCAGCGCCTTGCTTCATCTTGTGTTCAATGCCCTAGATAATATAGGTATGGAATGCATATGGAGTGAAATGGAGTGTCTAGTGCATATGATATGAAAGTGTTGTAGATACGTGGGATTGTCATCGAGGATGTGTTGAAGGAATGTGGAACAAAGATTTAAGCAACCTACATATACAAGTGTCGATTTTTATATTTGTGATTCATTACACATTAAGCAACCTATATTTGTGATTCAAATCCCATTCTCTTATCAATATATACTACATGCAACTCAAATACTTAACTTCAAATTCTTCAGTTGACAATATAAGTCAATAAAATAAGAAGAGACATATCAATGTGAAACAACAATACTCAGCAAGAATACAAACAATGAAAAATAAATACATAATAAATGGTCAAGAAATTAAACACTGTCAAGGCTTAGTAGTTAAATAAATTAGGGATCTTTTCAACCAAGTCATGCACCTTATGTCAACTGAGAACTGCAATTTTTTCAAAGTGCATGGAAAAAAAAGAAAATAAACTATGCACAATTGGTACCTCAACTATTACCCCGGATAAAGGCGGACTACAACATCGTTTTGAAGAGCTGAGGTATTTTTCCAAAATTATTGCACCAATGCCAAACTAAAGCTCTGATCTCTTAGCATAGCAAAGAGCTATGCAGTCTCGAGCAATGTCTAGGTGCTAGCCAAGCTATACTAGACCTCACTGCCTCGCCTAGACTAGCTTAGGTACCGCCTAAATGCTTAAAATAAAAATAATAATTGGTAGTCAAAGGCGCTCGCCTAGGAGAGCACCTTTGACTACAATTTATTTTTATTATTATTATTATTATTATTATTATTATTATTATTATTATTATTATTATTATTATTATTATTATTATTATTATTATTATTATTATTGGCTTGTAGCCTTTTGCCAGGGTCCTAGGCGAGCTAGGAGCCCAGGACAGGCTCCTCGCCTCGCCAAGCACTTGGACCGCTGACGACGATTGATATATTTCCGTCCCTTCAAAATATTTGGTTGTTTTTCTCTTTCCAAATCATCCAAATAGTTGCCTGCAAAACTTAGTTCCAAAGCCAAGTACCCTGACTGAGCAGTGAGCAACCTTTTTTTTTCCATATGTCGTCTAGGAGCGAAGCGTCAACTTCCGCTTCGAGAGTTGTCACAATTGCGACAAAGTCGTGATGAAGTTGAAGCAAAACCATAATATTTTCATATATTTTATATAGTTCATGAGTCATCGCATACTAATAATCAACTACAGTTCAAATAAGAGAATATTTTATAAAGTATGATTATACTATTAGCTAATATGACGAAGTTACTCAAGTCCCTTGGTTTAAGGTGGTTTGATCCTCAATTAGGATCAGGTAGTTGTACTTATATCAAATACTATTAGTTAATATTAGGCTACTGAATAAAGTATGTGTATGTCATTAGTTATTATAAATTATTTTAAGTTGTTAACATCCTATTTACTGTGCAAGCTATGGCACAGGCCAGCTAAAGCGTTGCATTGCGGCGCTAGCAAACAACAAAGACTTTTGAGTTGAGAATTTTCCGAAGTGAAGCGGCAAATTAAAAAATAAAGCTTCATGAGTCGCAACACCGCCACCATGACAACATAGCTTTTGCCACTTGGCGGCCAACTGAAGGGAGACTTGTAGCTCAAGGATGGAGTTTTAGCTCAAGTATCAAGACAAAGGGAGCTCCATACTTGCTTAGTGAACTCGAAAAGAAGATATGATTAAATATGTCCTCAGCCATTCACATAAATAAATTTCATTTATTAACTAGACAGAAACCTCTCTTATGACCTAAAGCCCAGATCAAAAGATTGAGCCATGAAGTTTAGAGTTACCTTCTTCCAAAATATTTTGTTTCCAAATAGAGAAGTAAATGTCCCTGATTGGATGTAGCAAGTGTTAGGTTGAACTGCTTGAATTGGAGGCTTTCCACTTTAAATTAGCTGACTTATCATTCCATCTCCAATCATCAGGATCATCATTATGAGCAATGTGTTTTGGTAATTCAATCAGCTGTAGCAAGTATGTTAGCTCAGAGTTCTTCGAGAGCAAGATCCCAACTAGCTGCCCCCATGAAAAATTGAGATACCCTCTCCCTCGTGCACTTTGTGCTGGCAGCTCAAGGATTTACCTCCCTGTCCTCAAAGCCGAAGACCTTGATATGATTCATGGGTTTAACGTGTATGATTCTGCCCCTCCAATCCCCATTTTGCAGTATGCGGATGATAATGTTTTGTTCTTCGAGGCTGAGGAGCAAGAAGTATCTACCATCAGGGAGATCCTTATCTGGTCTGAGGTGGTTTCTGGTCTTGAAGTAAATTCGTTCCGATACCAAAACTCTTTGTAGTAGGAGTTGTGGCGCAGCTTGATCTCTGGGCATCCATGTTAGGATGCAACATTGGTTCCTTCCCATGCTCTTGCCTTGACCTACCTTTTGGTGCCAAATACAAAGATGTAAGGGTCTTGGAAGAGACCATTGAGCGCATGGAAGGCAGGTTAAGCACATGGAAGAAAATTATATAGCCAAAGCAGGCAAAGCAACTAGCAAATAGAATGGAAGAGGTGATGCGCAACTTTCTCTGGGGCACGACAATCCACTAAAGAGTTTGCCAACCAAAAGACAAGGGTATTAGGATTAGGATGGTAACATAATTCGACAAGTCCCTCTTAATGAAGTGGATAAGGCCATTTGGGATTGAAGTGAAATGCCCTTTGAAGGAAAGTTATAGCAGCCAAGTATGGTGCCACCCCAAATGACTGGTTTGCTCAGTCCCACATCACCACCCATGGCCGGTCTCTGTGGAAAAGTATTATGGGACACAAACATCTTCTTCTTGATCATACTTCCTTTGAAGTCCATAGAGGAGACAAAATCAACTTATGGAATGACAAATGACTTGGCACCCAGCCCCTTAAACTTCAACACCCAGCGGTTTTCAATGCCTGCAGTAACAAGCAAGGGAAAGTTTCAGAGTTTTACGGGCAATCAGAGTCAAGAGCTGCCATCTTGGAACTACCAGCTTAGCCAACAACTCAATGATTGGGAATTAACCCAAATGGCAAGCCTTTTGAATGATAATGAAACAATCCAGCTCAATGAGGAGCTGTGTAATTAAAACAACGTTATAACGCTGATATAACTCTTAACGTGGGTGAGCCGTTACGTTATGACACTATTACGTTATGGTATCACAACTCCGATATAAAGGCATTATTTGGCCGTTATTGAGATACCTTTTTTTTCAATAACACTGATTTAACGTTTTGTTTTTATACATTAAAAAATCACCTATTTCATTCTCGATCGAATCAAAACCCTAGACTCATAGGAAAGGACCAGAGCTCGCCGTCGCCAATCTCCAAAGAACTAGACCTCTCTTGCGAAGGGAAGAAGACGAAGAGTCGATCGCGCTTTCTCTTGCGATCTCACTCTCATACTAAGGGAAGATGTTTTTTATTAAGGTTTTTTGTTTTTAAATTTAATGTTATGAACATAATTTACTTTTTTGACTATAATACATTAATATTTTGTGGGGTATTAAAATATATATTTAAAAAACTACTCCGTTATATACCGTTATGGGTCTGTTATCCGTTTTAACTGCATAGATGAGGAGAATGACACCTGGCTATGGAATGGACATGGCAACTCGTGTACAGTCAAGGATTGCTATGGAAAGATCCAACCTAATGTCCCCTTTTTGGCTAATGAGCTCATCCTCCATAGGTACCATCAGTTAGTATGGATCAAAGACACTCCTTCTAGAGCATGCTTTCTACTGTGAACTATTCTCCATGGAAAACTTACAGTGGACAATTTACACAAGGGGGGCATGATCATCCCTAATCATTGTGTTTTGTGTAATCAAAATGCAGAAAGCAGCCAGTAATCATCTGCTGCTTTCTTGTCCTCCCAGACAGACTCTTCCGATTACAATTTGGCAGCTGATGGAAGTTTGGTCATCCCGAAACACGGGAACCCCTAATCTCTCCCATATAGGAAAATGGGTGTGGACACGGCTCCTCCATGCATTGGCCTGGGTAGTGTGGAGGGAGAGCAAAAATTTTAAGGGGGTTTTTAAAGATGTTCATACCCCTTTGGAGTGAATTTAAAATCACTTTGTGGATTTGGGACACACATGGGGTATTTCTAAAGATACCCAATTCTCCTCCTGTATGTTCCTGTATATGTTTGACTGGGGAAAAATATTGCTAGAACAAAGTCCTAGATCAAATTGTATACTCTTGTTTTCAATTGCTCAGATATAAATACAGTACCTTTTGTTTTGCTGATAAAAAAATGAAAAATTGAGACACTGCTTCTGTTTTTTTTAAAGAAATGTTATAAATCATCTGAAATTGATCTTTAAGAGGCTTATCCCCACACCAAATATCTTCCCAGCAGCTTACCCTACTACCATTCCCCACCACAAAGACAATATCTCTTCCCAACTCAGGCTTGATGTTCATGAGTGCTCTCCACCAAGTACAACCATAAGGAGCTGAGCTTTGATAGTATACCATCTCCTTGCCTGCAACCATATTTTTCTTGAACGACCACTCTCCACAAGGAACTCAGTTCCTTCCTAGAACTCCATAACCACTTGGTCAAAAGGGATTGATTTAAGTGCTTCAGTGTTCTAATGCCATGACCACATCTTGCCTTTGATTCACAAATATCAATCCAGTTGACAAGATGGAAGTTTTTGGATGTACCATCTGTGCTCGAAAGGAAGTGTCTGCACATTTTTTTTCAATATTACAAGCAATAGAGGTGGGCATGGTGTTAGTAGACATCACGAATAGTGTGATGCTAGGCAGAGTGTTTTTTATAAGGTGAATCTTCTTGCCTAGGGGATTTGCATTCTCTTCAAGGCTGCCAATCTCTTCTTTTGGTTCTGCCAATCTTCTTATGGTTCTATCAATGGTTGGTTCCCAAACTTGTCTATTCACCCAAAGAAATATCTAAATAAGTAGTTGGAAGCCTACATTTTCTGCAATTAAGGAGATGAACAAATTCTCCTAAATGTCCACTTCTCCAACTGGCGAAGGGTGTTTTCATTATCCACCACTATCAAAATTGAAAAATTACAGCCGATTTTCTACCATCTCTATCTCCATTATACTCTCTGCGTTTTGCACTCCACTCCTTACTAGTTTTTTTTTTATTAGTTAAGGATGTGATCCCTAGTAGAGCGACAACCAATGATCTTGCTCCGATACTAGACTTGAATATTTCACATATGCAAAATTCTCAATCATATTTACCAATGCAAATAAACTAAGCATATACAATATTCATAAGCATACCTGTTGATCCGCGACACTGTTGTTGAAGCTGCCTGAATCATTTTCTGTAAAAATAAATAAATAAATCCCAACAATCACTGCATCATTACACTTTAATAGTAGAAAGTTTATTTAAAAAATCTGAAAATGTGAAATAACTATGACTAAAATACAGCTCCTGGAAGAGTGGAAGAAAAAATAAAATGTGTTTGTTCCTAATAATGATTAGTCCAACATTAAGTGGATCCCGTAACGAAATTGAACACCTGATTTGCAAAGAAGCAGCTGAGATTGGATTAGAAGTGAGTGAAACTCATTCATTCTGGAACTGAAATCGAGATGGAAATTCAAAACCCTAAATAAATGCTGAATTGGAAGTGGAAAGAAGAAGCAAAGAAGGAAGATGTAGTGCAAACCTCCACCAGTTTGCTCATTTTCGGGGAATTCCTTCTCGAGAGCGCGATCAATCATGTCAGCGAAGCTGTCTTCCTTGGATCCGGAACCAGAATCAGAATCATTAATGGTGGCATTGATGGAGGTGTCGTCGATTACTAGCCGATCCAACTCAGCTGAGAAATACAGAGAAGAGAAGCAGCAGAGAACAAGGAGAGAGATGAGGAGAACCTCATACGAACAACTCCTCATCGCACACTACCACCAGACTCGACACTGCGCTGGGTGCGCACGTTAGTTAGGGGAGAGACGAACGAGACTACTGTATGTGTGTGTTGTGAGTTGTGAGAGACAAGAGAGAATCGTCCAGTCGAGTCTGAGACTAAAGTAACCACGGTTCGATTTGGTTCAACTGAGGCTTATTCAATCTTCAATCTTCAATCTTCACTCTTCAATCTTCAACCTTCAACCTTAACCAACCGTCCCTCTTTGCTTTTCTTTTCTTTTATTATTATTAAATTTTTTTTTTTTTCTCAAAGGTCCACTCGTCTCCAACTCCAATGTTACGTCCAAACCGTACAGCCACGCCAATCCAATATCATTTATCATTTTAGAGATGCTTAAAATGGTCCGATCTTTAAGATGATGGATGGTATTGGGCTGACCTAACTGTGCGGGCCCGGCTCTCTAAAAAGGTTTTACTTTTTCATCAAATAATGGGAGCTGGTGGAGTTCCATTTAAAAACAGAAATAACGTGGTTTCCTACCATTTTTGTGTAAAAAAACTCGTCCTCGCCTCGTGAACAAGCGAAATGTAAATTATCAGCTAATTATCTAATCCCCCTCTCACTGTTCCATTTAGAGTTTAAGACCCTCCCTCAATAATCATTTTTATTTTCTTATCAGACCCTCCATAATATCTTCTACGGTTCCTTCTAACTTTAATCACCAAAAAGTACAATCATCCTCTAATAAACAAGGACATTATTTGTCTTGAAGATTTAGTAATAAAATAGTATTTTCAACAAAAAAAACTTCCATAGTAAATGGAGCAGGCAGCTTAAACTCATTTAATACAAACAGTTGACATAATCATCCAGGTAATCGAAACCTAAGCATGTTCAGAACCAGTAAATTAGCCAATCACCAACCGTGGCCTTGGGCTTGGGCCTCGGTCATCGTCACTTTTCTTTTCTACCTCAAATCAATTTTTCTAGAAGCAAAATAAATCCACATCACACAAGGTTGAAATTAGATGAAGGAGTGCATCATTAGCTGTCATTTATATGAGCAAATGAAATCTGACCAAAATCCAAGTAATTATATTAATTGATGAAAACTATGGGACAACCTATAATCATGCATCCTGTCTTATTCCAAGATTAAGTTCAACAACATGAACAAGCATAATTTTCCAAAATACTTAATATAACCCAAAAAGTATATCCAATTTGTTGTGGAATATAAACAATAAATATGTAAAATATTATTATGCTCATACTATCAAACTAATTTAAATAAAACTTTTATTGATTTTAGATGCAACGGTGTAATAAAAGTTAGGATGAATTAATCAGAAAGTAGTTGACGATGGTTGTTAATTAGACAGACGTACAAAAAAAAGACAGAGAGGGAGCCAAAGTAGAAGACCATCGAAGCAACAAACAATTCTTGAAAGTTGGAAGTGGTCAGTGTTTTTTTGTTCATTCGACTTGCATGAATGATTAGTTAGCTCACATTGGAAGGACCCAATTTCACCATTTGAGTGTACTATCTCGTTTCGACCCTGCCCGCGCTGCCTGCACAACTAATTTAACCTTTTGATTTTACAATCCAAAGTTCTCTCCTGAACTCAACACTTCGGACTGCAAAATGGAATTTTCAAACACACGAGTTTACCACCTAAAATCACCAAACATACATGCCAAGATAATAATAATAGTAATAAATAATAATAAAAAATTAAGTAAACACCATTTTCATTTCATGTTCAATTTCATACTCTCCTCTGATTTTTCAATAACTGCAACAGTGATGCTTAACAATGTTTTGGTGCGTTTTCATTACTTCTACCTCCCTAACCCCCCTTCCCTTACTAACTGCACGAGGGAAGTGTTAGAAAGTCTGACCATATGTGCATGCGCTAATAACCCACGTAAGAACATCTCCATTGGTAAAAGTTAAAATGGGGGATGAATCATCCCCCATTTTAACTAAAAGCTAAATTTATGGGTCACTTATTTTTTCACCACTCCAACCACATCCCCTATTTTAACTTTTTTATCATTATTTTATTATATCTTCAACTTTTCTATACCAATTTAATTTTAATTATACTATTATTAATTTCAACTAAATATAATTATATTAATTAGTTTCAATTATATTATTATAATATTATTAAATATATTATTATTAATTTCAACTTAAATATATAATATTACTATTTTCAGTTATACTATTGTATAGATATTTTTTTAATTATACTAAACTTAATTTAAACTTGACTAATTAAAAAAATTGGGAGTTTAAAAGAATAGTATTAATAATTAATTTTTAAATCATTATTTAAATATATCTTCCATTTTTTACATCATTATTTAGATAATTACTATTAATAATTTTATCATTATTTAATAGAGTTAATAATTATTTTTGTTTAAATTAGTATTAATTTGTTTTTAATTATACTATTAATAATTTTTAATTAATTATTTATCATTATTTAAATTAGTATTAATAATTATTTTTTAATTATATTATTATTTAAATTTTTTGAATAATTTTTTTTAATTATACTATTATTTAAATACTTTTGTTTTTATTTTTAATTTAGAAACTTAAATATTTGAATATTTTATTAATATTTGAAATATAGGGGATGGTTAACTTCCCCCTAAATTTAGGGGGAAGTTGAGGCAAAAGCTATTATAGGGGATGAGTTTAAGGGATGGTTGGAGGGGTATTTTTTTCAATCATCCCCCTATTATGCTCTAACATATAAAAAACACAACATAACTAATCGAGATAAATTTTTATTTACCCTAGTTTTCCACTTCATAAAAATCCATTTTCAAACAAACGTCACAAGTACTGATAAGGGTGGGCATCCCATCCTACAATCCCAATCCCAATCCCAATCCCAATCCCATCCCGTATGGATTTTTTCTGGGTCTTAATAGGATTGATCAATCACATTCCGATCTCATCCCGTCCCGATCTAAAGTGGGATGGGATCGGGATGAAGATTTGCAATCCCGTCCCGTCTCGAAATGATTTTTTAAAGTATTTATTATGAATAATTTCAATATCAGCCCATGATAAATGATAAATAGATTTTAGCATATGTTATGGTTGATCAAAGTTGCTTGGCATAAATCATCATAGCGATGATATAAATATACAAAGAAGATAACTTTTACCAATAATATATTATTTTACATGTTTTTCTTTGGCACTTGTAGGATTAAACCATCCAACTACCTTAATTTATAGGAAAATTTTTAAGGTATTATTAGCCCATCCTAAAGTCTAACTATTAATTACTTGACATCTAATATTCCATTCAAACATACTAGCAAAATAATCCCAAGCATGAAACTTATTTGCTCTAGAAAATAAATGCATGGATGAAACCTTTGAATAGAAGATTAGCATAAATTGGTAGACAACTTAAAAGATTCAGTGTCTTCTCCTTGCATTCATATTGAAAAACTTGATTGTTATTTATATAAAACCAAGATCCAGTGTCTTCTCTTTGCATTCACATTGAAAAACTTGCTTGATGTTTACATAAAACCAAGATCCAATGTCTTTTCCTTGCATTCTTTAGACAACTTAAGAGAGATATATTTTTACATTAGTGACACGTTTTATTTATATCAAAGTTTGTATTGAGGATTATCCAGTGTTTTAAAAAAAGCCTAGGCGTTAGAGAAACACCTAGATTAATGGCTGAGCGGGGTGAAAAATCGGGTAGGCGCCTAGGCGGGTTTTGGGCGGTCTAGGCGAGTTTTTTTTTTTTTGAATAAGGCTGATTGTGTGCCTGCGTTTTTTTTTTTCCCCTTTTTTGGGAAGAAACAATTTAATTGTTTTTTTTATTCAGTACATGTCTGAATGTAGCAAATGATGATTACTTAATGTAATTCTCAAAGGATCTGTCGGTACCAATTTTGGTAATGTAGATTTTATCAAACATGAATGACGTTATTCATGCAATTTGAAGAAAAATAAAAGAGTATGTTTGAATATTTATCCACAAATTCAACTTTGTATAAAATACTCATCACGACCAACTTTAGTCATTTAAGTTTTAATAAATTTTGTTCATGATTGTGTAATTTTTCATGTTTTTAAATTTTGAATGTGTATCTTAGCATTAAATTGGATTTAATTGATAATATATTATTCTTAATTTTTGTAAATTATTAACGATAATACAAAACCTAGCCCGCCTAGCACTTTTTAGAACACTGAGATTATTACTTCACTTTTTTGTTTGTTTGTGCAAATACTGAATTGTCCCTATAAAGTTTATATTTTCCAAACAATTCTAATTTGGAGAAAGTACATGCTCATCCCATTCCGTCTTGAACCCATTTGGAATGGACAAGGTCAGGATGAGATATATCCCGTTCCGGTCCCGAATAAACGAGATGAGATAGAGATGAGATCCATCCCGCCGCGTGCCCAACCATAGGTACTTCATTTGTCTACTCAAAACTCTGGAAGGGCATTGGGGTATCAATATGAGCTAGTCACCAAGCTTCCTTTGCTGGTTTTGACAAGAAGGTATTAAAACTGGGCATTTAGCCACATTGAGATCATGAGCTAGGGTCTTTTGGGCTGACGATTCTAGGTTTCATGGATGAATACTCCCTCCAAAGAGTACTTTCTCCAAGTATGGTAGCTATCAAGGGCTATGTCCTTGTTCATTTTAGTATTCAGCCATAACTAAGATCAGAATATTGTGTTTTATAGTACAAAGGCTTTAGAGAAACAAAAGGAATAGTTAAAGGTAGTGTTGAAATAGAAATAATTAACCTAAGTCGTTTTGAGTTCTTCGAGCTTTCCCTGTTTTGAACACTATATAAATCATTTAAGATTATATTTAAGGATTTTTGTTTGCTGTAAAGCTACAAATGGCAACCACAAAGCATCAACTCGTAAGTGCTAAGAAAAAAAAAAACATAATTTGCAACCCTTCTCCATGTGAACCTCAATGGATGTGGTCAGATGTCACTGATATATGTTCTAGTGTCCATCAAGAGATCAAAATATGGATCTTGTTATGGGTGATGGGGCAAAATCAAGGTTTTGCTCCCTTGTAAGCAACTATAGTAGATTGCCATTTGCTTAATGTTTAAAATTCTTAAATGAATGTCACCCCCAAATCCTTTTTTTTTTTTTTTTTCAGTCTTTCCAACTGGTAACAAAGAGAGTCAGTGAGCCAAGACCGGATGCCATTTCATTTAGGGTGTGTTTGGTTGCATGAAATCCCATGTCATAGGAATTCACGAGATATTTTAGGCTA
Source organism: Berberis vulgaris (assembly GCA_963556465.1). Classification (NCBI taxonomy): domain Eukaryota; kingdom Viridiplantae; phylum Streptophyta; class Magnoliopsida; order Ranunculales; family Berberidaceae; genus Berberis; species Berberis vulgaris. The sequence goes on from OY747130.1 coordinate 71,412,250, forward strand.
AATTGATGCATCACTCCATATTCACTATTTGATTTTGTGATCAATGGTGAAAATGAAAGTCCCATGAATATGAAAATCACATTCCTCAGTCCCCAAAGCATGTGATTCTTATGTTCATTTTACTACTAGTCTCACAATTGATCACAAAATCAAATGGTAGACGTGGAGTGATAATTCAAATTAGCTTCAAATATAAGAGTTCCTCATAAATTCCATGACATAGGATTTTATACAACCAAACACACTCTTAGAGTGAGCCGAGCCCTTTTTTATTATCTCCTATTGCAAATGTTCAAGGAACATTAACAACTTTGCTAATTTTTTTAATCTAGTTTGCGATGAAGTTTTCATGTTTATCTGAGCAGTTGGATCTGAGTCAACTCTGCCTCGATCTGTGAACAGTGTAGATCAAAATTTCCCCAAACCCAGACTCATTTTGCCGACACTGGAATTGTTCAGCAACATAGTTTGGTAAATTTTCTTTCACCTTAGTAAATCATGTTAAATCCATCCATCCATCCATCGATGTTTTCACAATAAGTCAATACTTCAAATGCCGCGGCGCCCATCGAAAGAAAAACCAGGTCCCTTCCCCTTTGCCGTTGTTTCGACCATTGGAAGCAACAAATTCGGTACAAGATCTGCCCAAGTTGCTTTTCTTCAGGAGATAACTTCAAACATAATCATGAATAAAATACACTCAACTTGACCAAATCTGATACATTAAATTAAACTAGTAAAAGAATCCCAATCATCACATGACCATGGGACCCTTTTATTGAAGAATTTATTCAAATACCTTGTAATGTTGGGAATGACATACTGGTTAGCTATATGTGGTCATGGGAAGGTTGTCTATCCCCAAAGCTGTCTTTGAACCATAAGAAGCGAGACAAACATCCATGTGGTCAGTGGACTACAGAGGTTGATACAAACATTTATACAAAATCATTTTTCTTCTCCATGATCCGTGCCTGCCCTTCTAAATGCACACAAGAATCCTCCTCCCAACCACCATGTTTCTTCCAACGTCACTAATCAGATTTATTAATACAAAAAATATCCTAATCTTCTTGTCTCAGTGCCTATATATATGGATCACCTTATTGACATTATTCTTCAGTAAAGCAGAAGGAAGAACATGGAGATCCCTGTCATAGATCTTGAGGGTCTTAATGGTGATTCAAGGAAGGAGACAATGATGCTCCTGCACGAGGCTTGTGAGAAGTGGGGTTGCTTCAAGGTTTGGAGAAATTCAATTTTTCATAGCTACTTTCTCTTCATTTGTAATCTATCTCTAGAACAGGAAGCAAACCAGACGGTCTGACATTTGATAATTGTGCAGGTCTCAAACCATGGAATAAATGTAGACTTGATGCAGAAGGTGAGGAATTTAGTGAACTTGCACTATGAGGAGAGCATGAAAAATAACTTTTATGAGTCCGAAATGGTTAAGCGCTTAGAAACTGAAAATGTTGCTATTGACACGGACTGGGAAAGTAGCTTCTTTATCTGCCATCGACCAACCTCTAATATTGATGAGCTCCCTAACTTCTCTGAGAACCTCCGGTAAGTTCAACATGAAATATATTATTATGATATAACCATTATTTGGTATAACATTGAAGATGAAGATGACAATACATGCCTGAATATATAAATGTAAGGCATGGAATTGGAATTTAAAGCAATTACAGAACTCATTAAGTTGATATAGATAGGAGTCCATGCAATGAAATACTCTGTTCAATAGGTTCACCTGCAAGCCAAAATATCCAGGGACCACCTCTTGATGAACCACTACCTAAAACTGCATTGAGCTTAAGATCAGTGCAGGTAGAGTTTTCAAGATGATCAACCCAAAAAGTTGATGGTCCATTTGACAGTCTAGATAAATTAGTATGTGCAGTGTATCGTTTACTGCAAAGTTATCAATTAGTTTTAATAATCATTATTCTAAGTCATACCTGTGTGATTCAAGCAAAGGACTCTAGCTTTCAAAATTTTGCATTTTAACTTACCAATTAAGTATTTGTGATGTACATATTAATCTGTGCATGAACGCATTTTCATATGATTTATGTATGTTGACCTTGAATGATGCACGTGTGCAGCAAAGTAATAGACGAATATGTCAACCAGGTTGTAAAGCTAGCGGAGAAGCTTTCGGAACTCATGTGTGAGAATTTGGGATTAGAGAAGGACTATTTGAAGAAAGCGTTTTCAGGAGGTAAAGGTCCTTCAGTTGGAACCAAGGTTGCAAAGTATCCCCGGTGCCCTAAACCTGAACTTGTGAAGGGACTTCGAGCTCACACAGATGCAGGGGGGATCATTCTTCTTCTCCAGGATGACCAAGTCCAGGGTCTTGAGTTCTTCAAGGATGGAAAATGGGTTGAGATACCACCTTCTTCAAATAATACAATTTTTATAAACACCGGCGATCAGGTCGAGGTGCTGAGTAACGGCAAGTACAAGAGTGTTGTGCATCGCGTCATGGCTGATAAGAAAGGAAGCAGGCTCTCTATTGCTACCTTCTACAACCCAGCTGCTGATGCACTCATTTCTCCAGCTCCCACACTGTTATATCCCAATAACTACCGTTTTCAGGACTACCTCAAAGTCTATGCCACGAGCAAGTTCTTGGAAAAAGGCCCAAGGCTGGAATGCATGAAGAAGATGACTAATGGAGAACGTGGTCTTATACTCTGAGAAATAAACAAGAATTATGTAGGCCTATTATTAATGTCTTTGTGTTTGGAAGGACAATAGATCTTTTTTCCAGCTATTAAAATAGTTAAAAATCTAAAATAACAGATGTTACAAAACACAACAACAATTTATTAAGCCTAGATCTGAAAGAATCTTTTCAACTTTGAACTTATATCGGATGACTATCAATTATAGCAAGCAATGATTACATAAAATGATGTATATCAAATTCTGTATCATTTTATGAAGAAATCCTTTTAAACCTATTGGCACTTCCTCAACACAAGTACAGCAGAATTTAAATTTTTGTTGACTAAAACGAGAAATGATAAAAACATGAAGAACTCCCCATTGATCAGTTGGTTCATAAGATTCTTTCCAAGAGTCTCTCCTCCTATCTCTTTGGATGATAAATAGTCGGCAAAAAAAAAATGGGGAAATAGGATAAATGGAAAAATCAGGCAGAGATTAAGGTGTAAATGGCGATCTCGGCATATTATCTGATAAATAGGTATATATTATCACAGAGAATGATCACTATCTCGAAATTCTCATTTGGATTTGCAGGAAGCTGTGGCAAATTTTCTCCTAAACTCAAGCTTCAACATTTAAAGAAGGGAATTGTGTTGCTGATTGGCTTGCAAGGCACACAGCAAGTGGCGTATGATGTTTTCAACAAACTGCGGTATCATGACCTATCTTCTATCACGAATAATTATCGAACTCTCTTTTTTTATTTGCACACTAAATAAGGAATTTCCTATGTAGTGATCTGTGTATGACACTATGACCTATATATCTTTGCTTTCTTTCAACAAATGCAATCCTATATAAAGAAGTAAATAAATTACTAAATTATCATATTTATCTAATGAGGTACCACTGCCTAGCATACCCCTCATGGTTCTCATATTCTGGTGGGGGCAATTTTCCATGTAGAACATATTCAACCTGAGATACCTCAAAGATCGCTCCTACTCTCCTTAGAAGAGGAAACCGTATAAATCCTTACTTGATCAAAATTATTGGCTTGGCCCATCTGGAAACAACCACATTGCTTGTGAATTACTGTATCTAGTAGTCTTATAGAGTACACAGTACCTCAATCTAATATTATATGCTTAGATTTAAACCAACCTACAGTTTGATTATTGCTCCTACTCTCCACAAAAGGATCAATAAATTAATCATTCAAGACTATTGGCTTGCTCCACCTGCCAGTAACCACTTTGCTTGAGGATTTCTTGTATCTATAGTCTTAGGTACTTAGAATTTAGAATTCTACACCTAGGGTGTGTTTGGTTGCATGGAATCCTATGCTATGGGAATCCATGAGGGGACCCCTACATTTTAGGCTAAATTGATGTATCACTTCACATCCACCATTTGGTTTTGTGATCAATGGTGAGAATGAAAGTCCCATGAACATGAGAATCACATTCCTTGACCAAGGAGTGGAATTTCCATGTTCATGGGACTTCCATTCCCACCATTGATCACAAAATCAAATGGTAGATGTGGAGTGATATATCAATTTAGCCTAAAATGTAGGGGTCTCTTCATGAATTCTCATGACATAGGATTTCATGCAACCAAACACACCCCTAGATTTAAACTGTGAAACAATTTAGTTGTTCTAAAAGATAAACTCTAAGAGAGTGCCACTTACATCCGTCAAAGGAGGCTCATGAGAATTTTTAAAATACCACATTTGATAATTGTGTCCAATAAACAACCCAGCACATACCTGTCCAACACACAACACAGCACATGCTTGCCCAATATACTAATAACTCTTCACATGAACCATGACAAGCAATGAAAAACAAATTCATCTAAACCTGTTCCAAGAACATATTCATCTAATCTCATAAACTAACTGTATAGGGTACTTCTAGCATTAACAACATTTTCATCTAACCTCATAATTACTAAATGTGTACTGCTAGCATTAATAGATTAAAATTTATAATGACCAAAGTTTTAAAGGTACTCATGTTTGCGTATAAGGGAAAGAGTGTACCATGTAATTGTAGTTACGACAACTTCAACAAATTCAGAGAAGAAATCATAGAACAAATGAACAAAAATCCTAGCAAAATTACAGCTGAACCAGTTTTGATAATATAGACTTGGTCATAAATGTATTGGTCCGCTCAACAGCTTCAATCAGCGTAAGCTTATGTGGCATCAATAGTTTGTCACATTTTGTAACTAAAGATAACAAAAAGTTCCCTAACTTTAAAGAATTTGAATACCTGTCAGCAAAGTTTGGTACTGAAGAGACAAGATGATCGATTGAATCCTGGGTTAAATGAACATTATGACTTAAAATGTTCTGAAATAGTGTAAGCAAAGGTTCTGTCCATACCAAGTCATCAGATATTAGAATTTGGTGGCAAGGAAGGCAAGCATATCTCCTCAATTCCGGTTCACCACTTAGCAGCTTTTGGCAGAAGGAAGAAACATGAGCCGGGTGCAAGCACTCTCTAATGATCCTTGTAACCACCTCACACATTGGGATGTTTATTCCTTCCTTCCGGAGGATCAGTGGAAACAATAGTGCATCCACTGCAGCTTTTTGATGAAGCTTGCAAAACTCAATTGTTGCCATGATTAGCACACGAGATGCTGGTTCCGCAATAATTACTAATTTTGGTAAGATGACGGAGCACAACACTTGGCTTGGCCATACAATGTCTTCTTCATGTCCAGTTGCAAGATTTGATATTAGAACTGAAGCAGTTTCATCATCTGCTTCCCAAGGTTCAATCATACTTAATATTCTACAAGGATTTCTTCGTCTACCTTCCCCTTCCTTGTTGAAGCAGAGTTGGTGAATTTCACATGCTATGCCCATAATCCTTGATGTAGATTCAAATTTCAATATCTGGGATTTCAAGGATTTTGCTTTTGCCTCAATTTCAGGGTCAATGGGGTCATTTTCTACAGTAACAATATCCACTTCATCACCTTGGTTTAAAATTGAATTTTCAACTTGCTCTTCTTCAAATTCCATTGCTGTACTCTCATCTTGCTTCTCATCAGAAAATGCATCACCTGAACGCAGTTGATTATACAATAGAGGACTCCATGGAACAACATTAGTGGATTTGACTGAACTCTGAAGCCAACTAGGTAAAGCATTAAACTCTTCTTCTACCCCATCATTGGAAGATTCCAAGCTCAAAGAAGACGCCCAATCAAAACTTCTATCAGACAATTCATCGAGTAATTGGTGAGCAGACTTCTTCACCCAGAAGTCAAGCCCCCGATTTTCCTTCAAGATATTCTTGGCAAGAGCAGATAAGTCCCTGGAACAAAACCTCCGTCTCTCAATTCTGAGAAAGGAGAGGATTCTGGATTGTATCGCATTGGGTATAGTCTGAATCCACATAACTCTGCCAATAAGGATACCAAATTTAGTTGCTAATCAGTGAAATGCGGAGAATTAAGAAATAGGGTTTGTTTGATGTACCTCTTTGAGTGAGGGGGTGATGAAGTTGAAGGAACCATGACGTCGACTGGCTTGGAGAGCAAAGAAAGGAATGAACTTGTTGAAGTGCTGGTGGTTGTGGCTGTGGAGGCGTCAAAGGACTGTTGAAACCAGAGAGAGGCTTCGCCTTCGGGAGATGGGGAGTTGAGGAAGATTTCGAACAGAGGAACCCAAGCTTCCATTTTGTACCTCTTCTTCGTTTTGAGCCAGAGAGAGGGTTTTGGGTTGCTTGGGATTTTTTGTTATATTTAGCGCGGGAGAAACGTCACTGGAGCAAATACACCATCTGCTAGCCTCCAAGGCTCCAAAGGCCAAAGGACAAAAGGATAAATAATATAGGGGACAGGGTGGTCTTTAAATTTTTTCGATAACATATGCACAAACATAATGAGTGAGGTCTGGGCAAGAGGTAAGTGTTAATAAAAGCTCTATTTTGGTCAAAATACGGGTCGAAAAAAATGAGGAGGGACAAAGGAAAGTTGTCATCTCATGGTAGTTTTTATTTCGATAAAACATGTCTTATCAAGCACCGTTCTGCATATTATCTCATGTTGATTTACTACTGAATCAGGTTAATGTTTATTGATTGGCATGATTGTTTATATACCGATCCCCTTAATACTAGGGAAGTTAGAGATTTACATTATTCAGAAATAGAGATAGATTTTTATACAACTACATTATGATAAGTATTGTTAGATGGGGATAATAATGTTGAGTTGTTGAGTTTGATTATACTTGGGTAACATATTACTCCCCCTCAAGTTAAAGTGTGGGGATCAGTAACACTAACTTGCTTTGTAGATAAAGAAATTGTTCATGCCATGGGGTTTTGTGAAGATGTCTGCTCGTTGTTGATGGTTGCGATTGAACATTGTTTGAATTACACAGCTTGCATTTTTTCGCGCACAAGGTGACAATCAATTTCTATGTGTTTAGTGCGTTCATGGAAAACATGATTGGCGGTGATGTGCAAGGCAACTTGGTTATCGCAATATAGGTCCATCGTTTATTATGGGAGATTCCCAAATCTTGGAGAAGGAATTTGAGCCAAACAAGTTCACAAGTTGCAGCAGCTATAGCTTTATATTCTGCCTCAGCAAAGGAGCATGACACAGTAGTTTGCTTCTTGGTGCGCCAAAAGATATGGGGCTATATTACCAAGAAAGGTGCAACAGTCAGGGACAGAACGACTAGTCATAGGACAACTAGGCACTTGAAGATCATTTGTTGCAGACATGAGTATACCTTTCCCAGGACAAGACTTGAGATAATGTAAAAAATGCGAATATCAATTTCCATATGGGGTTTACATGGTGCTTGCAAAATTGGCTTAGAATGTGAACTGAATAAGTAATCTCCGGTCGTGTAATGATAACATAAAGGAGTTGGCCAACTAAACGTCGTTAAGGACCAGCATGAGTGAGAGGTTTACCGAGGTCAGCAGTCAACTTTAAGTGTTGTTCCATGGGAAAGGCAACGGGCTTAGCCCCAAGAAGTCCAACATCTTTGAGAATATCGAGAATCTATTTCCTTTGAGAAAGAAATATCCCATGCATAGAGCGTGCCACTTCGATGCCTGGAAAAATTTTCATCTTGCAAAGGTCCTTTATATGGAAATGGGCATGAATAAAAGACTTAACCGCATCAATAGTAGGCGTATGATTTCTAGTGATGATTATATCGTCCACATAGACAAGAAAAACAGTGATCTTTGAATAAGATTGCAATGTAAACAATGAATAATCAACATAAGATTGTCGAAAACCTACTTGCAATAAGGCACCGAAAAATTTTGAAAACCAATTCTGAGAAGCTTGTTTCAAACCATAAAGGGATTTATGAAAACGGGAAACAAGTTTTTCGTCATGCTCCCCCTTTTGTGGAAATCCAGGTGGTAATTCCATATACACTTCCTCAACTAAGTCCCCATGAAGGAATGCATTACTGAAACAATGGCCATTGTTTTGAGGAAGCAACAACAAGTAAGCAACAAACTGTAATTAACTTTGCAAGAGAAGAAAAAGTTTCATTATAATCTACCCCTTCAGTTTGAGTATATCCTTTAGCCACAAGGCGAGCCTTGTAAATGTTTCCATCGACACGATGTTTGATTTAATATACCCACTTACACCCTATTTATTTCTTGTTAGGAGGAAGTGGGGTGATGGTCCATGTTTTGTTTTGTTCCAAAGATTTGACCTCAGCCAACATTGCCTCACGCCATGGAACATATTTCATGGCAATGGAAATTTGCTTTGGTTCATGAAAAGAGGAAATGATTGCAATGAAGGCTTGATGTTGTGGTGAGAAGTTTTTGTATGAAATAAAATGAGTAAGGGGTAGTGTGTACCTGAAGGAGTCATCTTTAAATAGAAATGTTGAGTTGAGTAAGGAGGAGATGACAAGACTTGGGAAAAGTGATAATATCTTCAAGCCAGCTTGGTGGCTTGTGGTTCCTAATGAGCGGGGAGGAGGATTTGGAACTATTACTTCACTTGGTGTGTCATGGTGAAGAACATCATCAGGAGGGGATATGGGTGGACTTGGTGGGGTAGAAATTGTATCAGAAATTATTTTTGGTGAACCAAGGTCAATTTGTAGCATTGGATCCTCAATATATTCGCTTACGAGAAGAAGTAAAATAGGTTGGGCAATGGGAGAAGACTCATAATTTTGGAATGGAAAGATGGACTCATGAAATGTAACATCTCTACTAGTGTAAAACTTGTGCTCAGTAAGATCATAAACCAGGTAGGGGGTAGGTCGTGGTGGGGAAGTTATAGACACCTTTCCATATTTTGTATCTGGAGTACTTCACTTAATTTCTTTAGCTGGTAGCCTTTTTTACCATAAGGATATGCATTTTTGACTGTGGTTGGAATTTATCACGAGCGATAATATGAGCAAAACATAGGCCATCAAAAATTCGCAAATGGCCATAGTTAAGTTTGGTTTGCAAGAGCATCTCATGAGGAGTTTTGTTATTCAAAATAAGTGTGGGTTGCCTGTTTATAAGGTATATGGTAGTAAGAATGCATTCATCCCAAAATTTAATGGGTAATCCTGACTGAAAACGTAACGAGCGGGCTACTTCAAGTAAATGGCGATGCTTGCGTTCAACAACACCATTTTGTTGTGGTGTATCGACGCAACTTGTTTGGTGAAGGATGCCTGATGTGTAAAAAAAAACTATTTAATGGTAGGAACTTAGTGCCATTATCAATGCAAATTTGTTTGACACATTGGAAGAATTGTGTTTGCACCATGGCACAAAACTTTTTCATAAAGTACCGAGCACCATTGTGTGAAGGTATGGAGTCCCCCCCCCCCCCAAGTGTCATAGTGTATTAAATCAAAGGCATTGGAAGATCTAGTATTGCTTATTGGAAAAGGATGTCTAGTTTGTTTATATAAAGGGCAAACAATACAAGGAAGACATTTACTCCCTATATTAGGAAATAATTCATTCATTCGTTTGTCGGAAGGATGTCCTAGTATTTGGTGCCATAAATCCCAAGTGAGAGAAGATTGGTTGCAACAAATCGGCATGTTTTGAGAGTCTTTGTAAAGGTAAAGTCCATTTCATTCCTAACCCATCCCAATCATTTTCTTTGTTGACAGATCCTGAAATACAAAAAACCAGGAAAAAATAATGGCAGCACAATCGTTTTCTTTATTCAATTTGCATTGGAAATCAAATTTAAATTGAAGGATGGAACACAAAGCACATTATTGAGTTTTAAGAGTAGGTGAAACTTGGATACTTCCCACATGAGAAGCTTGAGTGGTGGAACTATTTGGCAACTTAAAAGAGTGAATTTCTTTTAGTGGTAATTTGGATGACAAAAGTGAGGACATACCATGTAGTCTAATGCTCTTGTATCAATTATCCAAGAACTAGGAGAGGAAAGAGTAGCACATACAAGACATAATTATACCTGCAAGGCTAGACATATTGGTAGTAGAGTTTTGTTTTGTTGTTGGATATTAAGGAGAGACATCAATTGGATGTATTGCTCCATTGTGAGGCGTGGGGTAACTACATTGTCAAACTTGATCGTAAAACCTTTCCCTAGACCGTGTTCATTAGGTCGTTTTCTACAAACATCAAATGCGTGCCCAAGATAACCGCAACGTTCACAACATGACCTATCATGAACGGGTCCACGTTGGCCACGACCACACCCTGAATTATAACTGTGCTGATCATTATATTGGCCATTAGATCACCATGATTGCTTCATTTTAGTGTTAGTTGTTGCCATTGCAACAACTTCAGCTGATGAAGTTGGTGAGATGTGTATACCACATTGTTTTTCTTCTTGAAGAATGAGCGAGTATGCCTTATTCATACTAGGCAATGGATACATAGTGAGGATTTGACTTCGAATAATGGAATAAGACTCATTTAAGCCCTTGAGGAAACTGAAATATGTTCTCATCTTGTTGGTGTTGAACCAACCCTCGTATGCCAACACAGGTACAAGGAGGGGTAATTAAAGAATCTAACTCATCCCAATAGCCCTTGAGCGTAGTATAGTAAGAAAAAATGGGAAGTTGATCATGCGAATGCAAAGAAATAGCATGTTTAATTTGATAAATTTGCACAACATTATTTTGGGCGTACCTGTTTTTAAGATCATCCCATACATCCTTCGCAGTGGCTACATAAATCATACTAGAAGTAAGGTATTTGGAAACAAAGTTCCAAATCCATGAAAGAATCATAATGTTGCATCGCCTCCAATTTTCATAGTTGAGCGAGTTTGGTGCTGGTTTCAGGATTGATTCGTCGATATAACCAAGTTTGTTCTTTGCCAATAGGGTGGTGATCATGGTTCGACTCCAAGTCGAATAGTTGTCGCCGGTAAGAGGTTGGGACACTAACATCATCCCTTGATTATCAGAATGGTGAAGAGAGAAGGGCAAGGAAGTATTGGGTTCACGATTGGTGGGTTGTGAAGTACTCAAGCTTTCAGATGTTTGCGTAGCCATGGTGATCGCAATATCGGACGATCAAGACTTTGGTTACGCGAAATAGAAAAAAATTATATTGCAGAAGGAAGGCTCAGGTTTTGCTCCATGACTATTTATATACATATCAACTCCATACTATCCCCTATCAAGGGAAGTTAGAGATTTACATGATTCAGAAGTAGAGATAAATTTCTGATGATACATCAAACCGTCATCTGATCAGCACCGTACACGTGTCATGATAATCTCGTCAATAGAACAAAGCAGGCCCGATTGCATGCTCAATCCAGCTAAGCCCAGACAACATTAAGCCCACTATTGGCAGATTTCAGAACATTGGACCTGAATTCTAGCGCCTTAATAAGCCCATACGTCACACAGTCAAGCCCAACACTCATAAGCCCTGATAAGACAAAAATAAACTTTGATAAGGCAAGTGTATGGGGGATCGACCCAAGATAGGCAGGCCAACAGTACATAAGTTCCGACCAGGAAACAAATATTAGAGTATAAGTCGAGCTAGGGAACTTCCTTGCATGGACAACACTTAGAAAAATAAACCTCTCCCGCAGATCTAGGAGCACAAGTCGCGTAGGGAAACTATCCTACATGGACAACTCCCAACTAGGAAAACATCTCCAGCAAAATCTTTTTCCCTAAACTACACTACCGAAGGCCTAGCCAAACAAGGACTCCCACACTATAAAAGGGAGATAAGGTCGATGAACTAAGGTACGCTACAGAAGTTTACAGCTTATTTAAGCCTCTCTTAAGCCTTATCTAACTTAAGCATTGGAGTGCCATTGACCACCACACGGTGGTCTTTGGTTCACGTGTGCTACTTTCGCAGGTCTAGATAAAGGCGAAGCAGGAGGACATGAATCGACTACATCAGCTTGGCACCGTTCGTAGGGATAAGCACATTATGATAAGTATAGTTAGATGGGGATAGGAATGTTGAGTTGTTGATATAGGATGAGAGTTGTTGAGTTGGAGTATACTTGGGTAACATATTAATTACCAAAGAATTAGAAGGAAAAAGTAAAATGAAATTGATAAAATGGGAATAAGGGTTCTACCCAGTAGAAGAGGGTGGTGTGGATCCTAGCCTCGAACATGTGATTATTGTTTTTCAAACTAGGACTTTGGAGGCTGGTAGCTAAAAACTCAACCAGGTCTTACTTATGTGAGATATAAATGAGACTTTCCCTAAGCCTCTGCTACTTAAACCCTCAAGAAGTGATGCCTCAAACTTGTGGAGGGAAATGTATGATCACATTCCTACTATTGTGGAAATTGTTGCTTGGAACTTAGGTAATAGTCAGGCATATTTCTGGTACGAGGATCAGAGCGGTCAAAGAATGTTGGGAGTTGTGTACAACATTCCTTTTGATTAGAGAACGTTGATAATCGGAGCGACAAGCTTCTAGAAATTTCAATTTCAATGTTATCCCCCATCATTTGAGAGTACAACTAATGACACAAGAACATGCAACGTGTGAAAGCTATAAAATATGGTCAAATTAACATGAAGTCACTCTATAATAGTATAATTGTGTAAGACCGCATAATCAAAGAGTGCTTTGAGAAAATTTATTTGGAAGAATTTTATTCATACAAAAATCCCTATTTTTACTTGGAAGTTGTTGAAGGATGTTGTGGATACCACAGTCCGAAAGTTGGTTTTAGCTTGTTACCAAGTGTTACTATTGTGGCCCTCAATGTTGATGGAGCGTCAAGGAATGGTATGGCCTTATAAGTAAGAGGTGGGGTTCTTCGAGACTTAGATAAGTGATTTCTTTGGCGAGCTTTGATTCATTTCTTGGATAAGTTTATGATAATATGACAACAAAGTCGAAAGCCTTCTCATTAGCATTGATCTTTGTAAAAAAAAATGGGCATAGCAATTATTCAAGCTCAAAGCAACTTTTGTCCAATAGGAGGTGGGTTTACGAATCCTTGGGTTTTTTGCCCAATGCTGGCCAAATATTAATGAAGCGTGTAATGTACACGCATGGAATGAGTTTTCGCGAAATTTCGCGAAATCTCACCAAAATTTTCGTTTTTTTTTAATTACGAAAAAAGTCGAAATATAAATTAACATTTTTTTGAGGTTTTTTAAAAAAAAACATTAGGATTTTTAGAAAGATTTTCGAGTATTTCAAAAAAATTGCCTTTTTGGCCAAAAAGCACAAAACTCAGTGACCAAATTTTCATTTTTTCAATAAATTTCGGAGTCTTTTTTTCGTAAATTTTGAGTTTTTTCTAATTATCATTTCTTCTAATTATTTATTGATTTTTGAAACAATCCCCTGATTTTGCTAATTATATATTGATTTTATGTTTGTTTCATATCATGGTATTTAGGCTGCATTTAATTTGTTTAATAAATTTATTTACTTCCATTATTTTTTCACATATTTCATATACCCTCAAAATGCATTATATATATTTCATGTATCCTCAAAATTTGTACGTTTTTTATTTACACACCGTAATATTTCTTAAAATTCGGAGACCGAAATTAACTCGAAAAATGAAATAACAATCCTTGGGTACATGTGAAACATGTTTATCTAAAACTACATAATGCAAGTTCCCCTTATGAACAGTGGAAAGTGTGTGTCTTCAACCGGATTTTTGGATTGCCCAAAGTACCCTCCCAATTCTATTATATTTACAAGAGAAACAATTAGGTAGGTGAATAGTGACAACGGGTAATTTTGTAATTTAAATGCAAAACTATTACACATATGTACCATTTTACCCTCCCAAATTCATATTATTACTATCAAAACCCGCCATTCTCAAATATTGTTAATTATACCCAAGCCCCTAACATAATTTATTCAAAGCCCTTAATTATTTGTAAATTATACACAGACCCTTAAAATTATAACTAATTATTTTGTTTAGTATTTCAATAATAATTTTTACTTATTATTGAAAGGTCGTAATAAAATAAAAAAAGTACTAAATATTCGTGCACTCGTAGAGCGCGTCGACAACCTAAGTTTATGCCTCCCCTATATTGGTTTTATTTATTTTGATAAACCGGTTGAGGTCTACCTAATATAATCCCCTTATATTGATTTTCATATTTTTTTTTTTTGGGTAATGTTCACAAACATGACATGTCTTTGGTTGTATCAAAGTTTGTATCTTGGACTAGAACAATAATTAGTCGGTCCAAGGAGTTGACTAACCAACAACATGGGAGGTTGTTAGGAAATCCCTACATTTTTTTTCTTCTTATTTTTAAGCTATTCACGATGAAATAGGAAGAAAAAAAAACCTAATTTTCATTGATAATGTCTCATGTCCTCACAAGTGGAGCCCCATGCAATCTGATTTAACCGTACAAGTAGAGCAAAACCATTTCTTTGTTATTTTCATAAAACCTTAAACAATTAATGTAACAGTAATACCTATTGTAAAACTAGAACCTCTTATTTGCAACTAAATCCAACCAAATGCAACAAAATAACACATTAAGAATAGAACGATCTAACAAAATACATCTTTTAAGCTAAGTTATCGAAAATTAACTATTATAGTTTACATATAAAATCAAAACAACATAAACCATAGAAACTCACAAAACCATGAAGTTCACTTCTTTTTCTTTCTTTGTTTTCCTTCTCATCCTTTGCCTTTTTAGTGGTGTCCAAAGTGTAGATATCATCACCGACACATGCAAGAAGATTGCAGGCCCTACTTTAAAATATGGCGCTTGCGTGAAATCCGTCCAAGCAGACCCTAGTAGTCGCAATGCGAACTTTGTAGGACTTGGTGTTATTTCTATGAAATTGAGCATAGCACATGCAACCTACGTCCAATCACGTATTAAGCGTCTTTTGAATCACAAAACCACGAATCCAATTGCAAACAAGTACTTAAAGAATTGCTTAGAATTTTACTCTGATGCAATTCCAGATATTAATGATGCAATTGACAAAATGAACTCTAAAGATTATGGTGGAGCTAATATTAAGATGAGTTCTGCATTTGATGCAGCTTCAATGTGTGAAGAAGGTTTCAAGGAGACGAATGGATTAGTTTCTCCATTGACAAAGGCTAATAATAAGTACTCTAATATATCTCGAGTGGGTCTTGCCATTACCTACAAGCTTCTTAATCCTATGTAACGAAGTTGTTTTTCTATGTGAATGGTCTTAGTGGACGACAATCCAATTATATATCTAGGGTTTATGCATGACTAGTTATATTTATTTGTTGAATAGTACATTCCAACAAGAAGAGATTGGATAAAAAAGAGAGAGAAATAAATATTTCTGCTAAAATTTGTTTTTATGATCATAGAGCTGCAACATACAAGATGCTCCACCATACTAAACAGAAAACCCTATGCCCATTCTAAAGTTTACATTGCTTATCAGTTTTCACATAAAACCAAATCCAGTCACCCTATCCCAGCAAATATGGAGTCCAAAACCAGCACAAATCACAGGTTTAAAACATACATACACTATCTTCATGTTAGAAACCTAATAACTCATAGTATACTTCTTAAACCACTAGAGAGGAGATAAGCGAAATATAAAACTCACTGAAAAACTGAAGACAAATGAAGAGATTTAGGAGTTGGATTCTCCCCCCCCCATCAAGAAGTTTGTTATCCATCGGACTGAGTCTTTATAATAGCGTTTGAAGTTGTCAATATATAATCCATAAAGTTCAACCCCATCCTCACTTCGTGACCATGTTCCCCTCGGATGTTATCCATTAGACTCCAATGGAAGTACCTTCTAAATCTCCACCATCCCTGTAAATTTATTGGTCCATCATCTCATATTATGTAGAGTAAAAAAAAACTATTATCACTTTGTACACGCGCACACATACACACACACAAATTAAAATTGTTAGTCTATTTCTCAAGGAAATAAAAGTTGTATAATTTACTTTATTACTTCCCTGACAGAGTGAAGATGTCTTCTTATATAATAATCTACTCATCGTTGGTTGTGAAGGATTTTTGTTTGCTCGTTTGAGTTACAAGTTTCACCACAATTTCGGCGATCCCTCTACAAATAGACATAAATTTTATTTTGTTAACAAAATAAATCCTTCTTCAGCTTCTTATTTAGTTATTGGCTTCTGATTGTTTGTAAAGTTTTGATTTACTTTAGGATCACTGACTCATGTTTATTTGCCTTTTAAAATATTTTTTTCACTTAGAAATTGTATTTTATTTATTCAATTTCTCAAATTATTATTAATCTCAATCATGTTTTTTTAAAATATAAAATAACCAGGTTTGGCCATTTACCCATATATTCCACTAAGCATGACCGGTTTTAACTATCTTGGTTTTATCAAACATGACTAGCTTTGGTCATACACAAGTTTGACTGAGCATGATTAACTTTGGAAAAGAGGGGAAGTGGCAACGTAGGTGGAGGACAAGAGAAAAAGGAGGAAGATGTTGGTGGTTTATTCAAAGGAGATGACTCGAAGATGAAAATAGGCTCGCACGTAAAATAATATATGGTTAAGAAATATGGGTTTCAAGTAATTTAAGAAACTTTTACTTACACACGAAATGATGGGGGTACCCACTTTGGATAACTCATTTCATTTTGCTTTACAATATCATGCCCTAGCCATTAGTTCCTACAACCAAGGAATGTGATTCCTCGAAAAATGATGAAATTTCATGAAATATATATGTATATTTTCGAGTTATCAAAATTTCTTTCGAAATTCGAAATATTTATTTCTTTCATATGGAGCAAATCTCAATTTCCGTACATTTTATCCCCTTTATAACCTTAGTTTAGTATTAAAATTTTGTTATATAAGTGATTCTTATGCAATATGTAGTTTGTATGACATTATGAGTCTTGTGGAACTATTTATGTAGTATATAAGAAATTAAAATGCTTAAATTATATAGATACCTTCATAATTATAACCGAATTTTTTTACGTTTTTTATACAGAACGAAATATTCTTACCGAAATTACCTCAAAAAATGAAATCATACTCCTTGCCTACAACTAACTTTGAATATTAAAAAAAAAAAAGAGCCAAACCAAAAGATTATTCTAAAGAATTCAAGTAAAAACACATTGCCAGGTGCCAGGCGAAATTGCTCATATCCCCTCAAACCCTAACACTTATTTTTCAAAACTTTTGTGCTGGAAGTGGTGGTGGTTGCTTCTAGTATGGTGATTTTATTTATTTATTATTATTTTTTTCGTTTGTGGTGCTCAAATGGTGGTTTTGTGGTTGCAACATGTACAAGTCTGGTCAACAAGACCTAGATTGCTATATAAATATAAAACCATTTCTTTGTCTTTGCGAATAGGTGATAAGGGTCATCAAGAGAGCTTAAGAAAATATTCAAGAAAACATCTAAACTATATAATTCAAGTTCCCCTTATGTACTGTGAAAAGTGTGTGTCTTCAACCTGATATTCAGATTGCCCAAAATACCCTCCAATTCTAATATATTTACAAAAAAAAACAATAGATAGGTGAACAGTGATCAGAGGCAACTTTATAATTTTAAATAAAAACTATTACACATATGTATAATTTTTCCCTCTCATATTATTATTTACATCAAAACCCGTCTCTCTCAAATATTGTTAATTATACACGCACCTAACCGAATTTATTTAAAGCCCTTACTTATTTGTAAACTATACATAAGCCGTTAAAATTATAAGTAATTATTTTGTTTAGAATTTCAATAATAATTTTTACTTATCATTGAAAAGTTGTAATAAAATAAAAAATTAGTGAATATTCGCGCACGTAGAGCGCGTTGACACTTATAAGGCCTATTTATTATTATTATTTTTTTTTTTATGATTATAGACTTCATCATACTCTAACAATTGAAAATGCCTCAAAAAGCTATTTTTATAATTAAAGAATGTTAAAAGCCACAAACTCAACCCGTGGTTTAAAAATAATTAGAAAGACATTTTTACCGTTACATAAAATCGAAATTGGCCCTTTTAGAAAAATTTATATTTTTTTATAAATGAGATAGTCATGTAGATGCCTACTTTGGTGTTGTAATATAAATTTTTGTTGGAGAGCAAATGCAAAATGCAATATAAAAATACAATTTAATATAAATTTAAGTAGTTTTGGGAGGTCGCTTGGAGAGAGTATGAAAAGAGGAAAATAAAACCTAAAGAGGGAGCTCTTTATTTATGCGACAATATTTACGTAGGGGGATATGAAAAAAAATTGCTCCAAGAGACTCTCCATGAAAGACTCATTTCCTACATGGCACGGTGTGCCTCGAAGGAGTTTTACTTCACAAGTTAAATGTAGCTATTCATTTTGGCTCTCTCAATCTTGATTTAATATTTTATTTTGTGGGTTCCACCCACTTTTCATTTCATGCCCACTTTTTAAAGCTATTGGTTTCACGCATTTTAAAGATGAAGATACATAAATACAATATGGTATAAATTTAAGGACTAGGTTTGGAGAATCTGTTGGAGAGAAAATTCCAAAATCCTAAGAGATTAGGCAGAATCTGGAGAGAAAGTTCCAAAATCCTAAGAGATTGGGCAAGTAGATTCTTGATCTATATTATTTTATCAAATTTAGGGAGTGTCCAAGAGAAGGTTGTTGGAGCCAAAATGGCTAGCTGCATTTAACTAGTGAAAAAAAAAACTTCTCGGAGACTCCCCACGCCACTTAGGATAGAAGTCTCTCATGAGGAATCTCATGTTTTTTCATCTTTCACTAGCTAAATGTTGCCACCTAGACAAGGAGTTAGTAAGTGAGAGAGAAAAATAGAGAAGGGGGTCACCGTTGCCTCTCCTAAATTTTTGCTTACAAGGTTTCAAATTTTTCAGAAGGTCTCCTAAATCTGACGCACAAGCAAAAATCTAATCTATAACTGCAATTGGCGTCGGTGCATGTAGGTGTGTCCGTCTATACGGAATTTCTAAAATGCCCATTTGAGCCTTCAATCTCTCTCTCTTACAGTAGGCGACATGGTTGACATTTATGAATAATTCATGGACAACATTGTGGGTTTTCACAATGACCATTTCACCCCTATGTAAGGAAATATTTTTTTATTTAAAATTTTCCAAAGCTTTAGGTACAGTCAACTCAAAATAATTTCATTTGTATTTCATGAACATTTTTTCTTTAATTGGAAAATTGTTGGCTTTGTGTAAATCAATTTCCACAATTGCCCCTCCCAATTCAACAAATCCCAACAACGCCCCTCCCACCCTCATTTGCTAAATTACAACATGCCTCTTCCTCAACAAATTACGATGCTGCCTCTATCCCTTAACAAAATTTCAAACTTACCCCTTCCCATTCACCAAATCCGGAAAACACCCGCCATTCACCAAATTATGAATATGCCCCTCCCTCGGCCACTTACGATACCACCCTTACCATTTGCGAAAATTTGAAATTGCCTTCCCCATTTACAAAATTCCAAAAATGCCCCTCCCATCCCCATTCGTCAATTTGTGAAATGTCCATCTTCAAGGCTTTAGTTTTTTTTAAGAATGCTCAATTTTTCTCTTATAAGCCATTTCAACCTAATCTTACATATAGACAAAATTCTGGGCCTACAAGCCTATAAATTAGGTCCAAAGAAGATAGAGATCCAATAGCAATCAAAATTTTGAGGGGGCATTCTTTATTGAGATGAGGTAGTTAGGATAGGGAGCTAAGTCTCAACAAGAGAAGGTAAAAGTAGTATATTATAATGATGATGCGTATAAATAAATTATAATAGCAGATTGATGAGAATGAAAAAAAATATAACTAATCAATGTTTTGTAAGCAATATAATTTGTTTTCATATTTAGCAAATTAGTGACCTATTTGAAAAGTGTCGAAGGCACAATCATTTTCTTTATTCAATTTGCTAATGGAAATAAATTTAAATTGAAGGATGGAACACAAAGCACATTATTGAGTTTTAAGAGCAGGTGAAAGTTGGATACTTCCCACGTGAGAAGCTTGAGTGGTGGAACAATTTGGCAACTTAAAAGAGTGAATTTCTTTTAGTGGTAATTTGGATGACAAAAGTGAGGACATACAAACCATGTGGTCTAATGCTCCTGTATCAATTATCCAAGAACTAGGAGAGGAAAGAGTAGCACAAGACATAATTATACCTGCAAGGCTAGACATATTGGTAGTAGAGTTTTGTTTTGTTGTTGGATATTAAGGAGAGACATCAATTGGCTGTATTGCTCCATTGTGAGGCGTGGGGTAACTACATTGTCAAACTTGATCGTAAAACCTTTCCCTGGACCGTGTTCATTAGGTCATTTTCTACAAACATCAAATGCGCGCCCAAGACAACCGCAACGTTCACAACATGACCTATCATGAATGGGTCCACGTTGGCCACGACCACACCCTGAATTATAACTGTGCCGATCATTATATTGGCCATTAGATCACCATGATTGCTTCATTTTAGTGTTAGTTGTTGCCATTGCAACAACTTCAACTGATTAAGTTGGTGAGATGTGTATACCACGTTGTTTTTCTATTGAAGAATGAGCGAGTATGCCTTATTCATACTAGGCAATGGATACATAGTGAGGATTTGACTTCGAATAATGGAATAGGACTCATTTAAGCCCTTGAGAAAACTGAAATATGTTCTCATCTTGTTGGTGTTGAACCAACTCTCGTATGCCAGCACAGGTACAAGGAGGGGTAATTAAAGAATCTAACTCATCCCAATAGCCCTTGAGCGTAGTATAGTAAGAAAAAATGGGAATTTGCATCGCCCCCAAGTTTCATAGTTGAGCGAGTTTGGTGTTGGTTTCAGGATTGATCCGTCGATAAAACCAAGTTTGTTCTTTGCCAATAGGGTGGTGATCATGGTTCGACTCCAAGGCGAATAGTTGTCGCTGGTAAGAGGTTGGGACACTAACATCATCCCTTGATTATCAGAATGGTGAAGAGAGAAGGGCAAGGAAGTATTGAGTTCATGATTTGTGGGTTGTGAAGTACTCAAGCTTTTAGATGTTTGCGTAGCCATGGTGATCGCAGTATCTCAAGACTTGGTTACGCGAAATAGAAAAAAATTATATTGCAGAAGGAAGGCTCATGTATTGCTCCATCACTATTTATATACATATCAACTCCATACTATCCCCTATCAAGGGAAGTTAGAGATTTACATGATTCGGAAGTAGAGATAAATTTTTGATGATACATCAAACTGTCCTCGGATCAACACCGTACACGTGTCATGATAATCTCGTAAATAGAACAAAGCAGGCCCGATTGCATGCTCAATCCAGCTAAGCCCGGACAACATTAAGCCCACTATTGGCAGATTTCAGAACATTGGACCTGAATTCTAGCGCCTTAATAAGCCCATACGTCACACAGTCAAGCCCAATACTCGTAAGCCCTGATAAGGCGAAAATAAGCTTTGATAAGGCAAGTGTATGGCGGATCGACCCAACATAAGCAGGCCAGCAGTACATCACTTCCGACCAGGAAACAAATATTAGAGTATAAGTCGGGCAAGGGAACTTCCTTGCATGGACAACACTTAAAAAAAGAAACCTCTCCCGCAGATCTAGGAGCACAAGTCGCGTAGGGAAACTATCCTACATGGACAACTTCCCAACTAGGAAAACATCTCCAGAAAAATCTTTTTCCCTAAACTACGCTACTGAAGGCCTAGCCAAACAAGGACTCCCACACTATAAAAGGGAGATAAGGTCGATGAATTAAGGTACGCTACAGAAGTTTACAACTTATTTAAGCCTCTCCTAAGCCTTATCTAACTTAAGCATCGGAGTGCCATTGGCCACCACACGGTGGTCTTTGGTTCACGTGTGCTACTTTTGCAGGTCTAGATTAAGGTGAAGTAGGAGAGCAGGAATCGACTACATCAGCTTGGTATGTCCGTAGGGATAAGTACATTATGATAAGTATAGTTAGATGGGGATAAGAATGTTGAGTTGTTGATATAGGATGAGAGTTGTTGAGTTGGAGTATACTTGGGTAACATATTAATTACCAAAGAATTAGAAGGAAAAAGTAAAATGAAATTGATAAAATGGGAAGAAGGGTTCTACCCAGTAGAAGAGGGTGGTGTGGATCCTAGCCTCGAACATGTGATTATTGTTTTTC
The DNA here is from genome assembly GCA_963556465.1 of Berberis vulgaris. NCBI lineage: Eukaryota > Viridiplantae > Streptophyta > Magnoliopsida > Ranunculales > Berberidaceae > Berberis > Berberis vulgaris. Next base: position 71,434,568 of record OY747130.1, read on the forward strand.
AAACTAGGACTTTGGAGGGTGGTAGCTAAAAACTCAACAAGGTCTTACTTATGTGAGATATAAATGAGACTTTCCCTAAGCCTCTACTACTTAAACCCTCAAGAAGTGACGCCTCAAACTTGTGGAGGGAAATGTATGATCACATTCCTACTATTGTGGAAATTGTTGCTTGGAACTTAGGTAATAGTTAGGCATATTTCTGGTACGAGGATCAGAGCGGTCAAAGAATGTTGGGAGTTGTGTACAACATTCCTTTTGATTAGAGAACGTTGATAATCGGTGCGACAAGCTTCTAGAAATTTCAATTTCAATGTTATCCCCCATCATTTGAGAGTACAACTAATGACACAAGAACATGCAACGTGTGAAAGCTATAAAATATGGTCAAATTAACATGAAGTCACTCTATAATAGTATAATTGTGTAAGACCACACAATCAAAGAGTGTTTTGAGCAAATTTATTTGGAAGAACTTTATTCATACAAAAATCCCTGTTTTTACTTGGAAGTTGTTGAAGGATGTTGTGGATACCACCAGGGGCGGAGCCAGGATTGCAGACAAAGGGGGGCAAACAATACACAATTATTCAACTACACCAATTTCAGCAGTGACACAATTCTACCTTATTCAATTATAGCTTCCCATACCAATTGTTGTCATGAACAAGCGAAACTTTCGCATCGGACCTATCATCAAGCGATCCTGTGTAGAGCGTGGCAATTTGCTCCCAGATTAGGTACAGAATTGGTTCATTCGTAGCAATATGTGGGAGTCATAAATATCCGTCGGACGCGACAAAGACGCAGACGAACCAGGAGATGTCCATGCCACTGTAGAATTTTTTGAATGCGGCCGCAGAAAATTATGATAAACAAGATTCAAAACCCATCAAAAATCAAAAAATTCGATGAATGAAAGCTTCTTTTGAACGTGAGAGGGGCAACCTAAATGGAGGAGGGCAAAATACAAATTTAAAGAGAGGCAATATAGAAAATACAAATAGCTTTGTGGGTTTTTTTTATAAAGATAAGGGGGACAATTGCCCCCCTTAACCAAAAGGTACATCCGCCCATGGATACCACAGTCCGAAAGTTGGTTTTAGCTTGTTTCCAAATTTTCATTTTTTCACTTTTTCATTTTCATTTTTTCACAAGAACAAAACTCAGTGACCAAATTTTCAAATGACACAAGAACAAAACTCAGTGACCAAATTTTCATTTTTTCAATAAATTTCGGAGTCTTTTTTTCTTAAATTTTGAGTTTTTTCTAATTATCATTTCTTCTAATTATTTATTGATTTTTGAAACAACCCCCTGATTTTGCTAATTATATATTGATTTCATGTTTGTTTCATATCATGGTATTTAGGCTGCATTTAATTTGTTTAATAAATTTATTTACTTCCATTATTTTTTCACATATTTCATATACCCTCAAAATGCATTATATATATTTCATGTATCCTCAAAATTTGTACGTTTTTTATTTACACACCGTAATATTTCTTAAAATTCGGAGACCGAAATTAACTCGAAAAATGAAATAACAATCCTTGGGTACATGTGAAACATGTTTATCTAAAACTACATAATGCAAGTTCCCCTTATGAACAGTGGAAAGTGTGTGTCTTCAACCGGATTTTTGGATTGCCCAAAGTACCCTCCCAATTCTATTATATTTACAAGAGAAACAATTAGGTAGGTGAATAGTGACAACGGGTAATTTTGTAATTTAAATGCAAAACTATTACACATATGTACCATTTTACCCTCCCAAATTCATATTATTACTATCAAAACCCGCCATTCTCTAATATATTGTTAATTATACCCAAGCCCCTAACATAATTTATTCAAAGCCTTTAATTATTTGTAAATTATACACAGACCCTTAAAATTATAACTAATTATTTTGTTTAGTATTTCAATAATAATTTTTACTTATTATTGAAAGGTCATAATAAAATAAAAAAAGTACTAAATATTGGTTTTAATTATTTTGATAAACTGGTTGAGGTCTACCTAATATAATCCCCTTATATTGATTTTCAAATATATATTTTTTTTTTGGGTAATGTTCACAAACATGACATGTCTTTGGTAGTATCAAAGTTTGTATCTTGGACTAGAACAATAATTAGTCGGTCCAAGGAGTTGACTAACCAACAACATGGGAGGTTGTTAGGAAATCCCTACATTTTTTTTCTTCTTATTTTTAAGCTATTCACGATGAAATAGGAAGAAAAAAAAAACCTAATTTTCATTGATAATGTCTCATGTCCTCACAAGTGGAGCCCCATGCAATTTGATTTAACCGTACAAGTAGAGCAAATCCATTTCTTTGTTATTTTCATAAAACCTTAAACAATTAATGTAACCGTAATACCTATAGTAAAACTAGAACCTCTTATTTGCAACTAAATCCAACAAAATGCAACAAAATAACACATTAAGAATAGAACGATCTAACCAAATATATCTTTTAAGCTAAGTTATCGAAAATTAACTATTATAGTTTACATATAAAATCAAAACAACATAAACCATAGAAACTCACAAAACCATGAAGTTCACTTCTTTTTCTTTCTTTGTTTTCCTTCTCATCCTTTGCCTTTTTAGTGGTGTCCAAAGTGTAGATATAATCACCGACACATGCAAGAAGATTGCAGGCCCTACTTTAAAATATGGCGCATGCGTGAAATCCCTCCAAGCAGACCCTAGTAGTCGCAATGCGAACTTTGTAGGACTTGGTGTTATTTCTATGAAATTGAGCATAGCACATGCAACTTACGTCCAATCACGTATTAAGCGTCTTTTGAATCACAAAACCACGAATCCAATTGCAAACAAGTACTTAAAGGATTGCTTAGAATTTTACTCTGATGCAATTCCAGATATTAATGATGCAATTGACAAAATGAACTCTAAAGATTATGGTGGAGCTAATATTAAGATGAGTTCTGCATTTGATGCAGCTTCAATGTGTGAAGAAGGTTTCAAGGAGACGAATGGATTAGTTTCTCCATTGACAAAGGCGAATAATAAGTACTCTAATATATCTCGAGTGGGTCTTGCCATTACCTACAAGCTTCTTAATCCTATGTAACGAAGTTGTTTTTCTATGTGAACGGCCTTAGTGGACGACAATCCAATTATATATCTAGGGTTTATGCATGGCTAGTTATATTTATTTGTTGAATAGTACATTCCAACAAGAAGAGATTGGATAAAAAAGAGAGAGAAATAAATATTTCTGCTAAAATCTGTTTTTATGATCATGGAGCTGCAACATACAAGATGCTCCACCATACTAAACAGAAAACCCTATACCCATTCTAAAAATTACATTGCTTATCAGTTATCACATAAAACCAAATCTAGACACCCTATCCCAGCAAATATGGAGTCCAAAACCAGCACAAGTCACAGGTTTAAAACATACAAACACTATCTTCATGTTAGAAACCTAATAACTCATAGTATAATTCTTAAACCACTAGAGAGGAGATAAGCGAAATATAAAACTCACTGAAAAAACTGAAGACAGATGAAGAGATTTAGAAGTTGGATTCACTCCCCCCCCCCCATTCAAGAAGTTTGTTATCCATTGGACCGAGTCTTTATAATAGCGTTGGAAGTATACTAACATCATCCCTTGATTATCAGAATGGTTAGAGAGAAGGGCAAGGAAGTATTGAGTTCATGATTTGTGGGTTGTGAAGTACTCAAGCTTTTAGATGTTTGCGTAGCCATGGTGATCGCAGTATCTCAAGACTTGGTTACGCGAAATAGAAAAAAATTATATTGCAGAAGGAAGGCTCATGTATTGCTCCATCACTATTTATATACATATCAACTCCATACTATCCCCTATCAAGGGAAGTTAGAGATTTACATGATTCGGAAGTAGAGATAAATTTTTGATGATACATCAAACTGTCCTCGGATCAACACCGTACACGTGTCATGATAATCTCGTAAATAGAACAAAGCAGGCCCGATTGCATGCTCAATCCAGCTAAGCCCGGACAACATTAAGCCCACTATTGGCAGATTTCAGAACATTGGACCTGAATTCTAGCGCCTTAATAAGCCCATACGTCACACAGTCAAGCCCAATACTCGTAAGCCCTGATAAGGCGAAAATAAGCTTTGATAAGGCAAGTGTATGGCGGATCGACCCAACATAAGCAGGCCAGCAGTACATCACTTCCGACCAGGAAACAAATATTAGAGTATAAGTCGGGCAAGGGAACTTCCTTGCATGGACAACACTTAAAAAAAGAAACCTCTCCCGCAGATCTAGGAGCACAAGTCGCGTAGGGAAACTATCCTACATGGACAACTTCCCAACTAGGAAAACATCTCCAGAAAAATCTTTTTCCCTAAACTACGCTACTGAAGGCCTAGCCAAACAAGGACTCCCACACTATAAAAGGGAGATAAGGTCGATGAATTAAGGTACGCTACAGAAGTTTACAACTTATTTAAGCCTCTCCTAAGCCTTATCTAACTTAAGCATCGGAGTGCCATTGGCCACCACACGGTGGTCTTTGGTTCACGTGTGCTACTTTTGCAGGTCTAGATTAAGGCGAAGTAGGAGAGCAGGAATCGACTACATCAGCTTGGTATGTCCGTAGGGATAAGTACATTATGATAAGTATAGTTAGATGGGGATAAGAATGTTGAGTTGTTGATATAGGATGAGAGTTGTTGAGTTGGAGTATACTTGGGTAACATATTAATTACCAAAGAATTAGAAGGAAAAAGTAAAATGAAATTGATAAAATGGGAAGAAGGGTTCTACCCAGTAGAAGAGGGTGGTGTGGATCCTAGCCTCGAACATGTGATTATTGTTTTTCAAACTAGGACTTTGGAGGGTGGTAGCTAAAAACTCAACAAGGTCTTACTTATGTGAGATATAAATGAGACTTTCCCTAAGCCTCTACTACTTAAACCCTCAAGAAGTGACGCCTCAAACTTGTGGAGGGAAATGTATGATCACATTCCTACTATTGTGGAAATTGTTGCTTGGAACTTAGGTAATAGTTAGGCATATTTCTGGTACGAGGATCAGAGCGGTCAAAGAATGTTGGGAGTTGTGTACAACATTCCTTTTGATTAGAGAACGTTGATAATCGGTGCGACAAGCTTCTAGAAATTTCAATTTCAATGTTATCCCCCATCATTTGAGAGTACAACTAATGACACAAGAACATGCAACGTGTGAAAGCTATAAAATATGGTCAAATTAACATGAAGTCACTCTATAATAGTATAATTGTGTAAGACCACACAATCAAAGAGTGTTTTGAGCAAATTTATTTGGAAGAACTTTATTCATACAAAAATCCCTGTTTTTACTTGGAAGTTGTTGAAGGATGTTGTGGATACCACCAGGGGCGGAGCCAGGATTGCAGACAAAGGGGGGCAAACAATACACAATTATTCAACTACACCAATTTCAGCAGTGACACAATTCTACCTTATTCAATTATAGCTTCCCATACCAATTGTTGTCATGAACAAGCGAAACTTTCGCATCGGACCTATCATCAAGCGATCCTGTGTAGAGCGTGGCAATTTGCTCCCAGATTAGGTACAGAATTGGTTCATTCGTAGCAATATGTGGGAGTCATAAATATCCGTCGGACGCGACAAAGACGCAGACGAACCAGGAGATGTCCATGCCACTGTAGAATTTTTTGAATGCGGCCGCAGAAAATTATGATAAACAAGATTCAAAACCCATCAAAAATCAAAAAATTCGATGAATGAAAGCTTCTTTTGAACGTGAGAGGGGCAACCTAAATAGAGGAGGGCAAAATACAAATTTAAAGAGAGGCAATATAGAAAATACAAATAGCTTTGTGGGTTTTTTTTATAAAGATAAGGGGGACAATTGCCCCCCTTAACCAAAAGGTACATCCGCCCATGGATACCACAGTCCGAAAGTTGGTTTTAGCTTGTTTCCAAATTTTCATTTTTTCACTTTTTCATTTTCATTTTTTCACAAGAACAAAACTCAGTGACCAAATTTTCAAATGACACAAGAACAAAACTCAGTGACCAAATTTTCATTTTTTCAATAAATTTCGGAGTCTTTTTTTCTTAAATTTTGAGTTTTTTCTAATTATCATTTCTTCTAATTATTTATTGATTTTTGAAACAACCCCCTGATTTTGCTAATTATATATTGATTTCATGTTTGTTTCATATCATGGTATTTAGGCTGCATTTAATTTGTTTAATAAATTTATTTACTTCCATTATTTTTTCACATATTTCATATACCCTCAAAATGCATTATATATATTTCATGTATCCTCAAAATTTGTACGTTTTTTATTTACACACCGTAATATTTCTTAAAATTCGGAGACCGAAATTAACTCGAAAAATGAAATAACAATCCTTGGGTACATGTGAAACATGTTTATCTAAAACTACATAATGCAAGTTCCCCTTATGAACAGTGGAAAGTGTGTGTCTTCAACCGGATTTTTGGATTGCCCAAAGTACCCTCCCAATTCTATTATATTTACAAGAGAAACAATTAGGTAGGTGAATAGTGACAACGGGTAATTTTGTAATTTAAATGCAAAACTATTACACATATGTACCATTTTACCCTCCCAAATTCATATTATTACTATCAAAACCCGCCATTCTCTAATATATTGTTAATTATACCCAAGCCCCTAACATAATTTATTCAAAGCCTTTAATTATTTGTAAATTATACACAGACCCTTAAAATTATAACTAATTATTTTGTTTAGTATTTCAATAATAATTTTTACTTATTATTGAAAGGCCATAATAAAATAAAAAAAGTACTAAATATTGGTTTTAATTATTTTGATAAACCGGTTGAGGTCTACCTAATATAATCCCCTTATATTGATTTTCAAATATATATTTTTTTTTTGGGTAATGTTCACAAACATGACATGTCTTTGGTAGTATCAAAGTTTGTATCTTGGACTAGAACAATAATTAGTCGGTCCAAGGAGTTGACTAACCAACAACATGGGAGGTTGTTAGGAAATCCCTACATTTTTTTTCTTCTTATTTTTAAGCTATTCACGATGAAATAGGAAGAAAAAAAAAACCTAATTTTCATTGATAATGTCTCATGTCCTCACAAGTGGAGCCCCATGCAATTTGATTTAACCGTACAAGTAGAGCAAATCCATTTCTTTGTTATTTTCATAAAACCTTAAACAATTAATGTAACCGTAATACCTATAGTAAAACTAGAACCTCTTATTTGCAACTAAATCCAACAAAATGCAACAAAATAACACATTAAGAATAGAACGATCTAACCAAATATATCTTTTAAGCTAAGTTATCGAAAATTAACTATTATAGTTTACATATAAAATCAAAACAACATAAACCATAGAAACTCACAAAACCATGAAGTTCACTTCTTTTTCTTTCTTTGTTTTCCTTCTCATCCTTTGCCTTTTTAGTGGTGTCCAAAGTGTAGATATAATCACCGACACATGCAAGAAGATTGCAGGCCCTACTTTAAAATATGGCGCATGCGTGAAATCCCTCCAAGCAGACCCTAGTAGTCGCAATGCGAACTTTGTAGGACTTGGTGTTATTTCTATGAAATTGAGCATAGCACATGCAACTTACGTCCAATCACGTATTAAGCGTCTTTTGAATCACAAAACCACGAATCCAATTGCAAACAAGTACTTAAAGGATTGCTTAGAATTTTACTCTGATGCAATTCCAGATATTAATGATGCAATTGACAAAATGAACTCTAAAGATTATGGTGGAGCTAATATTAAGATGAGTTCTGCATTTGATGCGCACACATACACACACACAAATTAAAATTGTTAGTCTATTTCTCAAGGAAATAAAAGTTGTATAACTTACTTTATTACTTCCCTGACAGAGTGAAGATGTCTTCTTATATAATAATCTACTCATCATGGGTCATGAAGGATTTTTGTTTGCTCGTTCGAGTTACAAGTTTCACCACAATTTCGGCGATCCCTCTACAAATAGACATAAATTTTATTTTGTTAACAAAATAAATCCTTCTTCAGCTTCTTATTTAGTTATTGGCTTCTGATTGTTTGTAAAGTTTTGATTTACTTTAGGATCACTGACTCACGTTTATTTGCCTTTTTAAATATTTTTTTCACTTAGAAATTGTATTTTATTTATTCAATTTCTAAAATTATTATTAATCTCAATCATGTTTTTTTAAAATATAAAATAACCAGGTTTGGCCATTTACCCATATATTCCACTAAGCATGACCGGTTTTAACTATCTTGGTTTTATCAAACATGTCTAGCTTTGGTCATACACAAGTTTGACTGAGCATGACTAACTTTGGAAAAGAGGGGAAGTGGCAACGTAGGTGGAGGACAAGAGAAAAAGGAGGAAGATGTTTGTGGTTTATTCAAAGGAGATGATTCGAAGATGAAAATAGGCTCGCACGTAAAATAATATATGGTTAAGAAATATGGGTTTCAAGTAATTTAAGAAACTTTTACTTACACACGAAATGACGGGGGTACCCACTTTGGATAACTCATTTCATTTTGCTTTACAATATCAGGCCCTAGCCATTAGTTCCTACAACCAAGGAATGTGATTTCTCGAAAAATGATGAAATTTCACGAAATATATAAATATTTTTTCAAGTTATCAAAATTTCTTTCGAAATTCGAAATATTTATTTCTTTCATATGGAGCAAATCTCAATTTTCGTACATTTTATCCCCTTTATAACCTTAGTTTAGTATTAAAATTTTGTTATATAAGTGATTCTTATGCAATATGTAGTTTGTATGACATTATGAGTCTTGTGGAACTATTTATGTAGTATATAAGAAATTAAAATGCTTAAATTATATAGATACCTTCATAATTATAACCTAATTTTTTTACGTTTTTTATACAGAGCGAAATATTCTTACCGAAATTACCTCAAAAAATGAAATCATACTCCTTGCCTACAACTAACTTTGAATATTTAAAAAAAAAAATCAAACCAAAAAATTATTCTAAAGAATCCAAGTAAAAACACATTGCTAGGTGCCAGGCGAAATTGCTCATATCCTCTCAAACCCTAACACTTATTTTTCAAAATTTTTGTTCTGGAAGTGGTGGTGGTTGCTTCTAGTATGGTGATTTTATTTATTTATTTATTATTATTTTTTTCGTTTATTGTTCTCAAATGGTGGTTTTGTGGTTGCAACATATACAAGTCTGGTCAACAAGACCTAGATTGCTACATAAATATAAAACCATTTCTTTGTCTTTGCGAAGAGGTGATAAGGGTCATCAAGAGAGCTTAAGAAAATATTCAAGAAAACATCTAAACTATATAATTCAAGTTCCCCTTATGTAATGTGAAAAGTGTGTGTCTTCAACCTGATCTTCAGATTGCCCAAAATACCCTCCAATTCTAATATATTTACAAAAAAAACAATAGATAGGTGAACAGTGATCAGGGGCAACTTTATAATTTTAAATAAAAACTATTACACATATGTATCATTTTACCCTCTCACATACGCACCTAACCGAATTTATTTATAGCCCTTAATTATTTGTAAACTATACATAAGCCCTTAAAATTATAAGTAATTATTTTGTTTAGAATTTCATTAATAATTTTTATTTATTATTGAAATGTTGTAATAAAATAAAAAAATTACTGAATATTCGCGCACGTAGAGCACGTTGACACTTATAAGGCCTATTTTTTATGATTATAGACTTCATCATACTCTAACAATTGAAAATACCTCAAAAAGCTATTTTATAATTAAAGAATGTTAAAAGCCACAAACTCAACCCATGGTTTAAAAATAATTAGAAAGACATTTTTACCGTTACATAAAATCGAAATTGGCCCTTTTAGAAATTTTTATTTTATTTTATAAATGAGATAGTCATGTTGATGCCTACTTTGGTGTTGTAATATAAATTTTTGTTGGAGAGCAAATGAAATATAAGAATACAATTTAATAAAAATTTAAGTAGTTTTGGGGGGTCGCTTGGAGAGCGAATGAAAAGAGGAAAAAAAAAAACTAAAGAGGGAGCTCTTTATTTATGCGACAATATTTAGGTAGGGAAATATGAAAAAAAATTGCTCCAAGAGACTCTCCATGAAAGACTCATTTCCTACATGGCACGGGGTGCCTCCAAGGAGTTTTACTTCACAAGTTAAATGTAGCTGGTCATTTTGGCTCTCTCAATCTTGATTTAATATTTTATTTTGTGAGTTCCACCCACTTTTCATTTCATGCCCACTTTTTAAAGCCTGTTGGTTTCACACATTTTAAAGATGAAGATACATAAATACAATGTGGTATAAATTTAAGGATTAGGTTTGGAGAATCTGTTGGAGAGAAAATTCCAAAATCCTAAGAGATTAGGCAGAATTTGGAGAGAAAGTTCCAAAATCCTAAGAGATTGGGCAAGTAGATTCTTAATCTATATTATTTTATCAAATTTAGGGAGTGTCCAAGAGGAGGTTGTTGGAGCCAAAATGGCTAGCTGCATTTAATTAGTGAAAAAAAAAACTTCTTGGAGACTCCCCACGCCACTTAGGATAGAAGTCTCTCATGAGGAATCTCATGTTTTTTCCTCGTTCACTAGCTAAATGTTGCCACCTAGACAAGGAGTTAGTAAGTGAGAGAGAAAAATAGAGAAGGGGGTCACCGTAGCCTCTCCTAAATTTTTGCTTACTAGGTTTCAAATTTTTCAGAAGGTCTCCTAAATCTGACGCATAAGCAAAAATCTAATCTATAACTGCAATTGGCGTCAGTGCATGTAGGTGTGTCCGTCTATACGGAATTTCTAAAATGCCCATTTGAGCCTTCAATCTCTCTCTTACAGTAGGCGACATAGGTTGACGTTTATGAATACTTCATGGACAACATTGTGGGTTTTCACAATGACCATTTCACCCCAATGTAAGGAAATATTTTTTTATTTAAAATTTTCCAAAGCTTTAGGTACAGTCAACTCAAAATAATTTCATGAACATTTTTTCTTTAATTGGAAAATTGTTGGCTTTGTGTAAATCAATTTCCATAATTGCCCCTCCCAATTCAACAAATCCCAACAACGCCCCTCCCACCCTCATTTGCTAAATTACGACATGCCCCTTCCTCAACCTAATCTTACATATAGACAAAATTCTGGGCCTACAAGCCTATAAATTAGGCCCAAAGAAGATAGAGATCCAATAGCAATCAAAATTTTGAGGGGGCATTCTTTATTGAGATGAGGTAGTTAGGATAGGGAGCTAAGTCTCAACAAGAGAAGGTAAAAGTAGTATATTATCATGATGATGCGTATAAATAAATTATAATAGCAGATCGATGAGAATGAAAAAAAATATACCTAATCAATGTTTTGTAAGCAATATAATTTGTTTTCATATTTAGTAATTTAGTGACCTATTTGAAAAGTGTCAAAGGCACGATTCAATGACCAATGTGTCATGCGACATGATATTGTATCCGTGCCAACAACACGGGTACACACTATGTGGAAAGTGTATGGCCATGCCAATGACACGACTGATACACTAGTATTCTTATAACGCAAATTGGGCGGAGTAACAATGATTCCACAAATCCGTCCATTTTATGGAGTTCCTATAATGCCCCCGCCATATTTTATAACAATTTTTTTGTTTTGTTTTGTTTTGTTAAATAGCTTTAGAGCAAAGCTGGATGACAGAGTTTGGGCACTTTGGCTGCGTGGGACCAGATAAAATACATCCATGCAATACTGTATATACTTTCAACCTTATTAACACATTAGTTGTATATCGTGATTTCATGTCAATCCACAACACTGTGAAGAGATCAATCCATCATAATCATTACTACCAATCCTATTTTGTTAATTGTCTCGAGAAAATTATAACCACGACACAAGAAAGTCGAACCACCATATTCTCTCAACTTTTGTTAAATTGGTCTTTATTGCTTAACGGCTTTGTTATCATTTGATTGAAGGAAGTCTCCATTATAAATGATGACCCATGCATATTTTGTTGATCTTCAATAATAAGTTTTGCCACTATGAATTTTCTTCACCATATTCGATCAACTTTTGTTAAATTGGGCTTTATTGCTTAACGGCTTTGTTATCATTTGATTGAAGGAAGTCTCCATTATAAATGATGACCCATATTTTGTTGATCTTCAATGATAAGTTCTACCTATAACTAAAACTGAAATAGGTACACGCGTCTACCCCAGTAGTAATAATTTTTATTTTTTTTGAAAGGTACTAGGAGACTATTCTGGATGCTCGTACAATTGCTAAATTTTAGGGGTGATTTGAGGTGAAAGAAATTGAAGGAAATAAAGTTGTCCCACCCAATAAATAAAATAGGGAACATGACACGTGGTGTGACATCATGTCTCCCGCACACCCTCGTTAGTTAGAAGGAAATTCCACCTAAGTCTGTCTACTCGGTAGTCGGTAGCTCAATTGCTCAATTGTAGAAAAGATAAAAAGAAGGAAAGAGACCTCAGCTGCTTTCCAAAGTCATCTCTTTCACACACGCTCATTTTCTTCTTCCAGCTCCCACTCCTACTAGGGTGTATAAGCAAAGCTAAAAAAAAAAACCTCACCACCCCCCAGTCACTTGGAACAAGAAGAAGATATGGCTCATATGCATATGAGTAACACCATCATAGCAATTCTCAACTTTATAGCACTCCTATGTTCAATCCCCATAATAGGAGCCGGAATCTGGCTGGCATCCAAGCCAGACAACGAGTGCATCCACATCTTCCGATGGCCCGTTGTCATCCTCGGCGTCCTCATCCTCCTCGTCTCCCTTGCAGGCTTCGTCGGTGCCTTTTGGAACCGTCAGGGCCTTCTTGCCTGCCACCTCTTCTGTATGTCAGCTCTCATACTGCTCCTACTCATCCTCCTCATCTTAGCCTATGTTGTTACCCGCCCAGATGGCAGTTACATGGTTCCGGGTCGTGGCTACAGGGAGTATAGGTTGGCCGGCTTTTCGTCATGGCTGAGAAGAAGAGTGACTGACGATGAGGGGAATTGGAGGAAGATTAAGACATGTTTGGCTCAGTCTGATACTTGTACTAAGCTTACTCAGGATTATACCTCTGCTGATCAGTTTTATTTGGCTCACATCTCTCCTCTTCAGGTCAGTAAACTTTCTCTACCTACCTCAACAATTCCATTTTTTTTATTTTTTTTGTCTCCTTTGTTTTGCTTTACTTTCTTGTGGCTGTGGCTGTAGGTAGTGAGGTTGAGAGAGGACCCACCAATTATTCGATTCTCTGGTTATTCTAGTCTCCACCATTCTATGGTTTTTGTGGTGATTTAATTACACACACCCACCCTTTGTGTTTTGGTTGAATATTTAGTCATCCAAATTCATTTTATTGTTTAGTTTCCTTAAGAAAATAATTTCTGTGGAAGTCATCGTCATTTGAAAAAATGACTTGTGTGTGAAGATACACATTGTTTTCTCATCCCCGTGGGGTGAAGTGTTTTTCCATTTTTGTGTTTGCGAAAAATAGGCAAACAGCCAACCTAATGTGCCCAATGTTCAAAATGAACGACTTTTGGTGCAATTAAAAGCAAACTTTTGAAGGTCTTTCCTGCAAATCTTGTCCAAGTAGGATGTCTTTCAATGGAAGGATTTGCTTGATTACCAAATAAATCTCATGTCACGATTGTCTACCCACTTTAAGAATGGGTTAAAATATTCACCCATTCATGAATATTGGTGGGTTTATGTCATTAACATCACTGTGGGTGAATGGACAAATTGGTGCTTATAGTTGATGAACTCACAAGTTATTTATCTAGACACTTCACATGTGATCAGTTTTTATTAGGTAATTAACACTCTTATATAATGCCTTAGACTAATGGAGATTAATGAGTCTATTTCTAGGAACCAAGTGCATATGGTCTTAGCATTTAGAACCTGATCCCAATAGAGTGTAAGTAATTAAGATAGTATAAATGAAGAACCCCACGTACCCATGACCATCCTTGCCTGTTTGTAAAAACTAGCATAAAATTAAATTAGAAGAAGATGATGTGGACTTCAATGGCTACAAAATACATGAGTTGCCAAAGAAAAAAGGTTTTTTTTTATTAGATCGTGATTATCAGAATCCCTCGTGGGTCCTTCGTTTGGTGAGACTGATTATTAGAGAGTTTGAACCTAAATGGGCTGTGGTCACCAAAACTTGGAATAATTGACTTTCGCTTTGTTACCCCGATCATATAAAAGCAAGTATTAGAGATGCCAGCCTGGTTATGACATTATTGATCAATTCTGTTAGGTAAGGATGTTTATTGGTGTGTTTGTTTTTGCTTTTTACAGTCAGGGTGTTGTAAACCTCCAACTGTTTGCGGATTTAATTACGTGAATCCAACATTATGGGTAAACCCAGTAAACCCAAATGGTGATCCAGATTGTTTTGTGTGGAGCAACGACCCGTCACAGTTGTGCTATGGGTGCAATAGTTGCAAAGCAGGGTTGTTGGGCAACTTGAGAAAGGAATGGAGGAAAGCAAATGTAATTCTGATTGTCACAGTTGTGGTGCTGATATGGGTGTATATTATAGGATGCTGTGCATACAAGAATGCACAGACGGAAGACCTTTTCCAACGTTACAAGCAGGGTTGGACTTGAGCAAAATTCGTTCATCCGAGTTCAGTTAATGTTGTTACTGTTTTGATTGATAAGGCAGGATTTTTTTTTTTTTTTGTAGATATTCCTCTGTTTTGGACTCCAACTTGGAGTTTATGTTTTGATGAATGCAGTATGGCTATTTGACAGCTCAGAAAGAAAAAAAAAAAAAATTGGAATCCAGATGGAAAGCTCTTTTTAGTAGAATAAGTTCTTTGTTTTTTTTATTCTATGGTAGTGGTTCGCTTCTTCAAAGGCATTATTTTTCTATACTCAAGGAAAGTTTATTTCTATTCAACTATAATAGAGGACTAGTATAGCATTCCCAAGACCATTGTTTAAGGTTTTGAGTCATAAAAAACAGCACCGACCACATGAAATTAGCAATTGAAGGTTTATTATTCATCGACTTGCAGGCTTTTTTTGGGCAACACCGCCCAAGTAAAGTTGATTATTCATTCTTATGAGCTGCTAGTTTTTGGGAAAGTTTTCTTTTTTCCTCCAACAATTCTAGCCAGTCATGTTTGTTAGTTGTTTTTTACACTTCTATCCCTAGTGTTTTAAAGAGAATTAATTGGTAAAAAAAAAAAAAAAAACTAAAAAAAGATTAGCAAATATGATTAGCTAGATTTACTCTCTTTCCTCGCCCAAGTAAAAACAAACATATAGGAGGATGAACCAACAGTAAATTAAGACAAACTGAGATTTGAATCAGGTCTGCAAACTGACTTTAATTAATAAATCTGAATTTCCATAAATCAAACCAGGATCTAGGGTCTGCTCTCAACCTCTCACCTTCAAGTGTTTGATCCAATTAAAAACCTTGCATTAGCAGCCCAGTCGTGAGATTGAGCCTCTTTAAAAATCTTTATCACCCTGATTCCTCATAAAGGTTTTGAGAACTTTTTTGAGTAGATTAAATTCAGGTAATAGCTAATAGTTCTACAAGGATGGTGGTGTAGTTGTAAAGAATTGTATTGAAATATTATTGTATTGATTTATTAATTGAATACAAGCTTATAAAGCTAAACCTAACATAACCTTGTGGAGATAGGAAACCTAAGACTTTTATTCTATTCTGACTTTCTTAACATATTATATTCTGTAACATAGGTAGACTTCCTCTCTTTAACACTCCCCTCAAGTTGGAGTGTGTGTTTGTAATACCCAACTTGCTAAGAAGATTATCAAATTGATAAATGCTCAAAGCTTTAGTGAACAAATCTGCCCGTTGATGTAGTGTTCCAACATGCTTAGTTTGAATAGTACCCTCTTGTATCATTTCTCTAATCAAATGACAATCAATCTCTATATGCTTCGTTCGCTCATGAAAAATCGGATTAGATGCAATATGGAGTGCATCGTTGTTGTCACAAAACAAGAGAGCTGCCTGAGGATGATTAATGTGAAAATCATTAAGAATGTACCTCAACTAGGTTAACTCACAGCATGTAGAAGCCATGGCCTTATATTTTGCTTCAGCTGTAGATCTTGCCACTGTAGTTTGTTTTAGCTTTTCAAGAAATTGGTGAATCGCCAAGCATGACACAATAACCTGTAATGGATCTCCTAGTATCTCTACATCTAGCACAATCTACATCACAATAAGCTTTCAACTGTAATGAGCTGGTGGAAGAGAATACCCTGTCCTGGTGAAACCTTGATATACCTCAAGACCTTGTGTGCAACATCCAAATGTGGTATCCTGAGCTTGTCCATAAATTGACTTAGGACATGTACCGAATAAACCAAATCTGGTCTCGTGATCGTTAAGTATATCAACCTTCCAACAAGTCTGCGGTATGTTGTGGGATTTGGTGGTAAATCTTCATCATCCTATGTGAGCACCAAGTTTTGATCCATAGGATAACGTGAAGGCTTTGCTCCAAGATACCTTGTGTCCTCCAATATTTCAAGTGTATATTTTCGTTGAGATAAAGCAATCCCTTTGGATGACCTCGTGACTTCAATGCCAAAGAAATATTTCAATTTTCCTAAATCTTTGAGTTTGAACTTTGCAGCTAGAAATTTCTTTGTTTCTTCAATGTATTGTAGATCATTACCTGCCAATATTACATTATCAACATATACGAGAATTGCAGTAAAGCTGTTACCCTTGGATTGGACGAATAATGAGTAATCAGCCTTAGACTGATTGTAGCTTGCTGATACGAAAACAGATGATAACTTAAGGAACCATTGTCTCGAGGCTTGCTTGAGATCATATAAGGACTTGTTCAACTTGCATACTCGCGTCTCCCCCTTTCGACCGAATCTAGGAGGAAGACTCATGTACACATCCTTAAAAAGATCACCATAAAAAAAAAGCATTGTTGACATCAAGTTGACATAAATGCCAAACCTGTGTGGCTGCAAGAGCAAGGAGAATACGAACAGTAGTCAATTTAGCAACAGGAGCAAAGGTCTCTTTGTAATCAATACCTTCAACTTGACTGTATCTTTTAGCTACAAGACGGGCTTTGTAGCGCTCAATACTACCATCTGAATTAAGTTTGATCTTATAGACCCATTTACAAGCAACCAGATGCTTGCCAGGAGGAAGATGTTGTAAAGTCCAAGTGTTATTAGTTTCTAGAGCATCAATCTCACTCCTCATGGCTTGACGCCACTTTGGATTCTGCATAGCTTGCATAAAAGTGGTGGATTCTTTGACTAAAGAAAGAAAAATGGTGTAAGCCTTGTGAGAGGTGGATAAATGGTCATAGGAAAGAAAATCAGAAATGGGGTAAATAATACTTGTAGAAGGCCCAACGTTCGAAGCAGATGAGTGGGACGATCGAGAAGGCAATCGAGCATGAAAATGATATTGTTGAAGATAAAATGGTTCACGGGTGGCACGAGTGGAGGTGCGATGTGGGAGAAGTGGGTCTAAGGGTGGAACAGGGGTAGGGGCGACCGCTTGGGGTTGGGTTTTTGGGGTTTTTGCCCGGTCAGTGACTGAGACATCGGATTGGGTGACCGATCGATGGGAGTGGTCTGACTAGTCAGAGAAAAGCACTGTTGGAGGATTAAGAAGCGGAACATGAGCGACCAGTCGAGAAAGTGTGTCAGACTGGTCAGTGAGGTGATTGTGCATTTTGTCAGAAAAATAATGAAAAGTCTCATCATGAAAGATGACGTCACGAGAAACAATGACCTTTTTGTGGGTGAGATCATAGACTTTATATCCTTTTGGCTCGTGAGGGTATCCAAGAAAGACACATTGACTAGAACAAGCATCAAATTTGCTAGGACGTTGGGCATGTGTGGAAGAGAAACATAAACAACCAAAGACTCGAAGGTGAGAGTAGGTGGGTGGTTTGTTAAAGAGAAGTTCAAAAGGCATTTTGCCTTTAAGCATAGAGGACGGTGTGCGTTTAATGAGATAGGCAGTGGTGATAATTGCGTCTCCTAAAAAATGTTTAGGGAGATGTGCTTAAAACTAGGGCTGGGCAGGTCCGGGTAACCGGCCCAAAAAGTAAAAATCGAAAACTGACCCGAAAAATTTAAGCCCGTATTTATGAGGCCCGAAACCGAACCGAGTTGACCGGTTAACCGAATTTCGGGCCGGTTTTGGTCCTTGAAGTTCAGCCCAAAATGCTGAATTTATAAAGCCCACCTAGTCAACAGTGAATTAATCCCAAAGCCTAAAGTGTTGAATTTATAAAGCCCACCTAGAAAGTGCTGAATTAATCCCATGGTCCTTGAATTTATAAATTCCATGGTCCTTGAAAGTGCCGAATTAATCCCATGGTTCTTGAAAGTGCGAATTAATCCCATGGTCCTTGAATTTATAAATCCCAAAGCCCAAAGTGCTGAATTTTTTGGTTTTTCTACAAAAGAAAGCCCACCTAGAAAGTGCTGAATTTATAAATCCCAAAGCCCAAAGTGCTGAATTATATTTGTAAAAACAGAAAATTTTGGGTTTACAAAAATTTTAACTATTTAATCCGGGTCGGGCCAGTTACCCGACGGGCTTCAGAAATGGAAACCGAGGCCCGAACCAGAAACTTCGGGCCTGGCTGGGCTTTTAAAACCGAAGCATTTATAATTAATAAAAATTGATCCGAACCGACCCGATCGGTCCAGTTGTCGGTTCGGTCCGGGCTTTCGGTCCTAAATGCCCACCCCTACTTAAAACAAAAGGGTACGAGCAACATTCAAAAGATGTCTATGTTTGCATTTCGCCACCCCATTTTGTTGGGGCGTAGAGACACAAGAAGTTTGATGGGTAATGCCTTTTGAAGCATAAAAATCAGTGAGAAAAAATTCAAGTCAATTATCACTGCGAATGGTTTGAATTTTGGAAGAAAATTGGTTTTCAACATAATTAATGAAAGAAATTAAGAGTGTGTGTGTGTCAGACTTGTGTTTCATGAGATAAATCTAAGTACATTGTGTATAATCATCACCAATGGTGGGAAAATAACGCGCTCTTGAAAGGGAAGCAACATGATATCCTCCCCAAATGTCAACATGTAATAAGGAAAAAAGAACAGTACTCGAAATATGAGATAAAGGAAATGTTCAAGAAGAGAAGGGAAGGGGCTTATCTCTTACTATTTACCAAAACGATTGAGGGAGTAGCAGAAGAGAACAGTCCGCGCCACTAACTCCACGTTTTGGTGATTGTAACTTCTCGAATGTGGGAAATCCAATATTCTCCTTTCTCCTTCTCGCATCTTCTTAAGTACTTCAGCATGGCAATCTTTAATATATAGTGCTGTGAGATGTTGCAACCTGTCTGGCAACACTTTCCAGTTCTTGCATCCAATATAAAGATTATGGAGCAATGTCAGAGTACCTATCCAATCGGGCAATTCCATCACACATGAACTGTGAAACAGGAAACGTGTTTGAAACAGGAAAGTGTTTGGACTCCTGTTTGAAACAGGAAACTGTTTGGACTTCTGGAAATTGTTTTTTGAACAGGAAATAAATTCTAGGAAACAGGAAACTGTTGTGAAACAGGAAACTACTGTGAAACAGGAAACTGCTGCCAAACAGAAAACTGTTGTCCCTATATATACTAGGAACTATAGGTGTTTTTATTATGATGATTGCTCCTAGAAAAACTGTGATGCACAAGGAGTAGAGAAAGACAATTGCTGAAATTGTTTCATCTCTTGTTGAGAGATTGTGTGAGAATTGTCATCTTCTTGTACCTTGTTCTTGAATATAGTGGAATCACCTCACTGTGGACGTAGGCAATTGCTGAACCACGTAAACCTTGTGTCTCTTGTGGTATGTTCTTAATTTTCTCTAATTTCTTTCATTGCTAGTTGCTCTATTTAATTGATTGGATCCTTGTGGTACTTGTGTGCAATTGTTGGTGTCTACCCGCTTCCGCAATAAGGCGCAACAATTGGTATCAGAGCACTAAGGGAAATTGATCTTGAATTGTTCTACTCAAGATTGTGAATATTCAAAAGTGCTAGGATTTGTTTGTGCACAAGTTGTTTGAAAAAAAAAAAAAAAAAAAATCTTAGTGAAGCTTCTTGTCTAGAAAGTCACAGGTTTTGTTTGCAATGGCATCCAAGGTGAGCAAGGCATATGTGGGGAAATATGAAATCGAGAAATTTAATGGTAAGAACGATTTCGGATATTGGAGAATACAAATGAGGAATTTGCTTATTTCTCAGAAATTACACAAGGCATTACTAGGGAAGGATAAAAAGGCTGAAACCATGTCAGATGATGAATGGGAAGAATTGGATTTGGAGGCGCGTGCTGCTATTTGCTTGTGTCTGGATAGAGACATAGTTTTTTTAGTTAATGAAGAGACTACGGCAGCTGATGTTTGGTTGAAGCTTGAGTCACAGTTTATGACTAAGACATTATCAAACAGGTTATACTTGAAAACCCAATTGTACAGACTAGCAATGGATGAGGGCACTCCAATTGGTGATCATATCGCCAAGTTTACACGGATTATCTCAAATTTGAGAGATGTGGATGTGAAGATTGAGGATGAAGACCAAGCAATTATATTGCTTTACTCCTTGCCGCAGTCATATGAAAATCTTGTACAAACAATTTTGTTTGGGAAAGATGAACTTACATTTGATGAAACTACCGGTGCACTCTTGTCCAATGAGATTCGGAAGAAAACTTCATCAAATGGTAGTGGAAAAGATCAAGCTGAAGGGTTGGTTGTTAGAGGAAGGTCTCAAGTGAAATCATCTTCAAATAGTGGAAAATCTAGATCAAAGTCTAGAGGTCCACAATGTCACAAATGTAGAGAGTGGGGGCATATTAGGAAAAATTGTCCAAATCAAGGTAAGAGTAATCATGATAACAGTTGGAAGGGCAAGAAAAAGCAAGATAAGGGTGATACTAGTGAAGCAAGTTATGCATCTAGTATGGAAAAGGATGAAGAATGTTATTCAGTTGCGGGTGAAAACACAAAAATCTCTGGGAGATGGCTCCTTGACTCTGGGTGTTCTTACCATATGTGCCCAAACAGGGAGTGGTTCACTACCTATGAGCACATTGATGGTGGTACTGTTCTAATGGGTAATGATTACGCTTGCAAGACAGTTGGAATTGGAACAATGAGGATTAAGATGTATGATGGTGTTGTGAGAACCTTAACTGATGTGCGGCATGTCCCAGCCGTGAAAAAGAATCTTATCTCGCTTGGTGTTTTAGACTCCAATGGTTGTAAGTTTACAGCGGTAGGTGGAGTTTTAAAGGTTGTCCGTGGGTCTTTGGTTGTCATGAAAGGGATCAAACAAGGTAACTTGTACACCTTGATGGGTAACACGGTAACAGGAAATGTGGCAGTGGGAACTTCTTCATCGGACAGTACTAGGTTATGGCACATGCGACTTGGGCATATGACAGAAAAATGATTGTCTCTACTGAGCAAGCAAGGGTTACTGAAGGGTATGCAGAAACCGACTATGGAGTTTTGCGAGCATTGTGTATATGGAAAACAATGCCGAGTAAAATTCAGTACAAGCAAGCACAGGAGCAGAGGTATTCTAGACTATGTGCATACAGATGTGTGGGGACCAGCGAAGGTCGCCTCTAAGGGAGGTTCCAGGTACTTTGTCTCCTTCATTGATGATTATTCCCGTTATACATGGGTATATTTTTTGAAGTCCAAGAATGAAGTATTTGAGACATTTAAAAGGTGGAGAGCAATGGTTGAGAATAGAACTGGAAGAAAGGTGAAGACTTTGAGGTCTGATAATGGTACCGAGTGTACTGAGGGTACTTTCAAACAGTTTTGTGATCAGGAAGGAATTGTTCGACATTGGACTGTTAGAAACACGCCACAACAAAATGGAGTTGCTGAGAGATTGAACCGTACTATGCTTGAAAGAGCTAGGTGTATGCGCTCCAATGCTTGTCTTGGCAGAGAATGGTGGGCTGAATCAATAGCCACCGCGTGTTTCTTGATTAATAGATCGCCACATTCTACATTAGACTGCAAAACACCTTATGAGGTGTGGTCAGGTGAACATGCTGATTACAGTGTACTGAAAGTTTTCGGTTGTATTGCCTACTACCATGTGAAAGAAAATAAGCTTGATGCTAGGGCTAAGAAGGCCATTTTCTTGGGGTATGCAAAAGGCGTGAAGGGTTATCGTCTATGGTGTTTAGAGGATAATAAATTTGTGATCAGTCGAGATGTTACATTTGATGAGAATTCCTTGTTAGCTTGTACTAAAGCTAAGGAGTTGGTTGATAGTGGTGGTGAATCTAGTAACACTCAGAAAGTGGAAGTTGAAGCGTCTGTGGATGCAGCAGATGAACAAGTGGTTGAAGCAGGCACACATGATCTGAATTATGAGCCTGAAGACCATGAGGAACAACAACCAGTTGAAGATAATCAATCCCAGCAGCAACCTTTGGCCTTAACTAGGTCAAAACGATCGGTTAAGCAAGTTCAAAAATTTGGCTTTGAAGAACCGTTGAAGCACTATGGTCAGTTGAATACAGTTGATTTGGTTGCATATGCACTCTCTGTGGAAGATGATGAGCCAACTACTTACAAGCAGGTCGCGCGTCATTCAGATAGTCAGAGTTGGTTAGTAGCTATGCAGGGTGAGATGGAGTCTCTCCAGAAGAACCATACTTGGGATCTAGTGTCGTTGCCTAATGGAAGGAAAGCAATTGGCTGCAAGTGGGTGTTTAAGAAGAAACAGACTACTCTAGAGTCTGGTACTCAGTTCAAGGCAAGATTAGTAGCTAAGGGTTTTGCTCAGAGGGAAGGCGTTGACTACAATGAGATATTTTCGCCTGTGGTAAAACACACTTCTATTCGTGTGTTGTTGAGCTTGGTAGCTCATGGTGACCTTGAGCTTGAACAACTTGATGTGAAAACAGCTTTCTTGCATGGAGACTTAGAGGAGGAAATTTATATGCATCAGCCGGAAGGTTTTAAGGTTGTTGGAAAAGAAGACCATGTTTGTCGTTTGAGGAGATCACTTTATGGGTTAAAGCAATCACCTAGGCAGTGGTACAAACGGTTTGACACTTTTATGTTGAAACATGGGTTCACACGAAGTAAGTATGATTGTTGTGTTTACTTGAAAAAACTTCGTAGTGGCGATTTTATTTATCTTTTGCTCTATGTTGACGATATGCTCATTGCCTGTAAGAGTATGGTGGAGATAAATAAATTGAAGTCTCAACTTGCTTCTGAGTTTGAGATGAAGGATATGGGTGCTGCAAGGAAAATACTTGGTATGGAGATAAGAAGAGAAAGGGAGAATAAAAAATTATTTCTTTCACAGAAGGGGTACCTTGAGAAGGTCATATCACGGTTTGGCATGGAAAATGCAAAGCCGGTTATTACTCCTTTGGCTTCACATTTTAGACTTTCTCGAAAGTTATCTCCAGTCACAGTGGAAGAAAAGGAATACATGTCGCATGTTCCTTATGCTAGTGCAGTTGGCAGTTTAATGTATGCTATGGTGTGTACACGCCCTGACATTTCACAGGCTGTTAGTGTTGTGAGCAGGTATATGGAAAACCCTGGGAAGAAACATTGGGAGGCAGTGAAATGGATGCTTAGGTACTTAAAAGGTACCTTGGATGTGGGTTTGGACTTCGGTGGAGATTCATGTCAGGTTCGTGGGTTTGTTGATTCTGATTATGCTGGTGATCTAGATAGACGAAGATCTACTACTGGTTACGTATTTCAGATATACGGTGCTCCGGTTAGTTGGAGATCTATGCTTCAGGATACAGTGGCGCTCTCTACTACAGAGGCAGAGTATATGGCATTGACAGAAGGTGTAAAAGAAGCATTGTGGCTTCAAGGTCTTGTAAATGACTTGGGTGTGGAACAAGATAGTGTTGAGGTTCTCTGTGACAGTCAGAGTGCCATCCACTTGGCTAAAAATCAGGTTCATCACGCAAGGACTAAGCATATTGACGTCCGATATCACTTTGTTCGAGATGTAATTGAGGATGGTGATGTGTCTTTGGTGAAAGTACACACAAAAGACAACCCTGCTGATATGTTGACAAAGGTTGTTCCTGGAGTTAAGTTTCAACATTGTTTGGACTTACTCCACATTGACTCATGTTGATTGAGGGCCCTTTGGGGCGTTGCCCTTCGGGGCGGTTTCGTGAGGTGACAAAGCTATGATGGAGTGTTGATCAGTTTATTCTCATGCCTTGTTTCGGCTCATTTTTTCCTTATAAAAATTCGCCGAGGTGGAGAATTGTGAAACAGGAAACGTGTTTGAAACAGGAAAGTGTTTGGACTCCTGTTTGAAACAGGAAACTGTTTGGACTTCTGGAAATTGTTTTTTGAACAGGAAATAAATTCTAGGAAACAGGAAACTGTTGTGAAACAGGAAACTACTGTGAAACAGGAAACTGCTGCCAAACAGAAAACTGTTGTCCCTATATATACTAGGAACTATAGGTGTTTTTATTATGATGATTGCTCCTAGAAAAACTGTGATGCACAAGGAGTAGAGAAAGACAATTGCTGAAATTGTTTCATCTCTTGTTGAGAGATTGTGTGAGAATTGTCATCTTCTTGTACCTTGTTCTTGAATATAGTGGAATCACCTCACTATGGACGTAGGCAATTGCTGAACCACGTAAACCTTGTGTCTCTTGTGGTATGTTCTTAATTTTCTCTAATTTCTTTCATTGCTAGTTGCTCTATTTAATTGATTGGATCCTTGTGGTACTTGTGTGCAATTGTTGGTGTCTACCCGCTTCCGCAATAAGGCGCAACATGAACAGTTCCAAATTAGTATATGTTTAGGCACAACGACATCTCTTATTCCCTCTTGAAAATGTGTCAATTTGGGCAAGTAAGACAATGATAGTGTTTCGAGGGAAACCAAGTGCTCAAAATCATGTGGAGAATTCCATCTCTCGACATGCACCGATTTTAAGTTCTAAGAGGGAATGCTTATCCAGCTCAGGCAAACACTTCAAACCATCACAACCTTCTATACAAAGGGTTTTGAGGACACAAGTTTTTCAATCCCCCTCTGCCAAGGAAGTCAACTTTTTACACTTGCAAATCTCTAAGCTTGTTAGTGTAGTGAGAGTTACTAGTTCTAGAGGCAGAGCTTTCAGAGGTTCCAGCCAGATTGATCTTCAACTTCTGTATAGCAATTAGTAGGTAGGTTTCTTAGGTGGCGTTTTTTTGTTTTTTATTTTTTTTAGTGCTTAGAAGCTAACTTTTAACTCTGAATGAGCTTATAAATGAACTTTTTCTTTTGCTTTTAAGTTAAAAGATGTTTGTTTTTAGGTGTTGAATGAGAATTGTTTGACAATTTTGCCCCACTAAGCTAAATAAAATTATGACATAAATATTGTGCTTAAAATCATACCCAATAATTATGTAAATCCTAGAGAATGTTACAATATATTTCATTACAAGATGCAATGACAATAATTATGTAAATCCTAGAGAAAGTTGTGTATCGCCGTACATGCAATGACAATATTCCTTTTGGTAGGAAAGCTATATGAAGGCATCATATTCAGAATGGTAAATCTTGCCTTCGACTCGCCAAAAATTCTTTCTATGACATTCCTTAGATGAGCATATGCAAGGTTAAATTTCTCATCTTTGCTTCTAGCACGCCTTCCTTGTTAAATCTAATCTTTGATCCAATATCGAACACTGCGATAGGGACTCATGAAACCTCTGTTGTGTGAGCTGGCCGCATCACTTAAATAATATTTATCTATAATGGATGTAAATATACATGAGTAAATAAAACATTTTCAAAATTTATGGTCAAGTGTATAAATAAAAATTTACCTAGAGGGGGTAAAGGAAATTAGAAATGTGGTGTACGCAATGCATCTGTAAGTACTCTAGAGTCATGTGCAACTCTTTCCCAACCAACAACCACGTAAATAAATTTGATGTCAAAATCACAAATGCCCAGCACATTTTGGTAGCAAAGTCCACCACCTCTTTCTCTAAACGAAATTTTTTTTGTCGACTGGAATAGACACACTGATAAGTGTTCCATCTAAAGCTCCTATAACACCTTTGAATGGCTCTTCTCGAAGATGTCTATGTGACTGTGAGATAATTCTCATTGTTGGTTTATTGAAGTTTGGGGAGACTATCATTTCAATGGAAAAATGTATCATTCCCGACAATACCTTATGAAAGCACTTGCTAATTGTTTGGCCAAAATGTTGGAATCAATGTTTGATCACTCGATTCCTCTCATTATGACTTATGGTCATAAAAAATATTGTCATATTTTGTTCCACATCTACATGTTTGCTATCTGTGAGCCACCATTTTCTCAAAAATGTTAACATAAAGAAATAAATGAACTCTTACTCATCCTCATCAATTTATAGATTTGGGTTGAAGATTCTTCCAAGAGTTATTGCATATATTTATTTACCATTAAGCGAGGAAGTGTTCAAATTTTGTTGTTTGACCCACTTTTTCTTAAAATGTAGTATCACCCAAAGTGTTACAAGTTTAAAAAATTTTCATTTAATTCTCTTCATTTCGTACAATAACAATCGTATCCGCTGCTTAAATAACAATTAGCACAATCAAATAAATAGACATTTTAGTTCATGACATGTTACCTATAACCTATGAGCATACTTACATGTAAGTCAAACATGAGAATTTTTTTTTTCAAAATTAAACAAGCTGAATAAGCTGACAATCAACCATAGTTTTCAAATTAAACAAGCTAAATAAACTGACAATCAACCATAGTTTTCAAATTAAACAAACTAAAATAAACTAACATTCAACCATAGTTTTCAAAATTAAACAAACTAACACAATCTGACTATGTAAAAATAGTGTCTTCTATATTAATCAAACTATGATAACCAACCTATCATTCTAACAATGTTTGAAAAAAAACATACGAAATAAGCATCTTTTTCAATCTCAATTTTCCTAAAATCCTGCAACAATCTCAAGAAAAGTCATATTGTCATCGATCTCTGTCATCATCACAGAAGCCACCCTATTGCAAATTGCCTTCAATACCTTATGGTATACACTATGTGTCAACCTGTATGAATCTCTCATTTCATTCATTAAAATCACACATTCATAAAAAGTCTTAACCTTTTCTTTTTCCGTTTTTTTCTTGTTGGCACATTCTTCCTCAAACTTTTTGACCAGCTAGGAAATCATAACTTCATTCATCTCTTTGAATAAATAAGGCAAGGGATATATACCACACTTCAATAAAACTTGTAAAAATATGCCTGGCAGGTTAACTGAACAAGAAGTTATCACTTCATTTATTTGAGAAATAAAAAAAATTCATTGAAATGAAATTTTTTGAAAAGAAAGACCATCGGACATGGTGGGTGAATTCAACCACCTTTGGACTTCCATTAAAGCACTAAAAGGGCATAAAAGGATATAGACAATTTATGTATAACCAAAAATGGCATCCCTGACAAACTAAAAGGGCAACCAACTAACAAATGGAATGTCCATGAGATCACAACCAATAATGTGAGATGTAAAAGGGGATACAAGTTGAGCTGAGAGCATGCCAATGAACATCACAAAAATAGTAAAAGAGTTTCATTACACCTTTATGTTTCCAGGCTGAGATTGATTTGCTGCAGACGTAGTTACGTATTGCTTTTGTTGGATAACACCTTGTGCAAATGCTTCAAATATTGAGAGATCAACCTAACATAAAACACACCCATCACACCATTAGCGCCGATTCATATATGCAATATGCGTATGACCAATTCATTTCTCAAAGTAGCTAGCTTGTTAAAGTATATAACTAACAAAAAGAAATGCTTCATAAATGTTTTGTGGAGAAAGCACTTCAGTGTGAAGGGTTCACCGATTGAGGCAAGTCAATCTCAACACTTAGATTGTGTACCTGAGAGCATAATGAAACCGAAGAAAGCAATAGCGCCGTAGCGTGTATGAGATGAAGTTGTCATCATCAGTGACTTCATCAGCATTCAACAATACACATCAACTGAAGAGTTATATGCTTATGTGGAACAACTATTCGTCAATATCCTGCACATTTTTCTCATTCTACTCCCAGAGGCCATATTCAAGGAAGTTACAGAGAGCGGTCTCGAAGAATATGAGACAAAGCAGGTGACAAAGTTTCTGATGTTGTTGCTACTCATGTGGTTTGGACATGTCGACTGCAATGTTTGCAGTGCACACAAAGAAGAGATACTTCAAGTGAAATGAATTGACAATGTTCTGGCTGGGTTCCAAAAAAAGAAGAAAATAACGTCAAATTGTGCTAGCTGATTGCACATTCATTGTGTACAATTGCTCAAAACTTGTCATGTTCATGACATTATATGCATTTTACGCAGATGTATCTTAGGCATGATTTGCTGTTAAGCTCAAAGGTGGTAAATGCATATTTGCCTGCTAGTTTTGATGTTGTCTATCGAGACAAACATTTGCTTTTATCAACTAAACAGGAGATAATAGCTCTGGTAGCAAACACAGGGTTTGACCAGCTGCTGGAAACGAGTACATAGACTATTATCTACCTCATTTGGTGTGACCATGCAGCAGACTAATTTGCTTTAACTTAAGTAGGTCCTTGTATGATTCTGAAATGTGACTAGAAAGTGGGAGTTTTGCTTTGTCCTTGTTTACTGCAATCAGTTTGATTTAGAACATATACTGATTGGCACTATGCGATTTGCTTTTGCAAGCCTATTCTAAAGTGTTAAAGCTCATGGACTGTGTAAAACTTTGTTGCTCCGGACAGATAAACTCTGATATAAACTCTCTAGAACAATTTGTAGGTGATCCATTTGCTTTTGTGTAATATAATAAGACTAACTTACCAAAAAAAAAAAAAATTAACAAAATGTGCGCAAAAGTTTGAAGACGAGGGCAAACAAGTCTAGGGAGAATTAGACTTAGATGTTTCATGTTTACAGTCAAATGAAACCTTGTATGTTAATAACTATGGTACTAAGTGAAGATTAATTAATGAGAAATCTTCTATGTTATAGCATAAGCATCTAGGTCATATCTCTCGACTGAAGATTGAAAGGCCTATGTCAACTGGAGTTCTTGATACCACTACACCAAATTGGCATTTTTGTAACAACCCCAAAAACAGTATTACTTTTGAAGTGTAACAATCCACCTAACAATTTTACACACTTTCACAAACAAAATGATACAATAATTGTATCACCATGAAGAGTATGGTAATAAAAGTGATACTATTCATGTTGATCCAACTTATTGTATCATTTTTTTTGTGTTACCGTTTTTCATTTTTTTGACTAAATTTAGTTTTGAGTTGAAGTTGTTTGGTGAATTGTAAGATCTCAAAAGTGATACTTTTTTTTAGAGTTGTTACAAAAGTGCCAATTTGGTGTAGTGTACCCTTGATTTTACATATTTTACGATTTCTATTGAACGCATAAAGAGGAAACAAATAAACACTAGGAAGTTATGTGCTTATATATATGAGTTCATGTGTCTTAGATTTGATACATACTGATAATTGTGGTCCATTTCCTACGGCTTCTTGGAATGATCAACGATATTTAACACTTTTATAGATGATTATTCTCGGTTCAAGTATCTATACTTAATACATGAAAAATTACAACCATTGGATGTGTTCAAGGCTTATAAAGCAAATCAACATAATAAGAAAATTAAGGTTGTTAGATTTGACCGTGGTGATGAATACTATGGTAGATATGACAGTTCGGGCCAATGTTCAAATCCATTTGCGAGGTACTTACATGAATGTGGCATCGTCCCTCAGTACACTATGTCAGGGACACCACGACAAAATGATGTATCTGAGAGACGAAATCGGACCCTAAAAGACATGTTTAGGAGTATGATTTGTCATTCTACCTTGCTAGAATCTCTTTGGAGAGACACCTTAAAGACTGTAGTATATATCCTTAGTAAAGTGCCTAGTAAAACAGTCAACAAAACCCCATATGAGTTATTGACTGGTAGACGTTCTAGCATTCGACACTTACATATTAGGGGGTGTTCAACTGAGGCTTGGCCTTACGGTCTCATGAATAAAAATTGGACTCAAGAACTGTTAGTTGCTACTTTATTGGATATTCAGAAAAATCAAGGGGATCCAAATTTTATTGTTTCTCTATTAATACCTTAATTTAGATGGATAATGCCAAGTTTATTGGGGACGTTGAGAATAGTGGGGGTACACAATCCAGTAATAATAGTTTTGAAGAAGAACATGTTGACATTCCTATGATGGATATTCAATCTGTTGACATGAACATGTCTGTTCTCGAATATGATGCAGATGTAAATCACAAAAATATTGCTAGATTGCTTTCTACTAATCTAGAAGAACCTCAACCTCCCCAATTACAAGTGCCAATAAGGAGATCCAATAAGGAGAGGAGGTTTGTTATTTTGGATGATTATGTAGTTTATCTCAATGAGCATGAGTTTGATATAGGAATGGAAAGTGATCCTATTACTTTCATTCAAGTTAAACAAAGTGCACTCTTTAGATTGAATGAATGTTATGTTAGATGAGTTAAAGTCTATGAAGAACAATGACGTTTGAGATCTTGTCGAGGTTCCTTAGGGTATGAAAGCAATTGGATGCAAATGAGTTTTTAAAACCAAACGAAATTCTAAATGCAATATTGAAATATATAAGGCACCTCTAGTTGCTAAAAGCTTTACTCAAAAGGAAGACATCAATTATAAAGTGACTTTCTATCCAGTTTCTACAAAATACCCTTTTAGAATTTCATGGCACTTGTAGCTCATTATAATTTAGAGTTCCATCAGATGGATGTTAAGACTGCATTTTTGAATGAAAATGTTGAAGAAACTATTTTTATGAAACAACGACAAGGTTTTATGATTAAATACTCATAACATAAAGTTTGCAAATTAAAGAAATTCATCTATAACTTAAAGTAGACATCTCGTCAATGGTATAAAAAGTTTGATCATGTAATTTCCTCCGTGGGTTTTGAGGAAAATCCGGTTGATCAATGTGTTTATTGCAAGATTAGTGGGAGAAAAATTGTTTTTCGGGTATTATATGTTGATGACATCCTACTAGCTAGTAGTGACATAGGCTTGTTGCATGAGACTAAGAGATATCTTTCAAAGTGTATCGAAATGAAAAATCTTGGTAAAACATCTTTTGTGTTAGGCATATAGATTCATCATGACAGATCACGTGGTATTGTCGGCTTATCACAAAAGACTTATGTGAAAAGGATGCTAAATAGATTTGACATGCACATTTGTTAACCAAGGGTAATGCATCTATTGTTAAGGGTGATAAGTTAAGTTTGCTCCAAAGCCCAAAAAATGATTTAGAAAAGGCACAAATGATAGATATATCTTATACATCCATTGTGGGGAGTCTCATGTATGCTGATATTTGTACGCGTCCAGATATTTCTTATGTTGTTGGAATGCTTGGCAGATATTTGAAAGATACATGCATGGAGCGTTAGAAAATGGCTAAAAGAGAAATGCGATATTTGCAAAGAACAAAATAATTTATGCTCATATACAAGAAATCTTATCACTTAGAAGTGGTTGGGTATTCATATTCTAACTTTGCTGGTTTCCTTGACTCCAAACAATCCACATCAGATTTTATTTTCATGCTAGTTGGTAATGTCATTTCTTGGAAAAGTGTCGGACAACAATTCATTGCTTCATCTATGATGATAGAAGCCGAGTATGTTGCTTGTCATGAGGCGTCAAATCATGCATTGTGGTTACGAAACTTCATTTCAGGGCTTTATGGAACGAGTTTCATTGAGAAACCATGGAAGATTTATTGTGATAATAAAGTCGTTTTTTATTCCAATAAAGCCAAGACTTCCGAAGCGTCAAAGTACATTGATATTAAATATCTTGTTGTTAAACAAAGAGTTTGAAATTACCAAATTGCAGTTGAGCACATTAGTACAACTCTCATGATTGCGGGTCAGTTTACTAAGGGCTTACCAGCTAAGGTTTTCAAAGAATATGTTACTCGTTTGGGAGTGGTTAGCCCTTGTGATGTACTTAATTAGTGTATTGTTTGATAATCTGATAGTTATCATTACATTTAATTGATGATTTTGAAATAAAGTTTTCTACTTTTTCAATAATGGTTGCACATACAATTTGATTAAATAGAATAAGGCGATTCAATTTTTGAATCATAAGGTAGTACCCGTTGAAAATGGACATGATCAGGGTTCACATTACATGTCATTTTGATGCTACACATCCATACTTTGATCTATGTCGTTGATTGTATTGGTATTTGTGACCATGGAAGGGTCAAACCACGATAAATGTGGTGAAGGCCGCTGTGACCCTATATTGATAATTTCAATGGACCAAGTTGTTTTGAGATGACACTCACAACTCTTGACAGTCTCGTTTTGAGCTTATAAAGTTGTACACTATATAATCTATGGATGATCATGTAGTCCAAGTGGGAGACTTATGTAGTCTAAGTGGGTGATTGTTAGAAAATTTCCTTAAGGTGGATCTACGTAGTTCATATTATTATACGTTGTAGACTGTCGAACTATAGGTGAGTGGTGTGTGATTAGACCCGATTAGTTGTGATCATTAAGAAACAAGACTAGGGTCATAAACACGTTTCTGATTACATGTTGTATGTCTTGACATATGTTACCAATTTAAATATCACCATAATTTTATTATTGATGATGGAATAATAATATAATTAGAGCTTTATATACAGTTGAGGTCCCTAGTCCAAACCTAATTTTCTCTACTTCTTATTTTCTCATCATGTTTAAGAGACATAAGAAAAAGGTTCTAAAGGTGGAAGACTTTTCCGCTGTGTATTGCTTAGTTCATCAGGATTGTTGTGTGCGTACTCTTCATCAATGGTTTAGGTATACATTAATTAAATTGTTCTTCGTTGATTACTGACATGAAGTCTTGGTGTGGATCTAATATTATTCCAACACAAGAAGCCGTTTTCACATCCACTAGTTGAAGACCAACCCTCCAAATTCGGCATCCCATACAGGTTAAGTTCTTCTAGTAATGGGAATCCCTTGATCTCACTATAAACCTTATTATCTATGTATTTCAAGGAGTCCATTTTAATCATTTTCAAAATTTTTGGAAGAAGTAGTTTTCCAAGAGGCGGGGGATGTTCACATCTTCCACATTTTGTTAGGGAAATCTCAACCACATTTGGGAGGAATTGAATTGACAACCAACTTGGAAAGGTTACTCGTTGATACCCTTCATTAGAAAACCTTATCAAATTAGAGGGCTGTTGGAAGCCTTGTATTACCTCTTGCACATTTTCTTGCATTTATTGAGAATCTGACCACGAGAACCCCAACGAGCAAAGATTTTTCTTTCTCATCAAATTGGCTTCTTTGGCATCAATTGAATTATGGACATTTTCAAGTTTTCGTATTTGCAGTTCTCCTCCAAGCTCCAAAAATTGGCTTCTTTCTCATAAAAAATTGGCTTCTTTCTCATCAAATTGGCTTTGTATTTTCGGAAGGCAAGCGTGGGGTATAAATGGGCTCCCCGGACCATTAAAAAAAAGCTAATACATGTTACAAACGTTCATATTTTCTACCTCTATAGCATCATCAAAAATTATTTTCTTAAGATCCTTTGCGAAGGAGCTCGGAGCGAACTCAACAAAATCAGCACTAGCTAGGTAGCAATTTTGAGAGCTTGTCCGCTGCTTGATTCGTTTCTCTAACTGCATGTATTGTCCTGTATTCTTCATAATCTTTCAGCGCTATCTTAATACGTCTAGTGATATGCCTAGCTTCCCATGGAGGAGTCTTATTGGTAGTGAGGTACATGTGAGCATTACCCGAATCCATACAGAAGATAAACTTTTCTCAGTCCATACTGCTTAGCAAGTTTGATCCCCATCTCCACTCCTTGAAGCTCATGAAGAACGGAGTGTCCCTTTTTGGACCCTGCCGCAGCTGCTATTACAATGCCCTCATTGTCCCTAATGAGAGAACCATATCCACCTCTGGTCCCTGCAAGTGAGCCATCGGAATTGACCATAAACCATTCCTGGTCTGGTTTTCTCCATGCAAGCTTCCTAGTCACCTTATGTTTCATTTGGACAGCTACTCTCCATTTGTCACAAAACATATGGTTATAGTGATTGTTCTCCACTGTCAGGTTCAGCACAACAATTCTCATTCGAACATCCCTTACTATTTGGTCAATCAAAGCTAAAGCCACCAAGCGTTTATTTTGAAATAGTCTCCTATTTCGTTCCTGCCAAATACGATATATAGAAGCATTAAAAGCCAACTTCTTAGTCAAAACGCAAGGGCTGCTGCCAGTGAAGTGATTCAAACACCAAGCAACTTCTTGATTCCAGTCCACAGGAGCTCGATTGTATCCCATGTAGTGCAGCATATAGGACCAAACACACTTAGAATACCAACAAGAGAAGAAGAGATGCTCCTCATTTTCTGGTTCCATGCTACATAGACTACACATCGAGACCTCTATCTTCTTCCAAGCCTTCAACTTATCTTGCGTTTTCAGCGCTCTGTGCATGACCAGCCAAGAAATAAAACTGTGCTTAGGTATTCTTCCTTTGAACCAGACCAATCTCGACCAAGAGACTATGTTGCTTCTATTTCTAATTGAGTGGTAAGCACCCTTGTTTGAGAACTCACCATCCTGACCCCCATCCATACTACCTCATCTTGGAATTGAACATCCAACTCCACTGAGCTCAAATCGTCAAAAATCTCACTAATGGCGGCTCGAACATGGTCTTGGGCTCTCCATTCTCCTTCTCTAATCAAGGCACTAACCTTGGCATTTTTATTCAACAGAGAATCATACAGTAAGTGTTGCGAGAACTTAGACATGAGTATACCCATTGGGTGCCAAGGGTCTTTCCACAAGTGCTGGCTACATCTCTACAGACTATAATATGTCTCCAACACCATGAGCAATCACTTGGTACATCCATCGGCCAGAAATCTCTCCCTCTTATAAGATTCTTCTGAACCCACTTAACCCATAGGTTCTCCTTGTTAGAAACTATATTCCATACATGTCTAGTCATCGCAGCTGCATTGGAAGTTTCAATACTTCTTACACCCAGCCCTCCTTCATTATATGGTAAACACACCTTCTTCCATGCACCCTACCAATGGAGTCTCTTTGGACTCGTGGTTCAGTTAACAGAGAACAAGTTTCTTGACCCGAACAGATTTGGACTCTCTTTTCTACTATTCCCTTCTGCAAATGAAACTTGAGCATTTTCTTCGGCAATATCATCAAATCTCTCTATGAGCTCATTGAGAGAACTAATTACCTTTGCAACAAAATTGCTTTTATTCATTTCCGGGACTGGTTGTAGACCTTCAGATCCCACTCCTCCAAAACATCATCAATTGCGCAAGCTGCATCATTTAGTTCCCTTAACCAATCTCAAATCTCCTCATTGGTGGTTTGCTTCTCTTCTGCATCAACAAGGACATAGTTGCTTGTAGATAACGTTTTACTGAGGCCCTTCATGTCTTTTTTGACACCCCATACTTCACCAAATTTTTTTCTGGATTAAAGAGGTGAGCTTCTCAAAAACTATTCCAAAGAGTGGAGAGACTACCACTAGATTCGCCATCTCCTTTTGCATAAAGAAGAAACTAATCAGTGGGTTTAAGGATCTCTCTATCTCTTCTTGCAAGTAATACAGCGAGAAATGTAAAAGAACAAGGTGCGACGACTTTGAAGAGTCCAACCTTGTGTCAAACTTTAGTCATTGTTATTAGGTGGGCTACTATACTCCATCCCAACTTGTTATAGCCTGATACAGTCTTTATACTCTTAGTTGAGTCATTTTACAAATTATGTATGTTTTTAAGTTCCTTTCCTCATTTATTTCATTGTCTTTTGATTTGATTATCCCTTTCCAACTTTCTACTGTGACCTTTTCTTGTTACTTGCTAAAAGAACAACTGCCAATTATTTCTGTAAGCAATTCAGGATACTCTAGCTGTTGAATATATAAACCATGAACTGACATGTAAATTGTTAACAGAAGGAATCTAACTGCCTCTACATAAGTCCTTGGAAGACTCACAGATAATAAATAAATTAACTTAATACTTTTGGATTAGGGATGGCAGTGGGGCGGATTTCACGGATATCCGCCCCACTCGCCCCGTTTGAGGCGTATTTGGTAAAGGATCCCTGGATCTTGGGGCGGATACGGATTTCAAATCTGTATCCGTTTATTAATCGGGGCGGATACGGATTTGGCCATATCCGCCCCACGGATATCCGTTTATCCGATAAATTACAAAAATACCCTTCCCCTATATAAAGGGATTAAACCCTTATCTGTCACTCTCATATCACATTCTCCCCTTACCCCCACTCTCGTCTCCAGTCTCCTTCGTCACAGCGAAGGCTGCGAAGGGTCCCTTCGTCCCTTCTTCTCTCTCAAAACAGCGTCCCTTCGTTGAGGGTCCCTTCGCCTCTTCTTCTCTCTCAAAACAACGAAGACGAAGGCCACCATTAAGGGTCCCTTCGTCTCTTCCCGAAGGGGGTCCCTTCTTCTCTCTCACAACGAAGGCGGAGGCCAAAGGGTCACCCCTTCTTCTTTCTCACAGCGAAGGCGGAGGCCGACCCTCCTTCTCTCTCACAACGAAGGTCGAACTCCGAAGGGTCGTCCATTCTTCTCCTTCTCACGGACACTCGAAGAAACCTCAGATCTGAAATCAAGATATCAGATCTGAGATCGAATTTTTTTTTTTTTTTTTTGTTAATTTCCAGATCAAGATATTAGATCTGTCAGAGATCGATTTTTTTTTTTTTTTAATTTTTGTATGAATTCTTTATAATTTCTTTGTAATTTTTGTATCAATGTAATTTTTGTAGTTAGATGGATAACCGTAAACGGATTGGCAGGGCGGGGCAGATATCCGCCAATCCGCACGGGGCGGTTACGATTTTTAATCAAAGTTGCAAACAGATTGGCGGGGCGGATTGGGGGATCCATTATTCTTGACGGATCGGGGATGGATTTGCTCAAATCCGCCCTGTTGCCATCCCTATTTTGGATCCATACTGGTCGACCAACTTTACTGATGCAAGCAAATAATCATGCTGAGGCACCCTTTTTTACCTGCTAAAGGACACCCCAAATAAAAGGGGTTCCTCTCCTCTCTTTCACCCTCTCTTCTCAAGAACAGCAACAACACAACACAGAGCCGCAGCAACATTAGAGATTATGACACAAATATTAATGATGGGATAAAATGAAAAAGGGTCCAAAAAATAAGATAACTCTGTAGCAAAAATGCCTACAAGTACTTTCAAAGCAAAAGGTGCCCAATGTAGCATCTGCCAGTCACTTCAACAAAACAGTTCCTAATAGAATTCGGCAGACAATGCTAATAAAAAAATAAAAACAAACAAACTTAAGATGTATTGGTAAAAAAAAAAAAAAAAAATCCCCAAAGCCATCATGTTAACATTGACCCAAAGTGTGGTTTGCAATTCACACCAGGAATAAATGTCACCTGTTTTCACTTGTGAGCTTCATAAAAAAATATGGTCATTGTCAAAATGTCATATACTGGGGTAAACTGCCAAATCACAGTTTTGATAAACTGAGCAGTAAACAGCACAGCCAGTTGGTAGAAGGGGCCTTTTAATTTTCAGGCCAACCAAGCAGCAACAATGTCCAATGTGATTTGGAAAGCAGCATGTTCAATCCTAATTTACAGATTCAAATCCAGATTCAATGGACAGTTTGTCCACACCACCGCTAAACTACAATAGTTGCTAGGGGCACTGATGATGATGATGTAAACTCTGATTACAGTGATCAAACAGTTCCAGCAAGCTGACAAATAGGAAAAGAAAGCAGCAGCAATGCCAATGGAGTTCATTTTGAAACACTGCAGGTGGATGAAGTGGAGACATCTGTGGCTACTGAGCTCACACCCTCACCTTAAAAAGATGGCACCAGGCTCAACTAGCAACCCCGAACTCCAGAGCAATCTTGTAAAGGAAGTGAGCAATCTGCAGGATTTTGGAATATCTACTACACTTACTTCTGAAGCAAGTATTGTCATGAGTAACAGTAGGAAAACTCTAACACAATAACAATCCAAAAGTGTAGGAAGGGCTACTATGTCATCGAGTTTGAGTTAGTAATATAACACAACTATTACCAAAAAAAAGAAAAAAACAGTTCACCTTTTTCTTTTTTTTTTGAAAAGCAGTTCACCTTTTTCTTCGATTAATTCATCTATTGTGTGAATACTTCACTGATGGTAGACGAGTGGTAAGGGTACAAAAAGGAATGAAAGGGAGTCATTCTTACGCATTTTTTTTAAAGAAAGTATCAAGAAAATAAACACTGGCACAAGAAGTAAACTTTCAGAGACAACCCAATTTAGGGATGTTTTGCTCATAGATGTACAAAGTTCTTCAGCCTAGTTAATGGTTACAAATTGGAAGCCAAGCTAATACAATATTTGCAATCCTGAGGAGCCCCCTTTACATTATTGTATATTTTCTAGTATATGAGAATAACAAGTTTAAGATAAACAAGCTCAGGCGGTATTTACCTTCCTCGAATATACAATGTACATCGGATCTGAACGTCCAGGATTTGGAGATATATCTACACCCTGCAAGTAACCGGTAAAATAAATATTACCTGTTAAATATAGGGCTGTCAATCTACCAGGTTTTATCCAAAATCCGACTCAATCCGATCCGAGAAAGTCATATTTGGATGTGACTTTTTTTGGATTCGGATGTAAGAGTTAAATCCAGATTGCTTATCGGATTTGGATTTTGTTAAATTCAATACAATAAGAATCCGAATTATATATTTTTACAATATGGCTTGAAAATTTATAAGTTATAGGTGTTAATATTAAAGATGAAGGTGTTTTTGGTCATTTTAGCACCTAACTGTAAACAAATCCAAAAATATATCATATGTTTATTTGACATTATTTAGCTTTTTTAATTAAAAGTATTAATTTAATTGATTTCGGATTGGAATTGGGCACAACTTACCGAATTTGGATATGGATATGTACTACCAAATAAAATTTCAGATCGGATCGGTTCGAAATTCCTGTCCTTGTTGGATTCATATTCAGATTTCAGACAATCCGGTCTGAATCCAATCCGTTTATATCCCTAGTTAAATGGTTCATCCTTGATCCGAAAGTCAGAAGGATGCTCTTTATTTATTTTTATTTTGTTGAAAGCTGTCCAAATGAATTTAAATGCAAATGCTTGACCTTGAGAAAACCCACTTAGAAAAAGAGGGGAAGTGGAGTTTCGTTGATTTGTTAAATATTAACTTGAGCAGTAAGTTGGCAATAAGTGTTAACTGACAAATATCATGAAAGAGAATAATCAGGAGCGAGTCTTTTCCAAAGATTACCAACAATAAAAGTAGGATTTTGTATCAGACACTACAGAGTATTGGGATTTAGTTGATCGTAAATCATATGGTTACCCATGGAAAACAATGACCCGAGTATAGCTGACTAGTTTGGAACATAGACCTCCTTGAAGGCCAACTGGACAGACAAAGAAACGAAAGGATCAGGTTTCAGGATCACCCATGACAACTACCGGGTGCATTCCACACGGCATCAGAAAACATAAACCACGATGCCTACCAAAGCACAAAACACTCTATAATAGACATGACAACAAAATCATAGAATCCAATTAAATTTGAAATGGCAAGCTTGTGCTCCTTTCATTCTTTCTAAAACGTGGTTTGAGTGCTTTCAAATATTAAATTTAATTTAATTTAAAAAAAAACATTGGAAGGATGAAGCCAAACACTGTGATTATTTCCTTTGTCAAAGTTTTTTTTTTCGGAAGGTACCTTTGTCAAAGTTAACTGATTAATATATCAAAAGAACTAGGAGTTTTCAAGAAGCTAAATTATATGTTGCTACCATTCAAAAGGAAATAAGAATGTAGAGCAACCACATGACGATTGAAGAAATATCAGAATTAAGTACCTGAGGAGGTTCAAATCCACCAGCATAGTGAAAATAGGACCCGACAATCAGACCATGATCAGCATCACCAGTTGATGTCCATATGGAGATGGCTTTAGTAAAAAAACAACGATTGGAGAAGCTGATATGAGATCAAATGAAAGGTATTAGCAAAAACATATGCTCAAAACGGAAAGCCCAATCATTAATAATATCATTTGTTCATAACAAGATAACTGTCCAAATGGTTACATAGTGTCCTGACACAGATCCTGAGAAGCATGTAACTTTGACATGCACATACGTATTTTAATAGAGTGAGTTAGCAGCCATCTTAAGCAAAACATTCTAGTTTCTTGCTTCACACTAAGTTACCTAAGCCAATAAATACAACATGCATATATTCAATACACAAATTCAGGGAAACATAAAAAAGCCAGCAAAAAAATCCAACTCGCTTGATTTTGTATTCCAAAATTTTGATAATTATCTGAAAATTTCAGATGCTGGATTCAGATTAACTTTCTTTGTTTAATTTTTGTCATGTAAAGATTCAGGTGTTATTGTATGTGGTGCAATATAGATTTTAGTAGTTTTATATGGGCATATATTAACAAAACCTTGGTTAACTAACAATGCATTCTAATAGATATTGCCGATGGAGGCTCTTGCTGTTTTGGCTCTAAGGTGGGTAGTAATGTTAAGGTATAAAATTAGAGTCAATTGGGATGCCATGCTATTTCTAGGGGGTTGCGCTCTTTACGACCCTATCTTGCTTTTGTTGGAAGGGGGGAGAACTTTTTTAGTTCCTCTTTTCTATTCGTATGTGTACAAGGGGCATTGGTTACAAGAGACAAAAAATGCTTCTATGATACCAAATAGGCCACATATGGTTTTTTGTGCACACATTTACTGCCCCCACTGAGTATAAAGTTTATGATACTTAGGATTTTTTTCCTGCAACGTTTTGACTAACTACCATATTTGGTGACTGATTTAGAGCAGTTAAAACACTGACCACTATTCCAATCCATGGAGGTCGGAGAAAAAACATACGGTGCTTAAGAACATGTCAGAGTATGCACATATCTCGAACAGCTTTTGTCAAGCAAAAACTATAACAATAACCATGACATCAATCCGCATGTTCCCTAAGGATTTCAGCTCAAACGGAACAACTAATAACATAGTTTACGTGCACTTAAATTGTGTTTTGATGGGTGTCTCGAGGAGTGCGTGAGCTGAATATGTGTTCTTCCTGATGATATTTTGCACAATTTCTTATTAACATTTGGCTCAAACAGAATAGCATAAGTAAAGTTCATGTGCAAGCTTTTCCTTGAAGTGCACAAAAAACATCATGGGTCCTATTTGATACAAGAAAACTGTTTTTAGTTCCTTAAAGCCCATATTTCATATACATAATTACAATAATCCAAGAGGATTCAAATGTCCATCAAACAATGTTTACTGATTTGCAAAATGCTCAAATATAAAATATATATACATATTATCACACAAGCACTTTGATGAACACTTGTTTTTTTTCTTTTTTTTTTATCAGCAAACAAAACGTATTGTATTGATTGGAACTAACTGCGACCGAAAAAGAACCAGCAACTAGTGCAACAAGTGTATGTTATGAACCAACCAATTCTCCCAAAAGCCCGAGCTGTCCAGGAGGGGAAAGTCCATAACAAGGATCGTAACATTGCCCCACGTTTTCAAAGCCGACGTCCTCGTCGGCCCACTCTATCGACACTGGCCCAGTGAGCCTTCTCTCAGCTACCAGTATTCAACAACTTAGCACTATGCCCATACATAATGCTAAATTATTTTAATCTAGCCTATAGGTCGCCCCTGCCGGGATTCGAACCTTGGATGTGGGGTTTGGCTCTGATACCAATTGTTATGAACCAACCAATTCTCCCAAAAGCCCGAGCTGTCCAGGAGGGGAAAGTCCATAACAAGGATCGTAACAGTGTACATCAAATATCTGGGAAGTGGAACACTTATATTCATCCTATGAAGCTAAGAAGAATTTTTATGTATTACCCAGGTGAAAAAAATAATGGCATCAAGTCAAAAGACTTTCATGGTAAAATATGATAGGTGTGATGACATCTTCATCTTAACCAAAGACCTGATGAAGATCTGACGAGTAATATGGATCTTGCTCTACATCGAGAGGTAGAAAAACACGTGCAACCTTCTCAACGGTCTCTAAATCAACTAAAAGTTCATCTGGCACTAGGTCACTCTTGTCCAAGGTCAATAGTCATCGGAATCTGCATTGCCATGTCTTACCTGTGCAATGGCCAAGAAAGAGGAGATATCTCAATATTGTGCTTTGTTCCCCTTGCACATTCCCACACGATGTCATAATTCTACGTTTGAATATCAATCATATAATCACATTCGACAACGTCCCTTAAAAAGCCTAGGGTGTGTATATGTTGTTTAGCTTGTTAGGGGAAAGTCTTTAATGTGTCAAAATTGTAGGGAGCTTTCAGTATTGGAACTGCAGGGGTCTTCTCATAAAGTCTGAACGATTAAGGACTGTCTGCAAATATCCAGATTTTAGTTTGCAGGTGTACATAGACAAGGGGGCGTGTCTAGCTTCCCCTTTCTTCTTCCCCCAAAATATTACAAATCAGATCTGTTTTCTCATAGAATGTTTTCAACTTCAATGGTTCAAAATGGTGTCGGCAACAATAGAAATGGAAAACTAACTTTGTGCCACACCATAATCACATAGCTCTCACTAGGGGTGGGCATCCCATCCCGCAATCCCGATCCCGTTCAAGTCCCATTCCATCCCGAATTTTTTGGGTCATTTGGGATTGATCAAACCCATCCCGATCTCGTCTCGTCCCGATCTATAGTGGGATGAGATTGGAATAAAAATTTTCAATCCCACCCATCCCATCCCGAACTTATTTATTTCACATTTATAATTATTAATTTTAATCAAACTACTCTTCTAAAGAAAGTTTAGCAGTGTTGAAATTAAATCAAAACATCTATTATTGAAAACTTATTTGCTTGATTTGACACTCTTTGTTTAGATAGAAACTATAGTTTGAATATTTTAGGTCAAATAGAACCCATGAAAATTTATGCTTATTCACATTTTAGATTGGTTATACGACAATTATTCTTGTATCACATAGAGGATGCTTAACATAAAAAAACTGTAAGTTCATCGGAACATAAATTTTATGACATTTAATATTGTTATGATGAAAGTTATATTACATAAATTAGGCATTAGTTGTGTGTGAGTAATGTGAGATGAAATTTTTTGTTATTCTTCATTGCAGGACTATTTAGTACATGCTTATCCCGTCCAGTCTCGAACCCATTTAGAATGTGACGAGGTCGAGATGAGGTCTATTTCGTCTCGATCTCGAACGAATGGGATGAGATAGGGATGAGGTCCATCATGTCCCGTGCCCACCCCTAACTCTCACATCTCGAGACTCAGTCTTCACTACTAAAGGACATGTTAGATCGAGAATTAAGTGGTCGACCTTAAAGGAAGATGTGTGTCAAAAATTTAGAAAGAAGATTTTGGGTGCCCAGTCAGTTATAGAGGGTTGGGGGAGAATCTAAAACCAAATGATATGATTAGTAGCACAGATCTTTTTGAGCATTTGAGGAACCAAATAAGAAGATAGGCGAAAGGAAGAGTTAGGAGAGGTTAAAGGAGAATGTGGATATGAGAAGAGACGTGGTGTGGAACGCTGAAGTGCAACAAGCCATTACGAAAAAGAAAAGATGTGTTAAAGAGTGGCTAAGAGATAGATGCCTAGAGTCTTATGAGCTCTATAAGCAAGCTAAAAGGTTGAGTAGTTAAACGGTAGGGGAAGCTAAAAAGAGAGCATGTAATGATTTGTATAATAGGCTAGGTACAAAGGAAGGGGAGAAGGATATT
The DNA here is from genome assembly GCA_963556465.1 of Berberis vulgaris. Taxonomy (NCBI): domain Eukaryota; kingdom Viridiplantae; phylum Streptophyta; class Magnoliopsida; order Ranunculales; family Berberidaceae; genus Berberis; species Berberis vulgaris. Next base: position 71,478,661 of record OY747130.1, read on the forward strand.
TTCAATATAGCTAAAGCGAGAGAACGAAAAACTAAGGATTTAAGTCATGTTAAATGCGTTAAGCATGAGAATGGAAAAGTTTTAATGCAGGATAAAACTATTCTAGATAGATGGAGGGATTACTTTTCGAACTTAATGGTACACATGTACTGGAGTTAAACTTGGAGGAGTATGTGTCACAAGAATGAAACATCGCGTGTTCCATCACAGAGTAGTGCTAAAGAAGTAAGAGAAGCTTTGAAAAGAATGAAGATAGGAAAGACAGTTGGACCGGATGATATACCAATTGCAGCATGAAAATGTCTGGGAAAAGTTGGGATTCAATAGCTAAATAGGCTCTTTAATAAGATTTTGGAAACTAGAAAAATGCCAGATTCGTGGAGGTACAACATTGTGGTACCAATTTATAAAAACAAGGGGATATACAGAACTGCTCGAACTATAGAGAAATAAAGCTTATGAGTCATACAATGAAACTTTGGAAGATGGTCATAGAGCAAAGACTTAGGAGTCTAACCACTGTTTCGCTGAATCAATTTGGATTTATTCTGGATAGATCTACTACGGAGGTCATCTTCTTGCTTAGGCATATTATAAAAAAATACCGAGAGGAACATAAGAGTTTGCATATGGTTTTTATTAATTTGGAGAAAACCTACGATAGAATCCCGAAGGAGTTAATTTGGTGGATGCTTGGAAGGAAGAAAGTGTCTCAATGTTATGTCAATATCATTAAGGATAATGTATGAAGGGGCTGTAACAAGTGTTCGCTTAGTAGGTGGAATGTCTAGTGAATTTCCAATATTAGTAGGACTATATCAAGGGTCGGCCTTAAGTCAGGTTTTGCCTTGTCGGATACATGCGCTTATGTAGTTGGTGGCTCTGTCAGGTTTGGCCTTGCCTTGTCTGATCCAGTCTTATTGTCATTATTCCTCTTTTTGGACATGTACTCCCCTTCGTGCCTCTTTTCTTTCCCTGTCCCGGGCCTGTTTTTGCCTTCTTTCTTAGCGGCCAACATCTCCTACAGAGTGATGTATTTATGCGCACTTTTTAGCAAGTTAGCCATATCCCTCGGAGGTTCCAAGGTGAAGTTGTAGAACTGACCTCCTCAAAAGATTAGAAGTGAATGCGCTCATTGACGTATCATTGCTGCAACCGTCAATCAGGGTCAGCTCGTCGTTGAAACGAGTGACGTATTCTCTGAGGGTCTCGCCCTGTTTCTGCTTGAGACTTAGCAGTAGTGCAACCCTTTTCTGATTCGCTGGCTCCCCACGAATCTTGTGATAAACGCCTTCGCCAAGACTTGAAGCAAATCGACAGATCTTGGTTGAATACTGTGGAACCAGGTCAGTGCAACCTTCTTCAAGCTGATAGGAAAAGTTCGGCACAGGATGGCCTAGGAACTTTCTTTAAGCGCCATCACATAATGGTAATGGTACAAATGGTCTGATGGATCTGATGTTCTGTCATAAAACTCTAGCTTTAGCGGGACAATCTTTTTTGGAAGCTGGGTGCTCATGATTTCATCCAAGAACGGAGGGATGGTGAGATCGTACAAGACGTTCGGATTGGTTGCTCCTAGTCGGAACAGGTTCCAAACCGTGGTGCAGTCTGTTTTAGGGGAGTGGTCTCCATGTTCTCCGTCGTCCCTTAGGCTCTCCTGCCAGCCGGTTCTTTGGTCCTCCTTGGGGAGGCTTTCACTTTCTTGGACGTGCTCTTGGCGTCCTCATTGGTGTGGGATCTCCCCGAATCTCCGCCACCATTATGCGGCTGATGTCAATCTTGGGCGAGTCTTTCCACCACTCGTGCCAAATGATCCATATGAACCAGGATCTGGTCTGTGGGGATCGGTCATGGCTGCCGCAGGGGTTGGGCCAAACGACTGCTCTGTCCCGTCAGATGGATCGATCGACCCTGTGGGGGGCTTATTTGGTCGGAGGGTTGTCTGGTTCAGCATTGTTGAATGCTCAAGTTGGTGACCATTTCTCGATGTTCTGTTTAGCTTAGAAAGAACTCTGTAAGTTCGTTTCAGGGAAAACTTATAATTGTCTTTCCCACGGATGGTGCCAAATTGATGTGTTTAGATCTGTCTTCGCCAATCCCAATGATATATAACCTGCAAAAAGAGCAACGGTTAAGCCCAAGACCACCGTTGTGGTGGCCGAACCGGTTTGAGAAAAAGTGACGACTGAATGTAAAGTTGAAGTTTGTATACTCGCGTATGGGTGTGTACCTTTCTTCCTCATTTTACCGACTCTTATAGCAAGATTTCCCTCCTCAACTGTCCCTGTGATCGAGGGCATGATGAAGGGAGAAGATCTTGCATAAGATCTTACATGTTGCATGACTGAGTACTTCAACACTTGGCTTTGTTTAGGACACAATGCTTAATTGGGCTAGAGCTGATTTCGGGCGAGTGGATCTTGGGCTTGTGACAACTCTAGATTCACTGTTCGAGCCTCATTATCCTAGGCCAAACCCTAAGACCCATGCCTTTGGGGTTGTTTTGGGCCTAGGTGCCTGACTTATGGGTTGAACAACAGTCTTGCGCAAAGGTCCGCTAGGGACTGTGCTGAAGCCTTTTATGTGCGAGAGTTTAGTCCATGCCACGTGTACAACTGTGATTGAGTGACTATTTGATGTCTCATCACCTACCATAATCCGAAGTGCATGCGATGAGTACCCACTACCTACCATACGAAGTATAGTAGGCACCGGTTTGAAACAACCTTGAAGGTGCAAGTGGATGGTTGGTACTGAATCTCACAGTGCATTGCATATATATGACAGGTAGTGAATTACAAGTGCATTCCGTGAGTGCCTACCATAATCTCACAGTGCAATCAGTTAAATGCCTGCCATGAATTCAAAAGATGTGAAATTAAGATCTTGAAGAGACTGAAAGAGAGGTTACTGAGATATGAAGAAAAGAGAGATAGAGAGAGAGATATTTGCAGGGAGTTAACAGAGACAATGAGGTAGGAGGTGGTGTTGTTTGGCGCTTTGGGTGGGAGGGGGGGATTGCAAAGATGGAGACTTTGCAAAGAGACATAACAAGAGAGAGGAATTTGTGTTTGCAGTTTTGGTTCTCATGTTCAGGTCCTTTAGTTACACGAAAATAGAATGGGTCCTAAACTGGCATAAAACCCAAAAGGGTATTTAAAGCTAATGCCCCTACTTTCTATGTAAAACTCTTGGTTTTTCAATTATTTATGCATAATTACCCCTTTTAGTCAGTTTTGTTCTTTGCAGAGACTCAGTATTTGAAGCCTTAAACCTTGATGCCTGCTTTAGGTAGTGCCTCCATAGCATAGCCAACCTCGAGCAAAGAAACTTTTAAAGCTTGTGGTGTATGACTCAAGTGGTGTATATTAGTTTACTCGGTACTAATCACTAAACACTTCCCTTGGTGCCTTACTGGGAATGTTTTGTTCTGAGTTCGGAAATTCTCACCCACTTTAAAGTTCAGAACTTGGATGTCATTACAATAAAAACAAAAACCATCTCAGTCATTAAGACTAGAAAAAGGTTGTTGCCTAGTGCTTATCACACAGTCAATGCCTTCTTCCTAAGTTCAGCCAATGAGGTGTATATGCTCTGTTGACAGGTTTTAGTGGCCTTAAAACACAATCCAATTTCTCCTCCCGACCCTTGGATAAATAACACAAGATAATGTGAGAATTAATTCATATTTCTCCCTTAAAATGGATCAATGTGTCCCTATACTGAACGTCCTATAAATTCACAATTCCCTGTTTAAGAAGCATGCATATGACTAATTCCACTAGAAAGGCTACTGACGTGCAAGATCATGTTTCTGTGTTCTAACAGACAATAAAGAATATGGGATATATGTGTGCGAAGTTTTCACCTCATAATAGCTAGACCTCCTGGCTTAAGAATCCGAGACATCTCCTTGAAAACATCAACTGGCTTGGTCAAATAATCAACACTGACCTACAAGATTTGAACGACGAGCAACTCAAGGTAACAATTCTTCCTCAATCTTAAATGGAAATGCAAGAACCTAAAATAAATAAATAAATGATAGAGAGGAGCTTAACTACGCAATAATCATAACAAGCAACAATAACAAGGAATTAATACACATGATTCAATAAAGAAGGTGGTGGCTATGTTCATCTGCAAGTTCTGCCTTGTGCTACCACAAAACTCAATAAACAAATAAAAACAGAAATTGTGCCACCACAATGAAAAAAACTCCCCCTTCACTGTTCTTCATCCTCCTCCACTGCAACCACCTCCTCCAACGCCTAAACAACACCACCATCGGCCTTCTCCCTCAATCTTCCTTATTCTTTCTTCTTCCTTCAATTTTTTATCCCTTTATTTTTGTTTCTCCATCTCTACATTCGCTTTCTCCCTCTATGTTTCTTTGTTTCCCCCTTCTTCTAAGAACCACCTCTTTTACCAATTTCTCTGTTTGTGAGAAATTGCCACCACCAAAAGCCAAAATGTTGTTGCATTGCAGGCTCTATCTACTCACTAGAAATTCAGTGAGTTTAGAATTTAGTAGTGTTTGGTGTTTTCTCACAAGTTGGAGGAAAACCGAAAAGGGAGGTGTTGCTGCAAAGAAAGATGGGGAAACAAAGAAAGAAAGATGCCAAACAGAGAGAAACCAAAAAAATGAGGAAGGACATGAAGGAAGAAGGATGAAAGGGGTGGAGAAGTTTTTTCTTTGTGGTCACCATAGCACAGAGCGGGATGGGGAGAGCGCTTAACTTACAAATTCGTTAGTATTCAAAATATGGAGCGTCTATACTGTATATATCACATATATTTGTTTTAGTATTTACAGTGCCCTTAGAGCATAAATATATAACATATATATTATATTTCTCCTTATATTCAAGTATTAACTTGAGTTTATCATTTCAAATTGATTTAATCAAACTAACTAAATTATTTGTTAATTATTTTAGATAATAGATTAATAAGATAAATAATTAGATTTATAAACCCTAAAATTATAGTAATGTGTACTTTTATAATATGTGGATAAACTGAAAATAATAAAAACATGTTATATATGTTTATACGAAGCATTTAAAAATCAAAGGAAAATGTTTCATATAATCATTAAAGAAACCTTAAAACTTGATGAAAGAAAGCGTCATGGGAGATGGAAAATTCTAGAAGTGAGGTTCTATAAATCATAAAGTGAAGATTTGAGAAGGATTGGATCCCAAATTTGGAAAAGAATCCACTCCTGAACCGCCGAAGCAAGGTTCCAGAGCGGGAGCGCCAAACCTGGCAGGAGGTTCATGTGACTAAGGGTGGACTGCTTTTTTTAGTTTTTACTCCTGTCTTGTTGTAGGCACCATCAGTATGTTCATAAAGTGCAAATACCAGCCAACTGAATGTTCTTCAGTTCATCTATTTAATTGTGAAATAAGTTGTCTGGTTCTCATATGGAACCACTCTGTTCTAGATCATACTCAATTCACTCCATGAAAGTGGCTAACTATGAAAAGTATCAGTTGGAGAATTAAGTTCACATTCCTTCAGTTTTCATATAATACTATTCTGTTTATGGACCCTTCAGTTAATCAAATTCAGGCAGCCAAATCCATTTTATTGTGGCTTGAGGTTATGTCCAGTCTAAGAAACAGGGAGGACTACGCATCCACAAAATAAAGCAGTTCGATCAATATCAATCAGAGATAGAGAAGTCCCCCAGCTTGTCCAACTCATTGAGTTTCTTCAACTCAAAATCCCATCCCTTCAACCAGATGATGGGACAGCAAGTCTGGAAATTTTCCAGTTGAGGATGCTTACAATAAATTAGGTTCCTATTCTCCACCCATGCATTTTGCTTCCCAACCCCTTTTGGTCACTACTCTTTCTGAACTAAGCAACTCTAGAGTTAACTTCCATACTTGGCTGATTGAGCATCGAAAGCTTTAAATTGAGGATAATCTCAACATAAGGGGGCCTAATTTTACCTAATAGATGCAGATTTTGTGAAATGGAGGATGAAACAGTTGTTCATATCCTTTTCTTCTTGCACCTTCTCTAGACAAGTTTGGAACTCTATCTGTTCTGAGGCTCACACTATTGCCCCTTCATCTCAAAGTTCCTTCGAATGGCTTCAAAGTGGCACAAGGATGGCTGCTCTATCAAAGGAAATGGATTTGTTGTAAAGTTTTGCTGGCTGAATTTTGTGGAAGGAGAGAAATAGCAGGACTTCCAGAGAGAAAAATAAAAACTGCCTTAGACATTTGCAATGATATCAAGGCTTTGGTCGCATTGGGGATCTGTTTGGGGAATAATTCAAAACTAAGGAGTTTTACGCTTGTACTTTTAATTGGAGATTTTGTTTTATGTAGTTGAGCTATTTGTTCCTTTGTATTCTTTCCTTGTGACTTGCTCAGTCACTTGGTTTTTTTCTTTGGTTACTAATCTATCCTGCTTTTTTATTGATAAAAAATATATATATAATTATTAAAATTTGATGCAATACAATTATCTATTTAAACCCAAAACACAACTGATTTGAGAGAGGAAGTTAAGAGATTTTTAAAGTGTAGGCCCATGTTGTTTGTCCTAATTCGGTATTAGGATTTGGACCCTACATTGTGACAAACCATTAAGCTAAATAGAAATTACCACACTACCTTATGTCACAAGGTAAACATGTGGAAATTTTTAACAGCCCAAGATTTTCATAAAAGCATTTTATAGCTAAATTACAATGTTAACTTGCATTCAAAATGTTTGCTGCAGGGATGCGGAGTTAACTATACTAAGGGTAGTGTGGTCATTTCAACCTCAGCCTAATAGCTGGTCTAAAGTATCAGAGTAATTGGGGCCTAAAATCTAATTAGGCCAAGCAATGCAAACCTAAATTCTAAAAGTCCCAATAGAATATGCAATGTAACACCATCAACATGAAAAGCAAAAAGCATATTTCACACATCAGAAAAGGAACTACATACCACATTCGTAATTACATCAAAAGAGTTATCCTCAAATGGAAGTTTTGGATCTACATTTAAATCTTGCACGATATACTCTGTAAGAACCTGCAACAAGATAGGGACAACAATAACAGCCGTGTCAAATTCTCAAGTGAGTCGATGGAAGCAAACAAATATACAATAGACATTACTATACACAAATATGAAAGGAGCATGGATAACAGAGCTCATTCAAGGACACACACGAGGGGGATGGGGGTGTGGAGGGAATAACCAGGTTCAAAGAAAAACATAAAAGAATAAGCAAGCATACTAGTGAGTATAATTCTCTCAAGCAGCCTTACAAGATATGTAATATGTGCATCTTTGGTAACATTGGATTTATTAGTTTTCTTTTAGAGAGAAGTTCCACTTTTATTGAAAAGAACAAGCTACTGTGCAAAAGGCAACAATACACCAGCTTAAACCCCCAAGCTCATAATTGAATCCTCATAAATTGTTTCCATTCTAGCATAAAATTGAGTGAACCTTGAAATACAGTGAGAAGAAAACGTGTACCAAAAAACTCATCTCGTCCATCACAACATGCTGACCCAAGCAACGCATAGGAGATGAGAGATCAAGGAACCCCTCTGTCCTCTGCAAAGGCTATACATTTTCCCCCACGAAACACATCCTCGATGGATCGGTATCAGCCACCCCACAAGCACGAATAAAATGGTGCCACGCGAAGCTAGCAAAATCACAATGAAAAAGTAAATGGTAACGTGACTCTACAGTCTACACCAGGGGCAACATGATACACTCTACATCCACTTCCTTATCCCTTCTAATAAAGACATTCTGAGTGGTAACAAGATTCCAAACGAAAATGAAGGAAGCACACACTTCTTCCAAACCAACATCCTGGAAAAATAGAAGGATGAGACCAAAAAAGCCCCACTGTGAGATCACTACTCATCCTCATCATTGTTCGGCACAATAAGCTCAAGGCCGACATCAAATTGCATACCTCTTCCTCCTTCCACTTATTAAGGTCCTTTCTGGGATGAAGATTACCTCACCCTGGGTGACTGGATCTCCCACAAAGAAATCCCACACCTTCACCCTGCTAAGTTTAAAAACTCAATACATGTTTAGGTCAACCTCCTTGGGCAGCACATTGACACACCATTTGTGATGACAAAAACAGGGTTTCTCCCTCTTACAAAGAATATTTGGCCCTTGAAAAAGGAGAGAAAAAAAAGAGACCTGAGCATTACATATTACTTTCCACATGCTCAACCATAGTCTACCCATTCCCACCCTGATCGTACTGACTTTTGATAACTCTTCTCCAAAGACTATCCGGTTCCTTGTATCTCCACAACTATTCATTTTGCTAAAAGTTATAACACCCAAGCATCCTTTATCCTTTGAAAGCGCCACCAATTCCCATTTCAGGGGATGGAAAATTTTGCCCCCTTCCGTTCTATATCCGACGATAGAAATCTCTAACTATCTGCACCATTCTATTAGCAAGGGATATCAGAATAGGAAAAACGACATTATGATAAATGAGAATGTTAGCCAAAGCTCTTTTGACCCCCTTTGACAATAACCTGTTTTTCTATGAAACCAAGCACCTAATAGTGTTTCCACCACCGGGTCCCACAGTTTGAAGACCAAGAGAACAACACAACACAATCCATGATTACCTCCGCTTGAGAAACAAGAGCCCCATCCCCTACACCCATCACGACTCTTGGAGAAATCAATCTTATGACCCAAAGCTTGCCCAAATAAGAAGATTAAATGTTCCAAATCAGATATATGATCCAATTTATTATCAAGGAAAATAGTGTCATTCGCATTTGCATATTGCAAATGTGAAGTAATATAAATTCATTCTCCAACAAAGAAATTGCTAAAACTATTCAATTCTCGAGCCATACTAATCATTATGTAACAACTTGTGTTATTAAATAAGTGATTAATCGGTGATTAATCTCCGATTAATCTCTGCACATTAGTAGAGCGTTACAATTTTTAAATTAATCATTTCAACAATCCATAGCTCGAGTAATAGGCAAACTCTTGCAGATTTTCGAATTAATCGCTTAAAAAAATCACCAATTAAGGTCTACGGTAAATGTTATAAATAAATGAGAGAAAATAATGTTAATTTTTCATTAACCTCGTGAATACTCTAACCCATAGGGAAATAACAAGTATGTGAAAAGGTTTAAGAGAGAAAATTTTATGTATATATGAGAAGAGAGACCAAATGAAAATAACAAGTTGAGCTAAATAATATGGAAATACACCTTTATCTAGCATTGAATTTTTCATTTTGTTATAATTTGTCTTAATTGTGGTATGCGATGTCTACCACTTTAATATACATTAATTTAAAAAAAATGCAGTAAACATATTATAGAAAAGAGGAAATATGTGTATAAAATGTAGGCCTCCGATTAATTCTGATTAATTCTAATAAATCTCATATCACTCCTGAATCGATTAGGGTCTAACAAACAATTTAATTTTTGGTAACAACTCGTTGTTGTACTACCGCTACTGTCTCTACTTAACCACCCTCGTAAGGTGTGGGGTTTTTTAGCACGAACCAATTAACCAAAGTCCCAATGGAATTGAAGCATTGAACTGTGACACCATTTCTCATAGCGTCCAATGTTGAGCTAAGCAGTCCTCGGTATCAAAAGCGTAGAGTTTCTGATGGTAATTAGCATTGTAGATTATTATAGCAGCGTGTTTAGTAATATGGGTTAATTTAGCAATATTAGTATTAAGATAATCAAGAGCCCAAAATAGTAGTTAGGGCATTATTAGCCAATTGGGGTTAGGTTAATTGGCTTGCCAAATAAATAAGGAATATTATAAATAAGGCGAATATTATAAATAAGCACGGGGATTTAACTTCAAGAAAAATAGGGTTATTTACATAAATAAACTAGGGTTTCATTTTCAGTCGTTCAGATCTTGATTAACATGTTTACATTATATTATCCACTATGCATGATCTACCAATTGGGATCAGAGTAAAAACACTCCGAGTGAGGTTTCGACAAGTGTTTCAAACCACACATGAACAGGGTAAAAAGAACTGAACGGGGAGAGGAAGTGAACGCGACAACATTGTCTCGGCAATCCAAAATAGTGATGAGCAATCAATTGAAAGAAGTAGACCACAGGGCATCTAAAACCACGTAGATCATGCGACCCACCCACCATGGTGGTGCACATGGTCCACCAGCTCGTGGGGATTTTTTGAGGGCTCCCCCCCCATTACGAGGCGATGGGGCGCCGCTTTGTTGCTTCCGTCTCAATGTTGTTTTGCAAATATTGAATATTACGGAGTTTTTGTGTCTTTCAGTTCTCTTTCTCGTGAAGATCCGGAGGTGATGTTGTTGGGCGGGAATACAACATTTTTCACACTCAATGCAATTGTAGGGAGAAGATATTTAGCATGATTATTGATGGAGGATCAAGTGAGAACTTGGTATCCTAATTAATTATAGATACCTTAGGTTGAAAGAAGAGGCCCCTTCTATGCCTTTTGCAATGGGACAGTTGGATCTGAGTAAGAAGGCGAGAGCGGCCACGAAGTGCTTAGTTTCTTTCTCTATTGGATAGTATGAGGATCAGGTTTGGTGAATTTTTATCCCGATGAATATTTGACATTTGTTGTTAGGGGGACCGTGGCAATTTCAACAACGATCGATTCATGATGGATATATGTACACTTATAATTTATGTGATGCTAAAGAATGCAAATTTATATTACAATCGCTTCGTCCTACACCTGCGAAAACGTTACCCTATGGGGTTGGTGAAGGCCTTTAAAGTTGTAGTTTATGAGATCTTTGATGATATGTATGCCCCACGTGTGGTCACTTCACCGTTTCAGTTATCAAATCTTCTCATTCCATTTCGTATGCAAAAACTTCTTGCCACGTTCAGATATGTTTGCAGCGAGGGTGGTGAGTATTTGCCTCCATGCGAAATAGTCAACATGCTATTGAGATGAAATAAGGAGCGCCTATTCCTAAAAGACCATAATATCGCATGCCCCCTAAGGAACATGAGGAGTTACAACGGTAGGTGAATGAGCTTTTAGCTAAAGGATACATACGGGAGAGTGTGTTGCCAAGTACGGTTCCTGCCTTGTTAGTTTAGTTCCCAAGAAAGATGACTCTTTTCATGTGTGAGGATTTGCGAGGCATTAATAAGATCAGAGTCAAGTAGCATTTTCCAATTACTAATTTGGAAGAGATGGTTGATAATTTCCAAAGCGCCATAGTATTTACCAAGGTGGATCTTAAGAATAACTATCATCAGATTCAGATGCGGCTGGGAGATGAATGGAAGACAACCTTTAAAATGAAAGAAGGCTTGTATGAGTGGTTAGTCTTGCCATTCGGGTTGTCCAATGCTCCTTCAACGTTTATGCAGGTAATGATACACATTCTCCTTTTTATTAACAAATTTTATGTCATTTACTTCGATATGACACCTTATTTTTAGTTGCACAGAGGACGGACACTTACAACATGTTCGAACTATTTTTGAAGTTCTAAGAGACCATAAATTGTATTTGAATTTGAAGAAATGTGCTTTGGTGACCTTTTTGGGATATGTGGTTTTGGGAGGTGGGATGTTTATTGATCAATCTAAGGTGTTGTTACTCGAGATTAGCCTGTACCCACATGTTCTTCCCAGGTATGTAGTTTTCATGGGTTGGTCAGTTTTTATTAGCATTTTATTGAGTTTTAATTTTTTTTATTGAGGGTTTTAACTCTTTTATGACACCATTGACTGAACTTATGAAAGATGTACTATTTTCTTGACTGAGTTTATGAAATATGTATTATTTTCTTGGACTACTGAGTGTTAATATGTTTTTAATACTTTAAAAGCTTAAGATGACCACTGCTCCAGCTGTAGCACTGTCAAATTTTGGAAAGACCTTTGAGTTATCTTATGATGCATGTAAGATAGGTGTGTGGGAGTATCATCACAGGAGGGATGGTAAGTGACCTTCTATAGGGGGAAATTGCATAAGGCAATGTATTTGAATTATTTGTTATCGTCCAAGCCTGCGTCGAGTTTGTGATTCATTCTAATCATAAAGCTCTTCGTTAAAGGGTCCCCTCTAACGAAATTTAGAACTTCACCTTCATTCTGAAGCATGTTAAAGGGTCTCAGAACATGGTGGTCGTCTGGTCGATGCGCTAAGCTGTTGTGCAGATTGTTTGTTATTATGTGTGCTTGTTATTATGCGTGCTTCTGTTGACGGATTTGATGAGTTACCAGCATTGTATGGATTTGAGCCTTTATTTAGTCATGTATATCTTGCTTGCAGGCTGTGCCCCAATCAGTTAGGTGATTTTCTTTTGCAGCATGGTTTCTTATTTCATGGTAAGGTGCTTTGTATTTATGTCTCTCCTATGCGCGAAAAAGTGAATGCTGAGCTCCATAACGGAGGTTTGGGTGGCCACTCAGGTGTTTGTAACAAATTACAGGAGTGCTACTTTTAGCCCACCGTGAGATATGATGTTAATCCTTTCTGCGAAAATGTTTCTGCTAAGAGACGATGAACGTTGGTTTCTACTCACCTTTGCCCATTCTAGAGAGGTAGTGGTTGAACGTTTCCATGGATTTTGTTTTAGGGTTCCCGACATCACAGGGTTTTAATTCAGTTTTTGTGGTGGTTGACCTTTTTTCCAAGATGACTCATTTTATCCCTTGCCGAAAAATTGATGATGCTCATGTTGCTAATTTATATTTTCGGGAAGTGGTTCGCCTTCGATGTTCCTCGTTGCATTTGGTCTGGCTGTGATACAAAGTTTACAAGGGCAATTTTGGAATATTTTCTGGCAACTGAAGTTCTCCAATGCATTTCACCCCAGACGGATGGACAAAGGTTGTTAATAGGAGTTTTGGTGACCCTTTTCGTTGTTTGGTGGCGGAACATGGTGGTTATTGGCCTTCGATTTTCCTCATGCTGAGTTTTTGTATAATAATACAACAGAAGTACGGGGCATACCCCTTTTCAAGTTGTGTAATGTTTTCTCCTTTTATTCCCGTTGATTTGGTACCTATAACTAGTATGGGCTCGATAAGTAGCAACACAACTATTAAGGCTGAGCAGATGAGTTTGATTCACCAGCAGGTTCGCATTCGTTTGACTGAAGTGTGTGCTAAACAGACGGATAATGTGCTGAACGAGGAAGGGATCCAAACTCGTTATGTGGTGCATTAGCCCTTTTCCTATTGTGCAGTGTATTAGCGATGCCGATAACGCTTATGAGGTTGATTTTTCAGAGAGTTTTTGGATGCACCGTACAGTTAACATTGCTGATCTAACCCCGTTCCCATTCCACTACCAGTGGCACATTCACTACCTCCACCTCATGGGACGGATTGTATGGAAACGATTTTTGGAGGGTTTTTATGTTAATCCTTTTGGCAATGTACCTAGCCGGGTTTTAGTTTAATGGAAGGGTCGACCTGCTTCCGACAACTCGTGAATTTCCTATCAACTTTTGTCTTCTACAGATCTGGAGCTGCTAACTGCATATGTGCACGCGAACTCGAGGTCGAGTTCTTCCCATCGAGGGGAGGATGATTGTATTTAGCATGTATACTACTATAGTAGGTGTGTTTAGTAAAATGGGTTAGGTTGGCAATATTAATTAAGAATGCTAGTGCCTAGTAAATATGAGCCCAAAATAGTAGTTAGGGTCATTATTAGCCAATTAATGTTGGGTTAATTAGCTTGCCAAATAAGTTAGGAATATTATAAATAAGGCAAGGGATTGTTCAGTGTTCTTCAAGAAAACTAGGGTTCTTTACATGAATAAACTAGGGTTTTGTTTTCTATCCTTCAGGTCTTGATTAATCTGTTTACATGACGTTATCCGTTGCGCTTGATCAATTAGCTTCACACTTAGGAATATTTAGTTGGATGATTGTCTAAGCATGTGGGATATAACCTGGCACAACCAGCACCACTTCATGGGTTAGGTGTCGTTCCAGCACACCACCCTTTTCCCTTCCCCTCATCGGGAGTAAGGGTATAATAGTTTCTTACCTTAGAACGGAGTCATCCGGCTCTAATACTAATTGTAATGAACCACTCTTGTACCACCCATTCCCACTTAAACACCCTAAAAGGGTGGGGTTTATGAATCAAACCAATTAATGAACTAATTGGTCCCAACACTGATCGAACCCTTGACATGTGATACCATTTGTCACAGTGTATGTTGCCTTGAGTTGAAATGCGTCGCTATTAATAGTTCAAGCCCAGAAGTAAGAATCTCACCTCAAACGATTACCTAAGATGTGCAATACCACCTAGCACAACCATGACCACTCGATGGGCTAGGCACCTTTCCATTTTGATTAGAGCTTCCACCATCACAGGAAATGTGACAAAGGGCCCCCCTACCTAATGCTCGAGCCACTTCTAAAAATGCCCATAGGGACCATAACCGAAATGTGAATTGTAGAAAAAGCACATTAATCAATCTCTTCCATCTTTCACCAAAACACATTCTGCCAAGGCAATAGAACAAGAAAACCCAATACCTCGACACATTTTCAAGATTAATTTTGCATACCAAACCCAATACCTCTTAGACTGGGATTTAATGATCTCATTGGCCACCAACACTCCATCGAGGATCTGTTTATCCCATTGTAAGTCCGCCATGACAAATTTCACAAACAATTTCATCCACTTTGCTGAAGTCTTTGCAATTATGTTATAACAAACTCCCAATAAGACTAATACGGTGGTAGTATTTTAGTTCACAAGCTCCTTCCCTCTAAGGAATTGGGGTAATGAATATAGCATTGATTTATTAGTTTTGTTTACGCAATAAATTATTTTTTTCTTGCAGATGTTTGATTAGATATAAGAAAGCAAAACCAAACATTCTCTTGTTAGTTGATAGTCTTATGAGAATGAATACAAAAGAAAAAGAGACTAATACAAAAATGAAACATATTTGGCTATATTTTAGGTTTAGTCCTGATCCTACTAGTAGTGAGTTTCCACTCACATATGTGAACAAAGCAAAAGGAAAATTCAATATCCATTTGACACATATTGATTGCAATCTATGGTGATAAACTTGACTTCTATAACTTCCATGACATGAGACTCTCATTCCTAAATGTGTACTACATAGGTGAAAATATCCAATAACTGGCATGTTAATTCACCACATGATGAAATATATGAACATACCGGGTTACGTTTGAGCTCTTCTTCATTCATACCCATGCCAACTATCCTATCTTGTTTGTATCCGGCTGGATAATGGCTTACCTAGACAAATAAATAAATAAAGCGCCTCAATACTAAGGTATTGGAAATAATTAACATTGAAAGAAGTCCGAAAAAATTAAATAAAAAGAAGTGTCTTACCCAACTACTACATAAATCCAATATGCTTACACCTGGAGCATTACTAGGAGGCAAGACCTTTGAGTAATACTTAGTGAGGGCTGCAATTGCTGGATCATCAATGTGTGTCACGAAACGTGGAGCCTCATAGAATGTAGAATCTGGTGACCTACCAAATCAGCTGGTATGTTTTAAAATGCAAATCTTCAGTGCATCTGAATTTAAAATACTCACTGTCCTACGCAAATATATTAACACAGATAAATTTCTAACCGAAATCTCTATTGAGCTAAGAGAATTTGTGCCAGACCATGATTTGAATATTCTCCCCCATAAATACATGGTTCTTTACTAATCAAAAGAAATCCAGATTTCAACATCTCTAGAGGGATCATCGCTTTTCCCAAAAATATGTTAAACTGACTAGAAACATCACTGACGCATTTGGTTGGAAGTAACTAGCTACTTGATACTAGTATGATGTGGATAAGCGCTAGAAATTAAATAAAGCTGGTTTAGAGAATGGAACGTAAGGACAGAGTTGGAGCAAATACTCGTCAAACCGCTGAAAGTCCTCCGGCTTAAATGGAATATCTTCAGGCCATTCAACATTCTTAAGTACCTGCCAAAGTTAACCAAAACAACACTGTGGATCTCAATCTACAAACACCAATAATATTCTACCAAAAAATCCATCAAAAGATGTCCCCCAATCATCTGGGATCTCTAAATACAGTATTGGTGTTCCATAATCATTATAACTCACAGAAGAAGACAGTTATTTGGGCTATTAAAACTGTGTCGTCCAAGTTTAGAACATACACGACATTACAGAATCCTCCCCATTGAGGGTTAACATCAAAAATTTAGTTACCCAATTACGTTAGTGTGGATAGATTAGCTACAAATCTACCAGCAACCCATTGTAGAAAATCAAAATTCCGTATAACCATTTCATTCTTGAATTGAATTGACGACCCACAAAACGAAAAGAATGCAGAGAGAGAGAGAGAGAGTTCTTACATCTTCAAAGGAAGAGGTTCCTTTCATTCTGGCAAATGCTGTGAAAAACTTGCCTCCACCTCCTCCTCCTCCTGACATTTTCCCGAATTGGGTCAAGAGAGAAGTTCCTACAGCCAGAAACAAACGCCGATGGGCTCTGCTGGTTCCTCTGGTAATGGGTTGCAGCCTTGTCGAGTGGGGAAGAACAGAGAGAATAGCAGAAGAGGAAGAAGAAGAACACGAAGGAAGTGGTGTCGAAATACCAGCCAGAATTGAACGACTTTGTGGCAAACGATGAGCCATAGCGTCCTTTATCTTCTTCCACAACTCAAAACCGAAAAACCATCACAGCCTTGTTATTCTCAAGGGTCATTCTGAGGGACGACCCCCGGACCTGGCAATTTGGCCCAACAACACGACCCGATTTAAACGGGTTCGGGTCATTTCTTTTTCACGTCATTTTAGGTTGATTCTTTATATGGGTCGAGTCGTTTTTGGGTTTAGCGCCTTGATCCATATCAACCCATTTGACATGTTAATTTTCGGCTCAAACATGTTTGTCGTGTCAAATAGGTCATGACTTTCAAGTTAGCATGTCGATTTCGAGTTAATAGATCGATTTGAGTCATTTCAGGTCTAATAGCGTCGAAACAGGTTTTTATATTGAAACAGGTCAAACGAGTCTCGTTGGATCAACTCGTTTCCTTGCAGGTTTTGTTCTTGTTTTATTTTCTGACCCGATAATGAAACCAGTCGTGTTCGTGTCCTCTATATATGGTGACCTGACTAAAACGACCCATTGCCAGGTCTAAGCCACCCACCCATAATATCCCTATTAGAGTCATACTGGGGGGGGGGGGGGGGGCGCTACTTTTGTCTGCTATTTTCTCCCATCTTGACCACTATGTTTAGCATGTGTCGCCCCTCCTACTTTCATAATGGCTAAATTTTGCACATATTTTGGTGTGTAGGGGTTTAAAATGTATCACGAGGACAAAT
This sequence comes from Berberis vulgaris, assembly GCA_963556465.1. Classification (NCBI taxonomy): domain Eukaryota; kingdom Viridiplantae; phylum Streptophyta; class Magnoliopsida; order Ranunculales; family Berberidaceae; genus Berberis; species Berberis vulgaris. Next base: position 71,496,022 of record OY747130.1, read on the forward strand.
TGAGGATTTAGTAATGTTTCATTTTTCTTCTGTAATCAAACTCTTCTTCTTCAACCTCCAACCCTTCTAAATTTGAACCACCATCATCATCCCCTCACCCCAATCTCCATCATTGTCTCCTTCCACGTCATCGATGGAACCATTGCTTCATCCACCATCATCACCCCTTCCCCACTCCACCTCCAACTAAACCACCATCACTCACACTCAACCACCAACAACTTCAATTGAATCAAACTCATCACCATCACCGCCTTCAATTGAATTAGACTCATCACCAACCTTCAATCAAACCTACCTACACCGTCAATGCAATCAAACCCACCATTCATAGTTATAAGTTACAAATTCGTTATAAGTTGTTTCCATGAATGATATAAAAAATGGGGGGAGGGGGGGGTGGGGGGGGGGGGGGGGGGCATCGCTAACATTTTATATAACAATGGGTGGGCATCATTTATTTATATATTAACAATGGGGGTGTGTCTAATATTATTGTGTTGTTTATTTTCAGTACCTTTTTCATATCATGTGAATTATATGATGACAACACAAGGTGGTGGTGGTGGTTTATTTCGGTTTGATTAAAGTGAAGTTGGGGATGAATTCTGATATGGACTTAGTGAAACTCAAATATGTGGTGTTCAATGATTTGGAGTGGTTGGGATTTTTGAGTTTAAATAGGTGGAGGTGTTGAGAGTTTTTGAAGGTGTGTGGTTACTTGGTGGTAGGATCTGGCTATTCATTGTTTGAACCCTTACTTGGAACCCCAATTCGAAACCCTTGTGAGAACCCAAAATTTAAAACCCTCGGTTACTTCAATCTGTTCCAAATGGGAGTTGGGTAGGTCAAAGTCAAACACACCTAATTGCAGCACATATCCAAGTTTGTTAGTCATCTTCAACTTCAAAGATTTTATTCTGTAAATGGAGGGCAAAACCTAATTATATATAATAATAAAAAAAGAGGGGTGGGAAATTGCTAGCCAAAATGTGAAGAAATTGATATTTGTTTTTGCAGGTTATGATTTGCCAACGAAGTAGGCATGGAACTCCTACATGGATGTGAAGAATATGGATGTGATGGAATGAAATTTTCTTCTTCAAGGCATCACGGACCAAGGAAAATCCCAAGAGAGGCTTTTGGACATGCCAATAACCAGAATGCCCTGGTTACATATGGATTGATGTTGCAACTGTAGAGAGAGAACCATAAATAGGTTCTTCTCAATCCATGGGGAAGCAAGGGTGTTTCAAATGTTATGAATATGGTCACTCAACGAAGGATTGTCCTCCCAAGCATGAAGTATGTTGATTCAGGAAGAAAGATGATACTGAAGAAATCAGATATGCAATATGAATGTTTGTGAACGTTCTGTTTTCCGAATGTTTTGATTTGAAACTCCATCCTAGCCAAGGTGGAGTTGGTTTGTTAGCTTGAGCACGTTCCGGTGTATGCCACCTTTGAGTGTATGGTGCACATAAGCATGTTTGAAGAGTTGAAGTATGTGTTTGTGTTTTGAAGAAGTGGCATCTATTTGTTCGTGTTTGTTGGGATCGGCTCAGATTTGTGAAATCTTCACCGAGGTAGAGAATTATTGAAAAACTGAGAAGATGGTGGAAGCGTGCATAATGTGATAAGTTGGTAGTAAAAGAAAATGAAAAGAAGACAATAGAAGTGAAAGGAAGGGAGAAGAAAAACTTGTTGGAGTCGGTGAAGCTTGTCGACAACAATCAATGGTGGTGAAGCTTGTCAGCAATAATCGATGGCGCTGAATTACAAATGCAATGGTTAAATTTGTTGGAGGATGAGCTGGATCACGTGGAATCAAAAGAAGAAAAATGAAGGGAGAAAAAGGTGGTGGAGGAGTTTCCACCACCACTCCTTCACTGCTTCCATCTGCTATAAAAGGGACCTAGGGTTCCTTGTTTGATAAATCGATCCTCTGGTTGACTTTTCCCCTTTTATGTGTGTGTGAGGAGAGGGAAGTGAGGAGAGATAGAAAGTGAGTGCTGCATATATGTGTGGTGTCATTTGGACACATATATGTTTAACGTCATTGATGTTGTGTAAGATACTTTATCTCCATTTGTATTCTTCGATCTCGATAGTGAATATATTCTCTTTGCCCCATGGACGGACACAAGTTTGATTGCTAAACCACGTAAATTTTTGTCTCCGTTATTAGTCTTTTGTTTTGTAACTTCGCATTTCGGTATTTTTAACGTTTCTGCGCGTGACAATTATTGGTATCAGAGTTGCATTTGTCACAACACATAACTCTGTTTAGTTGTTTGAGCTCCTCCACCATAACTCTGGTAACCATGCATGTTGAGGTTCTCCATCATAAGTTTAGCCACCATAACTCTGTCCAACTGTTTGAGTTAAACCATAACCCTATCTAGTGTAACTAGTTGCTTGACCTTCTGCTTCAACTCCTTCACCAACCGTTTACCCAATTGCTTGGCCTTGTGCTTCTTCACCTCTAACAACATCATGCTTAGTTGCTTGGCCTTGTTCTCCAGTCCCTTGTCCAATAGCAACCTTTTTTGGAGGTATTTGTTTTTATTTTTATTTATTTATTTATTTTTAAATTGGGTTGTTGACCCTTTTTATTTATTTATTTATTTATTTATTAATCCATGCCCGAAGGCTACATGAATGACCATATAGGGTTAACCAAACCAGGCCCGAAGGCTACAATATTGTTCTCACTTAATATCCTTGTCACCTCCATCTCGCATGGAGAATTGTGTTCGTTGCATTCAACGAATGCTACATGATTGACCATATAGGGTTAACCAAACCAGGCTCGAAGGCTACAATATTGTTCCCACTTAATATCCTTGTCGCCTCCATCTCGCATGGAGAATTGCGTTCGCTGTATTCAATACCAGAAGGCTTATCAAAAATGAAACACATGTGCTCCTAATAATCAGGTGAACTCACAAAATCCTAATTGGTGAATCTCGAACCCGCGACCTCTCACAAGGAGAGTGGATGTCCGACCAACTGAGCTACAATTGGTGGACTTTGGAGGCCTTTGTAGGTGCTTTTGTTATAGCCTGCAATATTATACTTCTTGCACACTTTCCTAGTCTTGTTCTACATACCCTCAACTCATTTCTTATTTTTTGCTTGGTGGGCTTTCCAGGTGGTCTCTAAAGTTTTGGTGTTAAAACTATATATGCATATATGCAGGTTGCAAACGAGAATGCACATATTCAAAATCAACTACAAAATACGTACATGTTTTAGGAATCAAGCACACTCATGTAACACATGTATAACTGTCCTCCACAACTTCGGATCTGGAATACCACTGATTTCCTTAGCATAAACCTTGGTATACATCTTCAATGAATGGTACTCGCTGCAATACCTACATGAAGTGTTCTTTACACATTAGCCAACAAAATGGGGGTAGGCCTACTTATCTACTTAATCTAATATCTTGTGGCTAGTAGTGATAGTGGGTTCCAAGCTTGATTTTCATGAAAAACCTTTAGACAAAGGCTAATATCCTGACTACTGGTCAACTTTGTCACTTATCCAAAAACAAACAACTTTCATCACTAAAGGGCATTTAGACTAAATAAAATCCAATAATATTAATTTTTTTATTACAAAATTTATAATTTCCACCCTTATACCTAAAATAGACAATGTCCCTCAATGTTTAACTATGATACCTTGGTGATACGTGATATGATGGACAACAAGCTGGAACAAAGTGAAAATTAAAACTTTATACCTGGATGATGTAAGGTTGTGGATGCACAGCCCCTACAAAGTTATAGATCAAAACATGTGATACCACAAGTAGTTATATGACATACCAAAAATGGGAAAATGCATCCCCAAAATTGACTAATTATTAATTGTACAATTTTTTTTTTGCAAACTGTCACTTTTGGTTGTAAATCTTAAACATTTACAGAGCTAACGAATAAGTGGGGTACAACTAAATAGGGTACTCGAAAATCAATCCAAAAGAACTGCATAGACAACCAAAATACTTGGGCTGCCTCCCAAGATAGCTAAGTTTAACATCTTCAGCCCGACGCAAATGGGGTCAAATCACTAATGGTAACTAGGATAACAAGGAAGACCTTGTCGACATCATGAGTCTCGAGATCAAGAAAAGGTTTAATACAATGCACATTAACTTTGAAGCGCTTGCCCGTCTTTGGATCCTCGGCCTCAATTGCACCATGGGATGCGACATTGCACACAACATATGGACCAGGCCATTGTGATCATAGCTTTCCCGGGAATAATACTAAGCGCGAGGTTTATAAAAGAACCTTTTGGCAAGGGAAATTTTTTTCCTAATGCTTTTTTGTCACGTTCTAGTTTGGTTTTGGCTTTATAAACTATCAAACTCTCATAGGCATCATTTCTTATTTGTTCCAACTCATCGAGTTGGAGTTTCCTATGCTCACCAATTATATCCAAATCAAAGTTCATGGCCTTAATGACCCAAATGCTCAATGCTCAGTTTCAATAGGGAGGTGACATGTTTTTCCATAGACCAACCTATAAGGTCACATGCCAATAGGGGTCATGTATCCGATACAATATGCCTAGAGATCATCCTGGAGTATAAGCATTCAATCATTATGATTAGGGTTGATTGTTTTTGATAAAATATGCCTAATCTCCCTATTGGATACCTCAACTTGGCATTGGTTTGTGGATGATATAGCAGGGCTACTTTATGCGTAACCCCATACTTCGGCATAAACTTCTTAATGACTTTGTTGCAAAAGTGTGAGCCACTATCACTGATGACAGCTCTAGGAGTACCAAATCTACGTAAATCAAGTCTTTTAAGAATGAAACTACAACTTTATGGTCAGTGGACTTGGTAGCTAAGGCTTCAACCCATTTTGACACATAATCAACTACCAAAAGGATATAAGAATACCCAAAAGAATGTGGGCAGAGACCCATGAAATCAATGCCCCAAACATCGAATATTTCAACTACTAAAATGCTTTGTTGGGCTACTCATTCCTTTTGGTGATCTTACCAAATTGTTGACATCTAGGGTATGTATGACAATCAAGTAAAATCAAGATTTCAAGATTTTTCTAGCTGTCCGTTGGACTAAAATAGCCACCACAAGCCTTTTCATGACAAAAGGACATGACTAACTCTTGGTCAGTCTCGGGGATACACCGACGAATTATTTGATCAGGATAATACTTAAATAAGTACGGGTCATCCCAAAAGTACACCTTAACTCTAGCAAGAAACCTCTCTTTCTCATACTTAGACCACTAGGAAGGGATCTAATTTGTCACAAGGTAGTTGATAATATTTGCATACCATGGTACTTGTGAAATTGCAACAGGTATTCATCAGGAAAATAATCGAAAATTAGTTGAGAATCATTGATAGATTGGAAAATGAGGCTCGATAAATGGTATGCAACAACATTCTTTGATCCATTCTTATCTCGAATCTCAAGGTCAAATTCTTGATGAAGAAGGATCCAACGTATCAGACGAGGTTGGGAATCTTTTTTAGAATGGTGACGTCTCAACGCTGCATGATTAGTAAAAATAATGACCTTAGACCCAAGAAGATAAGAACAAAACTTGTCAAGGGCAAAAACAATCGCCAACAACTCTTTTTTTCCAGTAATAGAGTAATTGAGTTGGGCATCATTCGAAGCTCAACTCACATAGTAGATCACATATGGCAATTTATCCACTTGTTACCCCAAAAACATAATCAAATGGGTCACACATAATTTCAAAATGAATATTCCAATCAGATGGATGAATAATGGGCGTCATAGTGAGGAAGACTTCAATTGTTCAAAGGCAACAATGCAGACCTCAATGAACTCGAACGGTTTATCCTTTGCTAAGAGATGAGCCAATGGTCTTGCAATCTTGCTAAAGTCCTTGATAAATCTTCTAAAGAACCCAACATGACCAAGAAAAGCTCGGATGTCTCTCGCAAACTTGGGAATGGGGGGGGGGGGGGGGGGTCGCAATAAGTTTGACTTTTGCATTATCTACTTCAGTTCCCACACACAAGATATTATGACTTCGGACAATACCCTTCTTAACCAATTAAGAATTAGGTTGGTTTCACGACAACATTTTAGCACAAGAGAAAGATCATGTTGACACTCCTCAAAAGATGAACCAAATACTGAGAAGTCATCCATGAAGATTTCAAGAAATCACTCAACCATATCATGAAAGATACTCATCATGCACCGCTGAAATGCAGCGGGTGCATTACAAAGACCAAAAGGCATGCGATAGTATGCAAAAGTTCCAAAAGGACATGTAAAAGTGGTTTTCTCTTGGTCATCATGATAAATAGGAATTAAATTATAGCCAAAATAATCATTTAAGAAGCAATAGACTACTTGACCAACTAATTTCTCCAACATTTGGTCAACAAAGGGAAGAGGAAAGTGATTTGTCCCAGTCACACTATTGAGCTTTTGATAATCTATACAAACTTTCCTACTGCTATGGACGCGGGTAGGGATTAACTCATTGTGCTTGTTAGGGACCATTGTGATCCTTGACTTCTTGGGCACTACCTGAATTGGACTAACCATTGGCCATATGAGATTGGGTAGATAATTCCAACATCAAGAAGTTTGATGACTTTGGCTCTAACTACTTTCATGTTCGGGTTAAGCTCCTCTGAGATTGCCTATAGGTCTTAACATCATCTTCTAAGTAGATTGGTGTTGGACAACTAAAGGGCTAATACCTTCGATATCATCTATGGACTAACTTATGGCTTCCTTATTTTCTTTAAGTGCCACAAGAAGTTGGGATTCCTGTTTTGGTGTCATGTCAGAAGCAATTACTAGAAGCAGGGTTTTGGACTCAACAAGGTAGGAATACTTAAGATTTCTAGGTAGGAGATTTAATTCTAGTTGTGATGGTATTGTCTCAAGCTCTTGTGTAGTGTCAACTAGGTGTCGAGGGTTCAAATTTGCCCTTATGTCTAGGTGTATCAACCACTGGGACAAAGTCTAACTTAGAGTTGACTTCTCTCACATAACTCTCGTCATCAAAATAGACACAAATGTGTTCTAAACATTGCTACAAGGGATCACTGGGACAAGAGTTCTCAAAGGCACGATTAGATATGGACTCTAGGAGACAAACTTCCTCGGTGTTTACAATTCAACTGGTTGTTTCATCATGCTAAACACATTGATCATGCTAAGCACATTGACTTCAACTTTCATGTTCCCAAAGGTTAAGGTCATATTACCATTTCTATAAATTATAAAGGCATTGGCAGTAGCAAGGAATGGATGATTGGGATTTGTTTACCCTGACTAGGTTGTGTCGACGATGAAATCGGTAGGGTAATAAAAATCAACCACTTTAATGATCACATCCTCACTACTACAAAAATGGGCAATTCTGGCGAATAAATATATGACACTAAAGGCATACTCCCGTCGTAAAAAATACTATATCTGCCAGGCAAATGTTGCAATGGCGGATATAATATCCGCCGACAAAAGTGGCGGCGGGAAAGGGATTATCCCGGTGGATAAGTCCCTTAATCCGCCGGGAGTAATTTTGAATTAAAAAAAAACAAACAAAAATATCCGCTAGCATAACATAGTGGCGGATATAATGACACTACAGTTTTTTCGTGGCACTTATATTTGACAAAGTAATTGATTGGGCGACACATACATACGCCGGCTACAAATTGTTAAATGCCGGGACTTCAGAATAGACGGCACATAAATACGCCGGCTACAAATTGTTAAACGCCAGGACTTCAGATCGGACGACACATAAATACGTTGGGTACAAATTTATAAACGCTAGGGCTCCAGAATGGCAACACTTGTATACGCCAGGAATGAGTTTTTAACCGTCAGGAATTCATATTGGGCGACACTTGTATCCGCCTATAATTTAATATTATCCGCCAGACATTAATATTATCCGCAACGAATGAGTTCACAACCGCCATGAAATTTTGCTCGTTATCCGCCAAGACTTCAATATTATTCGCCAATAGGTTTTGTAAACATTTAAAAAAAAATTGCACCTGATCTCAAAATAATATTAATATGAAACAAAATGTCATATATTTGACGTCCCAAATATGTGTCATACATCTCCGCCATGAACAAAAATACACATCGTACATCCGCTAGTAAAGATAAGTAGACAATCCAATGAACTACCTGAATTTGAACCTGAATGTGTCCCTGATACTCCAGATGTTCTAATAAGCCTAACTATATCTGCATCAGACATATTACCAGAAAGCAGTCCGCTGAATCCACCTAATGGAACACCGTTAGAATGATGAGAGTCATCTGAGGGTGGCACGAAAGGCATTTATCCAATAGGATGCATCAGATTCATAGGATAAGGAGGCTGAAATGGTTGACTTTGTCCTGACTGGTGTGATGGTTGAGAGCTCTCCCTGGTTCCTCGCGACTGCATAGCATGCATGAACATCATCATCATCTGCTGATATTGTTGTTGTTGTTGTTGTTGAGCCCGTAACTCCTCCAGTTCCTTCTGCATAGCCTCATGCTTGGTCTTCATTTCTAGGCACTGAGACTCCAAGAAGGCCTTCTCTAGTCTTTGATAATCTCCTTGATGAACTACTAGCACTAACCAAGGCATGAGGCACCAAATCAGGAGTCACACAATTCCCATAACCCCAAACTCTATTTCGGGTCCCAGAACCCATCTGTTCCACATAAACTTGTGCGTGAAGCTCTTTTGAGTCTTCTGCTCCATCCTCAATTCGAGATTGAAGGGAATTATCCATGGAAACCTAGCAAAAATACTTAGAACTATTAATAATTAAGAAAATTAAAATATAATATAAACTAACAGAGAATCAAAATATTAATTAAAAACAATTACCCGTTTCTCTTGCGATGGCTCATCAATCCAAGAGTTATCTTTTCTTGTATGGGTTAAATGAAAGAATGAAATAGGATCAGGAAATTCTCCACACTGCTTCTTCTACATATGAATTGAAGAAACAAAAAATAATTGGATCATATTTATGTACATTTATTAAAACTGTTAAATAATAAAATGAAAAAAAAAATATATATATACATACAAAATCTTTTCGGGCACGTGCATAGGACTTCGATCCAGATGTATGGCCCATCTTTTGCTTTGCACGAATTACTTTATTCTTTACCGATTTATCCTAAAAATATGAAAAAAATGAAAACCGTTGCATATCAGCTGCTAACTACAAAAGATAGAATTTGAACAGTTTTAACCACAAGAAGATAAAAACTTTCAAGAGGATGAAATTTCAACATAAATTATGCAACTCTATTTCGTAGAATATATCCAGGATCTGTCAAATGGTGATATGCGGTATTTAATGTCTAATAAACAAAGATGCTGTTCAAATAAGTGGTGAAACCACAGTAGTGAATTTCACAGGTGCAGTCTGTGATTACCCACAAACTAGCTTCTAGCTATTCTAGTTTCTTAATTGGATTAGAAGTTTAGAACTAAGTGATCTGCAGAAATGGACAGGAGTTACTTCCAGCCAGCTAGAAATATCATAATCTGATTATGTGAATTGCCTACTCCGAAAATTAAAATAAAAAAGATAGACAAACAAGTGCTCTGATTGGTTTCTTGCCAACTTTTGAAGTTTATAATAAGTGTCAATTTATAATCAAACCAGTTACAACAAAAAAGCTAGTATTTCAGTTAGAACTTAAAATAATGTTCTTGGTGTGGTTCAATACAAATGTTCACTTGAATAAGAAAGGAACAATATAACAACACTTTATAGACCACTGAGAAAACAGACATAAACCAGTGAACATATTAGCTGTTCGTGGGCTCTGCCAGAAAAAAATGCTAGATCCATCTGGAACTTCTAAGAAGAAATTGACAAACATGAACATGAACCTTGATGAACATGAACAACTAAGAAGAAATCCAGGTTCATGAACATTGAAAAATAAGTATAGCATTTAAGTTCCAGATGCTATACTTATTTTTTATCTAGGTTCATGTTCTAACATATAGGAACTGACAAACTGAAAAAAATGCTAGATTCATAGGATCACTGAAAAATTGGTAATGGTGAATTAAACAAAACAAAAGCACAAAATGGTGAAGAAGAAACATAAATAGCTAGAAGGAAAAGAAGAAGAAAGAACACTGAAAGAAACAGTCATGCACTAGGAAGAAAAAACAATTAGCAAAAGAAGAAGAAAGAACACTGCAAAGTAGTAGTGCATGGAGGCAGAATTTGGGTAATGTGGAACCCCAAGGAAGTGTGGAAGCTGTTTGGCCAAATGGAGATACGAATGTGCTCACGTTTGTATATGGGAGCAACAACTATCAGGTAAGAAAGCAATTATGGCTTGAACTAGAACAGTTTGCTAGCAATTATGAGTATTTGTGCACTCCATATCAGCTAGGAAACTAGGACAGATCTATGTGTTGACTTGTATATTCAAAACTTACTTTGAAAGTGATTTCTCCCACGCCTGCATATTCTCTTCATAGCAAGATGACTAATCACTACTTTAATACTCATTCATGTCTCATCTTCTGTAGATATTCTATATCTCGTATATAATTTCCACACTTTCTGTTGAGCTATAACACCAACGCTTCACTGTGCCTAGTGTACAACCTAATATGACACTCCTAACACCTATATCAAACTCTATGAATACATCTAAGCAATATTTCCTTAGTTCTTTGTGACTTTCATCTTTGTTTTTCACTGACACAAATGAATGATAAATATATGATAATTCTTTTCCAATTGCGCATAGCTGCATGTTTATTTTGTTTAGTATTCCAGGCAACCATAGAGTAGTTGATACAGTTACATAATAAGAATTTTAGTTATTTACCATCTTGAGTTTCATTCAAATGGTAATCTAGCATCCCATTAAATCTATTTTGCTTTCAAACTAGTTACTTACTAAAATTCAATTAACAACATTATAATGAGTTTAATTTACCTGCCATTCGGGTGAATCCCAGTAATCCACCATCTTGCTCCATTGATCAGGATCAAAATTTTGAGGACATATCCTTCGCACACGTGGTTCTTTATCAAGATAGTATTTCTTATACAATTCCATCCTGTAATCTCTATATTGATGAGCAGTAGTGGACAATGTCATGCGCCTAATAAGTGGCATCCTATTCATATCTTGACGCCTGGCAGAATAACGATTATTCTGCAGGCTAATAGAAACAGATAATTGACAGGGAAGAACACAAGAAGATTACCCAAAAATACAGAGAAAATAACTCTAATGTTTAATCAAATTACTCAAATCAAAGTATCTCTAAAATCAGCCCACAAGCCGGACTTTATAGCTAAAACTCATCAATATTGGAATTTTACCAAAAAATGGCAACACCCCAATAATCATTTTAAAACAAAATACGTAATAAGAGAAATATACTGCCAGAAATCTGGCCCAAATTGGATTCAGAATCACTTCCTAAACAATAATTGAAATATTATTATAAAGGGAAATAAATTACTAAATTTGTGGATTCGAAAGAGGAAACGGTGTATTTTGGCCTCGAAAAGATGTGCAACCAGCATAGCTCGTTGACCACGACGTGCACATTGAAAAGAGCTTTCCGAATTGGGGTCGTTTGCGCGATTCTGATACTCGTAGCCAAAGTTATGGCCAAAATACTAAAACGCACCCTAAATTGCCAAATTTGAAATAGAATTATGATTTCCTGCCATTCTTGCGCTGATCTGCTAATTCGAGATATCTTAGTGCTAATAACGTGCTATCTGACAGCTCAGCATCATCTGACTCGGATCCTCCTGCATCATATCTTCATCCCTAAAAGCAATTGTGCTCTACATCTACAAGGAAAACAAATCATGTAATATGCCAAAGTCGCAGATATGTTCTATATGTCATCCAATTTATATTAAAATACGAATAGTTACATACCTTTATTCTTTCCCATAAAGCTTCCTTGTATTTTATAGGAACCAATCTCCAATACTTATATAGAGGAAGATTAGTAGGATCTCGCACCTCAGACCCTATAAATTTCGAGAACCGCACACTACTATCACCATCGCACTGCCCAAATTCATTAAATTCACAATATTATTTTCCTTTATGCTCATCGCCTGCCCAAGTAACCCTCCCAGGCCCCCGAGTATTAGCTGAAGGAACATCTGCATATTCATGTTGATTAGTTTAGTAAATGAAAAATATACTCAGGGTGGTGTTCAAGATGGTTTTCAAGGTGGTGTCCAAGGTGGTGTCCAAGGTGGGGTTCAAGGTGCTGAGAACAGGGACGGTTATGGTGCCCATAATGTGGTTCATAATGCTGCTCACATTGGTTTGCATGGTGCTGCTTACAGGAAGTCTCAAGATGCTCATATTGGAGCTCAAGGTGGTGTCCTAGGTGCTGAAAACAGTGATGGCCATGGCACTCATAATGCGGCTCATAACGATGCTCGCATGGGTGTTCACAGGGAGCTGAAGGTAGAGGAGGTTGAAACATCGTCTGTCCATAGTGCAGGCCATGATGTTCATGATGCTCACGGTGATTCAGGGAGTACACATTGCAGCGGGAAAGAACAAGGTTGCGAGGAGGGTGATATGACTGTGGGTATGGAGAACATTACAACCTCGGATTTGATTTTGCCGAGCAATATAGTGGTTGCAAGACGGAGCAATAATGCGGCTATCGTTGACGACATTTCGACAAGTTTGGAGGGGGCTAACATCGCTGAAACAGGGATTAATAATGGTGAGACTCGGCCTAAAACAGGCCACAAAGCTGCTGAAACAGGGCCTAAAACAGACCACAGAGTTGCTGAAACAGAGCCTAAGACAGTGGACGTGTCCCCTGTTCTTGCTGGAATACAAGGTATGCAGAGTAATGAGGAGCGGGGGTCAATTAGTATGAGCGAAAGAACAGCCTTTCGAGCTGATTCAGAGCCCCGCATTAAGATGAAACACCCACACAAGGGTGGTGACAGTGGTGCTGGCAAGAGTGCTGGAAATGGTGACAGTGGTGCTGCCAATGTCGCTGGCAGTGGTGCGGGCAATGGTGCTGGCAATGGTGCGGGCAATGTTGACAGTGGGATTGTCTATGGCACTGGCAGTGGTGCGGGCCAGGGTGCTGGCGGTGGTGCTGGCGGTGGAGCTCACGTTGGTGCTCAAACTCGTGTTCATAGTGGTGATCGTAATACAAACAGCAAATACAAACAGGAACACGAATGGTAAATTTTTAGATATATTAAATTATGTAAAAAAATAGTAAACTTTTCAATATACACAAACTATATCTTACCAGAATGGGGCTCCTCACCATCTTCATTCATGTTGATGTCTATATCTTCTCTGTCAACTGCATTAGTTATTTAAGTTCAATTATGATAATAAAATATTAAGTAAAACATGAGACTTTATCTAGCATAAGTAAATCCACTATGGAAAAAAAATTACACGAGTGCACAAATAAACTAATTTAAGCCTCCATATCATCATCATTTAACACATCATCAACAACTGAATTAACCGACACATTGGACAAACGTGATGTTTCATCTAAAGGTGTCTCTTCCACGTCAGTTCTTGTCTGAATATTCTCATTGTCAAGCATTTGATCATCCAAATTTTGTATAGCATAGTCATCAATTGCATCTATATCCTCCAATACATCAAACAAATCCCTAGGTTGAGTTCGAACAACCACATGCCAATTTTTCTCAAGGGAATCTAGAACATAAAATACTTGTATTGCTTGTGAAGCTAGTATGAAGTCCTCCTTGAATCCCAATCGGTTGAAGTTCACCAAGGTAAATCCATTTTGATCCGTCTTCATTCCCCTAGAATTTCCACTTTCTACCCAATCGCACTTAAATAACGTCACAAGCCGACCTCTATCTCCTTGCTCTGTAGGACCACATTATTTAATTTGAATTATCTCTATGACTTTTCCATAACAATCCAATTGTCCATTACCACCCGGAATATTTGCAGGTACATAAACACCACAATTCTGATTTTTATGCGTATCATCCACGGATTTGATGCGAAATCTGAAACCATTGACAATGTAACTCTTATATCTGGTTACAAGTCTACGAGGATAATTAGCTAACCAATGCATGTCTTCAGATATTGACGGATCATTGGCATGATATCTTGCACTAATTGTGATAAGAAAAAATAAAGTCATAAATTTATGACTTTTCAATGTATAAAACCTGAAGAGATAAATTCTCACATGTTCTTTGAACCATTCAGGAAATTCTTTCTTGCTTATCTTCGTGATTTGTCGCCTGGTAAGTCTTTGCCGTCGATGTTTATTCTTCAAAAAGTCTTCATGTTGCCTAACGAATCAAGTAAACGATACTTGGTTGAAAAGACAATAATTATAAAGTTGACAAAATAGTAAGGAACCTATCTATGTTCTATGGTCTTACCTTCTAAACGGGATTACTTCATCACAATTATCTAGAATGTATCTTTGACATTGATTCCGCTCATTTACATTAAGCTTCACAAGTTCGCCTCCGCCTAAATGATATCCTTTAGAATAAAAAATTGGTAACCCGCCAGATACTCCGCGCCCAATACCATCTTCATTTCGACACTTACGATTGCGACGATTCTGGAGATCACTAAGATACATGGAACAAAATGATAAACCCTCTTCGACCAAGTACCCTTCAACAATTGATCTTTCAGGGTGACTCTTATTTCGAACATATCGCTTCAATGTTTTTAAATAACTTCAAAATTAAACAGAATCAACAAATTAGGTAATTACAAATAAAATTGGTGATAAATGTATAAAGATGAAGATTATTATTTACCGTTTAATTGGATACATCCATCTATATTGAATCGGTCCTGCAACAGCTGCTTCATCGGCTAAGTGAATTACGAGATGAACCATCACATCGAAAAATCTGGGCGGGAATATCTTCTCCAGTTGCCACAAGGTCAATGCAATTATATCTTTCAATTCCTTGAATTTTGACTCAGATCTTTCTTGCAACATAAATGTCTAAATATTGCACTCAACTCAAGCAACACCATAGTAACGAGTTTAGGTAAAAGCCTACGTATCGCAACTGGAATTAGTTGTTGCATTAAAACATGGTAATCATGACTTTTTAGCCCATGTACTTTTCTCTCATTGACATTCACACATCTAGACAAATTGGCTGAATACCCATCAGGAACATGAATGGTAGACAACACTTTGCAAAATGAAGTTTTGGAAGATTATTAAAAGGGATATACCCGTAGATGGAGAAATTAGAAGAATTGGATTCCAGTTAGCTTCTAAATGTGGATGTTGTGTTCAATCTGTAGAGGAAACCACAAAACACCTATTCTTAGAGGGTGAGTTAGCAACCAGGGTGTGGAGACATTTCGAATTGGTTTTTTATATACATTTACATAGACCGATTGAAGTTTATAGCGTGCTAAAGGCGTGGTTTAGGAAGGCGAAGAAATCCTCATTATCAGGTATACTCCTTCATCTCACTCCTCTTTTTATTCTCTGGGAGATATGGATTCAGAGAAACAGAAAACTTTATGACGGAAAGGAGTGTTCGTCAAGCTATGTGATCATTAAAGTGCATTACTGGATAAAATGTGTAGCAAAATTTTTTAATCCTAAATCAAAGGAAACCAATGGGGCATTGCTCACGAGATTGGGTATACAGGAAAAAAAAAGTAGCAATGATTCCTCCCCTGGCGGTGTATTGGAAGTTTCTTCCTACGGGTTGGTATGTGCTTAATGTAGATGGATCTTGTCGGGAGAAGAGTACTTCTGGAGGATTTGTTATTAGAAATGAAGAGGGTAACTTTGTGGCGGCCAGACAATGTTTTTTTGGAGAAGGAACAAATAATTATGCAGAAACGAGGGCCTTGCTTGAAGGCTTGAGATTTTGTGTTGATCAGGGTATTCATAAATGTGTCATTCAGACGGACTCAATGTTGGTCAAATAATGGATCTTCCAAGAAACAAAAATTCCTTGGTCTCTGAGCAATTGGTGGAGGGAGATAAGAGAGATGAATAAGTCTTTGGGGTGGCATTACATCCACGTGTTTAGGGAGACTAATTCAGTGGCGGACGCTTTGGCAAGATTGGCTCAAGCGGAGAATATGTCTCGAACTTATTCGTAGGGATCGCTCCCTAAAAGAATAAAGTCCTTAATTATTCTTGACAAGAATAAGACGACATATCTTAGACTTCGGATGTTATATGACTGGTACAAGTCGTTTATGGCAGTCTGAAGGTCGATGGATACAATTCGGTGAGAATGCTGCAGCTTTGGTGAGGAATTGGTGGAGCTATTTTCTGGAACAACAGGGGACAAACTCTGCTTCAGACTGTACAGAGTGCAACTCTTTGTCTTCAGCTCAACGCAGAGATACGGGTCATACGGAGTGGTCGCTGGGGAAGGAACGCCATTGGTTACTTATCTGGGTGCAGTCCCTTGTTAGTTTGATTGATCTGGAAACTGGACAACGTGCTCTGTCTCGCTGGACAGAGTGCTCTGTCTCACTGGACAGAGTGTGTTCTTTTGGGACATGCTTTGCACTAATCAGGGGTGCGGCCTGGAAGAACAGCGAGCCTGAATTTTCCGCTGATCGGGCTGCGTTATTTACTGCTGTCCTGTTTTCGCAGAATATGTAGGTGCTGTCCCGTTTTCGCAGAATATGCAGGTGTTGCAATGGTGCTGTCCTGTTTTCGCAGAATATTGCAGGTGTTGCAATGGGGCTGTCCTGTTTTCGCAGGAATTGGATTGCAATTTAAAATGTTGGTTTGTGGTTGAAAGATGTTTACATGATCAAGTGGTAAGCAAAATTTTGAGTCCAAGTAGTGCAAGTGAAAATTATGTGCAAGGTTTATTGGTGAGGACAACGTGCCTGGATTATGCGGATTTAATGGTTGTCCTGTTTTTGAAGGAATTGGATTGCAAATAATGCTCTTTGGAATCTCTGGCCTGTGACAAGAGTGCTCAGTTTTTACAGAGTACTCCTTGCTGCCTGTTTTGTTAGTTGCAAATTTTGCACTTGGCAATTTGCAATTGTTAGCGTAAGATGCAGAGTGCTAAGGGTTTCTACTTCAAGCTTCTCAAGCTGCTTCTGGTGATGTTGCTCAAGGTGCACAATATGTATCTGGTGTTGCTTGCTAAGTTCTCAAAAGATCTATTTGGATTTAGGTCGCTTTGAGTTAGGTATTTTTCTGGTTTTAGGATATATGTCCATTTGATTATTTTTCTTTCGGGTAAAGTCTTCATGTACCCCTGACATGTGTACAAGGCTTTTTTTCAAGTAATAAAGGTCTAGCATCCTATAGCTGCCCCTCCCCACTGGAGGTTCTAATTGAAAAAAAAAAAAAAAACAATGCCGGGGGCAAAAATGTTTTATTTCCTTCTCTTCGAGGGTGTTGACTGAGTCTTTTATTCAAAACTTCGAGATCTGCACGTGCCACCAGTCCATCCTTCGACATACTCGCTATATCCAGCAATGTTCCCACGAAATTCTCACATACATTCTTTTCAATATGCTTGGTATCAAGATTGTGCCTAATCAAAAGATGTCTCCAATAAGGTAGTTCAAAAAATACACTTCTCTTCTTCCATTGACTTTTATTGTTTCTAGTATTCGAGGTTCTTCCAAAAGTAAACCTCAAGCTCGATAGTTCTTCAAGACATTCTAAACCAGACTTTTGCTAACGTAATGAAGAGAGGAAGATGAAGAGAGGAGAAGCTATGTTTCTTGTCATAATGGCGGAGAAGCTTTGTTTCGAAGTCCTGTTTATTGTCGTAATGAAGAGAGGGAGATGAAGAGGAATATATTTGCTACTGTAATGGCGGAGATGAATCTTAGAGAGGAAACATAATGAAGAGAGGGAGATGAAAAGCTCTGTTTCTTGTATACTAAATAGGGTTTAAGTTTAACAAAAAAAAAGACTAAAGAGGGCTTTAACAAATAAAAAAATACTAAAGGGGTGAATAGATTAGTTCGATAGCCCATACAAATGTCGTAATGAACCCCACAACCGTAGGCACAAAATTTTGTTAATTTTTAATGAGTATTTGAGTGGGGAATTTCCCTCCTTATCCCACTTTAGACGTTCATGGCAGATATAAACTCCAGTTTAGGATTTATAACTACCGGCACAATTTTATTGATTTTTAATGAGCATTTGGGCGGAGAAATTTCCCTCTTATAATGTCGTGGCGAATATAAACCCCAGTTTAGGATTTATAACCGCCGGCAAAATTTTTATTGATTTTTAATGGGCGGGGAAATTTTCCTCTTTATATCTTCGTGGTGAATATAAATGCCATAAACACTATTCTGGCGGATAAAGGTGTCAAGATTTTCCTTTGCTCGGCGGATACCCTTAATACGTCGGGAGTATGCCTTTAGTGTCATATATCATCCCCATAATTGCCCATTTTGTAGTAGTGTTAGTTTAGGCCTTATCTCTTGACCTTTTTGAAAAAGGCCTTGAGAATGGCCTTATATCTTAAATTGAGATTGAATCTTACTTGGTTTGGGTAGCTAACTAGGATTGTTTCTGCAGTTCTTTTTCGGGTAAAGTCGTAATGTATCCCCGGCCTTGTGTAAAAGTTTTTAACTATGGTAATTAAGGTTTGGCATCCCATAGCTGCTCCTCCCCATTGGAGGTTTAATTTAAAAAAAAAAAGCTTAGCCAAAAACCCATTATGAAATGGCGGCTTTGCAGGAGGATGAAGGGTGAAGATGATAGGTAAAATTTTAAGGGTGGAGAAGATGGGTAAGAATGGAAGGTTAGACTTAATTAACTATGGTTTAACCCAAGGTAATGGCAAAAACGTCCAAAAATTAGTATTTACCAGTCAATGATATGGGTTTAACGGTTTCATCAGAAAATGAGTGTTAGACTTAATTAGTTTTCAAAATCAGTGTCAAACTCTAAAAGTTATAAACTAATGAGTGTCAAACTAAAAAAAAAATCCTTAATATATAATACAAAGTTACATCCTCGTCTAGTCTAACAACATTGTATTAAAAATAGGCAAATCATGCAATCATAGGAAAATTTAAGGAGGTGCTATATGTACCCGACTATTTAGCTCGATTACACCAACTTTTTTGTTGCACCGACATATTGGAATGTTTTGACTTTGTTGCACCAACCTAAACTATGTAACATCGACTTACATTTTTTAACAATAAAAACAATTTTGTGGTTAAATTTCTCGTTTGTGAGCATTAATTTGTTCTTGACGAAAAAACAAAAGTAAATGTTATCGATAAAACTAAACTTCAATCACAAATTCTTCACTTTCAAATTTGCATCCAAACATCAAGGATACACTAACCATTGTCACACGTTCTACAATAAATAGCAAACATCAGTGTTCTAAAAATCGCTAGGCGCTGGGCGGGCGGCGAGCAGGTGCCTAGCGCCCAGGGGCCTAGGCGGGCGCCTAGGCGGGTGCCTAGGCGGTCTTATGTTTTGTATTATAACTTTAATAATTTACAAAAGTTAAGCATAATACCTTATCAATTACATCCAATTTAATGTCAATATACATATGCAAAATTTAAAAACATGAAAAATTAACAATCGTGAACAAAATTTATTAAAACTCAAATGACTGAAGTTGGTCATGATGGGTACTTTATATAAATTTGAATTTGTGTAATCTTTTATTTTTCTTCAAATTGCATGAATAACCTCAGTTATGTTTGATAAAATCTACATTAGTAAAATTGGTACCGGCAGATCCTTTGAGAATTCCATTAAGTAATCATCTTTCGCTACATTTAGACATATCATCATCATCATCATCAAAGCCCATTCCCGAGATTTTCTAAAAAAACAATTAAATAGTTTATTTCTAAAAAATAGGAAAGAAAAATAAAATAAGAACACAATCAACCTTATTAAAAAATAAAAAAATAAAAAATAAAAAAATAAAAAAATAAAAAAAAATAAAAATCTCCCAGACCGCCTAGACCCCGCCTAGAGTCCGCCTAGACCCCGCCTAGGCCGCCTAGACCGCCTAGCCCGCCCAGACCGCCTAGCCCTCCTAGACCCGCCCAGACCGCCCAGACTGCCCAGACCGCCCGCCCAGGCATTAATCTGGGCGGTTTTCCACCTTCTAGCGCCTAGGCACCGCCTAGACCGATTTTTAGAACACTGGCAAACATTATAGTAAGTTGTGTAGTAAAATCTAAAGTGTAGAAGATTATAATGTGTTCATTAAACACAAAGGGGTGGACAAAAAATATGTAATAAATATAAATAAATAAATAAATAAATACTTAAGTGAGTGCATCGATTTATAAAAGGGAGTTTCTATGTGTAATCGACTATTTGGCACAATGCCACCAACTTTATTTTCTAGATTTAGCTTTTAAAAATTGTTAGTTATATTCAATCACTTTTTGTTAATCCTAAAATAAAACTATTTGTTGATTTATGACTTTGTATGGATGATTCGTATTGTAAATTTTTGGATGTAGAGTTATTGGGTTGAATGCATTTTTTAATGGTTGCAACCATTTACATTTCCTATAATTTATTTATTGACGCTCCTAAACGAGAAAATTCCATCACCAAATGGTGTTTCAATTTATTATTAAAAAAATAAGTTGGTGTTACATCTTTTAGGTTGGTGCAACAAAGTCGAAACATCTCAAATTGCCGGTGCAACCAAGAGTTTGTGCAACCAAGCCAAAAGTTGGGTACACATAGCAACTCCCAAAATTTATTGTGTGAATGGGATTATAAGTCAACAAGGACTAACTAAAAAATAGGCAAAATAATCATAGGAAATTTAAGTGTGTGAATGGGTAAACTATAAGTCGTATGGGAAATGCCTATGTCCATATGCACAAATAGCATGACACGTACCACCCAAGGGTGGAGTCATATGTGCGCTCAAGCCCCGGTGAGAATTTAAGAAAGAAAAGGATTAATTATTCAAAAAAATAAAACTAAAACTCACTGCACCATAAATGACAATTTGTAACACACTAGCTTGTTACTAAAAAAAATTTGTAACACCACAAAAATCTTGCAAATCATGACATTATAAATATTAGTAACACCTCGACGTGTTACAACCTTCAAATTTAGTAGTAGTTATTCAATGTTGCTAATAACACTGTAGTGACGACGGGCAGAATAACGATTATCCTGCGGGTTAGTTCTAACAGATAATTCACAAGGAAAAATACAAAATAATCGCACAAAACACAGAGAAATATCTCTAATGTCAATTCAAAATTATGCAAATAAAAAAACTGTCTTAAAATTAGCCCACAAGCCGGGCTTTATAAGCTAAAACTCATTATTAGAATTTTACCAAAAAAATGACAATTTCCAATAATCATACTAAAACGAAATACGTAATAAAATAAGTAATCTGCCAAAAATCTGGCCCAAATTGGGTTCAGAATCTCTTCCTAAACGATAAAAGACATATTACCTAAAAGAAAAAAATAAATCCTAAAAAGAAACTACCTATTTCTAAAATAAAAAATAAAATAAAATACTAAATTAACAAGTAGTCTATTCCTTAAAAATAAATAATGCCTAATCCTAAAAGGAAACTAAAAATACTCCTAATTAAATTGAAAGAACTCTCAAAGTTATTTAGTAAATAACTTTGAGAGCAAATTAGGAACCCTAGAAACCTAAATTAGGAACCCTAGAAACCCAAATTAGAACCCTAGAAACTCAAATTAGAAACCCTTCTACATCAGTCGCTCCGGGTTGAAAGAACTCGTCCTCGAGTTCACAACAGCTTCATTGGAATCCTCTGGCGGCAGCCTAGGAAGAAGATCCTCTGGTATCAGGTCAGAAAACTCTTCTAGCTGCTGCACCTCCGCTGGCAAATCTGGATTCACGTCTACTGCCAAATAGTAACCACTCATCATCCTAACATCTCGCTTGATGGCTAGCCTATTGGTGAAATAACCTAGCCAGTACGCATTTGTACAGGCTGCATATGGGAAGAAGTCATAGTGTGAAATGGCCATGTCTCATTTACTGCATGTTTTGCATCAATATATATCGATGGGGTGGAGTAAAGGGCATTCACTCGCCCATCCATATTGACATAAGGAATGAACTTATCCATCTGCCTGAACCATGTATGAGCATAATAATACTTAAAATTTGTCCCCACATGCCTCAAAGCTTCTTCTAGAGATATTGCTTCGAGAACTGGGAGCTCTATATTGGTTTCTATAGGATTTTGATCCTGGTTGGGCATCTCCAAGTCCTCAAGGTCCCACCCTCATTCCCCATCAGTTTCTTCGTGCACTTCACCATTTTCAAGAACAACTCCAACATCCCCATTCTGCAAACCATCTGCATCAACAATATCCAACTCTTCATCAGTGTCATATACAAGCTCTTCAATTTCGGTTACCTCTTCTTCCTCAATCAAGAGATTGTTACCCTTTTGAATAGCAGGCTTCCTGCACTCAGTCGCTTTATGTCCCTGTTCACCACATCTAAAACATTTAATATTTGAGTTAGAATCACTCTGTGGTGGCTACTGGGAAGGACATTTTTGAGGACAAACTGGCCAACTGCTTTGATCACTGCTGATTATTGGTCTTCTGCTCTATTGTTTTTCCACAGCAAGTGCACACTGGTATGCTTCAGAAATGGTCCTCAACGAGTGAAGTCCCTGAAATAAGGGTTGAGTGTAGCCGAAAGGAAGGAAGTGACCCTTCATCTTCTTCTTCATCTTCTCCCAATCAGTGATCTTGACCTTGCCCTGCCTGTCTCGTGCTCGCTTCAACTGCTCCCACCACGCAGATGCTCGGCCTTTGAGTTTTTTGGCGACCAATTTCACCTTGATATGATTTGGGACTTCCTTATACTAAAAAATATGCTCTACTTCATTCAACCAATCCACGAATCCTTCGGCCTGTAACGTACCAAAAAACTCGGGTAGATCCACTTTGAAACCGAGATTTCCATGACGATCCTCCTGACCACGGCGCTCCCAGATTCGAGCACGATGGTGATACAGGTTTTTGAAACTGGAATCAGAATCGTGATCTTCCATCTCACGATCACCGAAATCCTGTGCCGTTAGACGCTGTGTTAACTTTGCAACTTGCCTCTGTAAATCCTTAATCATCACATTCTTAACGTTACGATCATGGTTTGGGGCTTCCTCGTTCGGAACCTGCCCGCGACGACCACGACCACCAGCCATAGAAACTGATGAAATCTCACCCAAAGAAGATGTTGATGCTTTGATATCAACTGACGCCGGGCAGAATAACGATTATCCTGCGGGCTGGTTCTAACAAATAATTCACAAGGAAGAATACAAAATAATCGCCCAAAACACAGAAAAATATCTCTAATGTCAATTCAAAATTATGCAAATAAAAAAACTGTCTCTAAATTAGCCCACAAGCCGAGCTTTATAGCTAAAACTCATTATTAGAATTTTACCAAAAAAATGGCAATTTCCGATAACAGAAATTCTAAATGGCGAGGAAACGAGCGAGGGGAGGGAGGTGGAGGGGGGGGGACCATTCACCCCCTCGGGATGCGCACGCAAAAAATGACGACACGCATCCCGAGGGGGGTGAACGGTCCCCCCTCCACCTCCCTCCCCTCGCTGTTTTCCTCGCCATGTAGAATCACTCTTCCAATAATCATACTAAAACTAAATACATAATAAAATAAGTAATCTGCCAAAAATCTGGCCCAAATTGGGTTCAGAATCTCTTCCTAAACAATAAAAGAAATATTACCTAAAAGAAAAAAATAAATCCTAAAAAGAAACTGCCTATTTCTAAAAGAAAAAATACTAAAATAACAATCAGTCTATTCCTTAAAAAAAATGCCTAATCCTAAAAGGAAACTAAAAATACTCTTAATTAAATTGAAAGATCTCTCAAAGTTATTTAGTAAATAACTTTGAAAGCAAATTAGGAACCTTAGAAACCTAAATTAGGAACCCTAGAAACCCAAATTAAAAACCCTAGATTCTCAAATTAGGAACCCTAGAAACCCTCCTGCATCATGTAGTATGTTACAATGTTCAAATATTAGCCAATGGCATGACAACTCAACAGTTAGAGCTTCGCGGATGGTACCACTAGGTCATGGGTTCAAACCCAGCTTGCGGCATCTTTATGGGTTCTGGGATCCTATAAAAACCCTGCTTGCCTTTCGAAAAAAAAAAAGTTCAAATATTAGCAACACCTCGACGTGTTACAAATGTTTTTTTTTTTTTACAAAAATTAATACGTAAAATTTTATTTGTTTTTAATTAAATAAATAAAAAATAAGAACAAATGAATGACATCCAATGAGATTTTAAAATCCAAATATTCAAATACCAATGTTAATACCCAAATTAAAATAATCTTACAACCATTACAAAGTGAAATAGTTGCAATCAATTACAATATCGTTTCTCATACTGGATCAGTATTTAAAAAAAAAAAAAAAAAATATATATATATATATATATATATATATATATATATATATATATATATATATATATATATATATATATATATATATTCACCATCAAGTACATCAGAATGCTAACACTAAGAAAACTAAAATAGTTTTCCATCCATTTGGTATGAGTATCTTGCGAAGTCCTTTGTCAGAGAGGATTCCAGCTTTTGTACGATTCATTTGCAAACGAAGATAAGGAGATGCTCTGAATACTATTTCAGTAAGACGTTCTGCAGGCATGAAATTACTTGAACTACCACTAAGAGATTCTTGTTTCATGATACTTTCCCAAGGTAGATTTATAATATATCATTTTATAGTTTAGCACCCAAAGGTATCATTTAAAGCCGAAGCCCTTGTTAATACTGAGAGTTCAGACTAAACTCACAAACATTTTGTACATGGTCCATGTAGTTAATGTTGAAAACAAAGTTTGAACCTTTGAATCAATCTAATAAAGTAAATGAATGTCTCACTGATATTATGTCCTCGAGATCTTGACCTTTTTTTATCCTCAAGTCAATACGTTGTATGTCAATAGAAGGTTAGATCACAAACTACTAAATATGATGTGTCAGTTTCTGCCCATTTTGATTCACTATGAAGACAATTGGTGAACTGAAACATGTCCAATATAATAAGAAAAAACATGTCCAATATAACGAACTATCAAAAGAACTCTATTAAGTTGTTCCACTCAACAAGAAAGAACATTCAACTGTTCAATAACATCGAACAAAAGATCAAATCCAAAGTTAAAACCCCTCACTTGTACCAAACACATGATAATATGTATACCTACGGTACTGATTTTCAAGCGTTGCTATATCAAGGGAAAATAGAGTCACAGCAACGAAGCATTTCCCACAAATACTTCCCTTTGTACACTATAAAGGGTAGAACAACAACATTATATTTGATTAGTAAAAGCATATCAATTGAGCTTTTCCATGTAAGCAAGGCTTTCTTTTACATTTTATAGTGGAGTAAAATGACGCTAGAAATACCTACAACTTCTACATGATATTTTGTCTAACTGGATTGGCTGGAGTACAACTTCGTGTTATCCTGTTCACACTTCAAACATTATAGTAGACGATGAAAATGGATGATGCCCATAGGCATGGCATGGCATGGCTTGGCCATGCAATGCATTGTTGGCGATAACATTTATTTAGGATTTAGAAGTATACAGTCAAGATACCAGCCACAAGAACACAATGGACCATAGGGTGAGCGAAACTTAAGCAAGTGCATTAGCCCACAGCACAATAACAGAACAGTAGCTTTCACCTGCATCAAACAGCTGGGTCATTGTACCTGTCAGGTTCAAGAAAAAATTGCGTATAAGAAACAAGAGATGCATCTATAAAAGATTGACTCTACCAATTGCATATTTAGCAAAAATAACTTTTCATACTTATGTTCATTGCTGGTGGAACTACGAACTGAAGAAGCAGCACGAAGTTATACAGTGGATCAGTGTGGATCATGCCAAAACGAAGAGCTCCTTTGAAGACAAGAATGCCCGATAGTGGTGAGAGAACATAACGCACCATGACAATCCCAATTATGATTGAGAAGTGGACACCTGACCCTTTTAAGCCTGGACATCATCATCAAGTACCCAATATCTAACGAAAACCTAGTCAATCAAAGGTCCATACAAAAAGATTAACATGAATTCAGCTATTACCCTTTGTTAGGTTTCCTCCCATGATAAGTGAGACAAACAGCCAACTCAAAAGGCTTCAAAAAGTTAGAAATTACTACTGATTCCACCATAGTGCGAGATTACTTGGCGAAAAAGAGACAAAGTGCTTGGAACTTGAGACACATTATCCATAAGATTAGAAGACTGCTGGCAACAATGGAAGAATACACTATCAGCCACGAGTATAGAGAAACTAACAGAGTCGCGGATAGACTTGCTAACCTTCACCCTAACTTGAAATTTCTGGAAGTTACACCGAGCTCGTTTGCTCAAGACTTGAAAGACATTGTACATGAAGATAGATCAGGAACAATTTACACTCGAATGTAACTTCTCCTTTTTTTTTTTTTTTTTTTTTTTTTTTTTTCTTCAGGTTTGGGGATCCTAAATAACCCCCGCTCGCTTTCCAAAAAAAAAAAAAAAGTGAGACAAATGGAATTGCTCCATCCCTATAGACGAGATATATATTGAAACAACTACAGGATGTATATTACTAGATATAACCAATTATCTTCATGACCAAATCGATTGTTTTAATTGATATTTAATACTTGTAGTCTAGGTACCAATAACAAGAGTACTTGTGTAGTCAGCATTCGACACGGGTATTGTTGTCAAATGTGTTGACTAAAAGAAAATCGACAAAGTTATTTCCAGATATAAAATTTTGTTGTCATGTTTCTTTCTCCATTTGTAGATGAATATTGCATAATATACTCATAACATGCATAAACATTTGGTATATTCGAAATATGTAAAAAGTTGATGGTCTAAATATTTAACTTGTTTTAAGTGAACAAGCTAGTTGTTAACTTGGATCAAGTAAACTGTAGACAGGGAGTGTGAATTATGTCCATGTTACTAGTACAACATCTGTATTCTCATTTTAAACTAAAATGATTTTATCTTTAACGGCATGTGCGGGATTTAAATCGGGAACAAATCTAAATTGCTCTGACGCGATTTTGAAGGGCAAACTGGGAAATATTTTCCTGGATTGAAAGAATTAATCATAGCCATCCCAAGATCTTTGGAGAGAATCTGAAGCGTCAGTTTGGAGAGGCGGCTAGGATTCATGGAGGCGACACAGCCAGCCAAGGGGGCTTCCCCTGCGGCTGGCAGGGAGGACGATGGATCATCCAAGTGCACCTTTGCGCGGGTTTTAGGGAAGGCGATGAAGAATGATTTAGATGATAAGCCGACGGATTCTACGACCTTTCAAAAAGTAGGAAGCCCTGCCTTACGCTTATCTGATTCGGATGTATCAAGGGGAGAGTCTCATGTATCTAATCACGTCGTGGTTTTGAAGTTTTCAAGTTTCAGGCCTTCGCTTGATTCGATAAGGGATTCCATTCATAGATCTTGGGGAATATTTGGTGAGTTCATTATGGATCTTATAGATCCAAGGCATGTAGTGGTTTATTTACAATCGGAAAATGAAGTTAAAAAAAATGCTTTCAAAGGATTCATTTACGATTCGGGGAGATAGATATAAAATTTTTCGTTGGCATCCAGGTTTTAGCCTTTGGGCGGATATGGAGTTAGCTCCAATATGGATTGAACTCCCTAATCTTCCTTTCGCTTTTTTTCTTCCAGCAATCATGAAGGCGATTGGGGACTCTTTTGGTAGTTTTCTTCGGATTGACGTTGGTACAAGGTACTTTGCTCATCCAAATGTTGCACGAATATGCGTCAAGATGGATATAACTAAACCACTACCATATAGGATTTGGCTTGAGAGTCCAAAATATAGTGGATACTGGTAGAAACTTGAATATCCAGAATTCAAATATTGCAACCATTGTTCGCTAATTGGCCATGAGAAAGACTATTCTAGAAAACTGGTTGGAAAGAAAAATGAACAATCTAATCTTGATGGAGAAAATCAAAAGGAAGGCAAGCCTTTAGAAAAGTCCAAACAAAAGCAAAACCAAGTCGGGGAGAAGCAAGGACAAAATGTGAAAAAGCAAATGTATGTTCCGGTTACCAAAAAATCGATGGAAACAAATGAGAAAATAGGGACTAATGGAGCAAAAGATTCTCAAGGAGTCGAGATCATAAGTGAACAAGAAGAAGAAAGGAAAGAAAAAGCATTGGGCAGGGAATTCGACAAAGTTAGCTTGGCTAACAAATTTGAAGCACTAGCGGATGAAAATTCGGAAGAGTATGGTGAAGACAATGAAGAAAAAAGAAAAAAATCAGGAAGGTCATAAGAGGGCGGACAAAAACAACAAGGTGAACAAGGTAAGAAAGTCGGAGGAAGGTTTTCAACAAGTTGAAAATACCCAAGACATTCTAATGGGGGCGGGATACACCATTAGTGAAGCTGAAATGGCCATGAACAACAAGAATTGTGACGAAGAAAAAGTTGACGAGGGAACTGCTAGTGCTGCTCCGTTGTGGATTGTTCCTTTCGTGGGAGATAGCAGCTCATAAAGCACTAAATTCAATATGAATCTTGCTGAAACAGGGGATCAACATACATTACAAGAAGCATTCATAGTCAAATCAGAGGGTCCGAACAGGGCAGGTTTGATTCACAGAATAGGGGACAATTTGATCGACATTGATTCAGGGAACAATAAAAAACCAGTCTCGCTGGAACCTAGGGGTAACGTGCTGGAAATTAGTGGACTGCAGGGTATAGATTCAGCCAATAAACAGGGTAAAAACTCCTAGGATCAGCAGCAGTTAGATGGAAACAAGCTCTCAAAGAAAGTGACTTTCGACAACAATAAAGAACTAGGAGAAGCTACAAATGAAAAAAACAACGAGGTTCAGGCAGGGAGCACCAGGCCGGGCAGCGAAGCATTGTCGGATAATGAGTCTGATGCAAATACATCTTTCAATAATGTGGTTGAATCAGGATATCAATCTGACGAGGTTAAGACGAAAGGTAAAAAGAAGAACTCAAAAAAGGGACCTGCGGTTGGGGTACGGAGAGTGACGAGAAATATGACTACCCCAGGTATTAGTAATGATAGATAATATCATGTTTTGGAATGCACGGGGAGTTGGTAACCGGGCTACTCGATGCAGACTAAAAAAGTTGGTTAAAGAAAACCATGTAAAGTTACTATAGCCATTGTGGAACCTATGATTCAAGTCTCAAGGCACATGGAGATTGCAGGCAAGGTGAGTCTGCCTTGTTTTGCAATGAATGATGATATTGGCGGAAAAATATGGCTCTTCTCGGATAATAACTTGCAAGTGAACGTTTTGCTTCGCACGAACCAACTTATTCATTATAAGGTTTTAATCCTTTTTTCCAATACCGCTTTTTACATTTCATTTGTATATGCAAAATGTACAGTACAGGAGAGACGCAGTTTATGGGAGGACATGGAGCACATTGCTATGGGTATGACGGAACCCTGGATCATTGATGGTGACTTCATTGTCATTGTTGAAGGTGGAGAAAAATTAGGTGGACGTCCTCCTAATCATTTGGCGATGTCAGAATTTTAAAGGTGTATTTCGAGTTGTGGTCTTACAGACTGTGGATTTGAAGGACCGAAATATACATGGTGTAATAACCAAAGAGGAGATGACAAAACCTGGGCTAGATTGGATCGTTTTATGGGGAATACAGATTGGATTACACTAATGCAATACACTAGGGTTGATCACCTCCTCAGAGCATGCTCCGATCACGCCCCTTTGTTGCTTTCTTTGCCGTTGACTCAGAGGGTAGGTATGTCCCCTTTCAGATTTCAAAGTATGTGGCTAACTCATGAGGAATGTCTGGGCTTTGTAGACAGAAATTGGAACACACATGTAGAAGGAATTGGGGCTATGTATAAGGTGGCCTTCAAACTTAAGCGTCTTAGGGGAGCACTGAAAATATGGAATAAAGAAACTTTTGGCAATATATTCAGTATTATTAGAAGGTTGGAGGATGACATTGAACGACTGGAATTCAGTTTAATGTAGGGATGGGATTCAAATGACATGGTCAATTTGAATAGATGTCAGGCTGAACTCAAAATGGCTTTGGTGAGAGAATAAATTTACTGGAAACAAAAAACAGGTGAAAAGGAATTCAAAGAAGGATATGCATGTACAAAATTTATCTTTGCTTCAGTCAAAGCCAAAAAGAAAAGAAGAGCGATTACTAAAATCCTTGACACGGTGGGGAATTTAATCACTGATCCAAAAAGTATTATTTTGGAAGCTAATAATTTTTTTGGATCATTGCTCTCATCAGAAGGGCACCAAGAGGATCTAGAACTCATGGATTGCATTCCGAAATTGATTCGAGAGGAGGATTGCGAGCTACTCATGAAGATGCCAGACTTATAGGAAGTCAGAAAAGTAGTTTTTAGCATTCACCGTGACAGTGCCCCGGGTCCGAACGGATTCACAGCTGGTTTCTTCAGAGTTGTTGGGATATTATTGGTCAGGACATCTGGAAAGCTGCAAATGAATTTTTTGATTGCCAAGCTATGCTAGGTACTTTTCTTCCAATTTTTTTGGCGCTTATTCCTAAAATCGAACAACCGGTTTCTTACTCTGATTTCAGGCCTATTAGTCTTTGCAACGTGGTCTACAAATTTTTTAGCAAATTGTGTATTAGATTGGCCAATATTCTCCCAACTATTATCTCTTTAGAGCAGGGGGCTTTTGTGCAAGGGAGACTCATCTCAGAAAACATTGGGTTGGCACAAGAACTTATGAAAGAGATTGGAAAAAAGGTAATTGGAAATAATGTTATTTTCAAGTTGGATATGGAAAAGCGTATGACAAAATTGAATGGGGATATCTCTTGGTGGTGCTGCACAAATTTGGTTTCAATAATAGAATGTGTTACTTGATATCAAATTGCATTACACAGTACATATTCTCGGTGTTGATGCAAGGCATGTATGACGGGTATTTCAGATCATCAAGGGGCCTTAGGCAAGGTGACCCTCTATCCCCTTTCCTATTTGTTATTGCGGCATAAGTGTAAAGTAGAGGGATCTCATAGGCTTTTCGTAGAGGGGAAATTGGTTACTATCACACCCCTATGGCGGCCACTCCGATTACCCACCTTTTATATACTGATGACTCATTGATTTTCTTGGATGGCAGGAAAAAATCCATTGAAGGATGCATGAAGTTCATAGAAAAATATTGTCGGGCATCAGGAGAGAAAATCAATATTGCGAAAAGTACTTTCATGATTGATGAGAAAGTCCGTGCAGAAAAAATAATTTTGATCAAATTATGGACATGTTTCTTTTACAAGCAGTCCCCGTTCACATACCTTGGAGTACCCATTTATCAAGGCAGATGCAAAATTTCATATTTTGAAGCTTTGGTAAATAAAATCCAGCATAGAATTCAAGGTTGGAAAGCCAGACTTTTGTCGCCTGGGGGTAGATTGACATTGATCAAGCATGTTTTACTGTCAATGCCAATTTACACCATAGCAGCTACATTTGTTCCTGTGAGGGTTCTGCAAACTATTCAGAAATTGATTGCGAATTTCTTTTGGGGAGATCATGAAGAGAGACATAAGCGAAAATGGATTTTATGAAATAAAATCAGTGTTCCTAAGGAGGAAGGTGGTTTAAATGTTCGAAGTTTGGATGATATTATAAAAGCTTTTCGCATTAAGTCCCTCTGGAATCTGATAAACACCAACTCCTTATGGGAAAAATTCTTGAAGAATAAATATTTGAAGGCAGGGTTTCCCATAAAAAAAACAAGAGATTAAAGTTGGGGCTTCAGCGTTTATAAAAGAGTTGCTGGTACATAAAAATTTTATTGTTGAAAATTCCACTTGGAGGATCACTAGAAAAACCGTCAGTTTCTTTGAAGAATATTGGGCGAAGGATGAAATCTTTACTCGAAATGGGGAGGCAGAAGCAAATGACACTTGGCCTTCCCTAAGGCAAATGCACAGGGAGAACTTCAGAATGTTAGCCCCTTTAATGCAAAGAAAAGAGCAAGATTTATACAAGACAATTCTTAAAGGTGATGAAGGTGAACGAGATACTAGAATTTGGATACCAAATAATGATGATATGTTTTCTATTAGTTCAGTATGTAAAATTTTATGTGGAAGATGGTTACAAGATGAATTTTGGAAATGGATTTGGCATCCTTTACTGCCTTCTAAGATTTCCATTTTTACATGGAAGATTATTAAAAGGGCTCTACCCATAGATGGAGAACTTAGAAGAATTGGGTTTCAACTTGCTTCTAAATTTAGGTGTTGTACTCAATCTGGGGAGGAAACTATCAAACATCTTTTCTTGGAGGGTGAACTAGCAAGAAGAGCGTGGAGCCATTTTGATTTGGTTTTTGATATACACGTACATAAACCGGTTGAAGTTTATACCATGTTAAAGGCATGGTTTAGGAAGGCGAAGAAATTATCTTTATCGGGTACCCTCTTTCATCTCACTCCTCTTTTTATTATATGAGAAATTTGGATCCAGAGAAACAAGAAACTTTATGAAGGAAAGGAGTGCTCGGCATGTTATGTGATTGTTAAAGTTTACTACTGGATTAAATGTGTGGCAACATTTTTTATTCCGAAAACAAAGGAAGCCAATGGTGATTTGCTCCGTAGATTGGGTATACAGGAAAAGAAAGTAGATATGCTTCCTCCCCGGGTGATTTATTGTGTTTTCCCTCCTACAGGATGGTATGTGCTAAACGTAGATGGATCTTGTATGACAAATAATACTTCTGGAGGTTTTGTGATCAGAAATGAAGAGGGTAACTTTGTGGCAGCCAGACAATGTTATTTTGGTGCATGTTCAAATAATTCAGCAAAAACTAGGGCCTTTGCATGATTCAAACGGATTCTATGCTGGTTAAACAATGGCTTCTCCAAGAAGCGAGTATACCTTGGTTTCTTAGCAATTGGTGGAGGGAAATCAGAGAGATGATTAAGGTATAGGTGTGGCATTGTATCCATGTGTTTAGGGAGACTAACTCTGTGGCGGACGCTTTGGCTGGATTGGCGCAAGTAGAGCATATGTCTCGAACTTATTCTTGGGACTCGCTTCCTAAGAGAATAAAGTCCCTAATTATTCTTGATAAGAATAAGACGGCGTATTTGAGGCTTCCGGGGTCTGAATGATTATGTTAATGGAATTTTTTATTTGGATTCATCAAAATTTTCGAGATTGGGCGACGAGGAACAAGTAGGAGGCTGTGAGTTTCGAATAGATGGTGTTTTCTATTTTACTGTGTCATTGCTGCAGTTTGATATTAGCGAGTGGCTTGTAGTTTTTGTGATGAAATGGTGTAGAATTATCTGGGAAAAACAAAGGATTATAAACTCTGTTTTAATGAAATCTCTGGACCGTGGTATGGGCAAGGAAGCTCTCAATAATCCATTACACATTGTGGGGGCTATGTGTATTGAGTTTCTGTGTACTAAAGCTCACAGTAATTCAATGCACTTAGATGGAACATTCTGTATTAGAGCTGCAATACACATTGCAGTGATGTTATTGTATTCTTTCACTGGATGGTGGATTGATATGGCGAAGCTGGATTGGCTGGAAACAGGAGACACTATAGACTGGGTGCGGTTTATGGTTCTCATGTTGCGAGAATCAGTCTCGAGACAAATTTGTTTGGACCTGACTACGGCAGAGTTGAATTGGAAATGGAATTGCTGTGATAATACAGTGGCTGGAACATTGGGACTTTGAAACAGTTTTGAGTTGCTTTGGTGTAATATGCTGCAAGGGATTTTCGAAATTGATTGGAGGTGCTGCCAGTTGCAGCTTCTTGACATTGTGCGTTGATGGGAGCTGTAGGAGGGATGTTGCATGCCCTGTTTTAGTAGGCAGAAGATTTTTAGTCTGCAAGAATGTTTTTGGATAGGTTATTTTCCAGTTTTTGTAGGCTAGGTTTTTAATATGGGTAAAGTCGTAACGTACCTCCGTTTGGTTTGTAAATCATTTTTGATAAGTAATAAAGTCTGACATCCCATAGTTGCCCCTCCCCACCGGAGGTTTAATATATAAAAAAATAATAAAAAAAAAATTTATCTTTAACCAACATGAAAGCAATTACTTGGGTACTCTCATAAGTAGTGGAAATTTTCCTCAACATATAGAATAAGGCAGTGGGAATCCATTTTCACGATCATCAGAGAGTGAGTTATCCTTGGGAGGAACTGGTAATTCTATGTTGCTCTCTCGGGATGTATTTGAGACTTCGTTGTTCACATCATTTCTAGATCGATCCATTTGCTTCAGCCTGATTGATTGCCCTTTTTGAAGATATTCTCACAATATTGTAAACATAAGACCACAGATAGACTGAGCCAATCTGAATAAGAAAGAAAAGTACATACAATTTATATAGAAATAATTAGATAAATAAAGGGTAACGTGTAAAGTGAAGTTATCTCTGGAGGGTGTTGAACACTGGTAATTTCTCTGTACAGGTCATATTTTTAATGCAATTTTTCTCTTAAGAGGCATTCTGTAGTTTGTATGAAAGGCTTAGAGAATATGTTCATCATAGAAAAAGACTGATATGGACTTCAGACTTAGTGAAAAAGGTCGCTTTGAGGGAAAGCTGGGTTTTGGCATATATCCAAATATAATAGCTGAACAACCTTCTTTTATCACTAAAGGTTTTTTTGGCTTAAAGGTCTGAATTTATTTAAATGTGCTATAGTTTGAGAAAATTGTATCGCTAAGTAGATTAATAGGCAACTATTTGCTAACAGAAACTTATAGAGTATACAGATTTAAGAAGAAGAAAAAAAGGATATCATACCGCAAGGGAGAGTGAAACATAAGCCATTCCATATTTCAGGCAGACATCTGGATCTCCGAATGGACTTGATTTCTCTTTACAAACGGCTCACTACACCACACATCCTCATTGATAGCATTTCTCAATAGCATTTTTTTTACAAATTTGCTATGAAAAATCAAATTTTAATAGTTTTAAAAATGAAAACGTTGTATAATTTGGGAGGGTTTTTTAGTGCCGCTAAATTTTTTTTTCACCCGACTTTATCTCTCTTCTCCCCCAAATTTCACTCTAACCTTAAGATAAGGTATTTTCTCTCCTTAAGATAAGGTCTTCTTCACTTCTTCTTCAAATCTTCTTCTTCTTCACATCTCCAGATCTTCTTCACGTTCTTCACTTCTTCTTCTCATCTTCAGACCTTCTCCATTTCTTCTTCTTCTTCACATCTTCTCCACATTCTTCTTCATGTTCTGATCCCTCTCGTTTCGAGAGAACAATAAGATCTTCTAATCTATCGGTCTGGTGGTGTACGTTCTCGATTGATATGCTAATATCAGTCAACACAACTCGCTCTAACTTTGGATATTTTCATGTTTAGGGTGCTCTAATAAAAAACTTAGAAGTTGGTTCTGATGGACATGTAGTTGCTGTCAGACTTTAACCTAAGGCACACTAGAGAAATTGAGGAAGAGGGCGGTTCTAGAGAGAGAGAGATCCAAGCGAAACCTTGGGTCGCTTAAAAAAGGCTTCAACTTGCCAATGCCTCTTTTCTTTTCTCCTCTTCTTCACAGCAAACCATGGCTTAGTACCTCCATCTCTTCAACAACAACAAGGTTAGCTTCTTCTTTTGATAGATGGGGTTTACTTCTTCTTTTTTGGGGTTATTTTTGTTGGATTAAGAAGAAATTTATGTTTTTTTTTATGGAGTTCATTCACTGTTTGAAGCTCTAGGGTTTTTCAGATTGAAGTAAAAATCCGATTTCGGAAGAACCCCACACCAACGTTTTCCATTTTTTTTATCTCGTTTCATTGTCTTTTTATGATTTTGTTCATGTCATGTGATGCTTTAAAAATTTGCTACATTGATGTTTATTACTTCACTCTTGCTGTTTCTTTTCTTCTTTTGTAGCTCTAATTTCACTTTGACCACTTTATAAACACCTATTTCATTGATTAACATTGGGTCAAGTCTTAATTTACGTAGTTCTAATCTTTTGCAGCTGAATCGTTTCCGGGTAGGTCAGATGTTCAATGCTTGCATTGTTGGCAAAAGGTTCTTAGTCCTGATCTTGTTAAAGGACCTTGGGCTAAAGAGGTACAGAGTAAAACATCTCAGTATATTTTTTCTTAGCTAAATTGGTGATAATGAAGACATTTAGACATTGTGTATGTGAGACTAATATATTATTGTTGGAAATTTCCAGGAAGATGTTCTTATTATTGAGTTAGTTGAGAAGTTTGGTTGTAAGAAGTGGTCTGTTATAACACAATATTTGCATGGTTGCATAAGCAAGCAGTGTAGGGGAAGGTAATTGCCAGCATAGCAGCTTCAGAGTTTTGTCTCAGGTATTATTTAATTTTGATTCTTGAGTACTTGAAGTTAACAAGTGAACTTTTCAGGTGGCACAACCATATGAATCCTGCTATTAAAAAGGGTGCATGGACCAAGGATGAGGAGCTGGCTCTTATACGTGCACACAAGATATATGGGATCAAATGGGCAGAAATTGCAAGGTTTCTACCTGGAAGGTATCTATATAAAATTTGCATCATTTGAACTATAGTTACCAACTAATAGACTAGTAAGTTGTAGATTATATTCGTTATTATACATGCTAAAAAGAAATGAACAATCTGGGTGGGTATGCATGCATGTAATATGTTAATTTGGGCCTCTATGCGGGGGTTCTTACAATCTTGCCCAGACAAATTATACCCGTTTATTAGACGTTGTAATGTTTTTTAAGAAACGTCGGCTATGTACTACTCGGATACTATTACTGATCCATAAGTTTGCCTTGTCCAAGCTCCTAAGGAGTTGGAGTTGTTGGGTTCTAAAAGCTTATTGATGATGCACACAAAAAATTGAGTCTATTTTTTTCAACCAAGAAATTAACAGTCCTTTATAGTTACTTTGTCATGCACTAGCATGTTAAAAGAGCACATTTTAAGTTTGAACCAATTTGTTACTGCTTCTCTGAGGGTGTTGATATAATTTCCATTTCTTGTTGTATACTAGGGCAGATAACTCAATCAAGAATCATTGGAGTTGTTATGGTATTCATCTTGCTGTTAATAAGGATTCAGATCTGTAATCATTTCCACATGTTTTACACTATGGTATCTACATTGTGGCATCTACAATAATATTGTTACAGTTTTTACGTTTTCTTGAGATATGTCTAGTCATCTAAACTGTTAAGGTTAATTTGTTTTCTTTGTCTAGGTTCTTTATGTGAGAGATGCACGCTGCACGTGAGAGCTCTTTTGTGGATTCCAATTTAGTGGGACGTGAGATACAAGAGCAGCAATGGGGACTTCTCAAACAGGTTGCAGAACCCATCTCTAGGGCAGCAGGGTTGCTCCTTTTAGGCTCCCAATTGAATGGGGTGCAAGAGTAGCAGGGGCGTGCTTGAGTAGGGGAGAAACCCATCCCTTTTGAATGCTTCAAATAGAGAGAAAACAAAGTGAAGACAGCTGCTCCAGTAGGTGAAAGAGCTGTCTCTTTGGCTGTTTTATACAGGGAGAAAATAGGGTGTAACAGGGAATGAAACAGTGAGTGAACAGGGAATAGAAGGAGATGAAGTTAGCTGCGTATAGTAAAGAATAGTGAGTGTAGCAGTTGTTGGTTGTTGAAGAAATAGAGTGAATAACAAGGAGAATAAGGAGGTTGGGACAGACCTGTAAAAGAGATCATTATCTTCTTCTTCTTCAGGTAAATCATCAAAAATTCTGATTTTTTTCTTTCATCTTTATTTCTTTTGTGTACTACTAAATGCTACATGTTATGGTGAAAATTCTTTTTTCTTTGCATTTGTGTGTTAACTTCAAACTACGAATGCACAAATAGCACATCAACCTAGCATATATGTTCTGGATACCCCAGGAGTACTGGTTCCAAATATACCAAATAGAGACAAGGCTAAAGTTGGTCATAACAGGTATACTTCTCTTCCAGAACCAGTATATCATATTTCTAATTTCAAGAATGCATTACCTTAGGTTACTTCAAATATGGTCATTACTAGAATTCTCTTGAAACTATTGATGCGGCCATAGCTAGGCAAAACTATTCTCCTAGTCTTATTATTACTGACCAAGTCCAATTTTCCTTTGTTGTAGTTGAATCATGTATTTAAAACTAGAGATCTTTTGACTAAGAACAAAGCAAAACTAGCCAAGAATTGGGAGGGTGGTAATGAAATTATTCTTAATGGTGATGAATTCCTTGATGGTAGATTTACTCGATCTAAGGTATTTTTTGTGTTTCATACTTAAATGGTACAAAAGTTTCTAATAATGTTGTCAGGCTTTGATGATACTTCTTATTTATTTATTTATTTCTTTTTACCAACCTATCTATGCATGTTTTCCTTGGAGATTTAGAGCTTCGGTAAGCATTGATCGAGACTTGTAATATATATTTGAATGCCTGAATGAATATCTCTCTTGGTCTTGAATTCCTGAATATATGCTTGAATTCAAACATGTTTGTCTTATTAGAAAACTTAGCAATTATTTCATGACCAGGAATAGGTTCTTAAAAGCCTAAGTGGTGAAATCCTTACACAAATTAAAATAAGGTGAACTACTACCTATTTTGTAGATCCATTTGTATTCATGCATGTGTACGTTTGTGTCCATGTCAAGCTTTATAAATGCAAGCTGGTGATAAAGCTTATCATGTTTAATTCTTTGATTCATTTTAGGAAGAACTGAGTTAGAGATGGATTATCTTAATTCTGGTTTTGGTGGACCAGTCTAGTTTGTCAATTTATTTATTTATTTTTTGTAGGTTCGTATTGATAATCTAATGATGGTGCAAAATGATTATCATTCAAGTTTTGAACTCTTCTAAATTTGGTTTTGTAGGTGCCTAAAATGTGTTTTACAAGTACTTTTATTGACCTCAATAAAGGATTATTGTTTCTACAATCACCACGGTGCCAAGTATGAGAATGCCCAACAACTTTATGTCAAATTCATGTAATGGTGGGAGTGAAGAGATCAATTTTCATTGAGATATAGTGTAGTACTTTAGAGACAAATGTTGTCATTGAGATAATATTTTTATCGTATTGTATTCAAATCGTGATGGTAGTTCGTATGTTTATGAGATGATTAATATCTATTTTTTTTATCATTTGGATGCTTTACATATAATATATGCAATATTATCTTTTATGGTTAAAGAAATCAGTGTAATAAAAAGTCATTTGATAGCACTTGATAAGTGCTATATAAAAAAAGGACTTGAGAAACGCTATAGAAACTAATACAATAGCATTTGTTAAATGCTACGTGAGGAAAGACAATAGCGTTTCTGAAACGCTATTGGTAACTAGACAATAGCATTTCTTAAGCGTTGTCACAAGCTAAACAATAACATTTTTTATACGCTATTACAGGTTTAACCATAGCATTTTAAAAACGCTATTACAAGCTAAACAATAGCACTTGGAAAACGCTATAAATGGTCTACTTACAATAGCGTTTCTGAAAAGCTATAAATAACTTAGAACTTATTATAGCTTCGGCAGACATAGCGTTTACTAAAACGCTATGATAGCCTACAATAGCGTTTTTGAAACGCTATGAATAAGCATTTGTGGTGTAGTGTACCCTTCCCTTAAATCTGTCATCAAAAAGTGTTCTCGCCAAGTCTCTAAACTCTGGAGAAACCAAATCAAAATCCCCATTACAAACCTCCGCAATCGTAGGCCAGATATCTCGAATCTCCAAATCTCCTGGTCTCAAAAAAATAGTCATAAGATTCCAGTTAATTGCAAAATAACTCGAGTTCCCATTACCAATCCGCCAGATGCTGTTACTCACAAGGACAACTTTGAACTTCATGATCTCCTTCATAAGAGGCGATGCATTATTTTTTTCTACCTGAAATATCAATGGGACCTCCTTCTTCCAGTATTTGTATCTCATGAAATTTGCCTACAACGAATCAACATTGATCATATTCCATAGGGCTTTTATGCGAAAGGCCCTAGAGACTATAACAAGGTTCCTAAGCCCCAGTCCTGTTTCTGCCTTAGGAAAACAAATCTTGTTCCAAGATATCCATTTCTTTTTCAGTCTGCCTTCATAGTCTCCCCAAAAGAAATCCGCCAATAATTTATGAATTCTATAGAGCACTTGATGCGGGACACACATGGCGCTAAGCGTATATACAGGAATAGAGTTCAAAACATGTTGAACTAAAATCAATCTCTGACCAGGAGATAAAAGTTTTGCTTTCTAACCACTAATACGCTTTTGGATTTTAATGATTAGCGCATCAAAATAGATAATCTTAAACCTGCCCTAATAAATAGGGACACCAAAATACTTCATCGGTGAGCCTATGAACTGGAATCCTGTATAAGATTTAACCGCCACCACTTGTTCCACAACAACTTTTTCCTCAACTAAGAAAGAACTTTTTTTTGCATTAATTTTGTGTCCCGAGACCCTAGCATATCTTTCCAAAAACTTCATGCAACCAACGAGTGAGGCTTTTCTCCCATTGAGAAAAATCAGAGTATCATTTGCGAACAAAAGATGCATAATAGGCCATATCTGGGCGTGTAATAAAAACAAATCTCACCTCTAGAAAATGCGTTCCGCAATCCTCTGTTTAGGACCTCCGAAGCTATGATAAATAACAATGGGGAGAGTGGATCCCCCTGCCTCAGCCCCCTAAAACATTTGAAATAACCATTATATACTCCTTGCATCAGCACCGAAAATTCGCAATTAGCAATACAATTAGAAACAAGGTGACAAACTCTAGTCGAGAATCCAAATCTTTTGAGCACAGAAAAAAGGAAAGGCCACTCCAGTCTGTCATACGTTTTCTCCATATCAATTTTCAGAACCACATTGCCGTCGGTGACCTTTTTATTAATGTCTCGCACCATTTCCTGAGCCAAACCGATATTTTCAACAATAGACCATCCCCTAACAAAAGCCCCCTGTTCTTGGGCTATAATATCTAAAAGCACTAATGTCAGTCTATTCACTACACCAAAAGGCCTTTTTAGCTACACGTAGATGGCCACGGTTCTAAGCCGTTGCTTTATTTGCCACGGCCAATAACCGTGGTTATCGTGGTCAATGGCCAAAAACCGTGGGTATAAGCGTGTTTTGAATTGCCAACGGCTTAAAACCGTGGCTATAATCACTACCCCATGGCCACGGTTTAAAACCGTGGGTTCATTTGCCACGGCAAAAAACTGTGGCTATAATGCACTACACCAAATTTCCCCATCAGCAACGGCTTGGAACCGTGGGGGTAACCGATGGCCACGGCTAAGAGGCGTCGCGAAATCATCCGTGACGGCTATAAACTGTGGCTAAAATTTTAGCAATGGTTTTATGTTCAGGACGGTTGATGATTTATGTTCAAATTTTTTTTTTTTTAAATTTTAAATTAACCTCTAGTGGGGAGGGGCAACTATGGAATGCCAGACCTTTATTACTTATAAAAAATTGACTTACAAACGCTACGGGGGTACATTACAACGTTACCCGTATTAAAACCAAAACAATAGAAAAAACTTGTCCTTAAAACAATTGCCACGACAAAGACAGAACTTAAAACATCAAAAAGACTTGTGGCCAAAACAAATGACTCAACCAGAATGCGCGTAAATCTCCCCAAGTAGCCAGCACACGCTGAAACACCAACACCATCTGAATAATCACCCTGAAAAACAGCCAACAGGACGCTGCATCGTACCCTCGGGAACTGTGTTTCGCAGCAGCATGCAGTAACCATCCCTCGCATCCACCATCTCGACGCTGGGCACAACAACAACATCTCCTCAACAGGCCGCAACATCTCAGTAGGCCGCAGAAAACCATCAGTCCGCAACATCTCAGCTCCCAGCATACACTCTGTTTTGCTGAGTGCACTTGCAGTCTAGCAAGTATAGCAGGCTGAGTGCCTGCTCTCATTGTGATTCCAGCAACTGCCTCTCCTACAATGCCCCTGCAGTCCAAAATAGACCCGCAAAACTATCTTTCAGCAAGGAAAACTACACATGATAATTCTTAACATTCGTCGCAGAGAGCAAACTTCAAAAGAGGCATTTATATACTTACTTTACTACCAGTTGCAATGATCAAAACATCATACTTGAAGATTGCTCCAGCTGCACATTCAAGAGTCTTGGAAGAAAGATCCACATTTACTATTTCAGTGTTAAGAATCAACTCTATGCCTGTATGTAACAATAGATATTCCGTGGTGTCAAACTAATAATACATATGTATACTTGCTTTTGAAAATAGAGAAGGATTAAATATCAAACAACTCTAGCAAGCCATGACCCTACTATAGATTTCCGGTAGAAAGGTGGTGTATTGAACACTATTGTTGTTTTCAAATGATCATTTCGACTAGCAACTGGGATTTTTATATAAACATGAAACTAATTATCACCTTTCTTTATACATGAAAATCAGGGAGCCTTACAGGGTCTGTAAAACAGAAATAGGAATGAAAATTTAGTGTAAAATACTTGTCTTCAATATTAGCACAATGTGCTTAAATAGTGTAATACAATGGATCATTCTGTAGGGAAAGAAATGTTGAGGTTTGAATTGGTTGCGGATTGTTTAAATTGGCAAAAATCACTACCTTCAGGAAGTAAGTATTCCTTGCTTAGAACTGGACGTTCATAAGGAGCAACCTAAAAAAAATAAAATAATAATAATAATAATATCAGTAATATGGCATTGCTTATAGGAGTTGATTTGAAGTAAATGGAAGAGTTGGGAACATGTAAGCTGAGAATTGAGAGCATACAACTTCTTTTGAAATAACTGCAAGGTCGCCGGGTTGAACACCTTGCTTATCAAACTCTCTTGCTGCATAACCCTGCAAACCACCCACCAAAATCTAATCAAGAAGATCAGAATAGTACATGAAAATTAGACAAAACTGAAAAAACAAAAAGTATATACCCTTGTGGAATGAATCAGCATAGACCGCAATAAGAGTAACAATCTGCACATGAAAAAGTCGATAAGCCCAAGACAAGAAAAAATTAGAAAGGAAGCAAGATTTGCCTGATACAAATTACTCACCAACTGTGCAACCAAGAAAGCCACAACAAGCAAAAGACTAGGACGCTCACGAAAAGACCAACTACGTGATCGTGTCACAAAGATGAGGGCCTGGCTGATTGTGCTTACTTGCAGGTATATTGCTGATGCAAGCCTTCTAATGTCAGGTACTTGTAGGTATAGGGCCTGACATAAGAATGACACCAATGGGACATAATGGGACATAAGAAAAAGAAGAAACTATTAAACCTTTATGCTCATCTCTGTGTGTACAAAGATAAAATTTTGTTTTCAGGTCTAGTCAGACCCTATAGTACAAAATCCAAGTAGGCACATTAAACCAGCCAGTGAAATTACATGTTGTCTTTTAGCATACTGATCAAACCATCCACAAATCGAGCCTACTTAGTTTAATGAACCATACAATTGGAAGATGTGTCCATTTGCAAACAAAGTTGTTTATAAATCCCAAGCATCATGTTACTGCATACTATTAGAAAATAAATCAGTCGCGATTGTTGTATATCATCCGCCACCTGACCATCAAGTTTGCAATCACTCTAGTTTTCACCTTTCATATTCTGAAACATGCTAATTCACCCTTTAGACACTGTGGCTAGATAGAACTTCAATTGTTATGAGCACGAACGCCTAAAAAAAACTTATACTTCACATGCTTCACAGGATTAACACATTCTGTATAGCTTATTATACTTCACAGGGAATGGATCCTGTTATAGCTTATTATGCTGAACAAAAAAAAAAGTAAGAAGAAGAGGAAAAAAACACATTCTAGATAAAGAATGTACATTCTGTTTCTAACCCCTGAATAGGTACCCAGCAGCCTGTTCCTCAATGCCATTGAATAGTTTTAGTGCTTGAACTACTGCATCCCTCCCAAAACCAAGCTCGCAGAGTTTCGACACTTTCGCTTCGAAGTTGGATCTCTAGAACCATAAACATCATCAACAATTTGAACAAACCTCTTTTTTTCCCGAGAAAATACCAAACATAAAAGTTATGTAAATGTCAGAAAAAAATGAATGTATACATAAGAACTGTTGGCTCAGCAACACCAAGTATAAGGAGTGGTTGTCCTCCAATAATTGAGTGTATGATGCCATAGATGGCTGTCGATGCAAGTGTCTGCACTGCAGTTAAAGATCCATCTGCAACAATGAATAAGTGTACATGTCATACCTCCT
Organism: Berberis vulgaris; assembly: GCA_963556465.1. Lineage (NCBI taxonomy): Eukaryota > Viridiplantae > Streptophyta > Magnoliopsida > Ranunculales > Berberidaceae > Berberis > Berberis vulgaris. The sequence goes on from OY747130.1 coordinate 71,540,457, forward strand.
TCCATTATAACTGGGAAAGAAAATGGAAACAAAGAGATCTGCTAGCATTATCCTACATGTATTTCTTTCAAGTTGCTCGCCAAATGATATAACTGGAATTGCTGATGCAAAGAATATGTATGTTGTTGGCGCAAGAATCCTGAATCACAAAAAGGATGTCAATTTACATATGGCATCAATTACATAGATTATACAGTGAAACTCTCAATAACTTATCATGTAAAAACACCATTAATGATGTTTTTCTTAACATTAAGTGATAGAAAATTTTTAGTAAAAGAAAAACATCAGGATACATTATTAGCAAATCAAACTAGTATTCATCGAGTGAACCCATATGTTAACATCTACCATAATAACAAAAGGCATTATCATGTTCAAAAATGAAGATGAGGTACACAGACCTGAAACCCGCACGGATGCCACCAGTCCAGTCTTGTTTGTAGCACAACAGTCTTCCTTTGAGGTCATTTGATGAGAATTTAGCTTCGGTAAATAATCACAGGTGAATAAGAAACTTGTATTACCTCCAAGTCATGAAGCTTTGTCTCAAGTTTCAATGGATTTTTATTTTTTTGAAGATCCCTGTATCAATCAAGTGCCAACATAGATTTGAACAGTAAAAAAAACTGAGAATGCTAACAGTCATTGGCATGCCTAGTGTAGACATGATAACCCCAAAAAAAACTAGTAAGCCAGAAGAATTAGATTATTGAGTTTCCAAAAATGAATATATTTACAATAATATGATCCAACCTAACCCAAAACTCATGGAACCTCTAAAGGGAGAAAGGACTATAAAGAAATCAGAAGATCTCACATCAGGTTAAGACACCGTATCTAGTAGAAAAGACTAACTAAGCATATGATGGAATGTTGAGATCCTAAAGCTTTTTTAAGGCATTGGAATGCGTCATTAAAATGCTTGATTCTCTCAAAACAAAATTAACTCGTTAAAATGTTTCAACTTCTTAAAAATAATTCCTTTTTATTCTTGAGCATGCAGTGCAACAATTTTGTGCAAAACCAGACTGGAAAGCTTAGATCTAAAGCTGATTGCCAAAAAAACTATGCATCAAAAGGGTAAATCAGTAGTGTAACATAAAACCATTCAAATATCTGTTTACCTTAATTCGTTTTTCTTCACCTCCCTTCGCTTTCTTTAGGCTAATTACTGTCTTAAACCAGTCCCCAGAGCCCATATCTGTGAATCACGATGTTAGATAACTTTACAGAAGTGTCAATTCTATGGTACCTGGAAAATAAATTTCAAATTTATCACAAATGTGTCAGCTGTGACCATCAAATTGTTCAAATACCATACCTTTCATGTGTTTGTGAACTTCAAAGAGACAAATGGATCTTCCTAAATGGTAAATGCATTTTCCTAAGATCAATAAGAAACGACTGAAAAAAGAAAGGGAATGCAGTTTGTAAGAGATTTACCAATTGAAACCAGAGCTCCTAAGGGAACTACCATAATTTGTTCACATTAATCATATTTCTATTATTCTATTTTATTCAGGATACACTTCGAAGTTTATGTGATCTCCTTTCATTTGTCACACTGATAGTACTCCTAGACCCATTTCATGAAACACCTTCCTAATGTCATTCTTGATTCTTCTTATTCAAAACCAACTTCAACATCAAATCATTTCTACCGAGTTTCCCAAATCAAGATTTGGCAAAGTGATTCAGAGCAGTTCCATACTTCAGTGATTATCAAAACAGAGTCTATAGATCAGAAAAAACATATACCAATGACACAATGAAGATTATAGACACAAACAGATATTGAGTGCATAGGTAAGAAAGCTCCTAAGGGAACTACTATAATTTGTTCCTATTAATCTTATTTCTATTCAGTTATCCTATTTCATTCAGACTGACTTGTCCTCGGCCATTTCATCAAATGACTTTCTAATATTATTCTTGATTCTTATCTAAAACCAACTTCAATATCGAATCAACATCCATCAAAATTCCCAAATCAAGATTGAAATAGCAAAATGATTCAAAGCAGCTACATACTTCATTGACTTCAACTTCCTTAAGAACTGAGTCCATTAGATCAAAAGAAATACATACCAATGTCACAGTGAAGATCACATACACACACAGACAATGATTGCTTGCATAGCAAAACCAAATTATTTGGATAATGAACCAACTCTTTATTCTAAACAAGCCATGAATTCTAGTACAAAACATAAACAGCCTAAATTCGATGAAAACCAATCTGACTGGCCTATTGCATTTGTTATTAATTTCTACAATACCCATTTCAATTATATGACCATAGAATACAATGAAAACAAATTCATAGACAATTGACTTCATCTAAACTATTTTTCAATACCCAGATCTCTATTTTCAAAAAACCCATCTCAAATCCAACAAATATAAGCATTGGTACACTTGAAACACAAATAAACACCACAAAATATAACAAATCAACACAAACACACCCACCGTGAAGGGGAAACAAAAAAGTAGAGAAAAAAAGGGTCAGTCTCACCTTATACTTGTGGTATCCGTCGCATGCCACATCTCCATTGCTTTTGTCAGGCATGTAACCTGATCACATTAACTAAATTTTCAGTCAGCAATTTACGTAGTAAAACTTTACTCAGAAAGTAGAACAAAAATGGATTTACCAGCATGAGTGAAAGTGTCCCATATGCTGGGTGTTCTTCCATCCTCTGCAACTGCTCCTTCATACTGAAAACATACAACGAATTCTGATAATTCCAGGTTTGGTTATTGCGGGATGTGCTACTACAAATGATCAGAATACTGTTCAGAAGAGATTAGAGTCCAAAGCCAGACATGATAAGAAGAGGTTCCCGTGCCAAAAACAAAGTCTGCTGGAAAGTCATCTCTGCTAAATGTTAAACTGTTTTCACCCAAAACCAATACTATTGATGAACATAGCAGGATAAATAGAGAATAAAGAAAGGCCATTTTTCCGAGCTTAGTTTATATTCTTTTTTTCTTCTTAGAGTTCTTTATATATGGAGACGCGCACACATACATGCATCTATCTTTGTAAGTAATTAACATTTTCGTCTAATTCCATATAGATGAATATATATAAATCAATCACTTTGACATAATAGGGAACATTCAATTTTGACATTATTCAAAGATGAAATGTCTGTAAAATGTTGCAGATAATTGAGACCTACTTTTATTCAGGACCATAAAATCCCAATAAGTGATAAAATGTTGCGAAGACTTCATTTTTCAAGGGTAGAAAAATGCCCAAAATAAAATTTATTCAATTACCATGGTCAAATAGAAAAGGGAAAAAAAATTTAATTGGCTTAAATGATTGTCACTTCAGAGAAGGCAAATACGCTTGCTTTCTTTGAAACATAAGACTCTGCAATAATGTAAAGAGGACTCTTTTGTAGGCTCTCATTTCTATTGAAGATCTCTTGCAACAAGGTAGTTAAATCAGTTGCTGCCTCTTCGACAGTTTTCACATATGCATTCTTATCCTCCACATAACTGAACCCTGACCCTACTGGATTATCCTAAATTTCACACAAAAAAAAAAAAAAAAAAAAATTCAAGAATAAGAACAAAAATAAATTTAAAAATCCCATCTTTCAATTTCATTCCATAATTTAAGTAGAACAAAAAACTTGTAAAGATTAAGGAACAACACATTATTACAAACACCCCATTTCATGGTTAAATTTGAAGATTTACACAGAATGAATGGAGAAAAAAATTCTCATTTTTCAATCACATTTCATATCTAAATCAAGATTTATATAGAAAATATTAGAATTTAACATCAATTGAATGCACTTACCACAAACAAGAGATCAGCTTTTTGCAACCAAGTTGAATTTCTGGCCTTCAAATCAGTATCCAATGGACCAACTTCTTCAAAGTTTCCAATCCCAACTCCTGAAGCACCCTATAGTCTCAGCAAAAAAAACACCATTTTCAGATCAAAATGAAAATGGGATTCTCATAAACTCATTAAAATCTTTGTGAATTGAGCAATTGCACTCACAGGTCCTCCTTGCAACCACAAAATAATCGGCCATGGTTTACTAGCATCTTCAACTCTGTTTGGGCTTCTATACAACCACCAAAACATGTGTGCTTCTACAAAAAAACAGAACAAAACCAAATCAAACAAGTTTCAATAATGGAAAACTAAAAACCAATAAAGATCAAATCTTTGAGGCATTAAAACTCACTTGGTCGAACTCTGACATAACCCCATTGCTCGGATCCATCTTCACTATGAGCAGCACTTGCAAAAAGTCCACCATGCAGCAGAACACCAAGAATGGAGACTTGAAGAAGAACAAAAAGAGACATTTTTTTCATTTCAGAACCAAAATCAACAGAACCCCACTTCAAAGATATGAACACAGCAGACTTATTAAAAGGGGAGCTTTGTGTTGTGTCAATGTTGTAACAGAAAAGGCATAAAAGTTAAAACTTTACTTGAATCTGATGAATTGAGATTCATTTGTGAGTCGGTGACTCCCCGACCCCAACTTAGTAGAATCAGTAAACCCCAAACCTCCAAAACCCTAGATCAGAAGATAAAAACATCAAAGATTTAAGAAAATCATCAAATACAAACACTAAGCTCTTGTGCATAGAAATCAGGCGAGGCGAGGTGACGGCAAGAGGAGAGGTGATGGTGAGAGAAGAGCGATAGAAATCAGGCGAGGCGAGGTGACGGCGAGAGGAGAGGTGAGGTGGGAGAGCTGTGTTTGTGAGGGCTGCATTGCGTTTGTGTGAGGGAGAGTTGTGTTTGAGGGAGGAGATGAAATCGTGAGCCAAAAACGTGTTGAATGACTTTCGCCCTCCCGCTCGCGAGAGTTGGGGGGAGATGGAGCGGGAACCCAAACTTTTTTTGCCTGCGAGAAATCGAATCGACTTCTCCACACATCCACGTGCAACACACGTGCAATTTAGCAACGGTTTTAAGCCGTTGGGCACTATAGCCACGGCTAAAAGCCGTGGCAAACACACCAACGGTTTAGAACCGTGGCCAAGCCTTTTTTTAGCCACGGTTTTAGGCCGTTGGCCATTATAGCCATGGTTTTTGGCCGTGGCAAATAAACCAACGGTTTAGAGCCGTGGCCACCTCCGTGTAGCTAAACATGCCTTTTGGTGTAGTGATGGCCAACGGGCTAAAACCGTGGGTATAAGCGTGTTTTGAACTACCAACGGCTTAAAACCGTGGCTAAACACGAGTGTTTTGCACGTGCGCCTGTGTGGAGAGTGGAGTTTCGCGCTCTGGCGAAAAAAGTTTCGCGCTCTGGCAAAAAAGTTTCGCGCTTTAAATTTGGCGAAAAAAATTGGGGAAAAAGAGCAAGCTCAAGGAGCTCTCCTCACTCGAATCCTCTTCACCTCCTCTCCAATTCTTCTCCGCCTTCTCCAAAGCCCTAATTCCTCTCTTCGATTTCTAGGGACGAACTTCCGTCGCCAAGCAGATCGTTAGCTTTGTTTCTACATTCGCTGCTTCTTTGATAACTTCATGCGCTTCCTTCTCGTCGCTTCGACTTTCGGCAGCAAGACTTGCAGGTTTCGAGAAGGAAGAAGAGGAGATGCAACAAGAATTGACAGTGAAGATAGCTAGGGTTTTGGACGAAAGCCGAGTCTCCAATGCCATACACAATCGCAAGCTCAAGGAGCTCTCCTCACTCGAATCCTCTTCACCTCCTCTCCAATTCTTCTCTTGCATCCCCCGCACCTGCGGCTAATCTATTCAGGTTCCTTCATTCATTCATTCAACTTCTCTACTCTTCTGTTTCTTGGTACAAGTTGTGGTTAGATCTCTGTAGAACTCATTTGATTGATTTGTGTTTGTTTGCAGATGGAGATGGACGCATTACGGGGAGCGATGCGACCAAGTTCTTCGCTCTTTCCAACCTCTCCCGGTCTGAACTCAAGCAGGTTTGTTCGTTTAGGGCTTTTGATCTCGAGTTGTCGTTTTAGGGTTTGTTTATCAGTTTCTGATTAGTTTAGCTGTAAATTTGAAGTCTGTGTATTTAAATACTAATGATTTAAGTATTTGTTATCGAATTGAAACAATCTCAAATGATGATTCAATATGCTTGATAGATAGAGTTGCATTATTACTTTGTTAAAGTTTGATGGACCTTTTCGTTTGCTGCAAGAGCAGAAATGTGTCGTTTTCTGTTCATTTGAGACCTATCGATGTTTACCCCTCATCTAGCTACATAGGAGCTTCTTATGCTCAATTTGTTGTTAGGTTTGAGCTTAGTGATGGTGGAGGTTTCTCTTTTATTATATTGTCTTCATTGACTGTTACTGAAGTAGTCAGATGGAAAACCCTATCGTTGATGATGGAAAAATGTTGCTTTTGCTACAATTATAGAATCTAAGTGATGGTAGTCATGAATGGGTTCTCTTCTCTTGTACTGTATTATGATATTTTTATTGGTAAATACTTTAAGAGTTTGAGATAGAAGCACAAGATTTATGATCTTGTAGTTGTACTTGCATTAACGATAAAAAATTGGATTAAATCAAACTTCATCAGACCCATGTGTTAATGCTTGAACAACTTTATATTATCAGTTTCATGTTATGGCCAAAGTTATTGATGATTGGGCTATTGTTTATTTGATTGTATTTACCTTTTTTTCAGCCTACATACAATACATTTGTGTAGTAAGAGACTCTGCTAGTATTATCCCATATTCGTTCACTTTTTGTAATAACAATTAGAAAAATGGTTGTTCCATAGGTATGGGCTATTGCTGATTCCAAGAGACAAGGGTTTCTCAGTTTCAAAGAGTTCATTGCCGCAATGCCATGTTCTCTCACATTCTTTTGGGATGAATATTAACTATCATTGTTGAGGAGGGATTTTATTATGCTTTTATCTAGCAGGGTTGTATGTGAATATGCATAATGAATTTTTGCTATGAACTTCTGGTCTGTAGGGATTTCCAGAACAACTTGCTTTCAGATATTTATGCTACTCTTGACCCCCTACAAATGCTAGTATTAGGTGTGTCTCAACACTCATTTATATTATCCATATTGACTGTTTTTACTGGAACCTTTCTTCAAGTTGTCTTGTTTATGCTGGATTGAAGATTTCAATTCTAGTTTGGCATTTGCTTATATCAATTGCTTCTGATTAGATAATTTTTGCTTTAATCTTCATCATCATTACTTTACTTCATGTTCAGGCTTCAAGGAAATCCCGTGTGTACCCGTGCCAACCAACTCAACATAGGCCAGTACTGTGGACCTCAGGGAGGAGAGAATGTGACAAGAGGCTTAACATACCCCCCATCACTTGTCATAATCAATCGTGCCCTGAACACTATGAATATGTTAAAGATGCTCCTGAGGATTGTTTTTGTGCTGCTCCTATTAGAGTTGGATATCGTCTGAAGAGCCCTGGATTCTCAGATTTCTTTTCATATAAAAGCACATTTGAAGCATACTTGACCTCTGGTGTTAAATTAAATCGTTATCAGCTATCTATCAATTAATTTATCTGGGAAGAAGGCCCTCGAGTAAAGATGTACTTGAAGCTGTTTCCGGCGTACAATTCAAGTACCTTTAATAATAGTGAAATTCGAAGATTAAGGTATCTTTTCCCATCATGGACGATTTCTGCCAGTGCCACTTTTGGGCCTTATGAACTTCTCAATTTCACTCTCCTAGAGCCTTATGATGATGATGGTATGTATGCCCTAATTTTCATGTTTGGTTATAGGAGTTGATTAAGTAAGAAAACTTTTATTTAATATCGTAAAAGACCAGTATTAGGTTGAATCCGTAGAATAGTTACTAATATACTTGACAGTTTTGAGGAATCCTTTTGGTGATTGTGAACGACTGACTTTTTTGAACTTTGCATTTACACCTCTTATCAAGGCCCGACTACGTAACTGTAAACTTGGAAACTCAGGTTGGTATTTCAGATATGTGGATATCATGCAAGTAGAATGAAAGAAGTGAAAACCTCCAGCTACCCCTGGCATAAACACTAGTCACTACTTGTAGGAGATCCTTATACCATTAGCCGATCTAACTTGTTTGTTTTAACCTCCTAGCTGTGTACAAACACAGAATAGTTTGCTTTCTAGCAGAAAAATTCTCTTCCAATGATTGTCAAATTTTAGTTGGAAGTTTGTAAAAAATTGACTTGTATATAATTTTCTACGAAGATGAAGTTAGTTGAGAACTTTACTCAGCCTGTATGTGTCAATTTAATGCATTTCTTTGAACCTCCTGAAGCTTCAAAATGAAGTGAACAAATCATCAATAAAAACGACAATGGAGAGACACTTGCTGAAGAAACAATTCTCTTCTCTCCTTTATTTACAATATGTGTTTTTTAATTTTATTTTGTCGGGCTGCAATGTAGACAGTTGAACTGCATCTTTATTATGAATAGTTTGCATGCTAGCTGCACTTGCCGCCATCCACTGTCCTTGTTTAGGCTGGAGTGATTTGCTTAGAAGAGTCTAGTTTTTGGAGGATATGAGTTTCTATCAGGCCTCATATCAATGCATTAGAAGTTATGTTTATGTAGGCTTATAATATTACATATAAATTTTAGTTTTGTAGTCTCTCTTTGCAATCGTTGTCTTTAAGTTGTTACTTGTATTTGAATTAATTAGTTCTCAATTAAGTTTATCTTCTTATGTACTGGTGTTTCTCCGAGCGCACCACACAACAAATGGTGGTCTCTTTTTTCTATCTCCCTCCTTGTGTATGAGACCACTGATGCTAGTCCTATTAGATTATAATGTATATTTGATGTTATTCTTTACATTGTAATACTTCTTAGCAACATGACAAAGTTGATTCTCTCTTTAGCTAGACATTTCTTCCCAACATAAATCTAGCTTATTTCCGATGCTGAGTTTATTGATTTTCCAAAATCGGGTATCAGCAAAGGTGCCTTGGTGGGCATTGTACTGGGAGCCATTGCTTGTTCAGTTACATTGACTGCAGTTGTTTCAATTTTGGTTATGAGAAGACACTTCAACAAACAACATGCAGTTTCAAGAAAACATCGATGTGAGTATTACTAATGAAAGATTTTTCAAGTTTTCCAATTTGCAAGTTAGTAAATTCCTTTACTAAATATGTAGTATAAATCTAAAACATATGATGACAAACTCAAATACCCTTTACTAGTTTGGTTTATTGAATAATCCTTTTCAGTTTACTTGGTAGGAATTTCTGTAAAAAAAAAGCACATAATTTGTAATGCATTCGACTAATGAGTACCTCATATTGCATTTTAATGTTAGTGTTTCACCTTGAGGCCCATTTTGAGGCCTACGCCTCCCTCGTTTTTTCAAACCTTGGTTCAAGTTAGATGGTCTTTACTGGTACTTAAATAACTCGTGGGATATATGTTTGCAGGATTTCCATGCAAGTGGCCTGCAAAGTAGGAAGCTCTCTGTGGAGGATATCCCCAGCGCACCTCCATTATCTGGTTCTTTTCCAGAAGCTAATCAAGACAATCATGGTACACCACTGGATGGAGAGTCAGTTCGGTCCCCAATTACGAATGGACCAATTGCATCTGCGAGCATAAATAGTGCAGCTACTGCAAAGACTGATACTGAAAACAAAACTCTGGATCCCTCTGTTAGGTTCGTATGTTCTATTTTTTTTTTTTTTTTTTTTGAGAAGAAGCCTTGAGTGAACTTGTTGGCAATAGATTGAACTTTTATTATGCTCTATAGGAATGTGAATACTAGTGAAATTTCAAGTACAGTACCACCTCGGCGTACTACATTCCATGCAAGGTACACCATATCTGGATGTTTGGCAAGGACTTGTAGGTGCTGTTGAAACTACAAGGATGTGTACCACATCTCTTATTAGATTCAACAGCATCCTAGCACAAGAGGGGTTGTCTCAAAGAGAACAAAAAGTTGTAATTGCAGAAATTAGTCTGTGACATTAGCATTAAGAAACAAGTCCTTGTAAATTCTTCTAAATGACTCCAACCTTTTGATTTTCTTGTAGGTAAGAAACTAATTAAGTACCTCCCACAAGAATCTTATTTTCAGGAAGGGCTTTATATGTTTGATATAGGCCAGAATGATCTCGCTGGTGCATTTTATTCCAAATCAGAGGACCAACTAATTGCTTCGATTCCTAACATTTTGTTGGAATTTGATACCGGCGTTCAGGTAAGGCAAACTTCAACATAACCATAACTCCTCTATCTGGCTTCACCTTTTTCATTTCTGTTGATTAGTTCACTGAAACAATCTAAGAAATTCCTTATTTGATTGCTCTTCCAGAAATTATATGATATCCTGATGCTTTGATTAAGCAATGGAAACTTTACTATTGAGCATGCTATGTACTCAAGTCTTATAATCTCTCAGTGTTTGGAGACTTGCTCATAAGGGTGATATTGTTTTGAAAAATGACTAGTAAATTTTTCAAAAATTAAATGAGTGTTCAGTTTTTTGACATTTCCCATTTCATATTACTTACTATCTGCAAAAGATATGGAAGATAATGGGTATTGTACCAACCAACCAGGTACATGCTTTACTCCTGCAGATCATCTATTGAAGTACTCGGTTATAATTTCTTCATTTAACCTAATTATTTGACTTTTCTACTGCAGATTTTGTAAGTGAAACAATTGACAGAGGTACATGGGGGATAGTTGCTGAAATTCAAGGAAACAATTGCATTGTAAGTGAAAACTCGACACTTCTTATCGGATTGCAATTCAAATACACAGTTGAAACCAGTTTTGATTATTACTTATATTCATTTATCTTATGAATTCTTTAACCACATTATATAAGAGTATTCTTGTTTTACTGATCAAAATTTTTCTAATGAACCTGAACATTTAAGCAGGACCTATAGATGTTTTTGTCATTTTGGCTTGAAACTAAAATGCAGGACTTATACATCTGGTTGTGATTGATTAACAGAAATAATGCCAAGTCTGCAGCATGATTGGCCACACAATGTGCAGAATTTGCTCAATCCTCATATTTGAGTAGAATTTTGCTTTATAATCAGGAGCAATTAGGGTCCAAACACCTTAATAGGCACCCTATTCTAGGGTGTGATTTGGAGATCCTAGAGTAGAAAGAGGATTTTGTCAGTTTGTTTTTGGTTTTCTGTATGGGGAAGCTAAGGCATTCACTGGCCTTTATATGTGTATTGTAGAATGACTGAGTTCTTTATAATTGTTTTGAGTATATTAGGGATAGGGTATAGTTATGTACCAAACTACCAATTTTTTATTGTAGCTTTTGTAAAGTTTTTCATAAGCATACTTTGTATTTGCTGTGCTACTTGATGCAGGCCACTTGATTGTCAGCTTGTTCTTTATTCTAGCATGTTTATCTAATTGGCAGGTTTTTGTGACTAAAAATGGACAAGAGTTGACAGGTCAAATGGCTTACAGGCAAAACAGGAAGGTAGTTCTAAAGATATTTGATGATAATTAACAGTACATAGTCATATTACTGATAGTGTACAAAAATCCCTTAGTGCTATTTGTTTCCTTTCTACCATGATATATTTGGACAACCACTAAATCCATTTTTAAGTTTTTTACAAAAATAGGAAGGTATTCGTGTGTGGCATGTTGTTCATTGCTAATCAATTTTTGTCAATATGAGCTTTATTTGGAAATTCTAACTTTAACTGGCTTGGCTGATAAGATTTATCTTGTCGATTCAGAATGCAAGTGCTATATTCTGCAAGATGGTTTGCATGTTTACTGACTGTCCAGTAGTAAATTGGAAAGATATATCACTACAAGAAAAGTCATCTTTTATAGCATATGTTTACTGACTGTCCAGTAGTATACTTCTCTATACTAGGAAAAGCAACACACACACCCTTTTTCAGAATAAGGGTGCTTATTGCCCTATTTAGGGGTATACTAGATTAAAAATGTTCCTATGGAACTTCAGGAGCTGTTCAATGCCTTAGGCTTTGGTATAGTCTGTCAATCTCTTGGTTGTTGTGAGCTTCAACTACATTTTCCTTTTCAGTTTGTTCATTCTGTTCCGCAGTTTTGTAAGATGGCAATAGAACTAGCCACCCCCTGTAGCTTAGTTTTAACTGATTTTAACATACTGATCATGGCTGTAGGAGGATCTATTCTTGGAGTGAAGTTTCTAGATCCCCTAGCTGGGCTTGTGGTATCAGGAATGATTCTAAAAGCTGGAATTGAATCGGGATATCAGATGTGTGAATTCCTGTATTTTCCTGATATTTGTTATTAGTATCTATATTCATGTGTTCTTTTATGCACTTTGTAAAAAAATCATAATTGACCCTAAAGGGGAAAATGTATAAGGCACTGTGTATGATATTCTATCAAGTTGTGAACCCATAAACCCTGCTGAGAAATTAATAGTTTTATTGACTCACCGAATGCACTACTTAGTAATGTGAAGGACAAATGACAATTATTAGATTCAGCTTTATTATATCAAAGGTCCAGGCTTAGCCCAACTTTGTTTCAATTTACCTATGGCTAAGGCCTTACAAATAATATTTCAGTTCTTTTGGGGGGCATAAATGAGTGTACCTATTGCTCTTTTATTCTACCTCTGATTATTTTCATTTTAGTATTTTTCTAGCTTTTTCTCAGTTTACTGCTAATTATATAATATTTAATGGGTTATTGTTAGGTTTAGTGTATATTTCGAATTTTTACACTTCAGCTGTAACAGCTTATTCTCCAGCTTTTCTCTTTGAGGCACTTCATTAGTGTTGTTGTACTCATTCTATGTGGCATTATGGTTGAACATTGGGCGTTATTGGGTTTAGTTGTTGTTAGATGTGTTTAACCAGCTCAGCAGGAGGGTTTATGCGTATAGGTTCAACTGACATGTTCCTTGATTCATTTTTAGTGTCATGGAATTGGTTGATGCTGGAGTTCCGCGGCCTCTTCTAGAACCTATGAAACAGACAATACTCCAAGTACAAGGGGTCATGGTAAGTATTCTGTATACATATCTCTTTTTTGGACTTGAGGCTTGGGGAATAACATTTCCATTGTCAGAATTATAGAGCATGTGTTAGTGCTAGAACTAACAAATAAATTGAAATAAATGAAGTAATAATTAAAATAAACGAACAAGAATCGAAATAACTATGATAAAAGCTAATTGAAAACAAATAAGAAATTACTATTCTTTCATTCATCAACATAAGAACAATGAACAATCCCTTGCCTTATTTATAATACTCTTAACTTCTCTGGCAAGCTAATTAACCTAATCCTAATTGACTAATAATGCTCTAACTACTATTTTTACTCTTACTAATTAAGTCCAATTATTATTGATGCTGTAAGACAGTATTTATGGCTCTTTGAAGAGCACAATGTGATGGAGTTTTTGGTTCTTGCTGGAGATCATCTATACTATATGGACTATGTGAAATTTATTCAAGCTCATAGAGAAACAAATGCTGACATCACTGTTGCTGTGCTGCCAATGGATGAACAATGTGCCATTGCATTTGGTCTGATGAAAATTGACGAAGAAGGGCGCATTATTGAATTTGCTGAAAAAGCAATTGCTGGAATTTGCGGATCAGAGGTTGTGAATGATCTGAATTGATGCACGTGCTGTAATGAATTGTGAATGATCTAAATTTCTGCTGTAATGAATTGTAAATGTTGCTGCTGTAATGAATTGCTTGAAAGCAATTGCTGGAATTTGCTGATCAGAGGTTGTAAATGCTGTTTTTAAATTTAATAAAAAAACATATTAAATTTTACTTACCTGATGCAAGAATTGATGCACGTGCTGAATTATACTTACCTATAAGATGTAATAAAAAGTCATTTGATAGCAAAAAAAAAAAAAATTGTCACGGCTTAAAACCGTGGCTAACATTATTGCAACGGCTTAGAACCGTGGCCATAACTTGCCACAGCTTATAACCGTGGCTAGTACTTCCCACGGCTTAAAACCGTGGCTAAAACTATTGCAACGGCTTAGAACCGTGGCCATATCTTGCCACGGTTTTAAGGCGTGGCTAGGCCTGGCCACGGCTTAAAACCGCGGCTACCATTTTTGCAACGGTTTAGAACCGTGGCTAAATCATCAACCGTCCTCGAGCATAAAACCGTTGCTAATATGTTTTGCCACGGTTTGTAGCCGTTAATGGTGATTTAGCGACGCCTCTACTGCCCACGGCTCTAAGCTGTGACAATTGGTTACCCCCACGGTTCCAAACCGTTGCTGATGGGTATTTTTGGTGTAGTGATTGCAAAGTAGCTTACTGAATATTTTATAAATAACATTGCAAAGACTAATAGGACGAAAGTCAGAAAAAAGAACCTGGCGCGTCCACCTTATGAATCAATGCAATAAAATTCGCCGAGAAAGCCTCCAGAAAAGCCTCACCTTCAAAGAATTGAATGGTCGCTTTCCAGATATCAATACCAACAATCTCCCAGCAAGACTGAAAGAAACTAGCTGTAAACCCATCCGGACCTGGAGCGTTATTTGTCGAAATGTCAAAGGTCGCCTTTTTCACTTCTTCCAATGACGGACATTTAACTAATTGAACACAATCCACCTCTGAGATTAAAAAAGGAATGCAAGCCAATAAGTCACTGTCCTAAATTTGAACTGTCTGAGAAGAAAGTAGATGCTGAAAATAGCCATTGGCTTCACGTATAATATCCCCCGAGTCAGATATCTCCCTGCCACACTGCAAAGTAATAGGAGAGATAGATATTCCTTTTTGTTTAGCTTTGACCGAAGCAAAGAAATATTTGGTGCATGCGTCCCCTTCCTTAAACTCTTTTTTCCCCTGATTTTTGCATCCAACACATTTCCTCCTGCTTAAGGGCCAATCTGTATTCAGCTTGAAATCTGCTCAGATTACAAAACGCATTAACATCCCAACTTGCATCCACATTGAGACCATTTCTGACATTCAATTCCTAACCTGCGATCAAAGAGTTTTCCCATTGGCTCATTTCGTCTTCCAGAGCCCTAAGTCTACTGAACACATTGCCAAACACCTCCCTATTCCATTTGATAAGCGCTCTACGGAGTGCTTTGAGTTTACAATCCACAACATCCAACATTATCATAGTAATCAATTTCGACCCCCAAACATTTTCCACAACAGACTCAAAGGACGGATGTGAAGTCCACATATTCAGAAATCTGTATGGAGAGAAACCCGCTCTAGACTGCATTGGCATAGAGACCAAAATAGGTGCATGGCCTGAAAAAGTGCGCTGAAGATGTTCCACCCTCATATGAGGCAACTGATCCACCCATAAAGCATTCACAAATACTCTATCAATCCTTGCCCATATACGTTCACCACCATGCCTATTGTTACACCAAGTATACTTTGGGCCAACATACCCACAATCAATCAGTCAACAATTTCAATACAATCTGAAAAATTGGACATACTAGTAAGGGCTGGGGGATTCCTTCCCAGTTTGTCTTGTTCATTGATGATTGCATTAAAGTTGCCACCAACCATCCACGGGCCAGCAGACCGAGATGCCAAATTCTCTAAATGTGCCCATAAATCCCTTCTCTCATCCACTGTACATTTAGCATATATGAAAGTGATAAAGAATGAATGAGCATTAGAGTATGATACCTGACAATGAATACACTGATTTGTCGTTTCCAGAACTGAGACCGCTAAATCAACATCCCAAAAAATCCAGATTTTCCCACCCTCTGTTTCATTAGACGTAAATCCTGACATCTTGATTTTGTTGCCAACCTCCAAGAACCGACTAGCTTCAATCAAAGGTTCCATATTTTTAAGTCTATTTTTCGTGGCCCTATTACCAACTCCACGAGCGTTCCAGAACATAATGTTGTCAATCATCTTTAGTTTGAGCGATAGGGTCATGCGGCCTCGCCAGTCGACGCATACCCAGGGGGTACGCCATCCTGACTTTCTTACTCCCTTTTTTACTTGCCTCTCCCTCCGATACTACCCCTAAATCCAGATCTCTGCTCAACATTGCAGTGGACCATCCTCGGGCTTTGAGCCAGTTCCATCACTATCATCACTAGTGCTCTCTAGCACGTTGATGTTTAATTTCTTTCTCCGAAGCCGGCGTGTTTCTTTAAACAAGGATATTGCCTTATTTAAAGTATCGCCTAGTTTAAGTAATTCAGAATTGTCTACGGCTTCTTGTGGACTAGCCATGGGTTTACTCATAAGAACAAGCACATAGTCATCCTGTAATGGAGTCTCAAGCACCTGTCCTTGCATGGGATCAAGACATGTAACCGCCAAGTGCGGTGCATGATCAGTGTGGACGATCCCTGCACCCTTATTGGAATCAACAGCACATTCACCTGCTGTCACGCGCAAATCACCATCTTCAACACTAACTGTTCCAGGCAATTCAATAACCGTTTCCTTCATGCCCACATCCTCTGGCAGCAATCCTGCATGAGATGGTGTCCCAGTCTTAATCGAATCCTCCTCAGACTCAGCTTGTGGTGCTTTTTCAATCTCACTAGAATTGTATCCTGCATCTTTACAATCCAATTTAAACTTGAAAACTTTCCTTTCCTTCGAACTCATAATTCCCTCGCCTTTCGAAAAAGCTTCCAAAACCGTGGCACTGTCATCTTGAATCTCTTATTTCGTTTCTAACTTAGCACTTAGTGAAAATTTCAAGTTAGAATTATCCAACTTAACACCTTGTTTTGATTCCAAATTAGTAGTATCCAAATCTTGATCCTCTTGCAAATTAGGATCCAAAGTTGCTAAAATCTCAAAAGGATTTTTAATTAATGTAACATTGTTTTCCATCTATTTATGCAAGACCTTCACAACCTGGGAAGCAACTTCAATTCCCTCATTATCTTTTGCCCCGCTAGGGCCAATGTGTTTCTTACTAAGGTCGCACTCATCCGCTTTCCTCTCAGTCTCCTTCCTGACCGGACGGTATACTAGCTTCGCTTCTCCACCTTTCGTTTGGGGTTCTTTGTCTTTAGCCCCAATATTAGAAGCTTTATTTTTTTTTCCTCTACTATTTTATTTGTTCCAACCTTGTCCCCCTCTTTTTGGTTATCCTTACGATTTCCCAATCGCTTCCTACAAGCCTCATTAGTGTGGCCAATCATCGCACAATTATCACAATACTTGAAGCTTGGGTAGACAATTTTTTGCCAGAAACCTGTGATACCGGAAAATTCCAACTAGATTCTACTAGGGAGTTCCGCCGATAGATCCATCTCAACACACATCCTTGCCGCCCCAGGACGCGTAAGACCGATGGTACTATCACCAATCCCGAGGAAGGACCCAATCAAATCTCCTACTTTTTTCAGATACAATCGATGAAAAAATTGTAAAGGTAAGTTAGGGAGATCTACCCACAACGGGGCTAGCACCGGATCTTCCCTAAGATTAAAGCCTTGATACCAACGGAATGCTTTGAATCTAACACCTCGAATCATAAAAGAATCTCGTGACAAGGCCTTATTAACTTCTTCTTCTGACTGAAATCTAATAATCACATGCCTTTGATCTAACAAACCCATGGTGAAATCACCCATAACTCCCCAAGATCTATGGATGGTTTCACGGATTGCCTCAAGGGAAGGGCTATAACTAGAGAACTTAAGAACAATAACAAACTTTTCAACATACCTTTAACATCTTTTTGCTTCCGAAATATTCATAGATAGTGTTGGGCAACCATCATTGCGAAAACGATTCCCTTTCATAGGTTCCTCTTCAATGACTGTCTTCTTCACAACTCCCAATGCTTGGAGAAAACTACGGTGTTGCTTGACCTCTGTTGGGGCGCCTCCACTCCCCAATGGAAGCTCTCCTCCCTTGGCAGCTTGAGGAGCCCCAATGAAGAAGATGAGAAAGCCCTAAGGCCGACGGCCCAGATTACAAATCGTGTAAGATCCAATCGTTCTAATCTAATAAGCTCTTATTTACTGTGCTGCCCTGGAAAACTTAAATCGCCTCAGAGCAGAGTGCGATCCTCTAGTTACCTAATTATCCCAGATACAATTAGTTTGACCTGATAAGTAGCATGTAATCAGAGAAAGGTGTTGCATGCACATTAGACTAGAATTAAACATTTCATCATCACTTTACATTGTTTTTACATAGCTATTACTAAATTATTTTGAACAAATCTACTTGTACAATGACTTACATGGAGTACTTAATGGCTTCAGCTTCATCGACAAATTTTGGTCACAAATACTTAAACATCAAATAACACTAAAATATTTCACTTGGACAATTCACCATGCATATACAGAGCACACCATTAATGTCTCTAAAGTCCAATTCATCAAATTGTATGGAAAACTACTATGGTACATTCAAACACACATAATAGCATGAAATGAAGATAACCCATTGAAGCAAAAATGGGCTAATTGAATATCAAAATGTTAACACACTAAATTTTTTCATCCAAATAGTAAAATTACCAAATCATACAATAGAATTTATTTACCACTTGTCACTTTAACTTATTTACCAACACAATGTTACAACCATTTTATGGTATGCAACGGGACTGGGATAAAACACTTTTATCTTTTTCATGGCCATCAATAAGCTTCCAAAAAAACATTTGCAATTTCTCGTCTGCAATGTGCTATGTTTGTCTATTCCCTGTTCAAGGAGCCAATACTTATGCAGAGCAGTGGAATCAGACTGAACAGGTAAAACATCCATAACAACTCAGAGACGACAAAAGGATTGTTTCTTTACTACATTCTAATCTCCGATGGACTATGTGAAGTTTTGCAACTCGTTCTACTCCAATGACATAACCAACAAGGAGTCCCTCTTTACAATGTCTAAAAACTTCTCACTTATACTGGTTAGGAACGCGAATGGCAGGCCCACAGCACAATCACTGCAATTGTAAATAAATCTAGAATCCAAAGTTAACAATTCTGAATGTAACAACTGCAACAAGCAATCCAATGCCAAAGTTGAGTCGTAAATTTTAGTATATTTGAAGAATATGTTCAAAACAATGTCAGTAGCCTTTACACTTTTTTTTTTCATTAATATGCAGAGAACGTATCACAACTCCCAAAGAACTAACTATCGAGAAACTCTATCCTTATTTATTAAACAAATGAGTTGGTTTTTCACAGAAATGAAGACTCTACGCTCAGTGATTGAAATCATTCCAAATCAGATTTCGACTGAATTGAATGTCTCTCAATTTTGAATAAAAAAAAGCACAAAAGCACATAAAAAAACCAACAAGCTTTCAATTCGATCTTTCTCAAAGTGTTGTTGAACAAGTTCTAGGCTTCTAGAATTGAACTTAAAGCAAATCACACAAAATCTCGAGTAATCCAGACTATCATCAAAACTATAAACCTAGAATTCGAAATCAGAAGTTGAAATGAAATTTGAAGATTGAGAGAGGGGGAGAGATTATCTTAAGAGTGTTCTTTCTTAACTTCGATCGATCGATTGAGAGACAAATCGACATTCCTCCATTCCTCTTGAAATCTAAAGAACAGTGACATAGAAATTGATGTAGAAATGGAGTGAAGAAGATACTGTTGTAAATGTAAATTAAAAGATAGGAACGAAGTTACCAAATGTTCTTGGTTTGAGTCGCAGACTAGGTCGCTCTCTTTAAGACGTTTCGCGGCTCTGCCCAAAATGTGCAAGCAGTCTGATAGCCCGCAGTCCCCAGGATAAAACAGCCCAGAATCGTATTTGTCTCGTTCAAACAAATGCACTGTTGATGAACGGAATACTATCCACCCTTAATCTCTTTTTTTTTGCTCGGAATCACCAATACAATGTATAAAATTCAAACGAAAAGGAAAACTCTGAAATTATACGTGGTAGAAGATTTGTGAAATACGAAGAGAAAGAGTTCCTTTCAAACAGAAATGTGGAAATCTCTTTGAAAGAGTTTCATATGAACAGAACTGCAGAACTTAGAACCTTCTCTGATTGAAATACTAAATGAAAAATGTTTTGTTTTTTTTCTTGTGTATTAAGCTCTTTTGTATTTATAGGGAGAAAAACGCATCTGTTGAGATAAAAATCCTGGCTATTGTGAAGCAATGCATGAAAAAAAAATCGCGTGGTGAACGTGTGAGAAAATCCCGGCTACTACGGCGTGGAGAACGTGTGAGAGAGGACAGGGTCAGCCCTCTCACTCAGTCTCCCTGCAGCAACTGCAAAAATTATTTTCATTTAAATAAATTTTTAGTAAAAAGAATGGGTTGATCTCTAAATGACCCGACCCGACCGGCCCGACGGCGGCGCGCGTGAGAGTCTATCTCTCCCCTCCTCACAAAAGTGTGGTACCCCAAGGGGTCCAAACCCAAATCCAAACACTCTCCTTATAAACTCCTCCACAATGAGTTGTATAGAAGATGTGGGACTAAAAATAGAGAGAGATCCAGAGATCAAAACCAGGTTCACACCCATTTTCTTTTATTTTTAAAAAGCCATATTTTCAACAGATATCAATAGAGATTCAAGCAAAGATCTTCGAGTGCGATGGAGAGATCGAAAGAGTGACGGAGAGATCTTCGACTGAGATGGAGAGATTTGTGAAGTTTGTGGTTTTTAGGTTTTGTAATGGTTTTAGAGAAGATGGGTTTAGTAAAGAAATGACCAGTAAAAAAGGAAACTTAAGTTAATATATTTATTTCTTACTTATTTTTATAAATAACATATTTATTAAAATTACTAATTCATATTTTTAGTAACTTAATTTAATAATTAGTAACATTTTTTTTTATTACAAAATGTAAGATAATGAAGAGTTACAAATGAAAAAATATTAATGATGCTAATTAGTTATTTTGGTGTAGTGAACAGTAATAATAATATTATAGATTATATGACATTATAACACTCAACCATTTGTATGATTATTGGTTGTAGCTCAATAGTAAGCCACTTTTTATTTTATGTGTTCAATTGGGGTCAATCGCATAGTCATTCATATACTCCTTTTATAAACATCTAACATATTTAATAATGAATTGTCACAATTAAAACATTTTAATATATATTACAATGAACTTTTCTAGAGAGCCAGGCCAGGCAAGTCAGACCTGGCTCTCTAGAATTTTTCATATTACCGTAGTTAAATTTTCAATTTTATAACTTGGGTTATGTCAAATTACTAGCTCCGCCCTTACTACCACTTCACCTCAAAAGTAGGGGTGGGCAAACGGGTCGAAGATCCGCGGGTTCAAACTGAACCAGACCGTTTTGCTTGAAACGGTTCAGATTTTAAGTTTGTATTTTTAGATACAGTCCAGATCCGTTATAAAATGGTCCGAGTCCGATTCCTATTACTTAAATTGAAACGGTCCGGGTTGGACCCGTTTTAAATCACATTTTATAAGTGTCTCTTCCCCTCTTTTCAGTCTTATCTATTTGTCATTTCTTTCTATCTCCAGATATGTAGAAGTTGTTGGTCGAAAAGAAGATCCGTTGAAGAAGAAGATCTAAGGAGAAGAAGCTGATCGAAGGAGACGAAAATGATTGTCATGAACCAACAAATTTTCTCAAAAGCTCGAGTTGTCCAGGAGCGGAAGGTCCATGACTAGGATCGTGACATTGCCCCATGCGTCCAAAGTCGACATCCTCGTCGGCCTACTCTATCGACACTGGCCCGATGAACTTCTCTCACCTAACAGTATTCAACAATTTAGCACTATGCCCATACATAATACTAAATTATTTTAATCTAGCCTATAGATCGCCCCTGCCGGGAATCGAACCTTTGATGTGGGTTTCGCTCTGATACCAAATGTCACGATTAGACAAACTTTGGAACGTAAAATTAGCAAAATAGAGATAGTATTCACTGGAATTGAAAGAACAAATAGATAACTCTCTAAACCAGAGTAATTGGAGCCTTGATTTCTACTTCATACATGCCTCTTCGTTTTACACCTTCTCCCCTTTTATAAAGAGGGAGCTTCTAACAAAATTAGGAATTCTCCAATGGGATTATAACATGTGTTACTGAATAGTAACACTTAACTAACCATTCTATTGTTATTACAAAAGTACCCCTGTTTTTCAAATTCAAATTGTTTCAAGTTCTCCCTCTTGATCCTGCAACTAACTTCTTCCCGCCTATTATTTCAGTTGTGCTCGTGACAATACCTTCCCCTCTATGACATCCTTGCCCTCAAGGATGGAAAGAAGGGAACTTGGAAGCAATGAAGGACTAGTCCTCCCATGTTGCTTCAGCTTCAGAAGAATTGGACCATTGTATCAGTAGCTGCGTTACTGCTTTGTTACTTCGTGGAACGAGTCGTTTGGCCAGGACTTTGACAGGTTCAACAAGAAATTGGCCTTGAGCGTCTACTAAAGGCGGGTGTGGGGAGGAAGAATGAGTAGTTTCCAACCTTTTCTTGAGCTATGAGAAATGAAAAACATGGTGGATTAATTTTTTATTGAGAAGGGAGATCCAATCGATAAGCCACTGCGCCTATTCTGTCCAGCACTTGAAAAGGACCACAGTATCTTGAGGAGAACTTAAAATTCATTCTGAATTGTACTTAAATTTGTCGATAAGGCTGCAGCTTTAGGAAGACCCAATCACTAATCTCAAATGTACGTTATGTCTTGTGCTGATCAACAAAGTGTTTCATGCGTTCTTGGGCCTTAAGTAGGCGTTCCTTCAGGATGTTCACCATTTGTTCTTTTTCAGCAGAGTATTGCTGAATGTCAGGGATATCTACTGAAGATATTGGTGGAAGAGCAAGCAATGGGGGTGTATACCCATATAAGGCTTGAAATGGAGAGGTCTTGAGACTTGAATGATAATTGGTGTTGAACCAATATTCCGCCAAGTAAAGCCATTGTGACCATTTGGTTGGGTGTGTCCAGTCATGCAGCGTAAGTACGTTTCTAGACAAGCATTGGTCCTCTCAGTTTGACCATCAGATTGTGGATGGTAAGAAGTACTCGTATGAAGGGCTGTCCCTAATGCTTTGAATAACTGCTCCCAGAAAGAGCTTAAAAACATCTTATCTCGGTCAGACAAAATGGTGCTTGGAAGACCATGTAGCTTGTAAATGGTCTGTAGGAATAGTTCAGCAACCTTAGAGGCTGTGAATGGATGTGCCAATGCCATGTAATGGTTGTATTTTGTCAAGTGGTCTACCATGACAAACATAACGGATATACCTTGGGAGAGAGGCAATCCTTCGATAAAATCCATACTAATATGTTCTCAAGCATGATGTGGCACTGGAAGAAGTTGCAACATGCTGCTATAACCAGAGTGTACATTAGGCTCTATTATGTAATTTTAAGTCTTGGACTGTTGTGGGAGACACCAATAATTTGGAGATAACAGAGTGTACATTAGGGTCTTGCTCATAACTACTTAGTACCTCTTGTAGCCACTATGGAGAAACTTGAGAGATAGCAGATAACTGGCAGTCAGTAGCAACACTCCTTGATAAAGCATCAACTACTATATTGTTAGTGCCCTTTTTGTAGAGAATGACATAGTCAAAATCAAACATATCTTTGTTAGCCATTTCAGCTGTAGTGTAGTAGTCAATTTCTGTTCCAAGAAGTATTTTATATTCTGATGATCAGGAAGTATGTAAAATTTTGAACCAATAAGATACGATTTTCATTTTTGGACAACAAACACAATAGCCATTTCTTTTCATAGGTGGAAATACCAAGGTTTTTTTGGACCTAAAGCTTTGCTAAAATAAGCAATTGGATGGCCATTAGTTAAAAAAAAAAAAAAAACAAGAATGAACTTTCTTAAATAGGGTTGGAAAATTTGGTTCATGATCGCTTGGAAGGTTGTCGGGGCATTAGTTAAACCAAAAGGCATAACTCTAAACTCGAAGTGACCATGGTGAGTCTTAAAAGCAGTTTTGTGTATGTCACTAGGGTGTACCAAGACTTGATGATATCCGAACCTAAGATCAATCTTAGAGAAGATTTGGGAACCATGTAACTCATCAAGAAGCTCATCAATGAGGGGCATAGGAAATTTGTATTTTATGGTAAGGGAGTTTAACCTTCTATAGTCTACACAAAACCTTCATGAATTGTCCTTGTTTTTTACCAATAGTATGGGAGCCGCATAGGGACTATGTGATGTTTGGATAAACCCAGATTCTAACATGTCTTTGACCAATTGCTCCACTATTCCTTTATGCATATGAGGGACTCTATAGGGAGCTTGGGAAGGAGGTGTAGCATTTGGTTTTAATGGGATGGTGTGGTCAAGAATCCTTGAGGGAGGTAAAGTATTAGGTGGCTGAAACACAACTTGAAAAGAGTGCAGCAAGGATGTAATAGAAATAGGAATATCTTGTTGAGAATAGACTTGTGTTAGGGAGAAAAACTGACCCAAAAAGGAATGGGTATGTTTCTTGAAGAATTTGGCTAATTTAGAGGGTTGTATGAGGGACAGAGAGGCTGAATCTTCTATCCCTTGCAATATAATGTGTTGGCCATTGTATTGGAATGATAGTTGAAGAGTTTGTAGGTTAATGATGATGTTGCCAAGAGGTTTGAGCCAATCCCCACCTAATACCATATCATACCCACCCAATGGAAGAACTCTCACAGATCCTTCAAACTGAGTGTTTTGCATAGTTCATCTTAGTGGTTGACATATAGCATTGCTTACCAAATGTTCTCCATTAACTACCTTCACAATCATTTGAGGAGTTAACACAGTTGGCCAATGTGCGTCTTTGACTATTTTAGGGTCAATGAAAGAGTGTGTGTTGCCCATATCAATGAGAATTAAGATGGATTTTCTTTTGATCATGCCTTTGAGAAGAATGGTATTAGAAGAGTGGCTACCATGTAGGGCATGAATAGAGAGCTCCATATCAATAGGTTGTTCAGTGAAGATATCCTCAGTCTCTTCTATGGGTGGGCTCAAAATTTCCTGGGTATCCTCCTTAGTGATCAGCAAATATAAGTGTTGTTTCTTACACAAATGGCCTGGTTTATAAGTTTCATCATAATTATAACAGAGGCCTTTATCCCTTCGGAGTTTCATTTGAAAAGGAGTTAGCCTCTTGATGGGATGATTAGATAAAGGAGGTCTAACATTGAAAAAGATTGTGGTGGGTGCATTTTGGTTGGAGAACTGATTTGCAGGAAGTGTGTTGTGCTGCAGAATGGAAGGATAGGTGGTGTTGGTAATAGGTTTTGACCAAGGTGCAGAATAAAAAGATGAATGGTAAGGTCTCCTAGTATTAGATGAATTGGTGGAACAAACTTCTTTCATCCTTGCTAGAGAAAAATCATGGGCAAGTGAATTGGGTTTAAACATTTGCACCATAGTTTTGATTTTCGGTTTCAATCCACTCAGGAAGCTGAGAATGAAATAGAACTCTATTAAGGATGGGTTATGTTTGATCATCAGAGATTTGAGCTCCTCAAATTTATCAAAATACCCTTCCACTGATTGGGTTTTAGACAACTTATTGAAAGAGGCCACATAGTTATCAAAAACTGGGTCTTCAAAACGCACACATAGGTCATGCACCAACACAGGCTAAGTAATATAGGTCTTATTAACTTGATAATCCAGGAACCAATGATCCGTCTGTTGATCAAAATGAATGGATGCAAGTGCAACTTTGCAATTATCTAACACATTATGCAAGGTAAAGAAACGCTCACATTTCAGGACCCATGATATAGGGTTCAA
The DNA here is from genome assembly GCA_963556465.1 of Berberis vulgaris. Taxonomy (NCBI): domain Eukaryota; kingdom Viridiplantae; phylum Streptophyta; class Magnoliopsida; order Ranunculales; family Berberidaceae; genus Berberis; species Berberis vulgaris. The sequence continues at coordinate 71,566,150 of OY747130.1, forward strand.
TCCATCAAAACGGGGAAAATCACCTTTAGGAAATCTAAACAAATTACCTCCATAATCAATGGGTGGGAGAAAGGGAGATCTCATTTGATTAGCAGTGGATCCAGTCACCTGAGATTGGCTGGATTCACCTTCGATGTTCATTGCACAACCATTTTGAAATAATTGGATCAGTTGATCTATCATCGTGTCTAGCTTTTTCTCTTGCGATTCAGTGGTCTGAGCTAATCGTCTAAGCACCGTTTTGATGAGTTCAATATGAGTCCTAGTCTCCGTTTGGTGTTTCCTCGTTTCCTTCATGAAATTTTCCGTTTATCTTGTTCGAGTTTCCATTTAGGACTTGGATCGTGGTTGCTCTGATACCAAATGTGACGCCGGGCAGAATAGAGATTATCCTGCAGGCTAGTTCTAACAGACAATTCACAGGGAAGAACATAAGAAAATTACCCAAAACACAGAGAAATACTCTAATGTTCAGTTAAAATTATCAAAATCAAAGTCTCTTACAATATTGAGGAAGAGTTCTATTTATAATGCTCAAATTACTTGAATAATAAGCAGCCTATTCCTAACAGAAAAATTAGAATCAAATACTAAAATAACAAGCTGTCTATTCCTAAAAGAAAAAGTAAAACCTAATCCTAAAAGGAAACTAGAAAGACTCCTAATTAAATTGAAAGATTACGAATAAGTTATTTAGTAAATAACTTTAAGAGCAAATTAGGAACCCTAGAAATCCAAATTAGGAACCCTAGAAACTCAAATTAGGAATCATAGAAACCCTCTTGCATCAGTCGACCCGGGTGGGAAAAAACTCGTCCTCGAGTTCACAACAGCTTCATCAGAATCCTCTGGCGGCAGCTCAGGAAGAAGATCCTCTGGCACTAGGTCTGAAAACTCTGCTAGCTCTTACTCGCATATAGTCTGGCGTAGAGTCCTAAAATTAAAAGTGGACTTGTACATCTTCTCAGAGTTGAGCATAATGTGTCCATTGCAGCGAAAGCCACGTGGCCAATGACGTTTATCTAAGAGTGCAGTGTGGTTATAGATACATAATGTGAGGTGATTCTGGATGAGATCCTTACCAGATACCCGTAGATCAAATGGGTACCAGTACTCAAACTCCTGCTTCATCTTTTTAAGAAGTGATGTAGAGAGGTCGGATGACTTGGGGTACGTCCCTTCACAGAATACAAAATTCCACACTTCACATGTCAGCTGCTCTGGTTTTACTAAAGAGGTGTCAGATCCATACAAGTCTCCATTCTTTAAAAGATGAACGATGGTGTAGTATGCCATGTATAAGGTGGAATCAAATAAAGACTCAACTAGGAATTGTTCGTCCCATGGAATGCGAGTCCCCAGTCCAAACAACCGATAACATGCCCAATGATTAAGCCAGCTCAAGGTGTGCTCAAATCCATGCCGTGTCTCATCGCAGTACAACTTAATGTTGGTTGTCCATCCATACTCTCCAGTAACCAAATAGCAAGGAGAGTCCACCACGCGATCTGAAACCACAACCTTCTCCACCTTGTCACCCAACACATCCTTGATCACCTTGCAGAGACCTTCAAACTGTTCCTTCAATGTTTCCTTCTTCTTATTCTTCTTCTTCTTCTTCTCATCTTCAGTTTCATCCAATTTCAAGCCCTCCTTGGTTGCAGAAACCAACTTCTTCCCCTCAAATTCCTTCAACTGACCACTCATCAATTGCATCAACCATGTATAGAACCTCATAACCCTTTTTCTCGAGCTTCTCCAGGAAAGGAGAATTCTCAACAACCTTCTTGCTCTCACCAGTGATGTAGAAGATGTCGTTCTGGCCTTCCTTCATCCTGGTCACATAGTCCTTCAAGCTGGTCATCTCATCTCCACTCTTGGTAGAGTGGTATCGGAGCAGCTCGGCAAGTTTGGTCTTGTTGGTTGAGTCCTCGTGGATTCCAAGCTTGAGATTCTTTGAGAAGGACTCGTAGAACTTTTTGTAGTCCTCCTTGTTATCAGAAATCTCAAAGATCATCTCAATACACTTCTTCACCAAGTTATTTTGATGACCTTGAGAATCTTGTTATGTTGCAACATTTCTCTAGAAATACTGAAAGGAATATTCTCAGAATCCACAATACCCTTCACAAAGCTCAGGTACTCTAGCATTATCTCCTCACAGTTATCCATGATGACACAGCGAACATAGAGCTTGATGTTGTTTGGCTTCTTCCTGGTGTCAAAAAGATCGAAAGGATCTTCTTGGGCACAAAGAGGACATCCTTGAATTCAAGCTGACCTTCAACAGAGAAGTGCTTGACAGCCAAATGCTCCTCCTAGTCATTGGTCACACTCTTGTAGAAGGCAGCATACTCTTCATTTGTAATCTTGTCTGGCTTCCTCATCCAGATGGGCTTTTGCTTGTTCATCACATCCCATTCATGAAACACCTCCTTGATCTTTTTTTTTCTTCTCTTCCTCATCCTCATCATTAGAGACCTCCTTCTCGGTGGTCTTCTCAGTCCACAAAGAGATTGGGTAGTTGATGAACTCAGAGTGCTTCTTAACCAAATCCTTGAGTCTGCGTTCCTCGAGGTACTCAAGCTAATCCTCCTTGAGGTAAAGAGTGATCTTGGTACCCCTTCCAAGAACTTCACCAGAGGTGTCCCTTGTGACAGTGAAAGACCCACCAGTTTGGGACTCCCACACATACTACTCATCATCATTATGCTTAGAGGTGACAATCAAAACATTCGTTTCATTAATCTCATAGGCTCCATATTTCCCATCTGGTAAACCATTTGCATCAACAATATCCAACACTTCATCAGTGTCATACACAGGTTCTCCAAACTCTTCAGTTTCGTCTACCACGTCTTCCTCAAGCTCCTCATCATCATATACAGGCTCTCCAAGCTCCTTATTGTCATACACAGGCTCTCCATGCTCTCGTAATCGAGCATGATTGTGATTTCAAAACTGGAATCAGAATCGTGATCTTCCATCTCACGATTACCGAAATCCTGCGTCGTTAGACGCCGGGTCAATCATCATATTCTTAACGTTTCGATCACGGTTTGGGGCTTCCTCGTTCGGAACTTGCTCGCGACGACCACGACCACCAGCTATAGAAATTGATGAAATCTCACCCCGAGAAGATGCTGAAGCTCTGATACCAAATGACGCCGGGTAGAATAGAGATTATCCTGCAAATTATTTCTATCAGACAATTCACAGGGAAGAACACAAGAAAATTACCCAAAACACAGAGAAATACTCTTATGTTCAATTAAAATTATCAAAATCAAAAGTCTCTTACAATATTGAGGAAGAGCTCTATTTATAGTGCTCAAATAACTTGAATAATAAGCAGCCTATTCCTAAAAATTAATTAGAATCAAATACTAAAATAACAAGCAGTCTATTCCTAAAAGAAAAAGTAAAGCCTAATCCTAAAAGAAAACTAGAAAGACTCCTAATTAAATTGAAAGATTACGAATAAGTTATTTAGTAAATAACTTTAAGAGAAAATTAGGAACCCTAGAAATCCAAATTAGTAACCCTATAAACTCAAATTAGGAATTCTAGAAACCCTCCTACGTCAAAATGTCATGAACCAACGAATTCTCCCAAAAGCCCGAGCTGTCCAAGAGGGGAATGTCCATGACTAGGATCGTGTTACTGAGTCACTAAACAACTAAAAAGAAAAAGAAGCTGATCTCTTTTAAAAAGAAGAAGAAGATCTGTTGAAGAATGATCTAAAGTCTAAACCCCTTAGGTACTTTTTATATCATTCTCCATCTCCCTTGATGAAATTATTATTAGGTTTCATGTCCACGATGTTTGTGATGAAGGTTCTTTGTTTGAATAAATTTTTGCATATTTGATTCTTGGTTATGTAAATTTTCAGATTTGTTCAAACTTACATGATTTATGAAATTTAGTGAGTACCAAAAGGAATAAAAGAAAATGTTTCATTATTTAAAGGGGCTTTACTTATGGTGGTTGTTTCCTTTCTTCTACACATTGTTTTTTCTATGTTGAGCAAGGCATTCATGTATCAAATAACCAGTTTCAGTTGGAGAGTAGGAGGAAAAGTAATTATAATTTTGGACAGATTGTATGGTTGTTCGTCAGATGAAGGTGATCAGTATTGTCTCTGATTGTATCCATCACCAAACTCTCTTTAACTTTTCCAAATTCAGCAAGTGTTGTATGTGAATTTTGAATTAACTTACATTGGTCATTTGTGTATCATAGGATAGTATGTATTATTGATCAATTGCTCCCTCTCTCACAAACTCACAATGATCGGATAGGATTAATTGAGAATACAAATGCCGATTAAGGATCCTACTGTACAATACCAGCACTTGAAAGAAATCAGGAAGCAAGAAAACAATACCAGCACTTCAAATATATTTGCAAAGTACATAATTCAACGATCTGATTCAATGTATTTAATGTATTAAAATGCTAATTCAGAGTCTAGTGCTTGGTAGTTTAGTATGTGACAGATAGCATTTCCTACTGTTTCTTCGCCTAAATGATGATTAATTAATAGCTGAATCGTCTTTTCTAATTCCCTACTGGTTTTTGACCTTCTGGTAGTCTAGTACTTGCTTGTTATGGTGAGAATAGAAAGATTTGGACTGCCAAAGATTACATACTAGTCATGACATTTAATTTTTGCTGCGCCTACTGCTTGCAGCTTGCTGCACCTGTGGTTATGGGAATTTATATAGCCAAGGCTATAGGACTAGCAGTGCTGCATTGAGCATTGCTTTGTTCAACAATGGATTGACTTGTGGAGCATAAAGGATTGACTTGAATTTCAGTTTTTCACATAAAAGGATTAGGAATAACTGAGCACTTTGGAGAACAGCAATTGTTGGATAATTTTGAATTCTAACAGGTGTATGGCTGAAGCCAGGAGTGACTATAATTTAGTTTACTAAAGATTTCCCCATAATGCAATTACAGGACTTCCCATACGGTTGAAGGATTCTTCCGGTTTACTTGTTTGATGAAATCTGTGCTTGGTTCATGATCAGGTTTTGGTTGTTGTAACTGTTTCTCAGGTTTCTTTATAGTACCTTTTACAATCTTTCAATATAAATGATGTTCTGTATACAGTGGAATCAATGTCTGTTGCTGAAGAATGTACATTTCTTTTATCTGAATTATATATAACAATAGATGTTGTGATTTTAATTGTGGTAAAAATAGCTTATCCATCCTCTATAATAGCTGTCACTATACTAGAGTAAGTTTGGAACTGTAGGAATCGGACCATTCCAAACGGTTCGAGTTAGGTTCGATCCCAATGTTCAAAATGAGGGAATCCGGACCGAACCGGATCCGTTAATTTTAAACGGTTTGAGTTAGGTTCCTGATGCAGGAGGATCCGAGGCAGATGATGTTGAGCTATCAGATAGCACGTTATTGGCACTGAGATACCTTGAATTGGCATATTAGCGCAAAGATGGTAAGAAATCGTGATTTTTCCTAATTGGGGTAGTTTTGGGCGCATTTCGGTATTTTGGCCATAACTTTGGCTACAGGTATCAGAATCGCGCATATGACACCAATTCGGAAAGATATTTTCGGTGCGCACGTCATGGTGACCGAGTTACACTCGGTGCACATTTTTTCAAGGCCAAAATCCACTGTTTTCCCTTCCGAATCTACAATTTAAGTAAATATTTTTCCTTTTATAGTAATATTTCATTCACCGTTTAGGAAGTGATTCTGAACCCGATTTGGGCCAGATTTTTGGCAGTTTATCTCTTTTATTACGTATTTTGTTTTAGAATGATTATTGGAATTTGCTATTTTTGGTAAAATTCTAATAATCATGAGTTTTAGCTATAAATTCCGGCTTGTGGGCTAACTTTAGAGATACTTTTGATTTGAATAATTCTAATTGAACATCAGAGGTGTTTCTCTGTGTTTTGGGTGAATTTCTTGTGTTATTTTCCTGTGAATTATTTTTTGAACAAGCCTGCAAAATAATCTCTAGTTTGTCCGGCGTCAGTTCCTCAAAATTTGGAACCGATCCGAACCGTGCCCTCCCCTACTCAAAAGTGTATTTATAAAATTTAATGAATACATGCATCCTCTTACAGGTTGTCCATAATACAGGTTGTCCATAATAAATTTTGGTGGTATATATTAAAACCATTTTCTTGGCTCTGTGGTATAAAAGATTGACATTTCTTCATTTTTCGTTTGTTATTGGAGATTAGGGGTGGGACATAATCCCTATCCCGACCCGACCGACCCATATCAGATCAGGACAATTCGGGAAGCACTAATTCTATCCCGGTTACGGTCCCTGAACAGGAACGTAATTGGTTTTAACAAAAACAAACCTAGACCGTTCCGGTTCGTCCCAGTTACTGTAGCACTTAACATCTAAGTCCAAGCCCAACCCAGTGCCAAACCCAAAAGGCCCAAAGCCAAAACAAACCCTCAAAACAAATTAACAAACAACCTGTCAACCACTTACCACTCAACCTCGCAAAATGCAAATGCAAAGCCAACCGGAGAGCACTGTCTAGGGTAGCCTCGCCTCCAACCTCGCCTCCAACCTCGTCTCCAACCCTTCTTCTCCTCGCCTCTCGCCTCCAACTCCAACCCTTCTTCTCTACTGCAAAGAGGAAATCTACAAAGAGGTGACCAAATCTACATCAAAGAGTGCTATCAAAGAGGAAATTGGTTGTCTGAATTTTTTGGGCCTCAGGCAGATCAAGCCCAAAAAAATTTGGTTTTCTGAATTGGAAAATGAACAAACCGGGTAGGCATGGTCCCGACCCGGACTGTACCGGTTCCAACCAGTCTGGGTCCAACAGGGTGGCTTCAAAAACACTGACTTTCCCGACCCGGATCGTTCCCGATTGACTGAACCAGGACTGGGACCAGGGATAGGCCTCAACCCGGACCGACCCGCACCGTGCCCACCCCTATTGGAGATGGTCCGATTTTTTGACATGATATTGTGCCCTTTCACAATGTAGGCTAAGCTTCCTTGCTAATCTTTTTCTTCATTTTTCATTTTGCTATTGGAGATGAGCCGATGAGTTTTTGACATGGAATTGCGCCCTTTCACAATGCAGCCTGAGATCCCCTTATAGGCGAACACCAAATTTATACATTATCATCTTCATAATTTTATATTATATTAAATTACCTATATTTTTAGATAAGAATTGAAGGAATTAAAAAGGAAAATTGTTTCTAATATGAATTGTGTACTGGAAACAGAGTTATTCTCCTCCGGTCCTACCTAATACCCAGTAAGGAAACTTTCTATTTTTCTGTAAACACGTGGACATTGCTTCTATAAGAAGCCCTAAAGGAACCAATCTTGTCTTCACTTTTTTTATGCGTTGATTTACTTTTCTCTCTCTCTCCCAAAATTCTAACTGGCGAGGGAAATGGCGAGGAAAACAGCGGGGGGGGGCGTCCATACCCTGGGATGCGTGCATTAAAAAGTCAAGCACGCATCCTGGAGGGATGGACGGTCCCCCCCTCCCCCACCACTCCTCGCTGTTTTCCTCGACACTTAGACGGGTTCCTCTTTCTCACAACCAAATAAACTCTTCGTCTCTCTCGCTTTCTGAACCAAGATGATGAGAAACATGGCTGTGAGTGAACCAAGAAGCTTGTCTTGCCAATCAAACTAAGGCCATTGTTTTTTATGGTGGCCATTGTTCAAGAAACATCACTGCGAGTGAGCTGCTAAGGTCGTATTCCCAATCAGCTCGGCTACTCGACACCTCTTTGTCTTCCTTGGACAAAAAGTGGAACCAGTACATGGTGATCCACCGATCAACTAAGGCCATTGTTCTTGATGGTGGCGAGGTTTGCACCGTGTGTTTGGAAGAAACGCAGGAAGGAGAGGAAGTAATGACTGTAACCTGTTCTCACACCTTTCATACTGACTGTCTACTTCATTGGGTGGCTTCTAAGGAGAAGAGAAGAATTTGTCCTGTGTGCAGATCAGATATGATCTACTCCACCGTAGCTATTCATCGTCGTCATGAACCAGCGGTGGTGCCAAACGTAGAAGATTAAGGGTTTGATGTTTTTTCCTATTCTCTTGTGAAATTATGTAATATATGGGGTTTGTTCAAATGTAATATTCTTTGCACATGCTCAAGATTTGATGAGGTTTTCAGTCCTTGGTGAAGGAGATAATGTTACAACTTTAACGTAATAGTGGTGATTTTGATGCAAAATTAGGGCGGTTAGGTTTTTTTTTTCCTTCTTCTTCTGATGGGTTTGAAAACTTTTTGCTTCTGATATAGTTTTGGGTTAAGGACCCTCGAATGTAATATAGAATAAATCAAGCTAAATTTAAATCACATAGTTTTCCCCGAGCATCATCAAATAAATTTTTCTTCATATCTTCCACAAATGAGCTAGGGGTGAATTGAATAAATTCTGAACATGGCATAAGCTTCGTCAAGTGATCCGCAACATGATTTGTTTCTCGAAAAATGAATTATACGACGAAGCTCTGAAACTTTGTGACTAGATGACGTATTCTCCCGAGTAGTCTGACGGCTTTCCACGGGGGTTCTTGCTTGTGTTTGATATCTGGAGTATGTTCAATGAATCTGACCCAATGCAGATGCTCTAAATACCTACTACAATACCAAGCTTTATCCCTACTTCAATACCTTTCAGCTTAGTTGGAAGATCCTAGCAACCAAGCTTTTTATTGACCTTATTTCTAATTTTTTTGAAGCATGCATGTTGGTGAAGCATGGTGCCTTTGTGAGCTTTGCTATTTCGCTCTTGCAATACGAAATATATAAAGGCATTGAATACAAGTCTGTGAATATAGCTTTAGGGCCCTTACTGGAGAAATGTTTTGTGTGTTAAATAAAACAATTTTAAGTAATTTAGAGCTTGTTTTATTCATCTTACAAGGAGGTATTTATAGGGATACAAATATAATCCTAACTAGGGAAGGAAAAATAATTCGAATCCCAGTTAATCCAGTATTCCTAAATAACTACAATCCATGTTAATCTGGTATTCCTAATTATATAATTAATATAATTACTATTATGTTAGTACTCCCCTCAAGATAGCACATAGATATCGCAAATTCCCAGTTTTACAACTGAATCAGTAAAGGCAGTAATCTCTCTTAGTATCATGTCCAATTATCTTCTCGCTGCTGAGACCCCGATTGTTTTAGCAATGAGAAATCCACCAAAGAATCACAAGAGGCAGCAAGTGGTGTTGGCGGTGGGGCGAACTCAATGGTACAAATCACCGCCTTTCCTTCCTTCTGACTAGGGCGATTGGTACATTCCTCACAAGCCTTATTCTCTTGATAACTATCCCATCACTCGGATATTCGTACTTCTTAAAACACTTTTCCTCAACATGCTTAGTATTTCCACAATGAACACATTTTCCATTACTAAAACATTGAAATGAATGTTAAGTATGTAAATTGCTCCCAAATTTGTTGACAACCATAGCCACGTTAGATGTGGTGCAGCATGGTATGGCGGTGTTGCTCCAAACGTCAAACAGTTGCAAATGCCTTCTGGGGTAGGAAACAGTTTAGTGCGAAGAATCTCTCCACGAATAACATCATGACTAGTCAGAAACAAATAAACACGTTCCTTGTCAATGTCTTCTTACATGCCTGAATCACCTCCGACTGGGTAAAAGATGCTATATGAGACATGATTCACACCATAGTGGGCACTATTACTTCTAACCTAACCAATAGATGGATCCTTTTGTTGGAAACATTTTTTCGTAAGTGACACTCTGCTTGGAGTAGGAGTCTGACAAAGCTCCGTGCATTTTTTCTTGCAAGATTTTTCGATTTCGGAAAGAATGTGACGTTGTAGTTGGGTTTGATATATCACACATTATTAGTTTTTATCTAATTCTTATTTTTGTGTTTCATCTTTATCGGATATCATTAGTGACATCATCTAGTTCTTTTTATGTCAACTTTGTGCATTTGGGGTTTGACATTGATTAGTTCCTTTTAACTTTTAGAGTGGAAAATGTAAAGAAAAAAAAAGAAAAAAAAAAAGAGGTGATATTCTTTAGAAATGAAATGTTGGTGTCTCTCTGCGACTGGTCATGCACGCATGGATTGTTTAATTATTGGAATAATCAAAGGTTGTAATTTATTTTGTTCAATTTGTGTGTATTATCCTCATTCCTCTAGTGTATGCAACTATTGTAGTTGTTGTTGATGTGTATACATTGATGGCTATACGTATTGTCGGGGTGGTAATCCATTAGTTCAGCCAATATCTTGATTTGAGAAATGTTTGGTGATAACTGGTCACTGATTGTGAAGTCATGTTTGACATGGTTGTAGATGTGGGGGTGGTATTATTTGATAGGCATTGTTGTTAATTGATTATTAATAATAATTTATTATTTATTTCAAATATGTAAAATTATAATTAATAAATATGTTTGACATGAACAACAAGCACAAATGCGATGTACGAAAGTAGAAGATCTAGACTGTAAGGCTAGGATCTATCATATGATGCTAAACATGCCACTCTAGCTATGCAAGAAAAGCCAAAAGAAATATTTCCTCTCTCGATAGTGTTCCCCATGCATTTTTCACGTTTTACTTTTGTTTTAGGCTAAAAATATTTATAAATAAATGAAGTCCATGCCATATTCTTTGGACTATTTGTTCGCCATGCCTTTGATATTCTATAATTCTATGTGTTGCTTCGTTGAAATCTGTATGCCTTCAATATTCTTTGTGTTATATTTTGGGCAATTAAGAACATGCCATCAAGTGCATTAAACACCTCGCCATAAATAATTTAGTCTAAAACTCTACTACTACATGTGCCTTATAAAAAAAATAATCGATATATAATGTTAATTTAAGACCTCTCATTTGGTCAAATGCTTTAATTTCATATGTAACTTTAATGCCATCAAATTAGGGCTCCACTTGGTATCTCGCAAAGGAATGCAAATGCATTTCTTTACGGCGATTACAAAATTTTAGGTACTTGTAGGCTTTATGTAAAAGCAGTTATGGAATTAAAATGCATAAACTTGCATCTTCGCGTTAGGAGATCCCACATTATTTTAAGGGATAAAATGTCTTGAATTCTTTTGTAGAGAAATCTCACATTCACATATTGGACTATGATAATTCATACAGTCTATATTTATAACAGTTCCTAAGTGGAACTCAAGAGAATCCAAATTTATAAGAGTTTCTTATAATTCAAACTCTTCCAAGGGGTTCATATTTTTGTGACATATTGTGAAATGCACAACAACCGAGAAATATAAAAACCTAAAAATTGTGGAACTTGCATTATTTTTCTCTAACTAATATCAAGCCTAAAACCAATCCAATTTTTTTTGTGCACTTCGAAGATCCAACATAAACATGACTAAGAGCAATGGAGATAGATAGATCACTGCGGCCCTTGATGGAAGAAGTCTTTTGGTATGTAGACAAGTTCAAGGGAAAAAGCCTTATGGCGCTAGTAAGAAGACTTGCGTTCAATGCCTTTGTTTATATTGCATATGTCAAGAAAAAAAGGAAGATGTATCAAGGAATGATTAACATTCAAAATGAAGTTACACAAAGATTATGCACCCTTGTCACGAGAAGTTTCCTTGACAAATGGGTACCTCCTGCCGAGTTGCACACCAAGCAAAACAAGTTGTGTTCATGGATAAGAATTAGCACCAAATTACAAATTCCATTCAGTAATGGTAGCAACAAACTCCATGGTTTCTATGAAAAATCATCAAAAGGAAGATCGAACCCGGATGGCAGGTTATGAGAATAGTGAGGAAAATTTGTCACTTGACCCAAGAATTCACTTAATTGCATATTATCCATGTATTTAGATAAACAAATCGAGCAATTAATCGTTTTGCAAGTCTTGATCCCGGTTATGCCTTTGTTGAATTCACCCCAAGCTCATTTGTGGAGGATTTGAAAAAAATAGTAAAAATGAGGATTTAAGTGGGAAACTATACAAGTGCTTGTAACTCCCTTCTTCTTCTTCTTCTTCTTCTTCAAAAAAAAAAAAAAAAAAAAAAACTATACATGATTTTGTCTAGTCCGTCTAAACTTAAAATTTGGGGAATGAATAATGCAACATCAAATGTAACAAGAGCACTGAGCCCTCTACATCTCAATGGATCTGAAGTAATTAATGTAGGATTATGAGAGAAACTCTAGTAGGCCAAGGTAGAAAGGGTCATACATTGGTTGTTTAATATAAAGTTTTTTTCCAGTTTGACACTAATGTTTATAGCTATTAGAGTTTGGCCCTCATTTTGAAAACTAATTGAGTCTAGCACTTGTTTTCTGATGGAACCGTTAAGTACACATCATTGACGGGTCAAGAATAATTTTTAGACACTTTTGCCCGTACCTTGGGTTTCGCTTAATCGAAATTTTGGGTCGGACTGGGCTCGTATCGGCCCAATCCCATTTCAGCCCTTTTTTTGGGCGAGCTTTCTTTTTCCTGCGGCTGCTGCTGGTTTGATCTCAACCCCATTGTGACGTGTCAAAAGGGAGGAAGAGATAAAGAAAGAAAATAAAAATACAAATCGATAAAACAAAAAAAATTAATACTCCTTTAACTAAAGAAATGTAGTTTGGAAAAAATTGTTTCTGTCACATTCACAAATTTTTTTGCGAAACCCTCACTGAATTCATTTATCATGGAAACTAAATTGTATAGTAGAAAATGTGTTGGAGATGAGAGAATTATGTGGGTGGGGTAAAAAGAAATTGCGTGAAAGGTGTTTAACTGTTTTTTCTTCTAATCTAAAAAATATTTTACTCGTGATTAGAATCATTCCTTTTAATCCATTCAAGTGGGACAAAGTAGAAAATTCTGAAATCCATTTTCTTAATTTGAATAGAAATTTGTAGCTTTTGGCATATATATAATCTCTTATTGTAATAGATGAATTAAAGATAGCAACATTTACTTACATCTAATGAATCACAAGGGTGGTTTTACATGTACAACCTGGGCATATCTCAATCTCCACCATTAATGGTGTCAGAAACATTTTTAGCAAGCTTAGCCAAAAACCCATTATGAAATGGTGGCTTTGCAGGAGGATGAAGGGTGAAGAAGATAGGTAAAATCTTAAGGGTGGAGAAGATGGGTAAGAATGGAGGGTTAGACTCAATTAACTATGGTTTAACCCAAGGTAAGGGAAAAAGCGTCCAAACATTAGTCTTGACCAGTCAATGACATGGACTTAACAGTTTCATCAGAAAAGGAGTGTTAGACTTAATTAGTTTTCAAAACCAGTGTCAAACTCTAAAAGTTATAAACAAATGTGTCAAACTTTTAAAAACAAATTCCTTAATATATAATACAAAGTTACATCCTCGCCTACTCTAACAGCAATGTCGAGAGGACAGGGGACATTGCTGAGCCAAGTAAGGAAACAAGCATTGCAATGGCAGCAACCGTGGAGCAGCGCGCACGATGGATCTGAGTGGTGGTAACAGGGCTAAATGCCCAGGACACACAGGTTCCAATCTAGGACGTGTAATGATGCAGGGGCAGCATGATGATGATATTCAGGGACAGCAAGTGCAGGGACCTTACGATGATGATATTCAGACTTTGGTCAGGGCCAAGAGCAATTTAGAAAAAAACGCTATAAAATTTTTTTTGGATTATAAAACACTAGGAGACACATTGGACATGGCTATATCCTTGTAAAAAGAAACTACACGGCTTCGAAGAAAGAAATTGAATATCAATATACTCGAGAGTGCTAGTGATGAAGTCGACTCAGAATCTGAGGTTGGTCCACAAGCAGTGAGCAGTGATTTGGATTTAGAGGCTACGTCAGAAGTAGAAAATAAGAGGAGAAGTACAAAAGTAAGGTTGGCGTTCCCCTTGGGCATGCGTCGTTAGTGAATTAGGACAGTTTCTTTCACGGACCTAGAATTTAATTTTTGTTTAGCTATGTCGAATGTCCAATAGTTTTCTTTTCCTCGGGTAAAGTCGTCATATATCCCCGACAGGTGTATCAAATTTTTATCAAGCAATAAAAGTTTTATTTAAAAAAAAGTATTAAAAATAGGCAAATCATGCAATCACAAGAAAATTTAGGGAGGTGCTATGTGTACTCGACTATTTAGCTCGATTACACCAACTCTTTGTTGCATTGACATATTGGGATGTTTCGACTTTGTTGCACCAACCTAAAATATGTAACATCAACTTACATTTTTTAACAATAAAAATAATTTTGTTGTTAAACTTCTCGCGTGTGAGCATTAATTTATTCTTGACGAAAAAACAAAAGTATATGTTATCGATAAAACTAAACTTCAGTAAAAAATTCTTCACTTTCAAATTTGCATCCAAACATCAAGGATACACTAACCACTGTCATAAGTTCTACAATAAATAGCAAACAATATAGTAGGTTGTGTAGTAAAATCTAAAGTGTAGAAGAGTATAATGTGTTCATTAAACACAAAGGAAAGGACAAAAAATATGTAATGAAAATAAATAAATAAATAAATAAATAAATAAATAAATAAATAAATAAATAAATACGTAAGAGAGTGCATCGATTTATAAAAGGGAGTTGCTATGTGTAATCAACTATTTGGCTCAATGCTACAAACTTTATTTTCTAGATTTAGCTTTTAAAAATTGTTTAGTATATTCAATCACTTTATGTTTAATCAACTATATGGATGTTTCTTATTGTAAATTTTTGGATGTAGAGTTCTTCGGTTGAATGCTTTTTTTAATAGTTGCAACCATTTACATTTCCTATAATTTATTTATTGTCGCTCATAAACAAGAAAATTCCATCACCAAATGGTTTCAATTTATTATTAAAAAAAGTAAGTTGGTGCAACTGAGCCAAAAATCGAGTACACGTAGCAACTCCCAAAATTTATTGTGTGAATGGGATCATAAGTCAACAAGGACTAACTAAAAAATAGGCAAAATAATCATAGGAAATTTAAGTGTGTGAATGGGTAAACTATAAGTCGATGGGGCTTTAGTCGTATGGGAAATGCCTACGACATACCTTGATAAGCCTATGTCCATATGCACAAATAGCATGACGTGTACCACCATAGGGCGGAGTCATATATTTGCGCTCAAGCCCCGGTGAGAATTTAAGAAAGAAAAGGATTAATTATTCAAAAAAATAAAACTAAAAATACAATAGTAATAATAATATTATAAATTATATGACATTAAGTTTATAACACTCAACCATATGTATGCTTATTGGTTGTAGCTCAATAGTAAGCCACCTTTTATTTTATGTGTTCAATCAGGGTCAACCGCGTAGTCCTTCATAGGCTCCTTTTATAAACATCTAACATATTTAATAATGAATTGTCACAATTAAAAATTTTAAATATATATTACCATAGTTAAATTTTCAAATTTATAGCACGGGGTCATGTCAAATTACTAGCTCCGCCCCTACTGCCACTTCACCTCAAAAGTGTATTTATAAAATTTAATTAATACATGCATCCTCTTACATGTTGTCCATAATAAATTTTGGTGGTATATATTGAAACCATTTTCTTGGCTCTGTGGTATAAAAGATTGGCCTTTCTTCATTTTTCATTTGTTATTGGAGATGGTCTGATTTTTTGACATGGTATTGCGCCCTTTCGCAATGTAGGCTAAGCTTCCTTGCTAACCTTTTTCTTCATTTTTCATTTTGCTATTGGAGATGGGCCGATGAGTTTTTGACATGCAATTGCGCCCTTTCACAATGCAGGCTGAGATCCCCTTATAGGCAAACACCAAATTGAGCACTACTACGGTGCACTGGTCCAGGTGCCTGGCACTATAGATTTGCCTCGAGATTTATATTACACTATCAACTCCATAATTTTATATTATATTATATTAAATTACCTATATTTTTAGATAAGAATTGAAGGAATTAAAAAGGAAAATTGTTCTAATATGAATTGTGTACTGACACAGAGTTATTCTCCTCCGGTCCTACCCAGTACCCAGTAAGGAAACTTTCTATTTTTCTGAACAGCGCCACACTTGGACATTGCTTCTATAAGAAGCCCTAAAGGAACTAATCTTGCCTTCACTTTTCTATGTTACTTCACTCTCTCTCTCTTTCTCACAACCAAATAAACTCTTCGTCTCTCTCGCTTTCTGAACCAAGATGATGAGAAACATGGCTGTGAATGAACCAAGAAGCTTGTCTTGCCAATCAAACATGTTGCCCATTAGAAACATCACTGCGAGTGAGCTGCTAAGGTCGTATTCCCAATCAGGTCGGCTACTCGACACCTCTTTCTCTTCCTTGGACAAAAAGTGGAACCAGAACATGGTGATCCACCGTTCAACTAAGGCCATTGTTCTTGATGGTGGCGAGGTTTGCACCGTGTGTTTGGAAGAAACGCAGGAAGGAGAGGAAGTAATGACTGTAACCTGTTCTCACACCTTTCATACTGACTGTCTACTTCATTGGGTGGCTTCTAAGGAGAAGAGAAGAATTTGTCCTGTGTGCAGATCAGATATGATCTACTCCACCGTAGCTATTCGTCGTCGTCATGAACCAGCGGTGGTGCCAAACGTAGAAGATTAAGGGTTTGATGTTTTTTCCTATTCTCTTGTGAAATTATGCAATATATGGGGTTTGTTCAAATGTAATAATCTTTGCACATGCTCAAGATTTGATGAGGTTTTTTTGATAATGTTACAACATTAACGTAATAGTGGTTATTTTGATGCAAAATTAGGGCAGTCAGGTTTTATTTATTTTTTATTTTATTTTATTTCTTTCTTTCTTCTGATGGGTTTGAAAACTATTTGCTTCTGATATTGTTTTGTGTTTGCGTTTCCAATTAAATCTCCATCGGAGATGGATGATGATATTATTATTGTTTGCAATATATTTTTTTACTAATTAGTATAAGCAAGTACATGTTGTGGCAATACATTTTGTTGGAAATAACCTCATGCACTGAATAGTTCAGGTACTTTAACCCATTATATATCAATTTTATCAGCCAATGTGACCCTAGAAAAAAAAAACTTTTTTTTGAAGATTAAACAAGGTTTTAAGGACCCTCCAATGTAATACAGAATAAATCAAGCTAAATTTAAATCACAAATAAATTTTTTCTTCATATCTTCCACAAATGAGTTAGGGGTGAATTGACTAAATTTTCAACCTGGGATATGCTTCGTCAAGTGATCTGCAACATGATTTGTTTCTCGAAAATTGAATTATACGTCGAAGCTCTCAAACTTTGTGACTAGATGACGTATTCTCCAGAGTAGTCTGACGGCTTTCCATGATCTGGACTACTTTCAATGAATCTGACCCAATGCAGATGCTCTAAATACCTACTATAATACCAAGCTTTATCCCTGCTTCAATACCTTCCAGCTCAGTTGCAGTGATGTCAGCTCTAAATACTTCAATTCCCTCATTATCTTTTGCCCCGCTAGGGCCAATGTGCTTCTTACTAAGGCCGCACTCATCCGCTTTCCTCTCAGTCTCCTTCCTGACCGGACGGTATACTAGCTTCGCTTCTCCACCTTTCGTTTGGGGTTCTTTGTCTTTAGCCCCAATATTAGTAGCTTTATTTTTTTCCTCTACTATTTTATTTGTTCCAACCTTGTCCCCCTCTTTTTGGTTATCCTTACGATTTCCCAATCGCTTCCTACAAGCCTCATTAGTGTGGCCAATCATCGCACAATTATCACAACACTTGAAGCCTGGGTAGACAATTTTTTGCCAGAAACCTGTGATACCGGAGAATTCCAACTAGATTCTACCAGGGAGTTCCGCTGATAGATCCATCTCAACACACATCCTTGCCGCCCCAGGACGCGTAAGACCGATGGTACTATCACCAATCCCGAGGAAGGACCCAATCGAATCTCCTACTTCTTTCAGATACAATGGATGAAAAAATTGTAAAGGTAAGTTAGGGAGATCTACCCACAACGGGGCTAGCACCGGATCTTCCCTAAGATTAAAGCCTTGATACCAACGGAATGCTTTGAATCTTACACCTCGAATCATAAAAGAATCTCATGACAAGGCCTTATTAACTTCTTCTTCTGACTGAAATCTAACAATCACATGCCTTTGATCTAACAAACCCATGGTGAAATCACCCATAACTCCCCAAGATCTATGGATGGTTTCACGGATTGCCTCAAGGGAAGGGCTATAACTAGAGAACTTAAGAACAATAACAAACTTTTCAACATACCTTTCACATCTTTTTGCTTCCGAAATATTCATAGATAGTGTTGGGCAACCATCATTGCGAAAACGATTCCCTTTCATAGGTTCCTCTTCAATGACTGTCTTCTTCACAACTCCCAATGCTTGGAGAAAACTACGGTGTTGCTTGACCTCGGTTGGGGCGCCTCCACTCCCCAATGGAAGCTCTCCTCCCTTGGCAACTTTAGGAGCTGCAATGAAGAAGATGAGAAAGCCCTAAGGCCGACGACCCAGATTAGAAATCGTGTAAGATCCAATCGTTCTAATCTAATCAGCTCTTATTTACTGTGCTGCCCTTGAAAACTTAAATCGCCTCAGAGCAGAGTGCGATCCTCTAGTTACCTAATTATCCCAGATACAATTAGTTTGACCTGATAAGTAGCATGTAATCAGAGAAAGGTGTTGCATGCACATTAGACTAGAATTCAACATTTCATCATCACTTTACATTGTTTCTACATAGCTATTACTAAATTATTTTGAACAAATCTACTTGTACAATGACTTACATGGAGTACTTAATGGCTTCAGCTTCATCGACAAAGTTTGGGCACAAATACTTAAACATCAAATAACACTAAAATATTTCACTTGGACAATTCACCATGCATATACAGAGCACAACATTAATGTCTCTAAAGTCCAATTCATCAAATTGTATGGCGAACTACTATGGTACATTCAAACACACATAATAGCATGAAATGAAGATAAACCATTGAAGCAAAAATGGGCTAATTGAATATCAAAATGTGAACACACTAACTTTTTTCATCCAAATAGTAAAATTACCAAATCATATAATAGAATTTATTTACCACTTGTCACTTTAACTTATTTACCAACACAATGTTACAACCATTTTATGGTATGCAACGGGACTGGGATACAACACTTTTATCTTTTTCATGGCCATAAATAAGCTTCCAAAAAAACATTTGCAATTGCTCGACTGCAATGTGCTATGTTTGTCTATTCCCTGTTCAATGAACCAATACTTATGCAGAGCAGTGGAATCAGACTGAACAAGTAAAACATCCATAACAACTCAGAGACGACAAAAGGATTGTTTCTTTACTACATTCTAATCTCCGATGGACTTTGTGAAGTTTTGCAACTCGTTCTACTCCTATCACATAACCAGCAAGGAGTCCCTCTTTACAATGTCTAAAAACTTCTCACTTATACTGGTTAGGAACTCGAATGGCAGGTCCACAGCACAATCACTGCAATTGTAAATAAATCTAGAATCCAAAGTTAACAATTCTAAATGTAACAACTGCAACAAGCAATCCAAAGCCAGAGTTGAGTCGTAAATTTTAGTATATTTGAAGAATATGTTCAAAACAATGTCAGTAGCCTTTACACTTTTTTTTCATTAATATGCAGAGCACGTATCACAACTCCCAAAGAACTAACTATCGAGAAAATCTATCCTTATTTATTAAACAAATGAGTTGGTTTTTCACAGAAATGAAGACTCTATGCTTAGTGATTGAAATCATTCCAAATCAGATTTCGACTGAATTGAATGTCTCTCAATTTTGAATAAACAAAAGCACATAAAAAAACCAACAAGCTTTCAATTCGATCTTTCTCAAAGTGTTGTTGAACAAGTTCTAGGGTTATAGAACCGAATTTAAAGCAAATCACACAAAATCTCGAGTAATCCAGACTATCATCAAAATTGTAAATCTAGAATTCGAAATCAGAAGTTGAAATGAAATTTGAAGATTGAGAGGGGGGGAGAGATTATCTTAAGAGTGTTCTTTCTTAACTTCGATCGATCGATTGAGAGACAAATCGACATTCCTCCATTCCTCGTGAAATCTAAAGAACAGTGACATAGAAATTGATGTAGAAATGGAGTGAAGAAGATATTGTTGTAAATGTAAATTAAAAGATAGGAACGAAGTTACCAAATGTTCTTGGGTTGAGTCGCGGACTAGGTCGCTCTCTTTAAGACATTTCGCGGCTCTGCCCAAAATGCGCGCGAGATTATATCTCTCCCCTCCTCACAAAAGTGTGGTAACCCAAGTCCAAACACTCTCCTTATAAACTCATCCACAATGAGTTGTATAGAAGATGTGGGACTAAAAATAGAGAGAGATCCAGAGATCAAAACCAGGTTCACACCCATTTTCTTTTATTTTTAAAAAGCCACATTTTCAACAAATATCAATAAAGAATCGCGCAGAGATCTTCGAGTGCGATGGAGAGATCGAAAGAGTGACAGAGAGATCTTCGACTGAGATGGAGAGATTTGTGAAGTTTGTGGTTTTTATGTTTTGTAATGGTTTTAGAGAAGATGGGTTTAGTGAAGAAATGACCAGTAAAAAAGGAAACTTAAGTTAATATATTTATTTCTTATTTATTTTTATAAATAACATATTTATTAAAATTACTAATTCATATTTTTAGTAACTTAATTTAATAATTAGTAACATTTTTTTTATTACAAGATGTAAGATACTGAAGAGTTACAAATGAAAAAAATATTAATGTTGCTAATTATTTATTTTGGTGTAGTGAACAGTAATAATAATATTATAGATTATATGACATTATAACACTCAACCATTTGTATGATTATTGGTTGTAGCTCAATAGTAAGCCACTTTTTATTTTATGTGTTCAATTGGGGTCAATCGCATAGTCATTCATAAACTCCTTTTATAAACATCTAACATATTTAATAATGAATAGTCACAATTAAAACATTTTAATATATATTACCATGAACTTTTCTAGAGAGCTAGGCCAGGCAAGTCAGACCTGGCTCTCTAGAATTTTTCATATTACCGTAGTTAAATTTTCAATTTTATAGCTTGGGTTATGTCAAATTACTAGCTCCGCCCTTACTACCACTTCACCTCAAAAGTAGGGGTGGGCAAACGGGTCGAAGATCCGCGGGTTCAAACCGAACCAGACCATTTTACTTGAAACAGTTCAGATTTTAAGTTTGTATTTTTAGATACGGTTCAGATCCGTTATAAACCGGTCCGAGTCCGATTCCTATTACTTAAATTGAAACGGTCCGGGTTGGACCCGTTTTAAATCACATTTTATAAGTGTCTCTTCCCCTCTTTTCAGTCTTATCTATCTATCATTTCTTTCTATCTCCAGATATGTAGAAGTTGTTGGTCGAAAAAGAAGATTCGTTGAAGAAGAAGATCTAAGGAGAAGAAGCTGATCGAAGGAGACGAAAATGATTGTCATGAACCAACCAATTTTCCCAAAAGCTCGAGTTGTCCAGGAGCGGAAGGTCCATGACTAGGATCGTGACATTGCCCAATGCGTCCAAAGTCGACATCCTCGTCGGCCTACTCTATCGACACTAGCCCGATGAACTTCTCTCACCTACCAGTATTCAACAATTTAGCACTATGTATGAACAATTTAGCACTATGCCCATACATAATACTAAATTATTTTAATCCAGCCTATCGATCGCCCCTGCCGGGAATCAAACCTTTGATGTGGGGTTTTGCTCTGATACCAAATGTCACGATTAGACAAACTTTGGAACGCAAAATTAGCAAAATAGAGATAATATTCACTGGAATTGAAAGAACAAATAGATAACTCTATAAACCAGAGTAATTGGAGCCTTGATTTCTACTTCATACATGCCTCTTCGTTTTACACCTTCTCCCCTTTTATAAAGAGGGAGCTTCTAACAGAATTAGGAATTCTCCAATGGGATTATAACATGTGTTACTGAATAGTAACATTTAACTAACCATTCTATTGTTATTACAAAAGTACCCCTGTTTTTCAAATTCAAACTGTTTCCACTTCTCCCTCTTGATCCTGCAACTAACTTCTTCCCGCCTATTATTTCAGTTGTGCTCGTGACAATACCTTCCCCTCTATGACATCCTTGCCCTCAAGGATGGAAAGAAGGGAACTTGGAAGCAATGAAGGACTAGTCCTCCCATGTTGCTTCAGCTTCAGAAGAATTGGACCATTGTATCAGTAGCTGCGTTACTGCTTTGTTACTTCGTGGAATGAGTCGTCTGGCCAGGACTTTGACAGGTTCAACAAGAAATTGGCCTTGAGCGTCTACTAAAGGCAGGTGTGGGGAGGAAGAATGAGTAGTTTCCAACCTTTTCTTGAGCTATGAGAAATGAAAAACATGGTGGATTTTTTATTGAGAAGGGAGATCCAATCGATAAGCCACTGCGCCTATTTTGTCCAGCACCTGAAAAGGACCACAGTATCTTGAGGAGAACTTAAAATTCATTCTGAAATGTACTGAAATTTGTCGATAAGGCTGCAGCTTTAGGAATACCCAATCACTAATCTCAAATGTACGTTATGTCTTGTGCTGATCAGCAAAGTGTTTCATGCGTTCTTGGGCCTTAAGTAGGCATTCCTTCAGGATGTTCACCATTTGTTCTTTTTCAGCAGAGTATTGCTGAATGTTAGGGATATCTACTGAAGAGATTGGTGGAAGAGCAAGCAATGGGGGTGTATACCCATATAAGGCTTGAAATGGAGAGGTCTTGAGACTCGAATGATAATTGGTGTTGAACCAATATTCTGCCAAGTAAAGCCATTGTGACCATTTGGTTGGGGTGTGTCCAGTCATGCAGCGTAAGTACGTTTCTAGACAAGCGTTGGTCCTCTCAGTTTGACCATCAGATTGTGGATGGTAAGAAGTGCTCATATGAAGGGCTGTCCTTAATGCTTTGAACAACTGCTCCCAGAAAGAGCTTAAAAACATCTTATCTCGGTCAGACACAATGGTGCTTGGAAGACCATGTAGCTTGTAAATGGTCTGTAGGAATAGTTCAGCAACCTTAGAGGTTGTGAATGGATGTGCCAATGCCATGAAATGGTTGTATTTTGTCAAGTGGTCTACCATGACAAAAATAAAGGATTTACCTTGGGAGAGGGGCAATCCTTCGATAAAATCCATACTAATATGTTCTCAAGCATGATGTGGCACTGGAAGAAGTTGCAACAGGCTGCTATAACCAGAGTGTACATTAGGCTCTATTATGTAATTTGAAGTCTTGGACTGCTGTGGGAGACACCAATAATTTGGAGATAACAGAGTGTACATTAGGGTCTTGCTCATAACTACTTAGTACCTCTTGTAGCCACTATGGAGAAACTTGAGAGATAGCAGATAACTGGCAGTCAATAGCAACACTCCTTGATACAGTATCAACTACTATATTGTTAGTGCCCTTTTTGTAGAGAATGACATAGTCAAAATTAAGCATATCTTTGTTAGCCATTTCAGCTGTAGTGTAGTAGTCAATTTCTGTTCCAAGAAGTATTTTATATTCTGATGATCAGGAAGTATGTAAAATTTTGAACCAATAACACTACAATAGATTTTTTTTAAGCGGTGCTTCGAAAAGCGCCGGTATAGGTAAATATGTGCCGGGTTAGACCATTCCTGGCGTTTTACGCAGCGCCGGTAAAGGTATGTGCCGCTAAAATATTAACGGCGTTTTAAAAGAAGCGCCGGTTAAATTTATCATTGACGGCGCTTTTTGAAGCGCCGGTAAAGCTTAAATAAGCGCCGCCAGAGATATGGGTACGTCAATTCCCTATTGAATGAAAGCGCCGTATTTACAATCTTTTACCGGCGTTTTATAAGATATTTGGCGACGCTTATGAAGCGCCGGCGTTGTTAAAAACCTCGTTTTACAACCTTTTAATGGCGCTTGAAAGCACCGAAATAGATTACGTTTGCGACGCTTTTGAAGCGCCGGTTATGTTAATATACCGGAAAAAAAAAATTTAATTTCCAGGCACCTCAACCTGCATCAATAAAAAATAAAAACCTGTCATTAGGATGGAAAAACAAACAGTGAATGTAAAAAACAGTTCATTAAGCAAAATCAATCATTAAAATTCACATAACTTGCTATCAAAACTCAACACATCACATCAGCAGCATCAATAAGTTGAGGACATGCTCCAGTTGGTGAGAACTAGATACCACTTGAGAGATGGAAACATGATAGGTATTATTGACGTGGATATAGCTGCCAGAGCCACATATCCAGATGCTGCAAACCACGAGGGTATTCTATCATTAAGGAAAGTTTCATCCTTTATATTTTGCTCCATTAGAAGCTTCGAACTTTCAATTCCTGACACAAAATGCAGTGATGAAATCAATCCATAAACACACACAAACCCACACAGGAGAGAGAGAGAGAAACTTAATATTTTAAACTATACTGACTCTGCAGGTCTCTGAGCATGTTGCACACCTTGAAAGTCATTAGAAGTGGGAAGGTTAAGTTGGGCACCCTTGTTGCACATCTCCTTCACAGTAATCACTATTATCTTGATCAAATTGTACAGGCCATCACCAAGAATAAGAAACACAGCTATGAAAACCTGCATATGAATAGATGGGGAATCTAGCTTAGCAAAGTTCGTATTGTATCGAAAACTACTCACTGTTTTAGTATCAGTAAAGAAAAGATCCCACATAGAAACGCATTTTACCATTGGCATTGATACCTCATCTTCCAATATAAACTCATACTCCCTTTTGAGCTTAAGAATATCAAGCCATGCTTTAATATACTCATAGCCTATATGAGCTTAAATATCAAGTTATGCTTTAATTGCTGGGATTATGCAACTTCAACAATGAGATTAACCTAGAAGTTTAGAAGACTTCCTAAAAGAACTGGGCACAATTTCAATGAATGATACAGCTGGGTAGCAAAAAATACCTGATAAATCCCCCGGCAAATAGACATAGTGACTTTCATCTGAGCAACTCTTCCTCCTTGCATCGAATCCAGTCTTAGCTGAAACATTCAAAATAATAAGATCAGTTTACATGACAGGTAAACCCAAATCAATTAAAAATACTCAAAACCTAAACAATAAACCCGTACCTCTTATTTGATAATCTGAATGAAACTCATCCGCTTTGCTCCTAATATTTAACCATTTTCTCACCACTACTTTCGGCCAGGAGGGCTGCAAGATATTTCTCACTTTCAATCTTTTATTCAAAAAACAAACAACCAAAATTTAAATCTACAATAACTCACCCTGTGATTTTTACTCGGATCTTGCCTCATTGTTCCAGCTTTTGATTGGTAACAAGAAAGCTACAAATTTCCAATCTGCAACAAAAGAACACAAACTATTTCTTATGAATGAGATGGTGAGTGTTTCTAAAGATTCCGATTCGAGCGAGTTTGTTGTGGAAATAGATCAATCAACATTGAAATGGACTAATATATATAAAGGGAAAGATTATGCAAATCAGTAGAAAGATTTTCAATAACAAATTAAATGCTGCAGTAACCACCTGAAGAATGGGATCAATCTGTTTCAAAGTTCAGTGACTCACCAGCAAACTGTTATAAACTGCTGCAATGGTGGTCCACGAAATTCAGTGTTAACCCGATGCTCAAGAACCCAAATAACAATTCCAACAAAGAAAAATAATGCAACTGTGACACACCACATCTTCAGAGTAAATGGCTTTAGAAAAGCCCAAGCATTTGATGTCGTCTCACTGACTGGCGCCACTACAACAAGGCCTGATCCAATGAAAGGTTGCGTAAAATCAACAAATCTCGTCCTATTGGTTGTAAAAGTAATGTCTCCAACAGCTGCATCATATTTCTGAAGGCAAAAAAGGAGAGAGTAAAGAGTTTATTACAGGGAATTTAAAATTTTCGTCCAGCAGACCTAAAAAACATAGCAATCCACATTCACACAAACCCTATCAATGATATGAAAGAACCAGTTCAATAGGTCTCATATAGGATATGCATGCCGATATTCCTAACCACCGACTTACTATTCTCTTAAACACAAATTTGCTGATAATTTTTAGGTTAATGGTTCTGATCATTCCCAGTAAGCTCGATTTATGCCTTAGGATAGATACTCTCTGACAGAAAACAATTTTCCATTTTAGATCCCACTGCAAGTGCTTCAAATTTTCTTATTGGATAATGAGGGTAGCAAAGAAAATGACGTTGAGATGAAAGAATGTCTTATTGGATTAATATGTAAGAAATGAACATCAAAATAAATGTCAAAAAATTGTTACCTGATACAGATGATAATGATCAACTGCTACATCTCCATTACTTCTATCCATCACATGTCCTGCAATATCAACAAACAACAACCATAAACCCATCTCAGAAATTCTCATTTAAGTTTGACTAAGAAATCACCACCATTAGAATGATCTTATAGAAGCTCCACAACCAACCTGATTTGTGAGTAAAAACATCCCAATTGTTTAAGCCTTTCCCATCAGTCAAATAAACTCCTTCATACTGATCATCAGTACAACATACATGCATGTTAGAAAAAAACAATGGGTTTAATTTTGTTCAAAATTTTTGGATATTAAAAAAAAGTTGATTACAATTACAAATAAATAAAGAAATAGTAGAAGTTGTGATACCTGATATGCAGAGGAGGCAGTGCCAAGGAGGAAATTGCTTGGGAATGGAGAAGAACCATCACTTGTAGTTTGATGTATGGGATCAGCAAGGAAACCAAGTCTGGTGAAATCATTTTCCATCTCAACATAGTCCTCATTTACAGCATGGACAACAACATCAATCAAAATCTGTTTATTTTGCTGCAAATACAGAAGGATAAAGAGAGTGAGCACCATGTTGCAAATAGACCAGAAGGCAACCTGTTCTTGTGCATGTATATGTGTACCATATGGCACAGCACAACTTCTAAAATCTAAAAATAGTAAGCTATAACAGGCATCGATATGTGACTTACATGAAACTTATGGTAGACTTGCTATAACAGGCATCAAATTCCAGACTCAGTTTTGATCCTTTTGGTAGACTTGCTACCTTCTGTCCCAATGCTCGTCCACGTGCTTTCCTATTCCTGGTGCTACCTATGTAAAGGAAATTATTAATGTTAAAAATTGTAAATTTTAAGTACAATTCTATAAGAAAAATGGAGCTTTATATTGTTTAGAGTGAGTAAAAATACCAGAAGAACTTGACTCAACATTATGGGACGACTCCTCTGACGTATCATTTGTCGGTGGTCTTGGCGCCATACCTGAAAAATGCACAAAAAGTGAGCTAGTGCCATAACATAATAATAATAATACATTATAACATTTGATGACTATTCAATTACCATATTTCAAACATCAACTTTCTATTTGTTAGCATCCCATACACAAAAACACTACTACTTGTAAGACGCCCGTTTTTCAATATTGATGTTAAAATAAAACAAGACTTACAACAACAACTACAGATAAATATCAATATAAAAGAACAAAGATTACTTGCTTATAATTTTACATCCATAAGAACGAATAAGGGTGACTTGGTTATAAGTACAGAAGTTAGTATGAATATAAAAATATAAATATAAATATAAATATAAATATAAATATAAATATAAATATAAATATAAATATAAATATAAATATAAATATAAATATAAATATGAAATAACCTACAATTATCTATGCAGATGCAATACGAAAGGATAAAATCACTCCAATTTGCACAAATTTTGTCCATGTCTAATGGCAAAGGCATACTTTTTTTTTTTTTTCTTTTCCTTATTGTTTTATAGAATAATTCTGTAGAAATTTTTCAAATGGAATTTATCTTTGCGAGGATGAACAACTCACTATGTAAGCCAGGACAAAAAAAATAAAATAAATAAATGATAATAGCAATAATCTAATAATTAAAATAATTAAAAAAAATCAGCTAATTCTGAAGTTGCTACTAGAGTCAAACTTGATGTTCAAGTAAATGTTGAAAATATATGGTCTCTATTCTACAATTCTTCTTCTCATTCACCAGACTACACGTACCAATTAAATTATCATTGGGTTGATCATGACAATGAGGAAAACATCCTCAAGTGAAAATATCTAATCAAGCAAACAAGGCAGAGCTATGTTAATTCTCTCTCCACCAACAGATGCAAACACATGACACATATAAATACATTATATGAAAGCTAAGTTTTTTTTTTTTTTTTTTTTTCCAGCAAAGACTAATGTTGAACAAAAACCAAAGTGACTTAGGCGAGCACAATGCAAAGGAACAAGATAGCATAAGCAGTCACATTCTAAGTAAACTTTCCTAATCAAAGATGGACACATGGAAATGCAACATTCTAAGTAAACTTTATCGACCAAAGATGGACATTGAATTGCTGATCTCTGACTTTATCCCATATATATTTACCCAATGCCAATCAAAAGACTTTATTACTTTGCTAAAGGTAACTTTGGCAAAAAAAAGTTATCCCATTCAATATCATATTGTTTCTTTCCTATGAGCCACAATCCTGCCAATAACGCTCTAATCGAGAGCCATCTTCCCCTGATAGAACACCCGGACCCTAATATGAAAGGTAAGTTGAAAAGTAAAAAAGGCGAGGCAACTTGAATCAGAAATAATATTTTGCAAAAAAACCACAAGCGTATAAGACAAACATGTTGGACTAAAGATGCATAATCTCGATAGGAAAAAAAAAGTAAGAAAACAAATTGAACCCTATACTAACAGAACTCTATACTCCTCACTCACACCAGCTGGGGATTGGATTTGGAAAAGACTCTCTCATGCAACAATATGGAGAATCTGGAAGGCTAGAAATGCAAGGTATTTGATCAAAAACCAAAAACCCAAAACCCTATATTTGGAAATCATCAAATAGAGATTCGATTGTACCTTGAGTTTCTTCTCTTTGGTTGCTATTCGAATGTTCTTGAATGAGTACCACCACCACCACCACAGTGTTTGAGAGATTTCAACAGAGAGACAGAGAGCGAAGGAGGGAAGACGGAATGAGCGAAGTCACGAAGGACTGGAAGCGCTAAGGAGAGGGAAGGAGGAAGGAGGAATGAGGGAATCGCGAGCGCAGCAGGGAGGGAATCGCGAGCGCAGCAGGAAGGAGGGAGCGCAGAGGAAGGAGCAGAAGAATGAGGGAAGTCGAGGGTTTTTTATTATCGCTGGAGAGATTTTATATTATCGCTCTAATCCGGCGTTTCGAACCTCTGATACGGCGTTTCCAACATAAAAATTTATTTTTATTAGCGGGATTAATTCGCGGGTTTTTTTTCACTCTTTCCGGCGCTTCTACAATAAACGCCGGTCTTGTTAGCTCTTTACCGGCGCTTTGTACATCTAAACCGGCGTTTTCGAAACCAAAATTTTATTTTCATAGCGGGATGGGTTCGCGGGTTTTTAATCGTTCTTAACCGGCGCTTTTGTTTTGAAGCGCCGGTATTGGTTACCCTTAACCGGCGCTTTTGTTTTGAAGCGCCGGTAGTGTAAGCTTTTGACCAGCGCTTATTTACAGCCACTACGGCGTTTTAAAAAAACACAATTTTGTTTGCAATAGGATGGCGGTTAAGGGTAACCAATACCGGCGCTTGTAACATCTAAAGCGGTGTTGTAGAAAACATAATTTTATTTTCATCAGCAGAATAGGTTGAAGTAGGGGTGGGCACGGGACGGGATGGAACGAGTTAAACCCATCCCTATCCCATCTCGTTCATACGGAATCGATACAGGACGGGATGGGATGAGATCGATAAACTCATCCCTATCCCATCCCGTTCATACGGGATCGATACGGGACGGGACAAGATCAGCATGCTCTGATTATATGCATTTCATTTTCTTTAATCAATTTCATAATTTGGTTGTTTGCACTCATCTGTGTTAGACTTCAAAGCATTCCACACCTGCAAATTGCTTGTTCTTGAAGAAGAAACTCATATGCACCCAACAGTGCATTTAAATCTTGAACAATATATTTGCTAAGTATAGAAGAACAAGTTAACACTACTACAAATATAGACTTGCATAGCGCTTAAAAATAGGCTTAGATAGCGCTTTTTAGCTCTATCTAAGCTACCGCTATGGTAGCTTAGATAACGCTCAAAAAAGCGCTATGCAAGGCGCGTACTTGAATAGCGCTTCGTTAGATAGCGCTTTATTAAGCGCTATCTAAGCGTTAATTTTTTTTTTTAAATTAGCTTGCATAGCGCTTTTATGAGCGCTATTTAATTTTGTTGATTTTTTTTTGATTTTTTTATTTTTTTTGATTTTTTTTTTAATTAGCTTCTAAAGCGCTATTTAATTTCGGTGAATTTTTTTTATTAACTACCATATAATATTTAATATAATAATGACAACGTTCAATCAATCAATAAAGACACAACATGATAACTAACTGTTTCTCATTCATTGAAAATATAATTTAAGCATTCATACAAAATTGTTAATATGCTATCATATATATACACCAGCTTTTTTGGCCACGAAATGAAATGGCCAACAACTTCTCCTACAGTCCTAACTTCGTCTGTACATTGCGGCACCGCTGAATGTTTCTCAGATTCTACCGCCACTTCAAATTGTATCCTCACATAACCTGAAATTGCATCATGACATTGTATAAGTATAACAACACACACACACACTAAGGAGGAAATTGTAGAAGTTGTGATACCTGATATGCAGAGGAGGCAGTGCCAAGGAGGAAATTGCTTGGGAATGGAGAAGAACCATCACTTGTAGTTTGATGTATGGGATCAGCAAGGAAACCAAGTCTGGTGAAATCATTTTCCATCTCAACATAGTCCTCATTTACAGCATGGACAACAGCATCAATCAAAATCTGTTTATTTTGCTGCAAATACAGAAGGATAAAGAGAGTGAGCACCATGTTGCAAATAGACCAGAAGGAAACTTGTTCCTATGCATGTAAAATCACAGCCCCACACCTGCAAAATCAGTCCTTACTAACAATCACTTGAACCAGAATCGTTTAAATTTATCATTTAGGTACGAGCTGAGCTCACCTAAAATAGCTAGCCAATACTGCCTTTTATGGCTAATAAAATAGGTTACTATAGAGGAAGAAGAAGAAAAATACTATATGGCTGCAATGCACGAGTTTTTTTACGAACATCTCCTAAGGATGGCTTAGCTAACTAGATAAGAATGTCACTGCCATGAGGATGAAATTTCAACAACACATCATACTGAAGAAATCACGAAAAACAATTTGGAAGTGTACCCCTAGAAGTGTAACCAAGATACGCGCTCCACTGCAACCTAGAGGGTGTCCTAAAGATACGGCTCCACCGTGTACATTAATATGTTCCTGCAAGCATGACAATGCTGATCCCCATCAGCATCCAATTTAGACAAAGGAAAATTAATGTTTTCCTGAGGATTGTAGACAACTCACAGGATTGATTCCAAGCAGTTTCTGGTTTGCAAGAGCAACGACCTGCAAAGAGAGGGGATTAGAATAAGTCATCACGGAGAATGCATGAAGTTCATCATTCATGAATAAAGCACGAATCTTACAGCAAAGGCTTCATTAATTTCGTAGTAATCAATTTGAGAGGCCTCCAACCCAGCTCTTGAGATGGCTTTTGGAATTGCAAGGGCTGGGGCTGTTGTAAACAATTCAGGTGCCTGCACAACCATCTCTATGATGAGAAAAGACTATTGTTTTTGTCTCGTAATCGATCTAGTCAAAGGTCTGAATTTCATGAAACCTGTTTATACTTGCAGAATTCAGACATATAGTTAGACTAATAGGGAAAAACCTAAACTTGCAGAATATTAACAAGTGATGAATGGTAGGAAACAAGACGTTTAGCCTTAATTTACTCTTGGTCCTTTGTTCTTTCATTGTTTCCATAAAAAGATCTGTGCAGTACTCCTTGCACTGTGAGTGGCATGCTTTGGTGGAGAAGTAGAGTGTGCCTCTTTTACCTGTCAAGTGGAAGGCTCATCCCAAAGTGCATTCACTGAACAAAGGTATGCAGTATTCTAGTAAGAAGATCTACGAATGCAGTTTTGGTGAAGAGATCAGAGATGGAGCTTCAAAATTGCAGCCTGAGTTTATGACTTGAAAACCTAGTTTCCATCCAACTGTAACCCAGGAAGCTAGGAACTTGAATTTAGGGATATTGTCATAGGACAAGTCTGTTTGATGTAGAAGACAAACAAGTAGTTCCCCAATGTAACTCCTGTCATCAAATCAACTCAATGCATTAGAGTTGTGACAAAATGGTCCTAGCATAAAACTTTGCAACTCAGGAAATCAGATGCTGGACTGTTAAAAACAATTCTATTGAAGCAGTGTATAAATTTCAGATGACTTTAGAATGTCACAATACACCAAAAACAACTGTAATCCACTATGCCTCATCGTGTTTTCATGAGACGGATATTAATGAAAACCCTTTTCAACAAAAAAAAATGGCTGCAAATGGATCATCAAAACTAGTTTACACTAAATAAATAAGAGACTGTGCTTGCAAGACAATAAATCGCATAACAAACATCTTTTTTACCTTTCCTAGTCCTTCATCCTTGTCAACCAAGGTTGGTGGTCTTCCTCTCCCTCCAGAAACCTCAACCTGCAGAGATGACGATGCTAGGCAATGAAAATTTCTCACAATTTATAAGTATGCTTCAACAGAATGGAATAAAAGATTAGCTCTCAAAATAGATTAGTGTCTGATATGAAAAATAAGTAAGAACTATAATGTCTAGTTCTAGAATATTAATGGTATTTTTTCATCAAACCAAAAATACAGGATATGAAAAATGAACTTTCCTTACCAAGTGACGACCAAAGATCTTGCAAGGCTGTGGCTATATACATAAAGAATGAAGAATGTACAAACAAGGAATTTGTAATATAAAGAATGAAGAATGTACATTCTGTTAATTCGAACAAAAGAAATCATAGCAGTCCATGATTCACAAACGAGTGTCAACAAAGAACTTCAATCTCACAGAAACAGATTGAGAATATGCAAGTGATGAAGTGACATCCCACACTTCACTAACACTCAGCTCATCTTGATTGCTAGTATACCATACTGCAGTAAAGATAAGTTACTCTTGATGTTTTACTTCAATTCCTAATTTAACCATACATAAAGAAGGTGAACAAAGACAAAATAAATGAAGCCTGATATTTTATCCTCAAAGTAATCACAACTCAGGGCCTATTCTGCCACTTGTGTTGTTCTTGCAAAACAATAAACCAAAGAAAAACAGAATTACAGAACAAAACGAAGAAGAACAGATCTAAACCATCGCAGGTTTGAAGAAGAACAAAACCATAAACCATCGCAGATTCGCAGGTTTGAAGAAGAACAGAACGAAAAAGCCACCAAAGAAGCAGGTTACCACTTACCAAAGGTCCAGATCTGATCTCTGAGTCTGAGTTTCTTCTACTTCTGAGTTCGTCTTCCTTCGATTTGTTCTTCTTCTCTCTTCGTCTTCCTTCTTCTTCGATTTCTTCTTCGATTTCTTCTTCTTCTTCCTTCGATTTCTTCCAAGTCTTTTAGTCTTCTTCCCTTCGATTTCTTCTTCTTCTCTCTTCTGGCTTTCTTACTTGGATCTGAAAAAAGAAAAAAATCGATCAGTCTTACTTGGACCTGAGTCACCTCCTTCCTCGGTTCCTCGCCTCCTCTGGTTCGTCGCCTCGGTTCCTTGCCTCCTCGCCTCATCGCCTCTCTGTGTGTTTGAGAAGGGGAATTCTAAATGTCGAGGAAACCAAAATCTGAAAAAATGAAAAAATGAGGGTTTGTGATCTTAACCGTCCGATCGTATCAAGATCTGAAAAAATGAGATTTAATTTGATATTTGATTAAAATCGAAGCGCTATCCTAAATGTAAGTAGCATAGCGCTTCGGAAGCGCTATGCAAGCACTTTAAAAGCGCTATGGTAGCTTTGGTAACGTTTTTTCTCATAGCGTTTTTTAAAGCGCTATTTAAGACATAACTAAGATAGCGCCTAACTGGAAAAAAAAAATTAAAAGCGCTATTGTAGCGTTTTTTTTTTTTTTTTTTTTTTTAAAGACAAATAAGCGCTATCCTAGTGCCCACTTGGATAGCTCTTTAAAAAAGCGCTATCTAAGTGGCGTTACCTAAGCTAATATTTGTAGTAGTGTAAAACAAACATAATGTACACAACGCAAAGAATAACACTCAGTTTTACCCTTTCATAGGTATCTGAGCTACCAGTGACAAAAACCGTTCCACTAGCATTATATGCACAACACAATATTTGGTGGCTTGGTGGATCAATACTAGTGGAGGGAACAGTGCTAGTTGAGAGCGTGGTGCTAGCAGTTGAGGGACCATTGCTCTTCCCTGCAGTTAATTCCAAGTTAAGATTTCAGTTACCAAATTCCAAAAACCCCAGCCAACCAACCAACCAAAACACACTATGTAAACTTGAAACAAACCAGTGATAGCATTTGAAGGCTTTGGAATGTAAATGCAAGGACTGGCATAGGTATTCCTAATATCCCAGATACGACATGTTCCATCATCTGATGATCTAGTAGGAAGATAATATAAAGAAAATCAGATACAAATTGAACTTCGAGAGAGTTTAATATTCATGTAGTAATTATGTAATAGGTAACTGCAAAAAATATGCTACCAAATCTGCATTGCAGGTATTTCTAAATGTTTAAATGGCAGAAAGTTGAGGGACGTATTCTAGAAAATACTCATCAATACCAGATGAAAAATTAGCTCGGGACGGGACGGGATCGGGATCGCGGGATGGGATGCCCACGCCTAGGGTGGAGGGTTTTTTTTATCTTTCCCGGCGCTTCCAAAAGAAAGCGCCGGTATTGGTTTTAATTACCGGCGCTTTTAGAAAATGGCCGGTATTGTTCAATATTTACCGGCGCTTAATTACATCTAATACGGCGTTTTCAAAAAAGAAACCATTTTTATTTTCGATTTTTTATTTTTACCGGCGCTTCCGAGAATAAACGCCGGTATTGGTATCTTTATACCGGCGCTTCGTTATAAACGCCGGTAGTTCTTTAGCCTTAGTTTATTACCGGCGCTTGTATCCTAAACGCCGTTATTGGGTCTATTTTACCGGCGCTTCAAACGAAGCGCCGCATTGAAAGTGTCGTTTTAGACTACGTTTTTTGTAGTGTAAGATACGATTTCCATTTTTGGACAGCAAACACAATAGCCATTAATTTCTTTTCATAGGTGGAAATACCAAGGTTTTTTTGGACCTAAAGCTTTGCTAAAATAAGCAATTGGATGGCCATTTTGAAGGAGGACAACTCCTAACCCCACAGAACAAGCATATGTTTCTATATTGAAAGGTAAGGAAAAATTAGGAAGTTGCAATACTGAGGTTGTTGTCATAGCCTATTTGAGGGCAAAGAAGGCAGTTGTAGTGGTTTCATCCCATGCAAATGCATCTTTCTTTAGTAGTTCTGTGAGTGGTTTAGCCAATTGGCCATAATTTTTTACAAATCTCCTATAGTAACCTGTTAACCTAAGGAAGCCACATAGTGTTTTCAAGTTGTGAGGAGTTGGCCAATTGATCATTGACAAAATCTTGGAAGGGTCAGCTGCTACACCTTTGGAAGTGATGATATGTCCTAAATACTCAAGTTGTTGTTGGCCAAATGAGCATTTTGAAAATTTAGCATATAAGAAGTTTTGTTTCTAGGTGGAAAGGGTAATGGATAGGTGTTGGATGGGTTGTGCTAAGGACTTGCTATAGACAAGAATGTCATAAATAAATAAATAAATAAATAAAAACAAGAATGAACTTTCTTAAATAGGGTTGGAAAATTTGGTTCATGATCGTTTGGAAGGTTGTCGGGGCATTAGTTAAACCAAAAGGCATAACTCTAAACTCGAAGTGACCATGGTGAGTCTTAAAAGCAGTTTTGTGTATGTCACTAGGGTGTACCAAGACTTGATGATATCCGAACCTAAGATCAATCTTAGAGAAGATTTGGGAACCATGTAACTCATCAAGAAGCTCATCAATGAGGGGCATAGGAAATTTGTATTTTATGGTAAGGGAGTTTATACCTTCTATAGTCTACACAAAACCTTCATGAATTGTCCTTGTTTTTTACCAATAGTATGGGAGCCGCATAGGGACTATGTGATGTTTGGATAAACCCAGATTCTAACATGTCTTTGACCAATTGCTCCACTATTCCTTTATGCATATGAGGGACTCTATAGGGAGCTTGGGAAGGAGGTGTAGCATTTGGTTTTAATGGGATGGTGTGGTCAAGAATCCTTGAGGGAGGTAAAGTATTAGGTGGCTGAAACACAACTTGAAAAGAGTGCAGCAACGATGTAATAGAAATAGGAATATCTTGTTGAATATAGACTTGTGTTAGGGAGAAAAACTGATCCAAAAAGGAATGGGTATGTTTCTTGAAGAATTTGGCTAATTTAGAGGGTTGTATGAGGGACAGAGAGGCTGAATCTTCTATCCCTTGCAATATAATGTGTTGGCCATTGTATTGGAATGATAGTTGAAGAGTTTGTAGGTTAATGATGATGTTGCCAAGAGGTTTGAGCCAATCCCCACCTAATACCATATCATACCCACCCAATGGAAGAACTCTCACAGATCCTTCAAACTGAGTGTTTTGCATAGTCCATCTTAGTGGTTGACATATAGCATTGCTTACCAAATGTTCTCCATTAACAACCTTCACAATCATTTGAGGAGTTAACACAGTTGGCCAATGTGTGTCTTTGACTATTTTAGGGTCAATGAAAGAGTGTGTGTTGCCCATATCAATGAGAATGAAGATGGATTTTCTTTTGATCATGCCTTTGAGAAGAATGGTATTAGAAGAGTGGCTACCATGTAGGGCATGAATAGAGAGCTCCATATCAGTAGGTTTTTCAGTGAAGATATCCTCAGTATCTTCTGTGGGTGGGCTCAAAATTTCCTGGGTATCCTCCTCAGTGATCAGCAAATATAAGTGTTGTTTCTTACACAAATGGCCTGGTTTATAAGTTTCATCATAATTATAACAGAGGCCTTTATCCCTTCGGAGTTTCATTTGAAAAGGAGTTAGCCTCTTGATGGGAGGATTAGATAAAGGAGGTCTAACATTGAAAAAGATTGTGGTGGGTGCATTTTGGTTGGAGAACTGATTTGCAGGAAGTGTGTTGTGCTGCAGAATGGAAGGATAGGTGGTGTTGGTAATAGGTTTTGACCAAGGTGCAGAATAAAAAGATGAATGGTAAGGTCTCCTAGTATTAGATGAATTGGTGGAACAAACTTCTTGCATCCTTGCTAGAGTAAAATCATGGGCAAGTGAATTGGGTTTAAACATTTGCACCATAGTTCAGATTTCCGGTTTCAATCCACTCAGGAAGCTGAGAATGAAATAGAACTCTATTAAGGATGGATTATGTCTGGTCACACTACACCAAAAATACCCATTAGCAACGGTTTTAAACCGTGGGGGTAACCCATTGTCACGGCTTAGAGCCGTGGGCTGTAGAGGCGTCGCTAAATCCCCAGTAACGGCTAAAAATCGTGGCAAAAATATTAGCAACGGTTTTATCTCGAGGACGGTTGATGATTTAGCCACGGTTATAAACCGTTGCAAAAATTTTAGCCACGGTTTTTCGCCGTGGCCAGGAGTAGCCACGGCTTCAAACCGTTGCAAGTTATGGACACGGTTCTAAGCCGTTCCAATAGTTTTAGCAACGGTTTTAAGCCATGGCCAGTACTAGCCACGGTTATAAGCCGTGGCTAGGTATGGCCACAGTTCGTAGCCGTTGCAATAATTAGCCACGGTTTTAAGCCGTGGCAAATTTTTTTTTAATTTTTTTATTTTTTTTGTCACGGTGTTAAGTCAATGCAGTTCTTCTGACAGTGATGCAATACAGGCAATAAAGAGAAATTATAGACTGAAGAACTTGTAATTGTAATTCTTGATTGATGATAGTAAATGGAATGGATTGTATTCAATAAGAAAGCTAATTCGAGATAGCTAATCTCCTGTAGAGCAAATGCTCAAGTGTACAATTTTCTTACAAATCAAATGAATCCCTTTTTCTCTCTTATGCTCTCTTATTTATAGTACTACATTTATTGACAACTAATCTAACAGAAATCCTTCCTAAACAACATTACATGTAACAACATAACACTCTGCAACATATAGCAACCTGCTCCCTTTAGTAACAACACTTTTGTTAGTAGCCTGCATTCCATTCATGCATAAAAGAGATGAGGGTGATAATATGAAACTGTGTTTAGTTAAATTACTTATATTATTTTATGATGTTTTACAGTTGTTATATATAAAAATGTTGCTTTAAAGCCAATTCTTCTATATATAATATGATGGAGTAATACATGCATTATACTGCATTGCAGCACAAACATTATGTATACTGAAATGCATTGTATTAACCAAAAATTATAATATTTATTTCATGCTTTGAACAGCCCCTACTGACCATAAACAAAAACAGATAAAAATATAACCATGATAAATATTTATTTCATGCTTTTAATGGAACCTGAGATCTTGCTAACATAAGTACAGTGATGATGGCTCGATTGCTAACATAAGTCAGTCACATTATTAAACCAAGCATGTTCAGTGTTTATGAAGTAACTCATTTAAACGATACAAATCATAATTTGATATCTTGAATTGTAATTCGTATTTTCTGACATCATGTTTATCCTTCAGTCCTTAAATTGTATTCGTTAGTTGTTTACAAACAATAAAAAGAAGCATGTTTCATGTTCTATCTTCAGAAAACTTATTATTTAAAAAATCCGATGGATGAAATTAACCCCTCAAGCAAAGCACATACTTCATTTTCTGAATAATAAGTTTTAACCTTTTAGCTACCAGCACTATTTAATAATAAATTCAAAGAGAATAACATTATTAAGATGTTCATGATACTAGTACAATAATTCCATAATCTACAGGTACCTTTCCACAGAGTGGACATGTTTCACTCCTTTCCATCCACTCGTAGATACAACCAAGGTGAAAGTGATGAGAATCCTATAAACCAACATGTCTTGTACATAGCATTTGAGAATCCTTCTTTAATATCAATCTTAGTAAATGTAAAATGCAGACAAGTTTAAAATCAAAGAAAGTATTTGCATACACAAAAAAGATAACAAATTTGACATGTCAATATTATTACTTACCACACAAAGAAGTTGTCTTTTTCCAGGAGGATCAGCACCTTGATTACTGAACTTTGCTTCCAGAACTGTTATTAGGGCTACATTATCCTACAAATAAACAAATAAATGTTTACCATACCAGCAAACAACCAATGGAATTGACAGGCTAAAAAAATATAGAGTTTTTTAGTCACCTTTAGCAACCTATTCAATGCCGTTTTCCTCTGAGGAATTGGAACTACCACATCCGTCAAAGATTGTGCAGCCTTATTAAATTCAACCTCCTCCCAAGAATTGAGTTTTAGTAAGTTAGAAACATGACAGTAACAAAAAAAGATAACAGTGAGTGATCTAGGCGTATAAAATATGAGACCTCATATTTTTTAACATGTGAGAATCTGTCTCTGCGGAAAAATGTTGTACAACCATCAATTACTTTGGCAGTTTCATTATAGACCTGTTAAGAAAACACAAAAAAAGTAAAGTTAAGAAAGAACAACAAAATTCCACAGAAAAAAAACTATGTAATAGGGGAGACTATGTAATATAGCACTTGCATTCTGAATCGACAAGATAAATCTTATCAGCCAAGCCAGTTAAAGTTAGAATTTCCAAAGAATTTACCAATCAAGATATCATAGCATGGATCCTAAAAAATAAATGGTACCTTTGTTTCCAGATTCCGTTGGACATGAATTGGTTCTGCTGCAGAGCCATTTACGTTAACTGAAATGCAGAATAATATCCTACATGAAACCTAGGAAGTTGGGATTAGTACACTAGTATAAGTTATTGAGAATGTTGGATGGTGAATGGATATGCACAAATTTTCCTCCATGCACAAATACCAACAACCTGAACATCTAAACTATGCAATGGATAAGAACAAAACTATATGCTTGCTTGCCCATGAATTTTAGGGAAAGCAATGGGGCAAAAGTACATGCAATTTTTTAAGCACTTATCAGGGGGGATCAGGAAACCTTTTTCTTTTGCTAAATTTATGTTCTTTTATTATTGTAGTTTTCTAAGACTCATAAGGAGCAAGTCTACCCTTACAAGCCTTACCACAAGAAAAGAGACTCCTAGGCATAGTGATCAATTAGTGAGTAACAGGTGGCAGTTGTAGACTCTGCTACTTATAACTATGTTGTAAACAAACAAATATGTAACTTGTTCTGTCGCAACACTAACACGTGGCAGACATTAGAGGTGCAAACTAATAATAATTTACCTTGAGGTAGACATCAATGGCTTTGTACAAACCATCGTGTAGTGGTCGAGCTGACTCGGGAATCAGTTGTGCAAAGTCAATGAATCTGGCTAGAGAGAGATTCTGATCACAGGCAATTTCAGCAAGATAACCATCAATCAGCTTGCCAACTTTCAGCCATGACTCAAGCCTTAAAGCATAGCCATCTGTGCCAATCTCATTTTTCTCGGTATAACAATTTATGTCCTGTGCGATCTGATTTGCCAATGCAAACCGACTTACAATGTTGTGCACCAGTCCAACGTCATAAACAGTGGTGTCAGGCGATCGTGCAGGGATGAGCAGATCATTGACAGAAGCTTTGTCCAGCCGCAAACTAATCCTGCCTGTAAGCAAATATCTGATGGAATCCTTAC
Organism: Berberis vulgaris; assembly: GCA_963556465.1. NCBI lineage: Eukaryota > Viridiplantae > Streptophyta > Magnoliopsida > Ranunculales > Berberidaceae > Berberis > Berberis vulgaris. Next base: position 71,607,028 of record OY747130.1, read on the forward strand.
CAAGGAAATCAAACTGTAAGCAGAAAAATCAGAACATTACTTCCATCATTAAAAGCCTCAAATTCACAAATGATTTACTCGTCAACGTACAGAACCAAAACAGCATTGGAAGAATCTTAGATTGTAAATTTGCCATCTACCTGTAACTTGTTCGGAGGAACCAGTTCAACATTTTCCACTTTAAGTGTGCAGCAGCCCACTGTCTCTGCCTCATCGTCATCCTGCAAAGACAACAAACCAAAATAAGAACAGCCAGATAAGGCTAAAGTCTAGAGACACTACGCTTTAGTCGCGTGGAGAATTTTTCTTTTTTTTAAGAGTAAGCCTGTATTAACACTTTTCCAAAGTAAAAAACCTGAAACATGTCAGAATTACATTAGAAAGGATAGTATACAAGGGATAATGATTAAGAGTAGCATAAATTAAACTGTTTTATATATACCTTCAGTAGCCTTGCCTTCTCATATTTCTCCTTGTCACTTTGACCATTCAATGAACTGCTAGCAACCAAGAAGACATATTTGAACTCTTTTGGATTAATTGGATCATTCCAAAAGGCTAACCATGTCACAATGTTGTCATGCTTTACTTCTTTCCACCTGTACCAGCAACACAGATATTTCAGAACCTGGACAAAACTGATTGGACTTCTACTTCTATTTATCATACTATATATGCAGAATTATTTGGTATGTTGCAGCTATAGAGTGAACTTGATCAAAGCATGCATGCTGGGACTATTCAGATCTAAGCTTTGCAAAAGAATTTTGTTCAATGTTTACCTTTGCTTCAAATCAGGAAGATAAAAACAACTCCCAAATTTTGCCTCTTCTAGATATGAAGCTACAAAAGCAAAACACCAAAAAATAAAATTTCCTTTTTCACTCACAAAGGAAGAAATAAGTCTTCCAACTGTGTAAAACAAGAAATAAGTCAGACATTGCAGATACTGAAAGTAAGCCAACAACACAAGTAGCACAAAGTGCAAGGGCAACATGTTAGAGAATGGTTATGACATGCAGCTGCTCGTCTAAATCTGTTCATGGTTATGCATGCTGATCATTTGTGCTTCTCAAGTGACCTTAATTTAACTGGACTTTACATATTGAGGCCTTATATTTGTGCCAACATGTTAGAGAATGGTACTTAGGAGCTACTTCAAAGGACAAATCATATACAAACAATCCTAGCAGTAAATGTTAATTATCAAAAGCAAAGAAGGGGTCCTTTCTTTGTTTTAAGCCACAATGAAGTAAGAAACTCATTATAAATTTATAATAAACAAACCCCAAGAGAGTGCTAGCCATAGACCACTGATGCTATTCTCAAAGAAAAAGTAAATTGTACGCTATTCTCTCAGTGTATATTGAATTAACATGAGCAAAGAAAAGGCGGAAAATATCAACCCTTTTGTATTTATAGTCCTGAATGAGAAATCTTCTATAGTGAACGTACCAGTAGAGCTGACAATGTAGACTTGCCGCACCCGCTTGTACCGCACAACAACACTGTCACAGATTCCTTCTTTTCTCGGATTCTAAAAATGAGGAAATAAAGTATTTCAAAAGCAAATAGGAAACAAATAAAGCCATTAGAATGGTTTCATGATTTGCAAAAGGGAGTAAAATGAACAGAACATAAAAGTGAGTGTCACTAAAGTCTCTATACATGCAGGAAGCTAATGCCGACAAGTAGATAGTCTTTAAGAGAAATTATGCCATATCAAATGGTTTCAGGATATAAGATAATATACCTGCATGCCAGAATCAAGTCAACCCTCTGATTTTCTCTTTATTAGCAAAAGCAACGATTCTAGGTAACCCATTAGGATGATCTCTACAAAATTAAAATTTTGAAATGGTAGAGGCAAACTTCACAATCTTTAGTGCATTGTCTTATAATTGAAGCTACTCTGCAACTTCTTAAACCCCCATTACAAACTATTATGAAACCCCCTGTTAAACAGGCTATTCTACAACATCTTAAAAACTCCATTGAACAAATTACTCTGACACTTCTTGCAAACTCCATTAAACAGTGTACATTTCTAGAGCGGCTAATCAAATCCCATGAACAAAAACATCAACGAGAAGCAAGAAAGCCACATAATAGAGAAAAAGAATCAACCTATACTGAAAGGCTCTATAACATTGACAAAACAACACAGTGTATCTAACCTAAACTTACCAATAAAAACAATTGAAAAACAGGAAAATGAACTAAAATGGTGCAACCCTAGAAAAGAGATCAAAATTCACCGAACCCAACAAAACAATATAACTTGATCAGCAAAGAAACGATTCTAAATAACCCTTTGGGATGAACTCTACATGATGAAAACTATGTTTCTGTAAAGCAAAACCTCAGTCTTTACAGCATTATGTTCCAATTGAAATTAATCTACAACCTCTTAAAACCCCACTAAAAGACCCACTCTGCAACTTCTTAAACCCATCAAATAAGCTACTTTGAAGCTTTTAAAAAAAACCTACTAGAACCTCTCAAACACCAAATCAAACATTCCACATTTCTCAAGTTTCTAACAAAATCCCATTATGAAAAACAGTATAAACAAGCAAGGAAATCATACAAAATGAACTAACTAGAAAAACAATCAAATTCTACCCTTTAACACGTGAAACATTATACAAATTATATGATTTAAAAAAAAACCCATAAAATGAAAAAATGGTTCCATGGGTTCTCACCTCAAGAAGGATTGGAATCAATACAGTAGTCCAAGTCCTGCAACTGCTCCATTGGAGGGTGTGAGATTTGTGCCTCTGCTATTGTAGAAAATTCTCTGAAGAAGAAGAAAGTAAAGAGAAGAGAAGAGAGAAAATGAGAGTATTAGTGAGTTCCTTTAATAGCAGAAAAATACACTATCATTCTCTGATTAAACAAGATCTATTAATGACATGAGTGAACATATGCATACCTGAGCTGCTTGACAAATGGCTACAACTCGAGGACTCGATCTTACTGCATAAACAGCAGATTTGAACTTCAGGGAATGTACATAAGAATGGGACTTCAAGGAATAAAATTGAACAAATGTTGGCAAAATTACATAAGAATGAGAATTGCATGTCTTCATGGCGATGGTGGTAATGGAGAAGGAAACCTCGCAACACCTTGAGAAGATGATGGTAATGGAGATGGTGGTAATGGAGATGGAGGTAATGGATTTTCTGGTTGCCTTGTCGATTGTGCACGGGATGACGGTGTATCTTCAGTTCTTTGTGTCCCTCCTTGTGTTCCCTCACTTGTTGATGGTCTCACATAAGTTCCACTTTCAAGTCTCTCTCGTATCCATCTAACATTTTCTTCCAATCTATCATATTTTTCGCTAAATTTTTTTACTTCCAATGTTTTATCCAAAAGCAATGAACGAGCGGGAAGTGCAGCATCATACTTCCTTTTAGAGACGGTGGTTCCAACACAACGAGTACGTCCCCTTTCTTCTTGGCCAAACACTTGGCTTAGAGGATCATTATCAATAGTGAGGTCAGTGGTACCCTGGGTTGAAGATTCTTGCAAGGCGGCTTTTTTTGCTTTAACTTGTTCCTTCAAAAGAATGAAAAAAAAAAAAAAAAAAATCAGGACACAAATAATATTCAAACAACTACAAAGTAAATTAAGAATTGTGTATAAAAGACATCATTGGGCACATACCATATATAGTTCAGCACCATGCGTGGGTTTTCCATCCTTTCCCGTGTGACAATCAATTAGTGCGTGTGACTGGTTCCCCATCAGGGTTCTTCTCAACCTATATACTTGAAAGATTAGTCTCAGCCTATATAGTTAAATGGTTATTATTGTACTAGTATCTAGAAACTCAATTACCATTTCATACTCTACTTCTGCAGCACTCTTTTGGCCACCCCCCCATACATACTTTGAAGCCTTTTTGTTTTTTGCATTTTGGGCTCTAATTGCCTTCGCTTCAGGGGTGCTCTCATAGCGAACAAACTCCTTCCAATCCTCCTATCTTACACCATTTGGAACATGCTTCTCTTGTTCCTCAATGGTAGGATACTTATCCAAATAATTATTCCTAAGATCTGCCTTGAACCTTCTATAATATTCAGGCATTTTCAAATGCACACTCCTTTTCACATAATTTGGGATGCCGTATTCACGCTGCAAATAAGTCATTGAGATATAAGTTGACAATAAAATAAGACATTATGAAAATCAATGATGTAAAATCTCACCTTGAGGCCATTCCACACATCCTCTTTGTAGTTGTCAGTAACATGGTGCCAACCCTTGAATTTGATGGGCACAAGGGTTTCAACAAGCTTTCCAATGTTTTTATTGAAATTTCTAGCACCAGGTCCAACTGCTAAACCGTGGAGATTGAACTGTATGGTCTTTTTAACTTCACTGTCATCATTTGTAGATGTAGTGACATCAATGGTGGAGAGATTGCCGCGAATACTATCTATTTCTATCAATGACATTATAGATATTAACCATTATCAAACAAAAAGAAATAAGAAACAACTATATACACCACATTTATAGATAATTTCCTTCCACACCATATCACCAGAAATAGATTTTTATAAAGCATTAGAAAAGCCAATCTGAATACATAGCTACAAAGCTTCCCTTTCCCAACTCAAAAGTCAAAATAAGAAACAAAGACAAAATATTTGGTCTCAACCAAAGAGGATGACTAAACTAGCATTAGAAATGCATCAAAAAATATTGTAGCATAGTCAATTAAAATTCTAGTAAGCTCTTCAGGTTGGGGTTGTCTTTCAAGATGCTTTGATACACAGTGGGAGTTTCCCTTTTATCGACATTAGTGTTCAACCCCATTATGAAAAACAAAAAACATTGATAGTTCACAGAAAATACCAAAATTGAAACCATATGTAGCCATCAATGCTTTGTTTACTATGATAATTCCAACAGAGCTAACAATATTGAACATCCATGAGGCTGCATCTAATGTTGCTTTCCTGTCAGCCTTGCTTGTAGTTGTTCTTAAGAATAAAATTCGAAAAATCAGACTACATAGCACATGGAAAGCATAAAAAAGCTTTAGGGTCCTATGCAAAGAATCAGGGAATCAATAATCTTCTGTGGTTACACAGACTTGGGGTATTTCCCTTTGAACTTATAATGGCATTACATGCTAATGAAGAATAATATTCATTAGTAATACCACCCACATGAAAGATGGGCTGACACACTCTAACTTTTAAGTCCTACTAACAACATTTATAATAAAGGCTTATGCATTTACGCCTTGTTGAAGTAAACTTTTAATGTAAACATCCATTTTTTGTATAATTGAAAACTTTAGAAAATGTCCGAAATGATATTTCTAATGAGATCAATGATGCAATGAAGGAATGTTTGTGTGGAATCACCATATGTACATGTTATAAATATATGTTAGCGTGACATGAAATTGGATAGATCATGGGATCAAATTTTTCATAGGTGTCAATTGGAGTTGAAGATTGATGAAAGATGTACAATTTTAAGTCAAATTATCGATCCAAACGAATTTAGAACTCAGGCGGATATCACTTTGTAGGATTCTTTATGTTAAATAGATAAAAATAAATAAATGAATATGTTCTGAATTTAACAGTGAAAGGAACATATGAACCCTACAATATTATTGTGGCCGGCTATTTGGGACTTGCAAAGTTCAAAAAGGAATTCAAAACATAGTACATACATGTGATCTGAACACAAACAATAACTCTCAATTTGAAAGCATTTGTCGAAGGCATATTTTTATTGGAAAAAAGGTGAGTCAATCACATAAATAGTAGAGCTACATTGATGTTGAGGATGTTTTGCAAAAGTTGTTAAAAAAAAAAATTTCAAATGACACTCCATGCTTGAAGTTTCATTGTTGGGTCATTGAGTAGGAAAAATCTAAATGTCACTCCCATGCCATAATTTGCATGCGTAGGCCATATCAGTAGATCATTTAATCAGTTGTTGCACCATCTCGAGGACATGGATGCTCATAACGCCTATTCGATTACTTGTTCTATGGAAACATAGTGATCCAAAAAATATGATTTAATAGTGTTTTCACTACTCAATCACAGACATTAGCATAGAATGTCAAGGGATTATATACTTCAAAATCAGTTACTATTCCTTGGTGGTGATCTATACATCTTGGACACCATAAAGAGCACTCTGAAATCTCTGATTATATACTTACTACTATTATATCAACAATCATTCAGAAACTAAACAATTCAGGCAAACAAGAAACAGCAAGTATTAGACAAAAATTATTAGGGTGCAACAGATTTTAGTTTCTCTTCATGGGCTGACACACTCTAACTTTATCCTGGAACAAGGTGACCTACTTTTCGGATATAATTATAGAATAACTCGAAACTTTGTTCTTTCTCTGAGATTTGCTTAAGGTGCACAGTCACACATAATAGCCATTGTCAACCATCATAGTAGGTTTACTGTTTTAAACTAATTTATAAATTAGCAATGACTTACTTCTACTCTTAATCTATATTCCTGAGATGCTAACATGTAACCAGATATGAACCAAATATGTTATTAACACCATAGCAAACTCAAACTCACTCTTCATCTAATAGGGGATCATTTACCTGACGACACTGCACATTACAGCCACTATGATTATAATACAGGTGAACAGGGAACACGAATATTTCCTGGTTTCAAATTATATCAGGAATTTCATACAAAAATTAAAGATTCAAAAAATTAAATTATATCAGGAATTTATCAGGCATACGGTTTTGAGCCCTAGAGATTCAAACCCTAATTTCAAAAAACCTCTAAATAAAACCTACATATTCAAAAAACAATTCAGGAACCCTAGAGATTCAAAACCTCTAAATAAAAAAAATCTAGATTCAAGAACCATAATTTCATCAAAAAGAAAACAGAGAGAGAGAGAGAGTACCTGCATGAGAGAATGGTTTCGAGGTTGCAGTCGCTGATCGATTTTGCAAATTGTTTGGAGGTTGAAGACGTCGAGTAAGGAGGGAAGACCAGGGAAGGAGGCGAGGGAGGAGGGAAGGAGGGGAGGAGGGAAGTCGAGGGAGCAGGGAAGTCGAGGGAGCAGGGAAGTCGAGTGGAGTGAGCAGGCGAGTGGAGTAGAGTCGAGGGACGGAGCAGGGAAGGAGGAGCTTCGAGTGGAGTGGAGGGGAGCAGAGAGGGTCGATGTCGAGTGGAGGGAGCAGGCGAGTGGAGGGAAGGTGGAAGTCGAGTGGAGGGAAGGTTGAAGTCGAGCGCCAAAATAGCCCGCCCAATTTTTTTTTCAGCTTTTTAGTGTAGCCACGGTTTTGAGCCGTTGCTCCTAATAGCCACGGTTTTGAACCGTGGCCAAATTTTTTTTTGCAACGGTTTTGAGCCCTTGCTACTATTACCCACGGTTTTGAGCCGTTGCTACATTACCCACGATTTTGAGCCGTTGCTATTGTTACCCACGGTTTTCGGCCGTTGCTAATTATAGCCACGGTTTTTTGCCGTGGCCAATAAACCAACGGTTTTCAGCCGTAGCCAATTTTTTTTATTCACGGTTTTAAGCCGTTGGTCATTTTAGCTACGGTTTTTGGCCGTGGCAAATAAACCAACGGTTTAGAACCGTGGCCATCTCGGCGTAGCTAAACTGGCCTTTTGGTGTAGTGTCATCAGAGATTTGAGCTCCTCAAATTTATCAAAATACCCTTCCACTGATTGGGTTTTAGACAACTTATTGAAAGAGGCCACATAGTTATCAAAAACTGGGTCTTCAAAATGCACACATAGGTCATGCACCAACACATGCTAAGTAATATAGGTCTTATTAACTTGATAATCTGGGAACCAATGATCCACCTGTTGATCAAAATGAATGGATGCAAGTGCAATTTTGCAATTATCTAACACATTATGCAAGGTAAAGAAATGCTCACATTTCAGGACCCATGATCTAGGGTTCAATCCATCAAAACGGGGAAAATCAACTTTAGGAAATCTTAACAAATTACCTCGATAATCAATGGGTGGGAGGGAAGGAGATCTCATTTGATTAGCAGTGGATCCAGTCACCTGAGATTGGCTGGATTCACCTTCGATGTTCATCGCACGACCATTTTGAAATAATTGGATCAGTTGATCTATCTTCGTGTCTAGCTTTTTCTCCTTCGATTCGGTGGTCTGAGCTAATCATCTAAGCACCATTTTGATGAGTTCAATATGAGTCCTAGTCTCTGTTTGGTGTTTCCTTGTTTCCTTCATGAAATTTTCCGTTTCTCTTGTTCGAGTTTCCATTTAGGGCTTGGATCGTGGTTGCTCTGATACCAAATGTGACGCCGGGCAGAATAGAGATTATCATGCAGGCTAGTTCTAACAGACAATTCACAGGGAAGAACATAAGAAAATTACCCAAAACACAGAGAAATACTCTAATGTTCAGTTAAAATTATCAAAATCAAAGTCTCTTACAATATTGAGGAAGAGTTCTATTTATAATGCTCAAATTACTTGAATAATAAGCAGCCTATTCCTAAAAGAAAAATTAGAATCAAATACTAAAATAACAAGCTGTCTATTCCTAAAAGAAAAAGTAAAGCCTAATCCTAAAAGGAAACTAGAAAGACTCTTAATTAAATTGAAAGATTACGAATAAGTTATTTAGTAAATAACTTTAAGAGAAAATTAGGAACCCTAGAAATCCAAATTAGGAACCCTAGAAACTCAAATTAGGAATCCTAGAAACCCTCCTACATTAGTCGCCCCGGGTTGGAAAGAACTCGTCCTCGAGTTCACAACAGCTTCATCGGAATCCTCTGGCGGCAGCCCACGAAGAAGATCCTCTAACACTAGGTCAGAAAACTCTGTTAGCTCGTACTGGCGTATAGTCTGGGGTACGTCCCTTCACAGAATACAAAATTCCACACTTCACCTGTCAGCTGCTCTGGTTTTACTAAAGAGGTGTCAGATCCATACAAGTCTCCATTCTTTAAAAGATGAACGATGGTGTAGTATGCCATGTATAAGGTGGAATCAAATGAAGACTCAACTAGGAATTGTTCGTCCCATGGAATGCGAGACCCCAGTCCAAACAACCGAGAACATGCCCAATGATTAAGCCAGCTCAAGGTGTGCTCACATCCATGTCGTGTCTCATCGCAGTACAACTTAATGTTGGTTGTCCATCCATACTCTCCAGTGACCAAACAGCAAGGAGAGTCCACCACGCGATCTGAAACCACAACCTTCTCCACCTTGTCACCCAACACATTTTTTATCACCTTGCAGAGACCTTCAAACTGTTCCTTCAATGTTTCCTTCTTCTTCTTCTCATCTTCAGTTTCATCCAATTTCAAGCCCTCCTTGGTTGCAGAAACCAACTTTTTCCCCTCAAATTCCTTCAACTGACCACTCATCAATTGCATCAACCATGTACAGGACCTCATAACCCTTTTTCTTGAGCTTCTCCAGGAAAGGAGAATTCTCAACAGCCTTCTTGCTCTCACCAGTGATGTAGAAGATGTCATTCTGGTCTTCCTTCATCCTGGTCACATAGTCCTTCAAGCTGGTCATCTCATCTCCACTCTTGGTAGAGTGGTATCGGAGCAGCTCGGCAAGTTTGGTTTTGTTGGTTGAGTCCTCGTGGATTCCAAGCTTGAGATTCTTTGAGAAGGACTCGTAGAACTTTTTGTAGTCCTCCTTGTTCTCAGAAATCTCAAAGATCATCTCAATGCACTTCTTCACCAAGTTATTTTGATGACCTTGAGAATCTTGTTATGCTGCAACATTTCTCTAGAAATATTGAAAGGAATATCCTCAGAATCCACAATACCCTTCACAAAGCTCAGGTACTCTTGCATTATCTCCTCACAGTTATCCATGATGACACAGCGAACATAGAGCTTGATGTTGTTTGGCTTCTTCCTGGTGTCAAAAAGATCGAAAGGAGCCTCTTGGGCACAAAGAGGACATCCTTGAATTCAACCTGACCCTCAACAGAGAAGTGCTTGACAGCCAAATGCTCCTCCTAGTCATTGGTCACACTCTTGTAGAAGGCAGCATACTCTTCATTTGTAATCTCGTCTGGCTTCCTCATCCAGATGGGCTTTTTCTTGTTCATCACATCCCATTCATGAGACACCTCCTTGATCTTTTTTTTTCTTCTCTTCCTCATCCTCATCATTAGAGACCTCCTTCTCGGTGGTATTCTCAGTCCACAAAGAGATTGGGTAGCTGATGAACTCAGAGTGCTTCTTAACCAAATCCTTGAGTCTGCGTTCCTCGAGGTACTCAAGCTGATCCTCCTTGAGGTAAAGAGTGATCTTGGTACCCCTTCCAAGAACTTCACCAGAGGTGTCCCTTGTGACAGTGAAAGACCCACCAGCTTTGGACTCCCACACATACTGCTCATCATCATTATGCTTAGAGGTGACAATCAAAACATCCGTTTCATTAATCTCATAGGCTCCATATTTCCCATCTGGTAAACCATTTGCATCAACAATATTCAACTCTTCATCAGTGTCATACACAGGCTCTCCAAACTCTTCAGTGTCGTCTACCACGTCTTCCTCAAGCTCCTCATCATCATATACATGCTCTCCAAGCTCCTCATTGTCATACACAGGCTCTCCATGCTCTCGTAATCAAGCATGATTGTGATACGAGTTTTCGAAACTGAAATCAGAATCGTGATCTTTCATCTCACGATTACCGAAATCCTGCGTCGTTAGACGCCGGGTTAACCCTGTAACTTGCCTCTGTAAATCCTCAATCATCATATTCTTAACGTTACGATCACGGTTTGGGGCTTCCTCGTTCAGAACCTGCCCGCGACAACCACGACCACCGGCTATAGAAACTGATGAAATCTTACCCCAAAAAGATGCTGAAGCTCTGATACCAAATGACGCCGGGTAGAATAGAGATTATCCTGCAAGCTATTTCTAACAGACAATTCACAGGGAAGAACACAAGAAAATTACCCAAAACACAGAGAAATACTCTTATGTTCAATTAAAATTATCAAAATCAAAAGTCTCTTACAATATTGAGGAAGAGCTCTATTTATAGTGCTCAAATAACTTGAATAATAAGCAGCCTATTCCTAAAAAAAATTAGAATCAAATACTAAAATAACAAACAGTCTATTCCCAAAAGAAAAAGTAAAACCTAATCCTAAAAGAAAACTAGAAAGACTCCTAATTAAATGGAAAGATTACGAATAAGTTATTTAGTAAATAACTTTAAGAACAAATTAGGAACCTTAGAAATCCAAATTAGTAACCCTATAAACACAAATTAGGAATTCTAGAAACCCTCCCGCATCAAAATTTCATGAACCAACCAATTCTCCCAAAAGCCCGAGCTGTCCAAGAGGGGAATGTCCATGACTAGGATCGTGTCACTGATCTCTCACTGAGTCACTAAACAACTAAAAAGAAGAAGAAGTTGATCTCTTTTTAAAAGAAGAAGAAGATATGTTGAAGAAGGATCTAAAGTCTAAACCCCTAAGGTACTTTTTATATCATTCTCCATCTCCCTTGATGAAATTATTATTAGGTTTCATGTCCACGATGTTTGTGATGAAGGTTCTTTGTTTGAATAAATTTTTGCATGTTTGGTTCTTGGTTATGTAAATTTTCAGATTTGTTCAAACTTACATGATTTATGAAATTTAGTGAGTACCAAAAGGAATAAAAGAAAATGTTTCATTATTTAAAGGGGCTTTACTTATGGTGGTTGTTTCCTTTCTTCTACACATTGTTTTTTCTATGTTGAGCAAGGCATTCATGTATCAAATAACCAGTTTCAGTTGGAGAGTAGGAGGAAAACTAATTATAATTTTGGACAGATTGTATGATTGTTCGTCAGATGAAGGTGATCAGTATTGTCTCTGATTGTACCCATCACCAAAATCTCTTTAACTTTTCCAAATTCAGCAAGTGTTGTATGTGAATTTTGAATTAACTTACATTGGTCATTTGTGTATCATAGGATAGTATGTATTATTGATCAATTGCTCCCTCTCTCACAAAATCACAATGATCGGATATGATTAATTGAGAATACAAATGCCGATTAAGGATCCTACTGTACAATACCAGCACTTGAAAGAAATCAGGAAGCAAGAAAACAATACCAGCACTTCAAATATATTTGCAAAGTACATAATTCAACGATCTGATTCAATGTATTTAATGTATTAAAATGCTAATTCAGAGTCTAGTGCTTGGTAGTTTAGTATGTGACAGATAGCATTTCCTACTGTTTTTTCACCTAAATGATGATTAATTAATAGCTGAATCGTCTTTTCTAATTCCCTACTGGTTTTTGCCCTTCTGGTAGTCTAGTACTTGCTTGTTATGGTGAGAATAGAAAGATTTGGACTGCCAAAGATTACATACTAGTCATGACATTTAATTTTTGCTGCGCCTACTGCTTGCAGCTTGCTGCACCTGTGGTTATGGGAATTTATATAGCCAAGGCTATAGGACTAGCAGTGCTGCATTGAGCACTGCTTTGTTCAACAATGGATTGACTTGTGGAGCATAAAGGATTGACTTGAATTTCAGTTTTGCACATAAAAGGATTAGGAATAACTAAGCACATTGGGGAACAACAATTGTTGGATAATTTTGAACTCTAACAGGTGTATGGCTGAAGCCAGGAGTGACTCAAATTTAGTTTACTAAAGATTTCCCCATAATGCAATTACAGGACTTCCCATACGGTTGAAGGATTCTTCCGGTTTACTTGTTTGATGAAATCTGTGCTTGGTTCATGATCAGGTTTTGGTTGTTGTAACTGTTTCTCAGGTTGCTTTATAATACCTTTTACAATCTTTCGATATAAATGATGTTCTGTATACAGTGGAATCAATGTCTGTTGCTGAAGAATGTACATTTCTTTTATCTGAATTATATATAACAATAGATGTTGTGATTTTAATTGTGGTAAAAATAGCTTATCCATCCTCTATAATAGCTTTCACTATACTCGAGTAAGTTTGAAACAGTAGGAATTGGACCATTCCAAACGGTTCGAGTTAGGTTCGGTCCCAATGTTCAAAATGAGGGAATCCGGACTGAACCAGATCCGTTAATTTTAACCGGTTTGAGTTAGGTTCCTGATGCAGGAGGATCCGAGGCAGATGATGTTGAGCTATCAGATAACACGTTATTGGCACTGAGATACCTTGAATTGGCATATTAGCGCAAAGATGGTAAGAAATCGTGATTTTTCCTAATTGGGGCAGTTTTGGGTGCATTTCGGTATTTTGGACATAACTTGGGCTACAGGTATCAGAATCGCGCATATGACACCAATTCGGAAAGATCTTTTCGGTGCGCACGTCTTGGTCACCGAGTTACACTCGGTGCACATTTTTTCAAGGCCAAAATCCACTGTTTTCCCTTCCGAATCTACAATTTAAGTAATTTTTTTTCCTTTTATAGTAATATTTCATTCATCGTTTAGGAAGTGATTCTGAACCCGATTTGGGCAAGATTTTTGGCAGATTAATTGGAAAATACGTAACGAGTTACCAGATTTTTTCTTTTATTACGTATTTTGTTTTAGAATGATTATTGGAATTTGCTATTTTTGGTAAAATTCTAATAATCATGAGTTTTAGCTATAAATTCCGGCTTGTGGGCTGACTTTAGAGATACTTTTGATTTGAATAATTCTAATTGAACATCAGAGGTGTTTCTCTGTGTTTTGGGTTAATTTCTTGTGTTATTTTCCTGTTAATTATTTGTTGAACAAGCTGCAAAATAATCTCTATTTTGTCTGGCATCAGTTCCTCAAAATTTGGAACCGATCCGAACCGTGCCCTCCCCTACTCAAAAGTGTATTTATAAATTTAATGAATACATGCATCCTCTTACAGGTTGTCCATAATGAATTTTGGTGGTATATATTAAAACCATTTTTTGGCTCTGTGGTATAAAAGATTGACATTTCTTCATTTTTCATTTGTTATTGGAGATTAGGGGTTGGCCAGAATCCCGATCCCAACCCGACCGACCCATATCAGATCAGGACAATTCGGGAAGCACTAATTTTATCCCGGTTACGGTCCCGAACCGATCTGAACCGAAACAGAACTGGTTTTAACAAAAATAAATCCGGACCGTTCCGGTTACTATAGCACTTAACATCTAAGTCCAAGCCCAGTTATTAGCCCAACCCAGTGCCAAACCCAAAAGGCCCAAAGCCAAAACAAACCCTCAAAACAAATTAACAAACAACCTGTCAACCACTTACCACTCAACTTGGCAAAACGCAAATGCAAAGCCAACAGGAGAGCAATGTCTAGGGCAGCTTCGCCTCCAACCTCGCCTCTCGTCTCGCCTCCAACCTCGTCTCCAACCCTTCTTTTCCTCGCCTCTCGCCTCCAACTCCAACCCTTCTTCTCTACTGCAAAGAGGAAATCTACAAAGAGGTGACCAAATCTACATCAAAGAGTGCTATCAAAGAGGAAATTGGTTGTCTGAATTTTTTGGGCCTCAGGCAGATCAAGCCCAAAAAAATTTGGTTGTCTGAATTGGAAAATGAACAAACCGGGTAGGCATGGTCCCGACCCAGACTGTACCGGTTCCAACCAGTCTGGGTCCAACAGGGTGGCTTCAAAAAAACTAACTTTCACGACCCGGACCGTTCCCGATTGACTGAACCGGGACTTGGACCGGGGATAGGCCTCAATCCGGACCGACCCGCACCGTGCCCACCCCTATTGGAGATGGTCCGATTTTTTGACATGATATTGTGCCCTTTCACAATGTAGGCTAAGCTTCCTTGCTAACCTTTTTCTTCATTTTTCATTTTGCTATTGGAGATGAGCCGATGAGTTTTTGACATGGAATTGCGCCCTTTCACAATGCAGGCTGAGATCCCCTTATAGGCGAACACCAAATTTATACATTATCATCTTCATAATTTTATACTATATTAAATTACCTATATTTTTAGATAAGAATTGAAGGAATTAAAAAGGAAAATTGTTTCTAATATGAATTGTGTACTGAAACAGAGTTATTCTCCTCCGGTCCTACCTAATACCCAGTAAGGAAACTTTCTATTTTCTGGAGAAATTCTAAATGTCGAGGAAATGAGCGAGGAAACGAGCTAGGGAAGTGAGGTGGCGGGGGTGGGAGCCGTTCACCCCACTCGGGATGCGTGTGTTGACTTTTCGCGCACGCATCCCGAGCGGGGTGAACGGCTCCCACCTCGCCACCTCACTCCCCTCGCTCGTTTCCTCGCCCGTTTCCTCGCTGTGTAGAATCACTCATTTTTCTGTAAACACGTGGATATTGCTTCTATAAGAAGCCCTAAAGGAACCAATCTTGTCTTCACTTTTCTATGCGTTGATTTACTTTTCTCTCTCTCTCTCTTTCTCACAACCAAATAAACTCTTCGTCTCTCTCACTTTTTGAACCAAGATGATGAGAAACATGGCTGTGAGTGAACCAAGAAGCTTGTCTTGCCAATCAAACTAAGGCCATTGTTCTTGATGGTGGCCATTGTTCAAGAAACATCACTGCGAGTGAGCTGCTAAGGTCGTATTCCCAATCAGCTCGGCTACTCGACACCTCTTTCTCTTCCTTGGACAAAAAGTGGAACCAGTACATGGTGATCCACCGATCAACTAAGGCCATTGTTCTTGATGGTGGCGAGGTTTGCACCGTGTGTTTGGAAGAAACGCAGGAAGGAGAGGAAGTAATGACTGTAACCTGTTCTCACACCTTTCATACTGACTGTCTACTTTGTTGGGTGGCTTCTAAGGAGAAGAGAAGAACTTGTCCTGTGTGCAGATCAGATATGATCTACTCCACCGTAGCTATTCGTCGTCGCCATGAACCAGCGGTGGTGCCAAACGTAGAAGATTAAGGGTTTGATGTTTTTTCCTATTCTCTTGTGAAATTATGTAATATATGGGGTTTGTTCAAATGTAATATTCTTTGCACATGCTCAAGATTTGATGAGGTTTTCAGTCCTTGGTGAAGGAGATAATGTTACAACTTTAACGTAATAGTGGTGATTTTGATGCAAAATTAGGGCGGTCAGGTTTTTTTTTTCCTTCTTCTGATGGGTTTGAAAACTATTTGCTTCTGATATAGTTTTGGGTTTGTGTTTCCAATTTTCTGAGATGGATGATGATATATTTTTATTTTTTTTACCAAACTACTAATTAGTATCAGCAAATACATGTTGTGGCAATACATTTTGATGGAAATAACCTCATGCACTGAATAGTTCAGGTACTTTAACCCGACCTTAGAAAAAGAAGTTTTTTTGAAGAATAAACAAGGTTTTAAGGACCCTCGAATGTAATATAGAATAAATCAAGCTAAATTTAAATCACATAGTTTTCCCCGAGCATCATCAAATAAATTTTTCTTCATATCTTCCACAAATGAGCTAGGGGTGAATTGAATAAATTATGAACATGGGATAAGCTTCGTCAAGTGATCCGAAACATGATTTGTTTCTCGAAAAATGAATTATACGTCGAAGCTCTGAAACTTTGTGACTAGATGACGTACTCTCTCGAGTAGTCTGACGGCTTTCCACGGGGGTTCTTGCTTGTGTTAGATATCTGGAGTATGTTCAATGAATCTGACCCAATGCAGATGCTCTAAATACCTACTACAATACCAAGCTTTATCCCTGCTTCAATACCTTTCAGCTCAGTTGGAAGATCCTAGCAACCAAGCTTTTTATTGATCTTATTTCTAATTTTTTTGAAGCATGCATGTTGGTGAAGCATGGTGCCTTTGTGAGCTTTGCTATTTCGCTCTTGCAATACGAAATATATAAAGGCATTGAATACAAGTCTGTGAATATAGCTTTAGGGCCCTTACTGGAGAAATGTTTTGTGTGTTAAATAAAACAATTTTAAGTAATTTAGAGCTTGTTTTATTCATCTTACAAGGAGGTATTTATAGGGATACAAATATAATCCTAACTAGGGAAGGAAAAATAATTCGAATCCCAGTTAATCCAGTATTCCTAAATAACTACAATCCATGTTAATCTGGTATTCCTAATTATATAATTAATGTAATTACTATTATGTTAGTACTCCCCTCAAGCTAGCACATAGATATCGCAAATTCCCAGTTTTACAAGTGAATCAGTAAAGGCAGTAATCTCTCTTAGTATCATGTCCAATTATCTTCTCGCTGCTGAGACCCTGATTGTTTTAGCAATGAGAAATCCACCAAAGAATCAGAAGAGGCAGCAAGTGGTGTTGGCGGTGGGGCGAACTCAATGGTACAAATCACCGCCTTTCCTTCCTTCGCGATTGGTACATTCCTCTCAAGCCTTATTCTCTTGATAACTATCCCATCACTCGAATATTTGTACTTCTTAAAACACTTTTCCTCAACATGCTTAGTATTTCCACAATGAACACATTTTCCATCACTAAAACATTGAAATGAATGTTAAGTATGTAAATTACTCCCAAATTTGTTGACAACCATAGCCACGTTAGATGTGGTGCAGCATGGTATGGCGGTGTTGCTCCAAACGTCAGACAGTTGCAAATGCCTTCTGGGGTAGGAAACAGTTCAGTGCGAAGAATCTCTCCACGAATAACATCATAAATATCATCATAAATATCATCATGACTAGTCAGAAACAAATAAACACGTTCCTTGTCAATGTCCTTCTTAGATGCCTGAATCACCTCCGACTGGGTAAAAGATGTTATATGAGACATGATTCACACCATGGTGGGCACTATTACTTCTAACCTAACCAATAGATGGATCCTTTTGTTGGAAACATGTTTTCGTAAGTGACACTCTGCTTGGAGTAGGAGTCTGACAAAGCTCCGTGCATTTTTTCTTGCAGGATTTTTCGATTTCGGAAAGAATGTGACGTGGTAGTTGGGTTTGATATATCATACATTATTAGTTTTTATATAATTCTTATTTTTGTGTTTCATCTTTATCGGATATCATTAGTGACATCATCTAGTTCTTTTTATGTCAACTTTGTGCATTTGGGGTTTGACATTGATTAGTTCCTTTTAACTTTTAGAGTGGAAAATGTAAAGAAAAAAAAAAAAAAAAAGTGATATTCTTTAGAAATGAAATGTTGGTGTCTCTCTGCGACTGGTCATGCACGCATGGATTGTTTAATTATTGGAATAATCAAAGGTTGTAATTTCTTTTGTTCAATTTGTGTGTATTATCCTCATTCCTCTAGTGTATGCAACTATTGTAGTTGTTGTTGATGTGTATACATTGATGGCTATACGTATTGTCGGGTGGTAATCCATTAGTTCAGCCAATATTTTGATTTGAGAAATGTTTGGTGATAACTGGTCACTGATTGTGAAGTCATGTTTGACATGGTTGTAGATGTGGGGGTGATATTATTTGATAGGCATTGTTGTTAATTGATTATTAATAATAATTTATTATTTATTTCAAATATGTAAAATTATAATTAATAAATATGTTTGACATGAACAACAAGCACAACTGGGATGTACGAAAGTAGAAGATCTAGCCTGTAAGGCTAGGATCTATCATATGATGCTAAACATGCCACTCTAGCTATGCAAGAAAAGCCAAAACAAAAATTACCTCTCTCGATAGTTTTCCCCATGCATTTTTCACGTTTTACTTTTGTTTTAGGCTAAAAATATTTATAAATAAATTAAGTCCATGCCATATTCTTTGGACTATTTGTTCGCCATGCCTTTTATATGCTATAATTCTATGTGTTGCTTCGTTGAAATCTGTATGCCTTCAATATTCTTTGTGTTATATTTTGGGCAATTAAGAACATGCCATCAAGTGCATTAAACACCTCGCCATAAATAATTTAGTCTAAAACTCTACTACTACTACATGTGCCTTATAAAAAAAATAATCGATATATAATGTTAATTTAAGACCTCTCATTTGGTCAAATGCTTTAATTTCATATGTAACTTTAATGCCAACAAATTAGGGCTCCACTTGGTATCCCGCAAAGGAATGCAAATGCATTTCTTTGCGGCGATTACAAAAATTTAGGTACTTGTAGGCTTTATGTAAAAGCAGTTATGGAATTAAAATGCATAAACTTGCATCTTCGCGTTAGGAGATCCCACATTATTTTAAGGGATAAAATGTCTTGAATTCTTTTGTAGAGAAATCTCACATTCACATATTGGACTATAATAATTCATACAGTCTATATTTATAACAGTTCCTAAGTGGAACTCAAGAGAATCCAAATTTATAAGAGTTTCTTATAATTCAAACTCTTCCAAGGGGTTCATATTTTTGTGACATATTGTGAAATGCACAACAATCGAGAAATATAAAAACCCAAAAATTGTGGAACTTGCATTATTTTTCTCTAACTAATATCAAGCCTAAAACCAATCCAATTTTTTTTGTGCACTTCGAAGATCCAACATATACATGACTAAGAGCAATGGAGATAGATACATCGCTGCGGCCCTTGATGGAAGAAGTCTTTTGGTATGTAGACAAGTTCAAGGAAAAGAGCCTTATGGCGCTAGTAAGAAGACTTGCGTTCAATGCCTTTGTTTATATTGCATATGTCAAGAAAAAAAGGAAGATGTATCAAGGAATGATTAACATTCAAAATGAAGTTACACAAAGATTATGCACCCTTGTCACGAGAAGTTTCCTTGACAAATGGGTACCTCCTGCCGAGTTGCACACCAAGCAAAACAAGTTGTGTTCATGGATAAGAATTAGCACCAAATTACAAATTCCATTCAGTAATGGTAGCAACAAACTCCATGGTTGCTATGAAAAATCATCAAAAGGAAGATCGAACCCGGATGGCAGGTTATGAGAACAGTGAGGAGAATTTGTCACTTGACCCAAGAATTCACTTAATTGCATATTATCCATGTATTTAGATAAACAAATCGAGCAGCTAATCGTTTTGCAAGTCTTGATCCTGGTTATGCCTTTGTTGAATTCACCCCAAGCTCATTTGTGGAGGATTTGAAAAAAATAGTAAAAATGAGGATTTAAGTGGGAAACTATACAAGTGCTTGTAACTCCCTTCTTCTTCTTAAAAAAAAACACTATACATGATTTTGTCTAGTCCGTCTGAGCTTAAAATTTGGGGAATGAATAATGCAACATCAAATGTAACAAGAGCACTGAGCCCTCTACATCTCAATGGATCTGAAGTAATTAATGTAGGATCATGAGAGAAACTCTAGTAGGCCAAGGTAGAAAGGGTCATACATTGGTTGTTTAATATAAAGTTTTTTTTTTCCAATTTGACACTAATGTTTATAGCTATTAGAGTTTGGCCCTCATTTTGAAAACTAATTGAGTCTAGCACTTGTTTTCTAATGGAACCGTTAAGTACACATCATCGACTGGTCAAGAATAATTTTTAGACACTTTTGCCCGTACCTTGGGTTTCGCTTAATCGAAATTTTGGGTCGGACTGGGCTCGTATCGGCCCAATCCCATTTCAGCCCTTTTTTTGGGCGAGCTTTCTTTTTCCTGCGGCTGCTGCTGGTTTGATCTCAACCCCATTGTGACGACGTAGTCAAAAGGGAGGAAGAGATAAAGAAAGAAAAAAAAATACAAATCAATAAAACAAAAAAAAATTAATACTCCTTTAACTAAAGAAATGTAGTTTGGAAAAAATTGTTTCCGTCACATTCACAAATTTTTTTGTGAAACCCTCACTGAATTCATTTGTCATGAAAACTAAACTGTATAGTAGAAAATTTGTTGGAGATGAGAGAATTATGTGGGTGGGGTAAAAAGAAATTGCGTGAAAGGTGTTTAACTGTTTTTTCTTCTAATCTAAAAAATATTTTACTCGTGATTAGAATCATTCCTTTTAATCCATTCAAGTGGGACAAAGTAGAAAATTCTGAAATCCATTTTCTTAATTTTAATAGAAATTTGTAGCTTTTGGCATATATTTAATCTCTTATTGTAATAGATGAATTAAAGATAGCAACATTTACTTACATCTAATGAATCACAAGGGTTGTTTTACATGTACAACCTGGGCATATCTCAATCTCTGCCATTAATGGTGTCAGAAACATTTTTAGCAAGCTTAGCCAAAAACCCATTATGAAATGGTGGCTTTGCAGGAGGATGAAGGGTGAAGAAGATAGGTAAAATCTTAAGGGTGGAGAAGATGGGTAAGAATGGAGGGTTAGACTCAATTAACTATGGTTTAACCCAAGGTAAGGGAAAAAGCATCCAAACATTAGTCTTGACCAGTCAATGACATGGACTTAACAGTTTCATCAGAAAAGGAGTGTTAGACTTAATTAGTTTTCAAAACCAGTGTCAAACTCTAAAAGTTATAAACAAATGTGTCAAACTTTTAAAAACAAATTCCTTAATATATAATACAAAGTTACATCCTCGCCTACTCTAACAGCATTGTCGAGAGGACAGGGGACATTGTTGAGCCAAGTAAGGAAACAAGCATTGCAATGGCAGCAACCGTGGAGCAGCGCGCACGGTGGATCTGAGTGGTGGTAACAGGGCTAAATGCCCAGGACACACAGGTTCCAATCCAGGACGTGTAATGATGCAGGGGCAGCATGATGATGATATTCAGGGACAGCAAGTGCAGGGACCTTACGATGATGATATTCAGACTTTGGTCAGGGCCAAGAGCAATTTAGAAAAAAACGCTATAAAATTTTTTCTGGATTATAAAACACTAGGAGACACATTGGACATGGCTATATCCTTGTAAAAAGAAACTACACGGCTTCGATGAAAGAAATTGAATATCAATATACTCGAGAGTGCTAGTGATGAAGTCGACTCAGAATCTGAGGTTGGTCCACAAGCAGTGAGCAGTGATTTGGATTTAGAGGCTACGTCAGAAGTAGAAAATAAGAGGAGAAGTACAAAAGTAAGGTTGGCGTTCCCCTTGGGCATGCGTCGTTAGTGAATTAGGACAATTTCTTTCACGGACCTAGAATTTAATTTTTGTTTAGCTATGTCGAATGTCCAATAGTTTTCTTTTCCTCGGGTAAAGTCGTCATATACCCCCGACAGGTGTATCAATTTTTTATCAAGCAATAAAAGTTTTATTTAAAAAAAAAGTATTAAAAATAGGCAAATCATGCAATCGCAAGAAAATTTAGGGAGGTGCTCCGTGTACTCGACTATTTAGCTCGATTACACCAACTCTTTGTTGCATTGACATATTGGGATGTTTCGACTTTGTTGCACCAACCTAAAATATGTAACATAAACTTACATTTTTTAACAATAAAATAATTTTGTTGTTAAACTTCTCGCGTGTGAGCATTAATTTATTCTTGACGAAAAAACAAAAGTAAATGTTATCGATAAAACTAAACTTCAGTAAAAAATTCTTCACTTTCAAATTTGCATCCAAACATCAAGGATACACTAACCACTGTCATAAGTTCTACAATAAATAGCAAACAATATAGTAGGTTGTGTAGTAAAATCTAAAGTGTAGAAGAGTATAATGTGTTCATTAAACACAAAGGAGAGGACAAAAAATATGTAATAAAAATAAATAAATAAATACGTAAGAGAGTGCATCGATTTATAAAAGGGAGTTGCTATGTGTAATCAACTATTTGGCTCAATGCTACAAACTTTATTTTCTAGATTTAGCTTTTAAAAATTGTTTAGTATATTCAATCACTTTATGTTTAATCAACTATATGGATGTTTCTTATTGTAAATTTTTGGATGTAGAGTTCTTCGGTTGAATGCATTTTTTAATAGTTGCAACCATTTACATTTCCTATAATTTATTTATTGTTGCTCCTAAACAAGAAAATTCCATCACCAAATGGTTTCAATTTATTATTAAAAAAAGTAAGTTGGTGCAACCGAGCCAAAAATCGAGTACACGTAGCAACTCCCAAAATTTATTGTGTGAATGGGATCATAAGTCAACAAGGACTAACTAAAAAATAGGCAAAATAATCATAGGAAATTTAAGTGTGTGAATGGGTAAACTATAAGTCGATGGGGCTTTAGTCGTATGGGAAATGCCTACGACATACCTTGATAAGCCTATGTCCATATGCACAAATAGCATGACGTGTACCACCATAGGGCGGAGTCATATATTTGCGCTCAAGCCCCGGTGAGAATTTAAGAAAGAAAAGGATTAATTATTAAAAAAATAAAACTAAAAATACAATAGTAATAATAATATTATAGATTATATGACATTAAGTTTATAACACTCAACCATATGTATGCTTATTGGTTGTAGCTCAATAGTAAGCCACCTTTTATTTTATGTGTTCAATCAGGGTCAACCACGTAGTCCTTCATAGGCTCCTTTTATAAACATCTGACATATTTAATAATGAATTGTCACAATTAAAAATTTTAAATATATATTACCATAGTTAAATTTTCAATTTTTATAGCACGGGGTCATGTCAAATTACTAGCTCCGCCCCTACTGCCACTTCACCTCAAAAGTGTATTTATAAAATTTAATTAATACATGCATCCTCTTACATGTTGTCCGTAATAAATTTTGGTGGTATATATTGAAACCATTTTCTTGGCTCTGTGGTATAAAAGATTGGCCTTTCTTCATTTTTCATTTGTTATTGGAGATGGTCTAATTTTTTGACATGGTATTGCGCCCTTTCGCAATGTAGGCTAAGCTTCCTTGCTAACCATTTTCTTCATTTTTCATTTTGCTATTGGAAATGGGCCGATGAGTTTTTGACATGCAATTGCGCCCTTTCACAATGCAGGCTGAGATCCCCTTATAGGCAAACACCAAATTGAGCACTACTACGGTGCACTGGTCCAGGTGCCTGGTGGTACCAGGCACTGTAGATTTGCCTCGAGATTTATATTACACTATCATCTCCATAATTTTATATTATATTAAATTACCTATATTTTTAGATAAGAATTGAAGGAATTAAAAAGGAAAATTGTTTCTAATATGAATTGTGTACTGAAACAGAGTTATTCTCCTCCGGTCCTACCCAGTACCCAGTAAGGAAACTTTCTATTTTTCTGAACAGCGCCACACTTGGACATTGCTTCTATAAGAAGCCCTAAAGAAACTAATCTTGCCTTCACTTTTCTATGTTACTTCACTCTCTCTCTCTTTCTCACAACCAAATAAACTCTTCGTCTCTCTCGCTTTCTGAACCAAGATGATGAGAAACATGGCTGTGAATGAACCAAGAAGCTTGTCTTGCCAATCAAACATGTTGCCCATTAGAAACATCACTGCGAGTGAACTGCTAAGGTCGTATTCCCAATCAAGTCGGCTACTCGACACCTCTTTCTCTTCCTTGGACAAAAAGTGGAACCAGAACATGGTGATCCACCGTTCAACTAAGGCCATTGTTCTTGATGGTGGCGAGGTTTGCACCGTGTGTTTGGAAGAAACGCAGGAAGGAGAGGAAGTAATGACTGTAACCTGTTCTCACACCTTTCATACTGACTGTCTACTTTGTTGGGTGGCTTCTAAGGAGAAGAGAAGAACTTGTCCTGTGTGCAGATCAGATATGATCTACTCCACCGTAGCTATTCGTCGTCGCCATGAACCAGCGGTGGTGCCAAACGTAGAAGATTAAGGGTTTGATGTTTTTTCCTATTCTCTTGTGAAATTATGTAATATATGGGGTTTGTTCAAATGTAATATTCTTTGCACATGCTCAAGATTTGATGAGGTTTTCAATCCTTGGTGAAGGAGATAATGTTACAACATTAACGTAATAGTGGTTATTTTGATTCAAAATTAGGGCAGTCAGGTTTTTTTTTTTTTTTTTTTTAATTTTATTTCTTTCTTCTGATGGGTTTGAAAACTATTTGCTTCTGATATTGTTTTGGGTTTGTGTTTCCAATTAAATCTCCATCGGAGATGGATGATGATATTATTATTTTTTTACCAAACCACTAATTAGTATCAGCAAGTACATGTTGTGGTAATACATTTTGGTGGAAATAACCTCATGCACTGAATAGTTCAGGTACTTTAACCCATTATATATCAATTTTATCAGCCAATGTGACCCTAGAAAAAAAAAACTTTTTTTTGAAGAATAAACAAGTTTTTAAGTACCCTCCAATGTAATACAGAATAAATCAAGCTAAATTTAAATCACAAATAAATTTTTTCTTCATATCTTCCACAAATGAGTTAGGGGTGAATTGACTAAATTCTCAACCTGGGATATGCTTCGTCAAGTGATCTGCAACATGATTTGTTTCTCGAAAATTGAATTATACGTCGAAGCTCTCAAACTTTGTGACTAGATGACGTATTCTCCAGAGTAGTCTGACGACTTTCCATGGGGGTTCTTGCTTTCCATGATCTGGACTACTTTCAATGAATCTGACCCAATGCAGATGCTCTAAATACCTACTACAATACCAAGCTTTATCCCTGCTTCAATACCTTCCAGCTCAGTTGCAGTGATGTCAGCTCTAAATACTTCAATTCCCTCATTATCTTTTGCCCTGCTACACTACAAGAAAAATTGTGATCAATAGCGTTTAAAAACCGCTATGGTAGGATACCATAGCGGTTTAGTAACCGCTATGACAGCCGGCGCTATAATAGACCCAGGGGATATTATAGCGGTTTAAAAACGCTATGGTAAGTTTGGCTTTTATAGCGTTTCAAAACCGCTATGGTAGCCTCTGCCATAGCGTTTTAAAAACGCTATAGTAGACTCTAAAACCGCTATGGTAGACTCTACCATAGCGTTTTAAAAACGCTATGGTAAGTATACATAGCAATTTTTTTATTTTTTATTTTTTATTTTTTTATTTTTTTATTTTTTTTACTATCAAATGACTTTTTATTACATCTCATAAGTTTTATGTCTAGAAAATAAAAATTTAAATGTGCCAAAGTTAAACATTTCCATGAATGGAGGCAAAGTAATGTAATTAATTAATAAACGGTATTACATCGAGTCACAAAATCTATCAAATAATAAAAATAATGTAATTAATAAGATAATGTATTACAATTATGGTACTTGGGATAAAAAACTGAAAATTAAGCGATGGTTTTGCCCATTGGATCAATGAGAATCATGCCAATAACACCACCCGCTTCTCTAACAAAATGGCTTTTTTTTGCTTCTAAGGTCTGGGAGTTCAAAAGCACAGACAACGATCTTCCCCTTTATCAAGCTACGATCAAGAGTGTTGTTCTTGCATAAGCTGAAAAAACAGATCAAGACATAATAATTAGCACTATATATATGAAGAAATAATTAGCACTATATATATGAAGATGAGTGTTCATCAAGCACATTGGACAAGCATATCATCCCTAAAATGTGCAAATGCATGAGGATGGCACCCAAATTAATTACTCTAAAGTTTGGAAATGGACAACAGAGCAAATTGAAAATGAACTAACCAATCAATCCATGTATTATCAAGGACATGCCATGATGTGGTTCAAAATGAAGCATCTTACACTACTAGCTTAAAATATCCTGAATCAAACTACCTGTACTCAGATCCATCAGCTAAATAAGCTCCATAACTCCCTACCGATGCTGCAACTAAGACTGGAGATTGTTCGTAAGTATTTCGGCTTCTGGTGTCATTCAGTTTAAGACCAATATGATGATATGGCAATCAAGAAAAAGAATCTAGCCATGTCAACTTCCAACATGGTAATATTTCAAAAACCAAAACTTTTTTACTATGCAGGCAAAATTTCAGGATTGTCATCATGGGAACTGTAATGTACAGATTACTGCAGGAAATGAAAAAAAAAGTACGGTTTTTATAGTTAGACAAATAAACCAAAAATTTCTTAGGAATAGAAAAGCATAAAATCAAGTAATCGCAATTGTATATCAACATCTTGAGACTGAAATCACTGCTCACTATACCTGTAAATTGTGAAGTTCTGTTTGTAAATTCATTAGCTTTGAATGCACTGTCGTTGTTGAGGTGGACAGGAGACTATCATAATCCTGCACAGAATGATAGATTGATGAAGGGAACAATGATAATTTCAAATGCTGAAGGATACCATAATAGTTTTTATTTTTATTTCAAATGCAAAGCCACTATAACACTTGCATTCATCAAAGCAACAACTGCAGTAGGCAGCAGGCTCCACACAACAGAGTTACTAAAACAACATGTTCAGACCTGAGACAAACCTGAGACAACATGCTGCATGCAACAATATAAAGCTATCATAAGCAAAAGGGAAAGACACAAGCAGAGTTACCAAAAAAGATATCACCAACCATATTTGCCATTGAAAAAAAATTTGTTTGACACTGTGCAACTCATTATCAGAATACTTGAGTATTATTCATGGTTCTACCCAACTCTTCTTCCCGGCTAGAATCCAAACTGTTGCATGCTAACACTAATCAAAGGATAGTGGATGAACATAACTGAAGGAATGAAAGTTGAACATGAATTTTGATCACGTGGCTCAATTCAAGTCATTTATATTTTATAGGGTCGCCAAACATTTCAGCCAAGACATCCTAGAATTTTGCCAGAACAAAACAAAGCAAGGTGGAAAATAGTTGAACAAGCACAAGCTGATCTGGAATGTATCACTAGAATGGTAGCCTGCCTCACAGACGAAATCCTTTCAATGCTGACATTGTTCTGCAGTTTGGTAGTACTAGTCCACACATTGTGTAGAGTTTCCTATTTCATCAGATAAAGATAGTGTACAAAGGATTAATATTGCAAAACATCACATCTAAGCATTCTAAGCTGTTTGTTATCATATGCAACATCAATAAGAAAATAAACACAACAATCTTCAAAACATAGAACAACAGGTATCCAACATTATATGAATTCAAAACATAGAACAAAGGGGAATAAAAAAGCACATGATTGATTCATTTTTTAATTTCAATTACCTCAACTGATGAAAGTGGTACGTCAGCAACAAGCTGTGCCACTGCACCAGCTCCACCTAGTCTGCTCATGCTGAGGACCTGGTAAGTTCACAAACAGTAAAATTACCACAAAATCAAATCTTGTAATATTCAGCAGATACATAACACTTGGGCTAAGGATTTATTAAAGAAAATTTAAAAAGAAAGAATGAGGTTTAGTAGCAGCCATCGCCTCCAGCGGAACAATTCCAAAGTACTCGTCCTGCACTTGTTTAAAGCAATATGTTGGTCTTTGTTGCCAGCTTTCTAATTCTAATCACATGAAAAACAAAAAAGATTCTTCTCACCTCCGGCGTATATAGAACACACAAGCACTGAGATAGGAGATCATTTCTTTCTGCTGTTGAGCAGGATGTAATGAAGTTAACCCTATCCGAGACTCCTTCCTTGTCTGCTAAGCTCTTCAGTTCCTCCAGATACTCCACATTCTCACGTAAGCGACTATCAAATCCACCTGTATTGACAACACATGAAATCAAAAGTTAATCTCATACAAATGCAAATGGACCATAAAACACTAGGATATGTAACTAATATGAGAGATGAATATCTGTGAAATACCCAATCTATCAGACATCAGAGAATACCAAAGCAGTAGTCTCTTCAATTTGGTGAACTTCTATGACATTTGACCTATGACATTTGATCAGAATTCATCAGGAAAAGGAAAGAAAATAAATTCAAGAATAGAACTTCTACAAACTTCAACCAAAATAAAGAAAAGTTACTCATCTGCAACATCACTGATTTGTACACCATTTCACATTAATGCATATTTAAGACGCACAGATGATAAATGATCTTGTAAATCTAGGCTTGTATCGCTCGGGGTTGGATTTAATGCGAGGGAATGGGGACTGCAGGTGGCATGCTCTGCAATGGCTGGAACGGCGCTGGAACTGGACGGTTGCTGGAACTGGGACAGAGTATGCAATCTGCTCTCTGTTCCAGTTTTTAGGTGCGCTCTCTGCTAGTTTCCTTGCCTCGTTTTGGCGATCTCTGCGAGACTGTGGTAGCAGCGATCAGGCCTGAAACTCTGCTGAAACAGTGAATTCAGGGCTGCACATTTCGATGTATTGCACGATGTCTCTGGATTGTGGCAGAGTGCTCTCTGCTGCAAAAGAGAGTGCTCTCTATTTCCTGCTGCTGCTGTTCTGACAGTGCGTGTTCGTAGATGATTTGCAATGTTGCAAATTGACAATGGCGTTATTCTGATGCTAGTGAGAATTAGAGAATGGTTGACGCACTATGTTCTTTTAGTGCAAGCATGTTTTTAGCTATACAATATGAAGTTGAATATGTATGAGTTACGAGAGTTTTTTCAAAAAAAAAAAAAAAAGAAAAAAAAAAAAACATTAACAAAACACTTTATTGCAAGTATAAGGGCAGCCTACATATACAACACAATGCAAGAAATAGATCAATGTGATTTACGACTTCTAGAAAGCATGCAATGAGTTTGATATGCAATCTGCCTTGGTGCATTAGAGTGAATCATACAAATACACCCTAACAAATCTCTGAAATTTCTAGTCTAATAATCATTAAAAATGGGCCAAAACCAAGTAGACTATTGAAAAACTTTGTGTTTTAGAAATGATCAAAACTTTGTCTGCCAGTTATGTGTTTTAGAATAAAATTTGACATTTACCATGCCTCCCAAAGAAAGAGTAAGCCCCTGTTGCTATCACAACTGCTTCGATTTCTCTTTGCTTGCAGGTTGAACCAGAAAAAGACTTCATCTCCTGTCCTCTTTGTGACAGGAATGGACTTTCCAGTGATAACTGACTGCATCAGAAAAAATCAATGCTGGAGAGATGACCATACAAGGTGCTTTTGGATTGGTAAAAATCAATGTCATTCAAATGTAACACCGATAAAAATCAAAATAATGTATGTCAAAACAATAAATATCTAGGAAAAATAATGACCCAAAGTAAAAGAAGAAAATAGAACCATACCTTCTGATCCCAATCAGCATAGACCACAATAAGAGTAGCAATCTGCACATGAAAAAGTCGATAAGCCCAAGAAAAGAAAAAATTAGAAAGGAAGCAACCAGGAAAACTGAAAGTCAGATCAACAGATGTAATAAAGATACTAAAATAACTATCTACCCATGGTATTTTGCTTCTCTACCCATGGTCTGTCAACCCAAAATGAATATAATTATTGATCAAAAAACTAAAATTCCCTTGCAAGTAAATGACATTGCCATGGATAAGTTTCCATAATCTGGCCCATAAACCAGTGATCCAGATTTTTATCTACATGTTAGGTGCAAACCTTATCCCATTATTATAACACTCTTTGCTCTTTTAGTGTTCAACAAATGTGTGAACTGATCCCTTATCAAATTGAATGCTGCATGCCCTATTGTTATTTGACACAACCCAACAAGTTTACTCTTTTTTTTTTGTCTTTGACTTGTTCTTCAACATTGGGTATATACATGTACTGCAATTTTTATTGCTCAGATATTTGTTAGTGTAAATTCTGCTAGCTCTCTTGGGGTGTAGAGTTTTGACAATCTCACCCTGATGTGTATCTCGTGGCGGATTTAATGGGGTTTGACTCTATGTGCTGATTTTTAGATGTTTATAATGCTATACATCATTGGTAGGATCATGGTGTACACTGTTGGATGAATATTGATGCACACATCAGTATTCATCCAATGGTATGATCTTTAGGGAGAGCACAGAGTTGTTAATCTGATATGAAGATTTAGGCAGAACTAAGGGATTTTGACCATTATAGATGTGTTTTCCCATGCACAATATAAATATTCATAGTAATTCGAAGTGCAGAGATTTCAGAGGAATTTACTTGAAAATCATTGTCCATGGCCATCCCAATTAAGCTGAAGATGGTGCCAAACATAGGCAAGATCCGTTGAACCCGGGTACACACCACTAGCTCCATTATGCGATATAATTTTTAGCGTTGCTGAAGCACAAGCTAGGAGGTATAAGACTAAATACCAGTAATAAACTTAGACTGGATAACATTTTAATCTATATTTATATAACTTACTGCAAAGAAATTGATTTTTATAATGAGCGACATACCTTTTCCAGAACTAATCTTGCTTGTGTGAGAAAAGCAATCTGCAATAAAATTTTCACGTTAGAATCAAATAAAAAGTAGTTTGAAAAGCCTGCTATCAACAAGGACTGAAACTGAAATAGAATTTTGAACATAGTAATGAATAACCATACTTTGTCTCATCAACTCAATTGAACCTAGTTTTGAAGCAAATCTTCATAGAACGAAACTTGTTATGTTTACCAAACAGTTGCTTGTAGATGGTCCAATGCTTACAGTTAATAAGATGACAATATACTATGCCTATCTCAATAATCGAAAAATTTCTGCATTAAGAATCTATAGATTACCTGAATAGACGTTAAAATGTAATTCATTTAGCTTACCTGAATATTCAACCATAAGCCTGGTTTAATATCTGCAACTTGTTCCACAGTAAGAACATTGTATAGATTACCGTCAAATTTGTCTGTGCGTGATGTGACGCCTTGCATTACTGTCAATTGAAAAA
The DNA here is from genome assembly GCA_963556465.1 of Berberis vulgaris. NCBI lineage: Eukaryota > Viridiplantae > Streptophyta > Magnoliopsida > Ranunculales > Berberidaceae > Berberis > Berberis vulgaris. The sequence goes on from OY747130.1 coordinate 71,638,500, forward strand.
GAATCTGTAAGTACTGATTTCACATTGTAAGATTTAAACTTATACATCTACTTTTCGTATAAATTTATCTCAAATAGATTTTTATTTTAAATCTTTAAAATTTCTAAGAGTTGTACTGATGATAATGTTATTCAAAATTAAGACAATATGAACAAATGAATTTATACACCCTAACCCCTAAGCATTATTCAAAATTTATCTCGAATAGCAACAAAATTACAAAAATATGAGGTTATCAAACCTAGTATGTAGGTAATATACTTTAGTACCTAAATGTTTCTCAGATGCTAGGTTGCCAAACCTAATACGTAAATAACGTCAAAACAACTTATAATTGGCCAGTTACTTAGAGGTAACATTTTGCAAGTCGGCTAGGGTATAGTCGATGGAGAACCATCCTAGGGTGGGTTGTCCATTGACAACATAAGTCGATGGGCTTGAGAACAACAAGCAAGCACCTGACAGCAACAAGAACAAATACACATACATGAACAAGAACAAATACAGCAAGCAAGAACCTGACAGCAGGAACATGAACTTGTGGAATTTTTTGTTGGCACTTGGCACCATTTGTTCTTGTTCCTGATAACATACAAAACTCAAAACATGGAATTTTTATAGAATTAACTGATTAACATACAAAACTCAAAATATACAAATTGGTCAAGCAAAACATACAAAACAGAGCATTTCATTCACTTTCACAAGTGTCTTCAGTAAATACAGAGTAGATAAACAAAGCAATTGTCAACTTAAGCCAGCATTCAAGACAAAATTTACAGCATGGCAGTTTATCGTATAAGCTATGAAATGATAAGCTCTGTTTATCGTGAAATTTTGATCAACAAATTTTTTATCTACTCTTCACTTTCACAACTCACAAGCGTCTGATGACCTGTTTCAGTTTTTACTGAAACTTTCTTTTGTTCTTTGCTTTCTGAAGAATGGTGAAATTTTGATCTCACTCAGATTTTGGTTTGTTTTTCCTCTAGGTACACAAGGGCAATCATTTAACCTACCATTAGGTATTCTATGTGACAACAACTATCAGTAAGCATTTTAAGAAGATTTCTGACTTTTGAAGAGACAAAAATACTAACCTTTTCAAACAAAACCAATTTGAGTGGCCATCTTTTAGTCCCCTGACGAATCCACTGGGGTACAACCTATCTATTGCTTGCCATAATCTTTCTAGGCAGTCTTGAGGATACTTGATGACCTGCAGAAATCCATGGAAGATTTAATGATGCAACAAGATCAATAAGAATTTTGCATTGTTAATAAAAAAAAAAAAACTTTGAAATTATCAAAACAGGTTTTATATGAAGCCTATGACAAGAAAATATTCATGTTCAACCAAATTACCTATCACAAGTGCAACAAGAAGATGTTTACATGGATCGAAAGGGAACATCTCAATGCCCTTAGGAGTCGAGAACTGTCCCAAGTCCTACAAAACAAGTATCAATTTGACTGCACGATGAATGATAGAGAAAAAGTTCCAAAGCATAGGGAAATATCGAAGAGATGTATACTGTTCACACATAATCTTATGAAAAACTACTTTAATTTTACCATTAACAGTTGCATACATCTTAAGAGGAGATGTCGGATCCCAATTTGCAAATAGACATTATTGATGCATATAACCTCATACAAGTAATAATCCAGTTCAATATTCTCATATGGTTCCCGAATCAGATAGTTGCAGTCCAAAAAGTCAGTTCAGAATATACAAGTCTCAAAAATCCAAAAAAAATAAATCATAGATCAACTGTACGATTCATTTGTTGAAGGTTAAATTCAGCAAATTTTAATGAAATGAAATGGAATTTAAATCCTTAACAGAATATATAAGCACCCAATTGAATGTCAAGCCAAAATAACACAAATGAAATGGTTCTACGTTGATTGAAAAATAGCAAATTCAATTTTTAGCAGTCAAACAAACAAAAACCACAAGCAAGAAATCAGTCTAATTCAACGAAACATTTTAAAAAAAATGTCATCTTTCTAATGCAATCTGAGTTTCAGTTAGCATTTATATAAGTTAGTTAATAGCAAGAGAAAGATGATTAAGTGAGTGCATTAGTAGTAAGAAGAAGAGGAAGAAACCCTCCCTCACTGTTGCTTTGTTTTAACCCCAAATGGAAAATTTTCTCGACCCTTTTCGATTAAACCACCAAAAATGATCAAAATCGATGAGAAGCACATTAACATTAGAACAATTTCACCAAAATAACAGCAAAAACTCAAACCCTATTTTCGATTAAACTCTCATATCCCTAAAATTTATGGAAAAAAATCCCTAAATAAAATCTGTCTGGGCGAATTTTTAGTGCTTGAGTTTTAGAGAAGAAAAAATTGATGAAAGGAATTGAGAGAGAGAGAGAGGTACCTTTACTTCAAACACTCAAATCAAACCAGATCTTCTCTTCTCTGCACAATACTTTGCTATGTCGTTTTGAGGGTGTTTGGTCACACTTATTGTTTCAAACACCTTGCAGATGGAACAAAAGCATAAAAGATGAACCAGAGATTTCATCTATAAATCCTACATAGAAAGAGAATGAAAAACTGTGAAAACGTTGAAAACACAAAAATCATGCATAAATCGAAGGAACAAAAACTTCAGATTTTCCAAAATCACAAACCGTACAATGAGGAAACAGTGAGGGCGACGAAGAGATGGAGGAAGCAGTGAGGGAGATGGAGATATAGAGAGAGCAGGGAGGACGATGGAGAGATGGAGGGAGCATTGAGGGAGATGGCGAGAAGACAGGGGGAGGGAGGGTGAATGAGAGATGAAAGAGGCGAGCGCTGAGTAAAAGGAGAGATGAAAGACGCGAGCTCCAAAACAGCCCGCCAAAGATTTTACAGTGTTTTCATTTTTAAAGTCATTAAAATTTGACTTTTTATAGCATATTTGGCAAAACCGCTATTAACAAATGCTATTAAAGAGAATTTGTGTTGTAGTGCTAGGTCCAATGTGCTTCTTACTAAGGCCGCACTCATCCGTTTTCCTCTCAGTCTCCTTCCTGACCGGACGGTATACTAGCTTCGCTTCTCCACCTTTCGTTTGGGGTTCTTTGTCTTTAGCCCCAATATTAGTAGCTTTATTTTTTTCCTCTACTATTTTATTTGTTCCAACCTTGTCCCCATCTTTTTGGTTATCCTTAAGATTTCCCAATCGCTTCCTACAAGCCTCATTAGTGTGGCCAATCATCGCACAATTATCACAACACTTGAAGCCTGGGTAGATGATTTTTTGCCAGAAACCTGTGATACCGGAGAATTCCAACTAGATTCTACTAGGGAGTTCCGCCGATAGATCCATCTCAACACACATCCTTGCCACCCCAGGACGCGTAAGACCGATGGTACTATCACCAATCCCGAGGAAGGACCCAATCGAATCTCCTACTTCTTTCAGATACAATGGATGAAAAAATTGTAAAGGTAAGTTAGGGAGATCTACCCACAACGGGGCTAGCACCGGATCTTCCCTAAGATTAAAGCCTTGATACCAACGGAATGCTTTGAATCTAACACCTCGAATCATAAAAGAATCTCGTGACAAGGCCTTATTAACTTCTTCTTCTGACTGAAATCTAACAATCACATGCCTTTGATCTAACAAACCCATGGTGAAATCACCCATAACTCCCCAAGATCTATGGATGGTTTCACGGATTGCCTCAAGGGAAGGGCTATAAGTAGAGAACTTAAGAACAATAACAAGCTTTTCAACATACCTTTCACATCTTTTTGCTTCCGAAATATTCATAGATAGTGTTGGGCAACCATCATTGCGAAAACAATTCCCTTTCATAGGTTCCTCTTCAATGACTGTCTTCTTCACAACTCCCAATGCTTGGAAAAAACTACGGTGTTGCTTGACCTCGGTTGGGGCGCCTCCACTCCCCAATGGAAGCTCTCCTCCCTTGGCAGCTTTAGGAGCTGCAATGAAGAAGATGAGAAAGCCCTAAAGCCGACGACCCAGATTAGAAATCGTGTAAGATCCAATCGTTCTAATCTAATCAGCTCTTATTTACTGTGCTGCCCTTGAAAACTTAAATCGCCTCAGACCAGAGTGCGATCCTCTAGTTACCTAATTATCCCAGATACAATTAGTTTGACCTGATAAGTAGCATGTAATCAGAGAAAGGTGTTGCATGCACATTAGACTAGAATTCAACATTTCATCATCACTTTACATTGTTTCTACATAGCTATTACTAAATTATTTGGAACAAATCTACTTGTACAATGACTTACATGGAGTACTTAATGGCTTCAGCTTCATCGACAAAGTTTGGGCACAAATACTTAAACATCAAATAACACTAAAATATTTCACTTGGACAATTCACCATGCATATACAGAGCACAACATTAATGTCTCTAAAGTCCAATTCATCAAATTGTATGGCAAACTACTACGGTACATTCAAACACACATAATAGCATGAAATGAAGATAAACCATTGAAGCAAAAATGGGCTAATTGAATATCAAAATGTGAACACACTAACTTTTTTCATCCAAATAGTAAAATTACCAAATCATATAATAGAATTTATTTACCACTTGTCACTTTAACTTATTTACCAAGACAATGTTACAACCATTTTATGGTATGCAACGGGACTGGGATAAAACACTTTTATCATTTTCATGGCCATCAATAAGCTTCCAAAAAAACATTTGCAATTGCTCGACTGCAATGTGCTATGTTTGTCTATTCCCTGTTCAATGAGCCAATACTTATGCAGAGCAGTGGAATCGGACTGAACAGGTAAAACATCCATAACAACTCAGAGACGACAAAAGGATTGTTTCTTTACTACATTCTAATCTCCGATGGACTATGTGAAGTTTTGCAACTCGTTCTACTCCTATCACATAACCAGCAAGGAGTCCCTCTTTACAATGTCTAAAAACTTCTCACTTATACTGGTTAAGAACTCGAATGGCAGGCCCACAACACAATCACTGCAATTGTAAATAAATCTAGAATCCAAAGTTAACAATTCTAAATGTAACAACTGCAACAAGCAATCCAAAGCCAGAGTTGAGTCGTAAATTTTAGTATATTTGAAGAATATGTTCAAAACAATGTCAGTAGCCTTTACACTTTTTTTCATTAATATGCAGAGCACGTATCACAACTCCCAAAGAACTAACTATCGAGAAACTCTATCCTTATTTATTAAACAAATGAGTTGGTTTTTCACAGAAATGAAGACTCTATGCTTAGTGATTGAAATCATAACAAATCAGATTTCGACTGAATTGAATGTCTCTCAATTTTGAATAAACAACATAAAAAAATCAACAAGCTTTCAATTCGATCTTTCTCAAAGTGTTGTTGAACAAGTTCTAGACTTATAGAACCGAATTTAAAGCAAATCGCACAAAATCTCGAGTAATCCAGACTATCATCAAAACTGTAAACCTAGAATTCGAAATCAGAAGTTGAAATGAAATTTGAAGATTGAGAGGGGAGAGAGATTATCTTAAGAGTGTTCTTTCTTAACTTCGATAGATCGATTGAGAGACAAATCGACATTACTCCATTCCTCGTGAAATCTAAAGAACAATGACATAGAAATTGATGTAGAAATGGAGTGAAGAAGATATTGTTGTAAATGTAAATTAAAAGATAGGAACGAAGTTACCAAATGTTCTTGGGTTGAGCCGCGGACTAGGTCGCTCTCTTTAAGACATTTCGCGGCTCTGCCCAAAATGCGCGCGAGAGTATATCTCACCCCTCCTCACAAAAGTGTGGTACCCCAAGGGGTCCAAACCCAAGTCCAAACACTCTCCTTATAAACTCCTCCACAATGAGTTGTATAGATGATGTGGGACTAAAAATAGAGAGAGATCCAGAGATCAAAACCAGGTCCACACCCATTTTCTTTTATTTTTAAAAAGCCATATTTTCAATAGATATCAATAAAGAATCACGCAGAGATCTTCGAGTGCGATGGAGAGATCGAAAGAGTGACGGAGAGATCTTGGACTGAGATGGAGAGATTTGTGAAGTTTGTGGTTTTTAGGTTTTGTAATGGTTTTAGAGAAGATGGGTTTAGTGAAGAAATGACCAGTAAAAAAGGAAACTTAAGTTAATATATTTATTTCTTACTTATTTTTATAAATAACATATTTATTAAAATTACTAATTCATATTTTTAGTAACTTAATTTAATAATTAGTAACATTTTTTTTTATTACAAGATGTAAGATAATGAAGAGTTACAAATGAAAAAATATTAATGTTGCTAATTAGTTATTTTGGTGTAGTGAACAGTAATAATAATATTATAGATTATATGACATTATAACACTCAACCATTTGTATGATTATTGGTTGTAGCTCAATAGTAAGCCACTTTTTATTTTATGTGTTCAATTGGGGTCAATCACATAGTCATTCATAAACTCCTTTTATAAACATCTAACATATTTAATAATGAATAGTCACAATTAAAACATTTTAATATATATTACCATGAACTTTTCTAGAGAGCCAGGGCAGGCAAGTCAGACCTGGCTCTCTAGAATTTTTCATATTACCGTAGTTAAATTTTCAATTTTATAGCTTGGGTTATGTCAAATTACTAGCTCCGCCCTTACTACCACTTCACCTCAAAAGTAGGGGTGGGCAAACGGGTCGAAGATCCGCGGGTTCAAATCGAACCAGACCGTTTTGCTTGAAACGGTTTAGATTTTAAGTTTGTATTTTTAGATACGGTCCAGATCCGTTATAAAACGGTCCGAGTCCGATTCCTATTACTTAAATTGAAACGGTCCGGGTTGGACCCGTTTTAAATCACATTTTATAAGTGTCTCTTCCCCTCTTTTCAGTCTTATCTATCTGTCATTTCTTTCTATCTCCAGATATGTAGAAGTTGTTGGTCGAATAAGAACATCCGTTGAAGAAGAAGATCTAAGGAGAAGAAGCTGATTGAAGGAGACGAAAATGATTGTCATGAACCAACCAATTTTCCCAAAAGCTCGAGTTGTCCAGGAGCGGAAGGTCCATGACTAGGGTCGTGACATTGCCCCATGCGTCCAAAGTCGACATCCTCGTCGGCCTACTCTATTGACACTGGCCCGATGAACTTCTCTCACCTACCAGTATTCAACAATTTAGCACTATGCCCATACATAATACTAAATTATTTTAATCCAGCCTATAGATCGCCCCTGCCGGGAATCAAACCTTTGATGTGGGGTTTTGCTCTGATACCAAATGTCACGATTAGACAAACTTTGGAACGCAAAATTAGCAAAATAGAGATAGTATTCACTGGAATTGAAAGAACAAATAGATAACTCTATAAACCAGAGTAATTGGAGCCTTGATTTCTACTTCATACATGCCTCTTCGTTTTACACCTTCTCCCCTTTTATAAAGAGGGAGCTTCTAACAGAATTAGGAATTCTCCAATGGGATTATAACATGTGTTACTAAATAGTAACACTTAACTAACCATTCTATTGTTATTACAAAAGTACCCCTGTTTTTAAAATTCAAACTGTTTCAACTTCTCCCTCTTGATCCTGCAACTAAGTTCTTCCCGCCTATTATTTCAGTTGTGCTCGTGACAATACCTTCCCCTCTATGACATCCTTGCCCTCAAGGATGGAAAGAAGGGAACTTGGAAGCAATGAAGGACTAGTCCTCCCATGTTGCTTCAGCTTCAGAAGAATTGGACCATTGTATCAGTAGCTGCATTACTGCTTTGTTACTTCGTGGAATGAGTCGTCTGGCCAGGACTTTGACAGGTTCAACAAGAAATTGGCCTTGAGCATCTACTAAAGGCGGGTGTGGGGAGGAAGAATGAGTAGTTTCCAACCTTTTCTTGAGCTATGAGAAATGAAAAACATGGTGGATTTTTTATTGAGAAGGGAGATCCAATCGATAAGCCACTGCGCCTATTTTGTCCAACACCTAAAAAGGACCACATTATCTTGAGGAGAGCTTAAAATTCATTCTGAAATGTACTGAAATTTGTCGATAAGGCTGCAGCTTTAGGAAGACCCAATCACTAATCTCAAATGTACGTTATGTCTTGTGCTGATCAGCAAAGTGTTTCATGCGTTCTTTGGCCTTAAGTAGGCGTTCCTTCAGGATGTTCACCATTTGTTCTTTTTCAGCAGACTATTGCTGAATGTCAGGGATATCTACTGAAGAGATTGGTGGAAGAGCAAGCAATGGGGGTGTATACCCATATAAGGCTTGAAATGGAGAGGTCTTGAGACTCGAATGATAATTGGTGTTGAACCAATATTCCGCCAAGTAAATCCATTGTGACCATTTGGTTGGGGTGTTTCCAGTCATGCAGCGTAAGTACGTTTCTAGACAAGCATTGGTCCTCTCAGTTTGACCATCAGATTGTGGATGGTAAGAAGTGCTCATATGAAGGGCTGTCCCTAATGCTTTGAATAACTGCTCCTAGAAAGAGCTTAAAAACATCTTATCTCGGTCAGACACAATGGTGCTTGGAAGACCATGTAGCTTGTAAATGGTCTGTAGGAATAGTTCAGCAACCTTAGAGGCTGTGAATGGATGTGCCAATGCCATGAAATGGTTGTATTTTGTCAAGTGGTCTACCATGGCAAAAATAACGGATTTACCTTGGGAGAGGGGCAATCCTTCGATAAAATCCATACTAATATGTTCTCAAGCATGATGTGGCACTGGAAGAAGTTGCAACAGGCTGCTATAACCAGAGTGTACATTAGGCTCTATTATGTAATTTGAAGTCTTGGACTGCTGTGGGAGACACCAATAATTTGGAGATAACAGAGTGTACATTAGGGTCTTGCTCATAACTACTTAGTACCTCTTGTAGCCACTATGGAGAAACTTGAGAGATAGCAGATAACTGGCAGTCAGTAGCAACACTCCTTGATAAAGCATCAACTACTATATCGTTAGTGCCCTTTTTGTAGAGAATGACATAGTCAAAATCAAGCATATCTTTGTTAGCCATTTCAGCTGTAGTGTAGTAGTCAATTTCTGTTCCAAGAAGTATTTTATATTCTGATGATCAGGAAGTATGTAAAATTTTGAACCAATAAGATACGATTTCCATTTTTGGACAGCAAACACAATAGCCATTAATTTCTTTTCATAGGTGGAAATACCAAGGTTTTTTGGACCTAAAGCTTTGCTAAAATAAGCAATTGGATGGCCATTTTGAAGGAGGACAACACCTAACCCCACAGAACAAGCATCTGTTTCTATATTGAAAGGTAAGGCAAAATTAGGAAGTTGTAATACTGAGGTTGTTGTCATAGCCTATTTGAGGGCAAAGAAGGCAGTTGTAGTGGTTTCATCCCATGCAAATGCATCTTTCTTTAGTAGTTCTGTTAGTGGTTTAGCCAATTGGCCATAATTTTTTACAAATCTCCTATAGTAACCTGTTAACCTAAGGAAGCCACATAGTGTTTTCAAGTTGTGAGGAGTTGGCCAATTGATCATTGACAAAATCTTGGAAGGGTCAGCTGCTACACCTTTGGAAGTGATGATATGTCCTAAATACTCAAGTTGTTGTTGGCCAAATGAGCATTTTTAAAATTTAGCATATAAGAAGATTTGTTTCAAGGTGGAAAGGGTAATGATGAGGTGTTGGATGGGTTGTGCTAAGGACTTGCTATAGACAAGAATGTCATAAATAAATTTTAAAAAAAAAAAAAAAAACAAGAATGAACTTTCTTAAATAGGGTTGGAAAATTTGGTTCATGATCGCTTGGAAGGTTGTCAGGGCATTAGTTAAACCAAAAGGCATAACTCTAAACTTGAAGTGACCATGGTGAGTCTTAAAAGCAGTTTTGTGAATGTCACTAGGGTGTACCAAGACTTGATGATATCCGAACCTAAGATCAATCTTAGAGAAGATTTGGGAACCATGTAACTCATCAAGAAGCTCATCAATGAGGGGCATAGGAAATTTGTATTTTATGGTAAGGGAGTTTAACCTTCTATAGTCTACACAAAACCTTCATGAATTGTCCTTGTTTTTTACCAATAGTATGGGAGCCGCATAGGGACTATGTGATGTTTGGATAAACCCAGATTCTAACATGTCTTTGACCAATTGCTCCACTATTCCTTTATGCATATGAGGGACTCTATAGGGAGCTTGGGAAGGAGGTGTAGCATTTGGTTTTAATGGGATGGTGTGGTCAAGAATCCTTGAGGGAGGTAAAGTATTAGGTGGCTGAAACACAACTTGAAAAGAGTGCAGCAAGGATGTAATAGAAATAGGAATATCTTGTTGAGAATAGACTTGTGTTAGGGAGAAAAACTGACCCAAAAAGGAATGGGTATGTTTCTTGAAGAATTTGGCTAATTTAGAGGGTTGTATGAGGGACAGAGAGGCTGAATCTTCTATCCCTTGCAATATAATGTGTTGGCCATTGTATTGGAATGATAGTTGAAGAGTTTGTAGGTTAATGATGATGTTGCCAAGAGGTTTGAGCCAATCCCCACCTAATACCATATCATACCCACCCAATGGAAGAACTCTCACAGATCCTTCAAACTGAGTGTTTTGCATAGTCCATCTTAGTGGTTGACATATAGCATTGCTTACCAAATGTTCTCCATTAACTACCTTCACAATCATTTGAGGAGTTAACACAGTTGGCCAATGTGTGTCTTTGACTATTTTAGGGTCAATGAAAGAGTGTGTGTTGCCCATATCAATGAGAATGAAGATGGATTTTCTTTTGATCATGCCTTTGAGAAGAATGGTATTAGAAGTGGCTACCATGTAGGGCATGAATAGAGAGCTCCATATCAGTAGGTTGTTCAGTGAAGATATCCTCAGTCTCTTCTGTGGGTGGGCTCAAAATTTCTTGGGTATCCTCCTCAGTGATCAGCAAATATAAGTGTTGTTTCTTACACAAATGGCCTGGTTTATAAGTTTCATCATAATTATAACAGAGGCCTTTATCCCTTCGGAGTTTCATTTGAAAAGGAGTTAGCCTCTTGATGGGAGGATTAGATAAAGGAGGTCTAACATTGAAAAAGATTGTGGTGGGTGCATTTTGGTTGGAGAATTGATTTGCAGGAAGTGTGTTGTGCTGCAGAATGGAAGGATAGGTGGTGTTGGTAATAGGTTTTGACCAAGGTGCAGAATACAAAGATGAATGGTAAGGTCTCCTAGTATTAGATGAATTGGTGGAACAAACTTCTTGCATCCTTGCTAGAGAAAAATCATGGGCAAGTGAATTGGGTTTAAACATTTGCACCATAGTTCAGATTTCCGGTTTCAATCCACTCAGGAAGCTGAGAATGAAATAGAACTCTATTAAGGATGGGTTATGGCTGATCATCAGAGATTTGAGCTCCTCAAATTTATCAACATACCCTTCCACTGATTGGGTTTTAGACAACTTATTGAAAAAGGCCACATAGTTATCAAAAATTGGGTCTTCAAAACGCACACATAGGTCATGCACCAACACAGGCTAAGTAATATAGGCCTTATTAACTTGATAATCTGGGAACCAATGATCCGCCTGTTGATCAAAATGAATGGATGCAAATGCAACTTTGCAATTATCTAACACATTATGCAAGGTAAAGAAACGCTCACATTTCAGGACCCATGATCTAGGGTTCAATCCATCAAAACGGGGAAAATCAACTTTAGGAAATCTTAACAAATTACCTCGATAATGAATGGGTGGGAGGGAGGGAGATCTCATTTGATTAGCAATGGATCAAGTCACCTGAGATTGGCTGGATTCACCTTTGATGTTCATCACACGACCATTTTGAAATAATTGGATCAGTTGATCTATCTTCGTGTCTAGCTTTTTCTCCTGCGATTCGGTGGTCTGAGCTAATCGTCTAAGCACTGTTTTGATGAGTTCAATATGAGTCCTAGTCTCCGTTTGGTGTTTCCTTGTTTCCTTCATGAAATTTTCCGTTTCTCTTGTTCGAGTTTCCATTTAGGGCTTGGATCGTGGTTGCTCTGATACCAAATGTGACGCTGGGCAGAATAGAAATTATCCTGTAGGCTAGTTCTAACAGACAATTCACAGGGAAGATCATAAGAAAATTACCCAAAACACAGAAAAATACTCTAATGTTCAGTTAAAATTATCAAAATCAAAGTCTCTTACAATATTGAGGAAGAGTTCTATTTATAATGCTCAAATTACTTGAATAATAAGCAGCCTATTCCTAAAAGTAAAATTAGAATAAAATACTAAAATAACAAGCTGTCTATTCCAAAAAGAAAAAGTAAAGCCTAATCCTAAAAGGAAACTAGAAAGACTCTTAATTAAAGTAAAAGATTACGAATAAGTTATTTAGTAAATAACTTCAAGAGCAAATTAGGAACCCTAGAAATCCAAATTAGGAACCCTAGAAACTCAAATTAGGAATCCTAGAAACCCTCCTGCATCAGTCGCCCCGGGTTGGAAAGAACTCGTCCTCGAGTTCACAACAGCTTCATCGGAATCCTCTGGCGACAGCCCACGAAGAAGATCCTCTGGCACTAGGTCAGAAAACTCTGCTAGCTCTTACTGGCGTATAGTCTGGCGTAGGGTCCTAAAATTACCAGTAGACTTGTACATCTTCTCAGAGTTGAGCATAATGTGTCCATTGCAGCGAAACCCACGTGGCCAATGACGTTTATCTAAGAGTGCAGTGTGGTTATAGATACAAAATGTGAGGTGTTTCGGGATGAGATCCTTACCAGATACCCGTAGATCAAATGGGTACCAGTACTCAAACTCCTGCTTCATCTTTTTAAGAAGTGATGTAGAGGTGGACTTGGGGTACGTCCCTTCACAGAATACAAAATTCCACACTTCACCTGTCAGCTGCTATGGTTTTACTAAAGAGGTGTCAGATCCATAAAAGTCTCCATTCTTTAAAAGATGAACGATGGTGTGGTATGCCATGTGTAAGTTGGAATCAAATAAAGACTCTACTAGGAATTGTTCGTCCCATGGAATGCGAGACCCCAGTCCAAACAACCGAGAACATGCCCAATGATTAAGCCAGCTCAAGGTGTGCTCAAATCCATGTCGTGTCTCATCGCAGTACAACTTAATGTTGGTTGTCCATCCATACTCTCCAGTGACCAAACAGCAAGGAGAGTCCACCACGCGATCTGAAACCACAACCTTCTCCACCTTGTCACCCAACACATTTTTGATCACCTTGCAGAGACCTTCAAACTGTTCCTTCAATGTTTCCTTCTTCTTCTTCTTCTTCTTCTTCTTCTTCTTCTCATCTTTAGTTTCATCCAATTTCAAGCCCTCCTTGGTTGCAGAAACCAACTTCTTCCCCTCAAATTCCTTCAACTGACGACTCATCAATTGCATCAACCATGTACAGGACCTCATAACCCTTTTTCTTGAGCTTCTCCAGGAAAGGAGAATTCTCAACAACCTTCTTGCTCTCACCAGTGATGTAGAAGATGTCGTTCTGGCCTTCCTTCATCCTGGTCACATAGTCCTTCAAGCTGGTCATCTCATCTCCACTCTTGGTAGAGTGGTATCGGAGCAGCTCAGCAAGTTTGGTCTTGTTGGTTGAGTCCTCGTGGATTCCAAGCTTGAGATTCTTTGAGAAGGACTCGTAGAACTTTTTGTAGTCCTCCTTGTTCTCAGAAATCTCAAAGATCATCTCAATACACTTCTTCACCAAGTTATTTTGATGACCTTGAGAATCTTGTTATGCTGCAACATTTCTCTAGAAATAATGAGAGGAATATCCTCAGAATCCACAATACCCTTCACAAAGCTCAGGTACTCTAGCATTATCTCCACACAGTTATCCATGATGACATAGCGAACATAGAGCTTGATGTTGTTTGGCTTCTTCCTGGTGTCAAAAAGATCGAAAGGAGCCTCTTGGGCACAAAGAGGACATCCTTGAATTCAAGCTGACCCTCAACAGAGAAGTGCTTGACAACCAAATGCTCCTCCTAGTCATTGGTCACACTCTTGTAGAAGGCAGCATACTCTTCATTTGTAATCTCGTCTGGCTTCCTCATACAGATGGGCTTTTTCTTGTTCATCACATCCCATTCACGAGACACCTCCTTGATCTTTTTTTTTCTTCTCTTCCTCATCCTCATCATTAGAGACCTCCTTCTCGGTGGTCTTCTCAGTCCACAAAGAGATTGGGTAGCTGATGAACTCAGAGTGCTTCTTAACCAAATCCTTGGTCTGCGTTCCTCGAGGTACTCAAGCTGATCCTCCTTGAGGTAAAGAGTGATCTTGGTACCCCTTCCAAGAGCTTCACCAGAGGTGTCCCTTGTGACAGTGAAAGACCCACCAGCTTGGGACTCCCACACATACTGCTCATCATCATTATGCTTAGAGGTGACAATAAAAACATCCGTTTCATTAATCTCATAGGCTCCATATTTCCCATCTGGTAAACCATTTGCATCAACAATATCCAACTCTTCATCAGTGTCATACACAGGCTCTCCAAACTCTTCAGTTTCGTCTACCACGTCTTCCTCAAGCTCCTCATCATCATATACAGGCTCTCCAAGCTCCTCGTTGTCATACACAAGCTTTCCATGCTCTCGTAATCGAGCATGATTGTGATACGGGTTTTCGAAACTGAAATCAGAATCGTGATCTTCCATCTCACGATTACCGAAATCCTGCGTCATTATACGCCGGGTTAACCCTGCAACTTGCCTCTGTAAATCCTCAATCATCATATTCTTAACGTTACGATCACGGTTTGGGGCTTCCTCGTTCAGAACCTGCCCACGACGACCACGACCACCGGCTATAGAAACTGATGATATCTCACCCCAAGAAGATGCTGAAGCTCTGATACCAAATGACGCCGGGTAGAATAGAGATTATCCTGCAAGCTATTTCTAACAGACAATTTACAGGGAAGAACATAAGAAAATTACCCAAAACACAGAGAAATACTCTTATGTTCAATTAAAATTATCAAAATCAAAAGTCTCTTACAATATTGAAGAAGAGCTCTATTTATAGTGCTCAAATAACTTGAATAATAAGCAGCCTATTCCTAAAAAAAAATTAGAATCAAATACTAAAATAACAAGTAGTCTATTCCTAAAAGTAAAAGTAAAGCCTAATCCTAAAAGAAAACTAGAAAGAATCCTAATTAAATTGAAAGATTACGAATAAGTTATTTAGTAAATAACTTTAATAACAAATTAGGAACCCTAGAAATCCAAATTAGTAACCCTATAAACTCAAATTAGGAATTCTGGAAACCCTCCTGCATCAAAATGTCATGAACCAACCAATTCTCCCAAAAGCCCGAGCTGTCCAAGAGGGGAATGTCCATGACTAGGATCGTGTCACTGATCTCTCACTGAGTCACTAAACAACTAAAAAGAAGAAGAAGTTGAACACTTTTAAAAAAAAGAAGAAGATCTGTTGAAGAAGGATTTAAAGTCTAAACCCCTAAGGTACTTTTTATATCATTATCCATTTCCCTTGATGAAATTATTATTAGGTTTCATGTCCACGATGTTTGTGATGAAGGTTCTTTGTTTGAATAAAGTTTTGCATGTTTGGTTCTTGGTTATGTAAATTTTCAGATTTGTTCAAACTTACAGGATTTATGAAATTTAGTGAGTACCAACAGGAATAAAAGAAAATGTTTCATTATTTAAAGGGGCCTTACTTATGGTGGTTGTTTCCTTTCTTCTACACATTGTTTTTTCTATGTTGAGCAAGGCATTCATGTATCAAATAACCAGTTTCAGTTGGAGAGTAGGAGGAAAACTAATTATAATTTTGGACAGATTGTATGATTGTTCGTCAGATGAAGGTGATCAGTATTGTCTCTGATTGTACCCATCACCAAACTCTCTTTAACTTTTCCAAATTCAGCAAGTGTTGTATGTGAATTGAACTCTATTATGTGAATTGAGAATGAAATAGAACTCTATTAAGGATGGATTATGTCTGATCACACAACACCAAAGATACCCATTAGCAACGGTTTTAAACGGTGGGGGTAACCCATTGTCACGGCTTAGAGCCGTGGGCTGTAGAGGCGTCGCTAAATCCCCAGTAACGGCTAAAAACCGTGGCAAAAATATTAACAACGGTTTTGTCTCGAGGACGGTTGATGATTTAGCCACGGTTATAAACCGTTGCAAAACTTTTAGCCACGATTTTTAGCCGTGGCCAGGAGTAGCCACGGCTTCATACCGTTGCAAGTTATGGCCACGGTTCTAAGCCGTTCCAATAGTTTTAGCAACGGTTTTAAGCCGTGGCCAGTACTAGCCACGGTTATAAGCCGTGGCTAGGTAAGGCCACGGTTCGTAGCCGTTGCAATAATTAGCCACGGTTTTAAGCCGTGGCAAATTTTTTTATTATTTTTTTTATTATTTTTTTTTGTCACGGTGTTAAGCCAATGCAGTTCTTCTGACAGTGATGCAATACAGGCAATAAAGAGAAATTACAGACTGAAGAACTTGTAATTGTAATTCTTGATTGATGACAGTAAATGGAATGGATTGTATTCAATAAGAAAGCTAATTCAAGATAGCTAATCTCCTGTAGAGCAAATGCTCAAGAGTACAATTTTCTTACAAATCAAATGAATCCCTTTTTCTCTCTTATGCTCTCTTATTTATAGTACTACATTTATTGACAACTAATCTAACAGAAATCCTTCCTAAACAACATTACATGTAACAACATAGCACTCTGCAACATATAGCAACCTGCTCCCTTTAGTAACAGTACTTGTGTTAGCAGCCTGCATTCCATTCATGCATAAAAGAGATGAGGGTGATAATATGAAACTGTGTTTAGTTAAATTACTTATATTATTTTATTATGTTTTACAGTTGTTATATATATAAATGTTGCTTTAAAGCCAATTCTTCTATATATAATATGATGGAGTAATACATGCATTATACTGCATTGCAACACAAACATTATGTATACTGAAATGCATGTAGGAATCTCGACGCATACTCGCGGCATTGTATTAACCAAAAACTATAATATTTATTTCATGCTTTGAACAGCCCCTACAGACCATAAACAAAAACAGATTAAAATATAACCATGATAAATATTTATTTCATGCTTTTAATGGAACCTGAGATCTTGCTAACATAAGTACAGTGATGATGGCTCGATTGCTAACATAAGTCAGTCACATTATTCAACCAAGCATGTTCAGTGTTTATGAAGTAAATCATTTAAACGATACAAATCATAATTTGATATCTTGAATTGTAATTCGTATTTTCTGACATCATGTTTATCCTTCAGTCCTTAAATTGCATTCGTTAGTTGTTTACAAACAATAAAAAGAAGCATGTTTTATGTTCTATCTTCAGAAAACTTATTATTTAAAAATCCGATGGATGAAATTAACCCCTCAAGCAAAGCACAGATTTCATTTTCTGAATAATAAGTTTTAACCTTTTAGATACCAGCACTATTTAATAATAAATTCAAAGAGAATAACATTATTAAGATGTTCATGATACTAGTACAATAAGTCCATAATCTACAGGTACCTTTCCACAGAGTGGACATGTTTCACTCCTTTCCATCCACTCGTAGATACAGCCAAGGTGAAAGTGATGAGAATCCTATAAACCAACATGTCTTGTACATAGCATTTGAGAATCCTTCTTTAATATCAATCTTAGTAAATGTAAAATGCAGACAAGTTTAAAATCAAAGAAAGTATTTGCATACACAGAAAAGATAACAAATTTGACATGTCAATATTATTACTTACCACACAAAGAAGTTGTCTTTTTCCAGGAGGATCAGCACCTTGATTACTGAACTTTGCTTCCAGAACTGTTATTAGGGCTACATTATCCTACAAATAAACAAATTAATGTTTACCATACCAGCAAACAGCCAATGGAATTGACAGGCTAAAAAAATATAGAGTTTTTTAGTCACCTTTAGCAACCTATTCAATGCCGTTTTCCTCTGAGGAATTGGAACTACCACATCGGTCAAAGATTGTGCAGCCTTATTAAATTCAACCTGCTCCCAAGAATTGAGTTTTAGTAAGTTAGAAACATGACAGTAACAAAAAAAGAAAACAGTGAGTGATCTAGGCGTATAAAATATGAGACCTCATATTTTTTAACATGTGAGAATCTGTCTCTGCGGAAAAATGTTGCACAACCATCAATTACTTTGGCAGTTTCATTATAGACATGTTAAGAAAACACAAAAAAAGTAAAGTTAAGAAAGAACAACAAAATTCCACAGAAAAAAAAAACTATGTAATAGGGGAGACTATGTAATATAGCACTTGCATTCTGAATCGACAAGATAAATCTTATCAGCCAAGCTAGTTAAAGTTAGAATTTCCAAAGAATTTACCAATCAGGATATCATAGCATGGATCCTAAAAAATAAATGGTACCTTTGTTGCCAGATTCAGTTGGACATGAATTGGTTCTGCTGCAGAATCCTACATGAAACCAAGGAAGTTGGGATTAGTACACTAGTATAAGTTATTGAGAATGTTGGATGGTGAATGGATATGCACAAATTTTCCTCCATGCACAAATACCAACAACCTGAACATCTAAACTATGCAATGGATAAGAACAAAACTATATGCTTGCTTGCCCATGAATTTTAGGGAAAGCAATGGGGCAAAAGTACATGCAATTTTTTAAGCACTTATCAGGGGGGATCAGGAAACCTTTTTCTTTTTCTTTTGCTAAATTTATGTTCTTTTATTATTGTAGTTTTCTAAGACTCATAAGGAGCAAGTCTACCCTTACAGGCCTTACCACAAGACAAGAGACTCCTACGCATAGTGATCAATTAGTGAATAACAGGTGGCAGTTGTAGACTCTGCTACTTATAACTATGCTGTAAACAAACAAATATGTAACTTGTTCTGTCGCAACACTAACACGTGGCAGACATTAGAGGTGCAAACTAATAATAATTTACCTTGAGGTAGACATCAATGGCTTTGTACAAACCATTGTGTAGTGGTCGAGCTGACTCGGGAATCAGTTGTGCAAAGTCAATGAATCTGGCTAGAGAGAGATTCTGATCACAGGCAATTTCAGCAAGATAACCATCAATCAGCTTGCCAACTTTCAGCCATGACTCAAGCCTTAAAGCATAGCCATCTGTGCCAATCTCATTTTTCTCGGTATAACAATTTATGTCCTGTGCGATCTGATTTGCCAATGCAAACCGACTTACAATGTTGTGCACCAGTCCAACGTCATAAACAGTGGTGTCAGGCGATCGTGCAGGGATGAGCAGATCATTGACAGAAGCTTTGTCCAGCCGCAAACTAATCCTGCCTGTAAGCAAATATCTGATGGAATCCTTACCAAGGAAATCAAACTGTAACAGAAAAATCAGAACATTACTTCCATCATTAAAAGCCTCAAATTCACAAATGATTTACTCGTCA
Organism: Berberis vulgaris; assembly: GCA_963556465.1. Lineage (NCBI taxonomy): Eukaryota > Viridiplantae > Streptophyta > Magnoliopsida > Ranunculales > Berberidaceae > Berberis > Berberis vulgaris. The sequence goes on from OY747130.1 coordinate 71,657,929, forward strand.
ACGTACAGAACCAAAATAGCATTGGAAGAATCTTAGATTGTAAATTTGCCATCTACCTGTAACTTGTTCGGAGGAATCAGTTCAACATTTTCCACTTTAAGTGTGCAGCAGCCCACTGTCTCTGCCTCATCGTCATCCTGCAAAGACAACAAACCAAAATAAGAACAGCTAGATAAGGCTAAAGTCTAGAGACACTACGTTTTAGTTGCGTGGAGAATATTTTTTTTTTTAACAGTAACCCTGTATTAACACTTTTCCATAGTAAAAAACCTGAAACATGTCAGAATTACATTAGAAAGGATAGTATACAAGAGATAATGATTAAGAGTAGCATAAATTAAACTGTTTTATATATACCTTCAGTAGCCTTGCCTTCTCATATTTCTCCTTGTCACTTTGACCATTCAATGAACTGCTAGCAACCAAGAAGACATATTTGAACTCTTTTGGATTAATTGGATCGTTCCAAAAGGCTAACCATGTCACAATGTTGTCATGCTTTACTTCTTTCCACCTGTACCAGCAACACAGATATTTCAGAACCTGGACAAAACTGATTGGACTTCTACTTCTATTTATCATACTATATATGCAGAATTATTTGGTATGTCGCAGCTATAGAGTGAACTTGATCAAAGCATGCATGCTGGGACTATTCAGATCTGAGCTTTGCAAAAGAATTTTGTTCAATGTTTACCTTTGCTTCAAATCAGGAAGATAAAAACAACTCCCAAATTTTGCCTCTTCTAGATATGAAGCTACAAAAACAAAACACCAAAAAATAAAATTTCCTTTTTCACTCACAAAGGAAGAAATAAGTCTTCCAATTGTGTAAAACAAGAAATAAGTCAGACATTGCAGATACTGAAAGTAAGCCAACAACACAAGTAGCACAAAGTGCAAGGGCAACATGTTAGAGAATGGTTATGACATGCAGCTGCTCGTCTAAATCTGTTCATGGTTATGCATGCTGATCATTTGTGCTTCTCAAGTGACCTTAATTTAACTGGACTTTACATATTGAGGCCTTATATTTGTGCCAACATGTTAGAGAATGGTACTTAGGAGCTACTTCAAAGGACAAATCATATACAAACAATCCTAGCAGTAAATGTTAATTATCAAGAGCAAAGAAGGGGTCCTTTCTTTGTTTTAAGCCACAATGAAGTAAGAAACTCGTTATAAATTTATAATAAACAAACCCCAAGAGAGTGCTAGCCATAGACCACTGACGCTATTCTCAAAGAAAAAGTAAATTGTACGCTATTCTCTCAGTGTATATTGAATTAACATGAGCAAAGAAAAGGCGGAAAATATCAACCCTTTTGTATTTATAGTCCTGAATGAGAAATCTTCTATAGTGAACGTACCAGTAGAGCTGACAATGTAGACTTGCCGCACCCGCTTGTACCGCACAACAACACTGTCACAGATTCCTTCTTTTCTCGGATTCTAAAAATGAGGAAATAAAGTATTTCAAAAGCAAATAGGAAACAAATAAAGCCATTAGAATGGTTTCATGATTTGCAAAAGGGAGTAAAATGAACAGAACATAAAAGGGAGTGTCACTAAAGTCTCTATACATGCAGGAAGCTAATGCCGACAAATAGATAGTCTTTAAGAGAAATTATGCCATATCAAATGGTTTCAGGATATAAGATAATATACCTGCATGCCAGAATCAAGTCAACCCTCTGATTTTCTCTTTATTAGCAAAAGCAACGATTCTAAGTAACCCATTAGGATGATCTCTACAAAATTAAAATTTTGAAATGGTAGAGGCAAACTTCACACTCTTTAGTGCATTGTCTTATAATTGAAGCTACTCTGCAACTTCTTAAACCCCCATTACAAACTATTATGAAACCCCCTGTTAAACAGGCTATTCTGCAACATCTTAAAAACTCCATTGAACAAATTACTCTGACACTTCTTGCAAACTCCATTAAACAGTGTACATTTCTAGAGCGGCTAATCAAATCCCATGAACAAAACCATCAACGAGAAGCAAGAAAGCCACATAATAGAGAAAAAGAATCAACCTATACTGAAAGGCTCTATAACATTGACAAAACAACACAGTGTATCTAACCTAAACTTACCAATAAAAACAATTAAAAAACAGGAAAATGAACTAAAATGGTGCAACCCTAGAAAAGAGATCAAAATTCACCGAACCCAACAAAACAATATAACTTGATCAGCAAAGAAACGATTCTAAATAACCCTTTGGGATGAACTCTACATGATGAAAACTATGTTTCTGTAAAGCAAAACCTCAGTCTTTACAGCATTATGTTCCAATTGAAATTAATCTACAACCTCTTAAAACCCCACTAAAAGACCCACTCTGCAACTTCTTAAACCCATCAAATAAGCTACTCTGAAGCTTTTAAAAAAAACCTACTAGAACCTCTCAAACACCAAATCAAACATTCCACATTTCTCAAGTTTCTAACAAAACCCCATTATGAAAAACAGTATAAACAAGCAATGAAATCATACAAAATGAACTAACTAGAAAAACAATCAAATTCTACCCTTTAACACGTGAAACATTATAAAAATTATATGATAAAAAAAAAACCCATAAAATGAAAAAATGGTTCCATGGGTTCTCACCCCAAGAAGGATTGGAATCAATACAGTAGTCCAAGTCCTGCAACTGCTCCATTGGAGGGTGTGAGATTTGTGCCTCTGCTGCCATTGTAGAAAATTCTCTGAAGAAGAAGAAAGTAAAGAGAAGAGAAGAGAGAAAATGAGAGTATTAGTGAGTTCCTTTAATAGCAGAAAAATACACTATCATTCTCTGATTAAACAAGATCTATTAATGACATGAGTGAACATATGCATACCTGAGCTGCTTGACAAATGGCTACAACTCGAGGACTCGATCTTACTGCATAAACAACAGATTTGAACTTCAGGGAATGTACATAAGAATGGGACTTCAAGGAATAAAATTGAACAACTGTTGGCAAAATTACATAAGAATGAGAATTGCATGTCTTCATGGCGATGGTGGTAATGGAGAAGGAAACCTCGCAACACCTTGAGAAGATGATGGTAATGGAGATGGAGGTAATGGATTTTCTGGTTGCCTTGTCGATTGTGCACGGGATGACGGTGTATCTTCAGTTCTTTGTGTCCCTCCTTGTGTTCCCTCACTTGTTGATGGTCTCACATAAGTTCCACTTTCAAGTCTCTCTCGTATCCATCTAACATTTTCTTCCAATCTATCATATTTTTCGCTAAATTTTTTTACTTCCAATGTTTTATCCAAAAGCAATGAACGAGCGGGAAGTGCAGCATCATACTTCCTTTTAGAGACGGTGGTTCCAACACAACGAGTACGTCCCCTTTCTTCTTGGCCAAACACTTGGCTTAGAGGATCATTATCAATAGTGAGGTCAGTGGTACCCTGGGTTGAAGATTCTTGCAAGGCGGCTTTTTTTGCTTTAACTTGTTCCTTCAAAAGAATGAAAAAAAAAAAAAATCAGGACACAAATAATATTCAAACAACTACAAAGTAAATTAAGAATTGTGTATAAAAGACATCATTGGGTACATACCATATATAGTTCAGCACCATGCGTGGGTTTTCCATCCTTTCCCGTGTGACAATCAATTAGTGCGTGTGACTAGTTCCCCATCAGGGTTCTTCTCAACCTATATACTTGAAAGATTAGTCTCAGCCTATATAGTTAAATGGTTATTATTGTACTAGTATCTAGAAACTCAATTACCATTTCATACTCTACTTCTGCAGCACTCTTTTGGCCACCCCCCCATACATACTTTGAAGCCTTTTTGTTTTTTGCATTTTGGGCTCTAATTGCCTTCGCTTCAGGGGTGCTCTCATAGCAAACAAACTCCTTCCAATCCTCCTCTCTTACACCATTTGGAACATGCTTCTCTTGTTCCTCAATGGTAGGATACTTATCCAAATAATTATTCCTAAGATCTGCCTTGAACCTTCTATAATATTCAGGCATTTTCAAATGCACACTCCTTTTCACATAATTTGGGATGTCGTATTCACGCTGCAAATAAGCCATTGAGATATAAGTTGACAATAAAATAAGACATTATGAAAATCAATGATGTAAAATCTCACCTTGAGGCCATTCCACACATCCTCTTTGTAGTTGTCAGTAACATGGTGCCAACCCTTGAATTTGATGGGCACAAGGGTTTCAACAAGCTTTCCAATGTTTTTATTGAAATTTCTAGCACCAGGTCCAACTGCTAAACCGTGGACATTGAACTGTATGGTCTTTTTAACTTCACTGTCATCATTTGTAGATGTAGTGACATCAATGGTGGAGAGATTGCCGCGAGTACTATCTATTTCTATCAATGACATTATAGATATTAACCATTATCAAACAAAAAGAAATAAGAAACAACTATATACACCACATTTATAGATAATTTCCTTCCACACCATATCACCAGAAATAGATTTTTATAAAGCATTAGAAAAGCCAATCTGAATACATAGCTACAAAGCTTCCATTTCCCAACTCAAAAGTCAAAATAAGAAACAAAGACAAAATATTTGGTCTCAACCAAAGAGGATGACTAAACTAGCATTAGAAATGCATCAAAAAATATTGTAGCATAGTCAATTAAAATTCTAGTAAGCTCTTCAGGTTGGGGTTGTCTTTCAAGATGCTTTGATACACAGTGGGAGTTTCCCTTTTATCGACATTAGTGTTCAACCCCATTATGAAAAACAAAAAACATTGATAGTTCACAGAAAATACCAAAATTGAAACCATATGTAGCCATCAATGCTTTGTTTACTATGATAATTCCAACAGAGCTAACAATATTGAACATCCATGAGGCTGCATCTAATGTTGCTTTCCTGTCAGCCTTGCTTGTAGTTGTTCTTAAGAATAAAATTCGAAAAATCAGACTACATAGCACATGGAAAGCATAAAAAAGCTTTAGGGTCCTATGCAAAGAATCAGGGAATCAATAATCTTCTGTGGTTACACAGACTTGGGGTATTTCCCTTTGCACTTATAATGGCATTACATGCTAATGAAGAATAATATTCATTAGTAATACCACCCACATGAAAGATGGGCTGACACACTCTAACTTTTAAGTCCTACTAACAACATTTATAATAAAGTCTTATGCATTTACGCCTTGTTGAAGTAAACTTTTAATGTAAACATCCATTTTTTGTATAATTGAAAACTTTAGAAAATGTCCGTAATGATATTTCTAATGAGATCAATGATGCAATGAAGGAATGTTTGTGTGTAATCATCATATGTACATGTTATAAATATATGTTAGCGTGACATGAAATTGGATAGATCATGGGATCAAATTTTTCATAGGTGTCAATTGGAGTTGAAGATTGATGAAAGATGTACAATTTTAAGTCAAATTATCGATCCAAACGAATTTAGAACTCAGGCGGATATCACTTTGTAGGATTCTTTATGTTAAATAGATAAAAATAAATAAATGAATATGTTCTGAATTTAACAGTGTAAAGGAACATATAAACCCTACAATATTATTGTGGCCGGCCATTTGGGACTTGCAAAGTTCAAAAAGGAATTCAAAACATAGTACATACATGTGATCTGAACACAAACAATAACTCTCAATTTGAAAGCATTTGTCGAAGGCATATTTTTATTGGAAAAAAGGTGAGTCAATCACATAAATAGTAGAGCTACATTGATGTTGAGGATGTTTTGCAAAAGTTGTTAAAAAAAAAAAATTCAAATGACACTCCATGCTTGAAGTTTCATTGTTGGGTCATTGAGTAGGAAAAATCTAAATGTCACTCCCATGCCATAATTTGCATGCGTAAGCCATATCAGTAGATCATTTAATCAGTTGTTGCACCATCTCGAGGACATGGATGCTCATAACGCCTATTCGATTACTTGTTCTATGGAAACATAGTGATCCAAAAAATATGATTTAATAGTGTTTTCACTACTCACTCACAGACATTAGCATAGAATGTCAAGGGATTATATACTTCAAAATCAGTTACTATTCCTTGGTGGTGATCTATACATCTTGGACACCATAAAGAGCACTCTGAAATCTCTGATTATATACTTACTACTATTATATCAACAATCATTCAGAAACTAAACAATTCAGCCAAACAAGAAACAGCAAGTATTAGACAAAAATTATTAGGGTGCAGCAAATTTTAGTTTCTCTTCATGGGCTGACACACTCTAACTTTATCCTGGAACAAGGTGACCTGCTTTTCGGATATAATTATAGAATAACTCGAAACTTTGTTCTTTCTCTGAGATTTGCTTAAGGTGCACAGTCACACATAATAGCCATTGTCAACCATCATAGTAGGTTTACTGTTTTAAACTAATTTATAAATTAGCAATGACTTACTTCTACTCTTAATCTATATTCCTGAGATGCTAACATGTAACCAGATATGAACCAAATATGTTATTAACACCATAGCAAACTAAACTCACTCTTCATCTAATAGGGGATCATTTACCTAACGACACTGCACATTACAGCCACTATGATTATAATACATGTGAACAGGGAACACGAATATTTCCTGGTTTCAAATTATATCAGGAATTTCATACAAAAATTAAAGATTCAAAAAATTAAATTATATCAGGAATTTATCAGGCATACGGTTTTGAGCCCTAGAGATTCAAACCCTAATTTCAAAAAACCTCTAAATAAAACCTACATATTCAAAAAACAATTCAGGAACCCTAGAGATTCAAAACCTCTAAATAAAAAAAATCTAGATTCAAGAACCCTAATTTCATCAAAAAGAAGACAGAGAGAGAGAGAGAGTACCTGCATGAGAGAATGGTTTCGAGGTTGCAGTCGCTGATCGATTTTGCAAATGGTTTGGAGGTTGAAGACGTCGAGTAAGGAAGGAAGACCAGGGAAGGAGGCGAGGGAGGAGGGAAGGAGGGGAGGAGGGAAGTCGAGGGAGCAGGGAAGTCGAGTGGAGTGAGCAGGCGAGTGGAGTAGAGTCGAGGGAGGGAGCAGGGAAGGAGGAGCTTCGAGTGGAGTGGAGGGGAGCAGAGAGGGTCGATGTCGAGTGGAGGTTGCAGGCGAGTGGAGTCGAGTGGAGGGAAGGTGGAAGTCGATGGAAGTCGAGTGGAGGGAAGGTTGAAGTCGAGCGCCAAAATAGCCCGCCCAATTTTTTTTCAGCTTTTTAGTGTAGCCACGGTTTTGAGCCGTTGCTCCTAATAGCCACGGTTTTGAACCGTGGCCAAATTTTTTTTTGCAACGGTTTTGAGCCCTTGCTACTATTACCCACGGTTTTGAGCCGTTGCTACATTACCCACGATTTTGAGCCGTTGCTATTGTTACCCACGGTTTTCGGCCGTTGCTAATTATAGCCACGGTTTTTTGCCGTGGCCAATAAAACAACGGTTTTCAGCCGAGGCCAATTTTTTTTATTCACGGTTTTAAGCCGTTGGTCATTATAGCTACGGTTTTTGGCCGTGGCAAATAAACCAACGGTTTAGAACCGTGGCCATCTCGGCGTAGCTAAACTGGCCTTTTGGTGTAGTGTCATCAGAGATTTGAGCTCCTCAAATTTATCAAAATAACCTTCCACTGATTGGGTTTTAGACAACTTATTGAAAGAGGCCACATAGTTATCAAAAACTGGGTCTTCAAAATGCACACATTGGTCATGCACCAACACATGCTAAGTAATATAGGTCTTATTAACTTGATAATCTGGGAACCAATGATCCACCTGTTGATCAAAATGAATGGATGCAAGTGCAATTTTGCAATTATCTAACACATTATGCAAGGTAAAGAAACGCTCACATTTCAGGACCCATGATCTAGGGTTCAATCCATCAAAACGGGGAAAATCAACTTTAGGAAATCTTAACAAATTACCTCGATAATCAATGGGTGGGAGGGAAGGAGATCTCATTTGATTAGCAGTGGATCCAGTCACCTGAGATTGGCTGGATTCACCTTCGATGTTCATCGCACGACCATTTTGAAATAATTGGATCAGTTGATCTATCTTCATGTCTAGCTTTTTCTCCTTCGATTCGGTGGTCTGAGCTAATCATCTAAGCACCATTTTGATGAGTTCAGTATGAGTTCTAGTCTCTGTTTGGTGTTTCCTTGTTTCCTTCATGAAATTTTCCGTTTCTCTTGTTCGAGTTTCCATTTAGGGCTTGGATCGTGGTTGCTCTGATACCAAATGTGACGCCGGGCAGAATAGAGATTATCATGCAGGCTAGTTCTAACAGACAATTCACAGGGAAGAACATAAGAAAATTACCCAAAACACAGAGAAATACTCTAATGTTCAGTTAAAATTATCAAAATCAAAGTCTCTTACAATATTGAGGAAGAGTTCTATTTATAATGCTCAAATTACTTGAATAATAAGCAGCCTATTCCTAAAAGAAAAATTAGAATCAAATACTAAAATAACAAGCTGTCTATTCCTAAAAGAAAAAGTAAAGCCTAATCCTAAAAGGAAACTAGAAAGACTCTTAATTAAATTGAAAGATTACGAATAAGTTATTTAGTAAATAACTTTATGAGCAAATTAGGAACCCTAGAAATTCAAATTAGGAACCCTAGAAACTCAAATTAGGAATCCTAGAAACCCTCCTGCATCAGTCACCCCGGGTTGGAAAGAACTCGTCCTCGAGTTCACAACAGCTTCATCGGAATCCTCTGGCGGCAGCCCACGAAGAAGATCCTCTAACACTAGGTCAGAAAACTCTGTTAGCTCTTACTGGCGTATAGTCTGGAGTAGGGGTCCTAAAATTACCAGTGGACTTGTACATCTTCTCAGAGTTGAGCATAATGTGTCCATTGCAGCGAAAGCCACGTGGCCAATGACGTTTATCTAAGAGTGCAATGTGGTTATAGATACAGAATGTGAGGTGATTCGGGATGAGATCCTTACCAGATACCCGTAGATCAAATGGGTACCAGTACTCAAACTCCTGCTTCATCTTTTTAAAAAGTGAAGTAGAGGTGGACTTGGGGTACGTCCCTTCACAGAATACAAAATTCCACACTTCACCTGTCAGCTGCTCTGGTTTTACTAAAGAGTTGTCAGATCCATACAAGTCTCCATTCTTTAAAAGATGAACGATGGTGTAGTATGCCATGTATAAGGTGGAATCAAATAAAGACTCAACTAGGAATTGTTTGTCCCATGGAATGCGAGACCCCAGTCCAAACAACCGAGAACATGCCCAATGATTAAGCCAGCTCAAGGTGTGCTCACATCCATGTCGTGTCTCATCGCAGTACAACTTAATGTTGGATGTCCATCCATACTCTCCAGTGACCAAACAGTAAGGAGAGTCCACCACACGATCTGAAACCACAACCTTCTCCACCTTGTCACCCAACACATTTTTTATCACCTTGCAGAGACCTTCAAACTGTTCCTTCAATGTTTCCTTCTTCTTCTTCTCATCTTCAGTTTCATCCAATTTCAAGCCCTCCTTGGTTGCAGAAACCAACTTCTTCCCCTCAAATTCCTTCAACTGACCACTCATCAATTGCATCAACCATGTACAGGACCTCATAACCCTTTTTCTTGAGCTTCTCCAGGAAAGGAGAATTCTCAACAGCCTTCTTGCTCTCACCAGTGATGTAGAAGATGTCGTTCTGGTCTTCCTTCATCCTGGTCACATAGTCCTTCAAGCTGGTCATCTCATCTCCACTCTTGGTAGAGTGGTATCGGAGCAGCTCGGCAAGTTTGGTTTTGTTGGTTGAGTCCTCGTGGATTCCAAGCTTGAGATTCTTTGAGAAGGACTCGTAGAACTTTTTGTAGTCCTCCTTGTTCTCAGAAATCTCAAAGATCATCTCAATGCACTTCTTCACCAAGTTATTTTGATGACCTTGAGAATCTTGTTATGCTGCAACATTTCTCTAGAAATATTGAAAGGAATATCCTCAGAATCCACAATACCCTTCACAAAGCTCAGGTACTCTTGCATTATCTCCTCACAGTTATCCATGATGACACAGCGAACATAGAGCTTGATGTTGTTTGGCTTCTTCCTGGTGTCAAAAAGATCGAAAGGAGCCTCTTGGGCACAAAGAGGACATCCTTGAATTCAAGCTGACCCTCAACAGAGAAGTGCTTGACAGCCAAATGCTCCTCCTAGTCATTGGTCACACTCTTGTAGAAGGCAGCATACTCTTCATTTGTAATCTCGTCTGGCTTCCTCATCCAGATGGGCTTTTTCTTGTTCATCACATCCCATTCATGAGACACCTCCTTGATCTTTTTTTTTCTTCTCTTCCTCATCCTCATCATTAGAGACCTCCTTCTCTGTGGTATTCTCAGTCCACAAAGAGATTGGGTAGCTGATGAACTCAGAGTGCTTCTTAACCAAATCCTTGAGTCTGCGTTCCTCGAGGTACTCAAGCTGATCCTCCTTGAGGTAAAGAGTGATCTTGGTACCCCTTCCAAGAACTTCACCAGAGGTGTCCCTTGTGACAGTGAAAGACCCACCAGCTTTGGACTCCCACACATACTGCTCATCATCATTATGCTTAGAGGTGACAATCAAAACATCCGTTTCATTAATCTCATAGGCTCCATATTTCCCATCTGGTAAACCATTTGCATCAACAATATTCAACTCTTCATCAGTGTCATACACAGGCTCTCCAAACTCTTCAGTTTCGTCTACCACGTCTTCCTCAAGCTCCTCATCATCATATACATGCTCTCCAAGCTCCTCATTGTCATACACAGACTCTCCATGCTCTCGTAATCAAGCATGATTGTGATACGAGTTTTCGAAACTGGAATCAGAATCGTGATCTTTCATCTCACGATTACCGAAATCCTGCGTCGTTAGACGCCGGGTTAACCCTGCAACTTGCCTCTGTAAATCCTCAATCATCATATTCTTAACGTTACGATCACGGTTTGGGGCTTCCTCGTTCAGAACCTGCCCGCGACGACCACGACCACCGGCTATAGAAACTGATGAAATCTTACCCCAAGAAGATGCTGAAGCTCTGATACCAAATGACGCCGGGTAGAATAGAGATTATCCTGCAAGCTATTTCTAACAGACAATTCACAGGGAAGAACACAAGAAAATTACCCAAAACACAGAGAAATACTCTTATGTTCAATTAAAATTATCAAAATCAAAAGTCTCTTACAATATTGAGGAAGAGCTCTATTTATAGTGCTCAAATAACTTGAATAATAAGCAGCCTATTCCTAAAAAAAATTAGAATCAAATACTAAAATAACAAACAGTCTATTCCCAAAAGAAAAAGTAAAGCCTAATCCTAAAAGAAAACTAGAAAGACTCCTAATTAAATGGAAAGATTACGAATAAGTTATTTAGTAAATAACTTTAAGAACAAATTAGGAACCTTAGAAATCCAAATTAGTAACCCTATAAACTCAAATTAGGAATTCTAGAAACCCTCCCGCATCAAAATTTCATGAACCAACCAATTCTCCCAAAAGCCCGAGCTGTCCAAGAGGGGAATGTCCATGACTAGGATCGTGTCACTGATCTCTCACTGAGTCACTAAACAACTAAAAAGAAGAAGAAGTTGATCTATTTTAAAAAGAAGAAGAAGATCTGTTGAAGAAGGATCTAAAGTCTAAACCCCTAAGGTACTTTTTATATCATTCTCCATCTCCCTTGATGAAATTATTATTAGGTTTCATGTCCACGATGTTTGTGATGAAGGTTCTTTGTTTGAATAAATTTTTGCATGTTTGGTTCTTGGTTATGTAAATTTTCAGATTTGTTCAAACTTACATGATTTATGAAATTTAGTGAGTACCAAAAGGAATAAAAGAAAATGTTTCATTATTTAAAGGGGCTTTACTTATGGTGGTTGTTTCCTTTCTTCTACACATTGTTTTTTCTATGTTGAGCAAGGCATTCATGTATCAAATAACCAGTTTCAGTTGGAGAGTAGGAGGAAAACTAATTATAATTTTGGACAGATTGTATGATTGTTCGTCAGATGAAGGTGATCAATATTGTCTCTGATTGTACCCATTACCAAACTCTCTTTAACTTTTCCAAATTCAGCAAGTGTTGTATGTGAATTTTGAATTAACTTACATTGGTCATTTGTGTATCATAGGATAGTATGTATTATTGATCAATTGCTCCCTCTCTCACAAACTCACAATGATCGGATATGATTAATTGAGAATACAAATGCCGATTAAGGATCCTACTGTACAATACCAGCACTTGAAAGAAATCAGGAAGCAAGAAAACAATACCAGCACTTCAAATATATTTGCAAAGTACATAATTCAACGATCTGATTCAATGTATTTAATGTATTAAAATGCTAATTCAGAGTCTAGTGCTTGGTAGTTTAGTATGTGACAGATAGCATTTCCTACTGTTTTTTCACCTAAATGATGATTAATTAATAGCTGAATCGTCTTTTCTAATTCCGTACTGGTTTTTGCCCTTCTGGTAGTCTAGTACTTGCTTGTTATGGTGAGAATAGAAAGATTTGGACTGCCAAAGATTACATACTAGTCATGACATTTAATTTTTGCTGCGCCTACTGCTTGCAGCTTGCTGCACCTGTGGTTATGGGAATTTATATAGCCAAGGCTATAGGACTAGCAGTGCTGCATTGAGCACTGCTTTGTTCAACAATGGATTGACTTGTGGAGCATAAAGGATTGAGTTGAATTTCAGTTTTGCACATAAAAGGATTAGGAATAACTAAGCACATTGGAGGACAAAAATTGTTGGATAATTTTGAACTCTAACAGGTGTATGGCTGAAGCTAGGAGTGACTCAAATTTAGTTTACTAAAGATTTCCCCATAATGCAATTACAGGACTTCCCATACGGTTGAAGGATTCTTCCGGTTTACTTGTTTGATGAAATCTGTGCTTGGTTCATGATCAGGTTTTGGTTGTTGTAACTGTTTCTCAGGTTGCTTTATAATACCTTTTACAATCTTTCGATATAAATGATGTTCTGTATATAGTGGAATCAATGTCTGTTGCTGAAGAATGTACATTTCTTTTATCTGAATTATATATAACAATAGATGTTGTGATTTTAATTGTGGTAAAAATAGCTTATCCATCCTCTATAATAGCTTTCACTATACTCGAGTAAGTTTGAAACTGTAGGAATTGGACCATTCCAAACGGTTCGAGTTAGGTTCGATCCCAATGTTCAAAATGAGGGAATCCGGACTGAACCAGATCCGTTAATTTTAACCGGTTTGAGTTAGGTTCCTGATGCAGGAGGATCCGAGGCAGATGATGTTGAGCTATCAGATAACACGTTATTGGCACTGAGATACCTTGAATTGGCATATTAGCGCAAAGATGGTAAGAAATCGTGATTTTTCCTAATTGGGGCAGTTTTGGGTGCATTTCGGTATTTTGGACATAACTTGGGCTACAGGTATCAGAATCGCGCATATGACACCAATTCGGAAAGATCTTTTCGGTGCGCACGTCTTGGTCACCGAGTTACACTCGGTGCACATTTTTTCAAGGCCAAAATCCACTGTTTTCCCTTCCGAATCTACAATTTAAGTAATTTTTTTCCTTTTATAGTAATATTTCATTCATCGTTTAGGAAGTGATTCTGAACCCGATTTGGGCCAGATTTTTGGCAGATTATTTCTTTTATTACGTATTTTGTTTTAGAATGATTATTGGAATTTGCTATTTTTGGTAAAATTCTAATAATCATGAGTTTTAGCTATAAATTCCGGCTTGTGGGCTGACTTTAGAGATACTTTTGATTTGAATAATTCTAATTGAACATCAGAGGTGTTTCTCTGTGTTTTGGGTTAATTTCTTGTGTTATTTTCCTGTTAATTATTTGTTGAACAAGCCTGCAAAATAATCTCTATTTTGTCTGGCATCAGTTCCTCAAAATTTGGAACCTATCCGAACCGTGCCCTCCCCTACTCAAAAGTGTATTTATAAATTTAATGAATACATGCATCCTCTTACAGGTTGTCCATAATAAATTTTGGTGGTATATATTAAAACCATTTTTTGGCTCTGTGGTATAAAAGATTGACATTTCTTCATTTTTCATTTGTTATTGGAGATTAGGGGTGGGCCAGAATCCCGATCCCGACCCGACCGACCCATATCAGATCAGGACAATTCGGGAAGCACTAATTTTATCCCGGTTACGGTCCCGGACCGATCTGAACCAAAACAGAACTGGTTTTAACAAAAACAAATCCGGACCGTTCCGGTTACTATAGCACTTAACATCTAAGTCCAAGCCCAGTTATTAGCCCAACCCAGTGCCAAACCCAAAAGGCCCAAAGCCAAAACAAACCCTCAAAACAAATTAACAAACAACCTGTCAACCACTTACCACTCAACCTGGCAAAACGCAAATGCAAAGCCAACAGGAGAGCAATGTTTAGGGCAGCTTCGCCTCCAACCTCGCCTCTCGTCTCGCCTCCAACCTCGTCTCCAACCCTTCTTTTCCTCGCCTCTCGCCTCCAACTCCAACCCTTCTTCTCTACTGCAAAGAGGAAATCTACAAAGAGGTGACCAAATCTACATCAAAGAGTGCTATCAAAGAGGAAATTGGTTGTCTGAATTTTTTGGGCCTCAGGCAGATCAAGCCCAAAAAAATTTGGTTGTCTGAATTGGAAAATGAACAAACCGGGTAGGCATGGTCCCGACCCAGACTGTACCGGTTCCAACCAGTCTGGGTCAAACAGGGTGGCTTCAAAAAAACTGACTTTCACGACCTGGACCGTGCCCGATTGACTGAACCGGGACTTGGACCGGGGATAGGCCTCAACCCGGACCGACCCGCACCGTGCCCACCCCTATTGGAGATGGTCCGATTTTTTGACATGATATTGTGCCCTTTCACAATGTAGGCTAAGCTTCCTTGCTAACCTTTTTCTTCATTTTTCATTTTGCTATTGGAGATGAGCCGATGAGTTTTTGACATGGAATTGCGCCCTTTCACAATGCAGGCTGAGATCCCCTTATAGGCGAACACCAAATTTATACATTATCATCTTCATAATTTTATACTATATTAAATTACCTATATTTTTAGATAAGAATTGAAGGAATTAAAAAGGAAAATTGTTTCTAATATGAATTGTGTACTGAAACAAAGTTATTCTCCTCCGGTCCTACCTAATACCCAATAAGGAAACTTTCTATTTTCTGGAGAAATTCTAAATGTCGAGGAAATGAGCGAGGAAACGAGCTAGGGAAGTGAGGTGGCGGGGGTGGGAGCCGTTCACCCCACTCGGGATGCGTGTGTTGACTTTTTGCGCACGCATCCCGAGCGGGGTGAACGGCTCCCACCTCGCCACCTCACTCCCCTCGCTCGTTTCCTCGCCCGTTTCCTCGCTGTGTAGAATCACTCATTTTTCTGTAAACACGTGGATATTGCTTCTATAAGAAGCCCTAAAGGAACCAATCTTGTCTTCACTTTTCTATGCGTTGATTTACTTTTCTCTCTCTCTCTCTTTCTCACAACCAAATAAACTCTTCGTCTCTCTCACTTTTTGAACCAAGATGATGAGAAACATGGCTGTGAGTGAACCAAGAAGCTTGTCTTGCCAATCAAACTAAGGCCATTGTTCTTGATGGTGGCGAGGTTTGCACCGTGTGTTTGGAAGAAACGCAGGAAGGAGAGGAAGTAATGACTGTAACATGTTCTCACACCTTTCATACTGACTGTCTACTTCGTTGGGTGGCTTCTTAGTAGAAGAGAAGAACTTGTCCTGTGTGCAGATCAGATATGATCTACTCCACCGTAGCTATTCATCGTCGTCATGAACCAGCGGTGGTGCCAAACGTAGAAGATTAAGGGTTTGATGTTTTTTCCTATTCTCTTGTGAAATTATGTAATATATGGGGTCTGAGTGGTGGTAACAGGGCTAAATGCCCAGGACACACAGGTTCCAATCCAGGACGTGTAATGATGCAGGGGCAGCATGATGATGATATTCAGGGACAGCAAGTGCAGGGACCTTACGATGATGATATTCAGACTTTGGTCAGGGCCAAGAGCAATTTAGAAAAAAACGCTATAAAATTTTTTCTGGATTATAAAACACTAGGAGACACATTGGACATGGCTATATCCTTGTAAAAAGAAACTACACGGCTTCGATGAAAGAAATTGAATATCAATATACTCGAGAGTGCTAGTGATGAAGTCGACTCAGAATCTGAGGTTGGTCCACAAGCAGTGAGCAGTGATTTGGATTTAGAGGCTACGTCAGAAGTAGAAAATAAGAGGAGAAGTACAAAAGTAAGGTTGGCGTTCCCCTTGGGCATGCGTCGTTAGTGAATTAGGACAGTTTCTTTCACAGACCTAGAATTTAATTTTTGTTTAGCTATGTCGAATGTCCAATAGTTTTCTTTTCCTCGGGTAAAGTCGTCATATACCCCCGACAGGTGTATCAATTTTTTATCAAGCAATAAAAGTTTTATTTAAAAAAAAAGTATTAAAAATAGGCAAATCATGCAATCGCAAGAAAATTTAGGGAGGTGCTCCGTGTACTCGACTATTTAGCTCGATTACACCAACTCTTTGTTGCATTGACATATTGGGATGTTTCGACTTTGTTGCACCAACCTAAAATATGTAACATAAACTTACATTTTTTAACAATAAAATAATTTTGTTGTTAAACTTCTCGCGTGTGAGCATTAATTTATTCTTGACGAAAAAACAAAAGTAAATGTTATCGATAAAACTAAACTTCAGTAAAAAATTCTTCACTTTCAAATTTGCATCCAAACATCAAGGATACACTAACCACTGTCATAAGTTCTACAATAAATAGCAAACAATATAGTAGGTTGTGTAGTAAAATCTAAAGTGTAGAAGAGTATAATGTGTTCATTAAACACAAAGGAGAGGACAAAAAATATGTAATAAAAATAAATAAATAAATACGTAAGAGAGTGCATCGATTTATAAAAGGGAGTTGCTATGTGTAATCAACTATTTGGCTCAATGCTACAAAATTTATTTTCTAGATTTAGCTTTTAAAAATTGTTTAGTATATTCAATCACTTTTTGTTAATCCTAAAATAAAACTACTTGTTGATTTAGGATGTTTAAAAATTGTTTAGTATATTCAATCACTTTATGTTTAATCAACTATATGGATGTTTCTTATTGTAAATTTTTGGATGTAGAGTTCTTCGGTTGAATGCATTTTTTAATAGTTGCAACCATTTACATTTCCTATAATTTATTTATTGTCACTCCTAAACAAGAAAATTCCATCACCAAATGGTTTCAATTTATTATTAAAAAAAGTAAGTTGGTGCAACCGAGCCAAAAATCGAGTACACGTAGCAACTCCCAAAATTTATTGTGTGAATGGGATCATAAGTCAACAAGGACTAACTAAAAAATAGGCAAAATAATCATAGGAAATTTAAGTGTGTGAATGGGTAAACTATAAGTCGATGGGGCTTTAGTCGTATGGGAAATGCCTACGACATACCTTGATAAGCCTATGTCCATATGCACAAATAGCATGACGTGTACCACCATAGGGCGGAGTCATATATTTGCGCTCAAGCCCTGGTGAGAATTTAAGAAAGAAAAGGGTTAATTATTCAAAAAAATAAAACTAAAAATACAATAGTAATAATAATATTATAGATTATATGGCATTAAGTTTATAACACTCAACCATATGTATGCTTATTGGTTGTAGCTCAATAGTAAGCCACCTTTTATTTTATGTGTTCAATCAGGGTCAACCACATAGTCCTTCATAGGCTCCTTTTATAAACATCTAACATATTTAATAATGAATTGTCACAATTAAAAATTTTAAATATATATTACCATAGTTAAATTTTCAATTTTTATAGCACGGGGTCATGTCAAATTACTAGCTCCGCCCCTACTGCCACTTCACCTCAAAAGTGTATTTATAAAATTTAATTAATACATGCATCCTCTTACATGTTGTCCGTAATAAATTTTGGTGGTATATATTGAAACCATTTTCTTGGCTCTGTGGTATAAAAGATTGGCCTTTCTTCATTTTTCATTTGTTATTGGAGATGGTCTGATTTTTTTTCATGGTATTGCGCCCTTTCGCAATGTAGGCTAAGCTTCCTTGCTAACCATTTTCTTCATTTTTCATTTTGCTATTGGAGATGGGCCGATGAGTTTTTGACATGCAATTGCGCCCTTTCACAATGCAGGCTGAGATCCCCTTATAGGCAAACACCAAATTGAGCACTACTACGGTGCACTGGTCCAGGTGCCTGGTGGTACCAGGCACTGTAGATTTGCCTCGAGATTTATATTACACTATCATCTCCATAATTTTATATTATATTAAATTACCTATATTTTTAGATAAGAATTGAAGGAATTAAAAAGGAAAATTGTTTCTAATATGAATTGTGTACTGAAACAGAGTTATTCTCCTCCGGTCCTACCCAGTACCCAGTAAGGAAACTTTCTATTTTTCTGAACAGCGCCACACTTGGACATTGCTTCTATAAGAAGCCCTAAAGGAACTAATCTTGCCTTAACTTTTCTATGTTACTTCACTCTCTCTCTCTTTCTCACAACCAAATAAACTCTTCGTCTCTCTCGCTTTCTGAACCAAGATGATGAGAAACATGGCTGTGAATGAACCAAGAAGCTTGTCTTGCCAATCAAACATGTTGCCCATTAGAAACATCACTGCGAGTGAACTGCTAAGGTCGTATTCCCAATCAAGTCGGCTACTCGACACCTCTTTCTCTTCCTTGGACAAAAAGTGGAACCAGAACATGGTGATCCACCGTTCAACTAAGGCCATTGTTCTTGATGGTGGCGAGGTTTGCACCGTGTGTTTGGAAGAAACGCAGGAAGGAGAGGAAGTAATGACTGTAACCTGTTCTCACACCTTTCATACTGACTGTCTACTTTGTTGGGTGGCTTCTAAGGAGAAGAGAAGAACTTGTCCTGTGTGCAGATCAGATATGATCTACTCCACCGTTGCTATTCGTCGTCGCCATGAACCAGCGGTGGTGCCAAACGTAGAAGATTAAAGGTTTGATGTTTTTTCCTATTCTCTTGTGAAATTATGTAATATATGGGGTTTGTTCAAATGTAATATTCTTTGCACATGCTCAAGATTTGATGAGGTTTTCAATCCTTGGTGAAGGAGATAATGTTACAACATTAACGTAATAGTGGTTATTTTGATTCAAAATTAGGGCAGTCAGGTTTTTTTTTTTTATTATTTATTTTATTTCTTTCTTCTGATGGGTTTGAAAACTATTTGCTTCTGATATTGTTTTGGGTTTGTGTTTCCAATTAAATCTCCATCGGAGATGGATGATGATATTATTATTTTTTTACCAAACCACTAATTAGTATCAGCAAGTACATGTTGTGGCAATACATTTTGGTGGAAATAACCTCATGCACTGAATAGTTCAGGTACTTTAACCCATTATATATCAATTTTATCAGCCAATGTGACCCTAGAAAAAAAAAACTTTTTTTTGAAGAATAAACAAGGTTTTAAGTACCCTCCAATGTAATACAGAATAAATCAAGATAAATTTAAATCACAAATAAATTTTTTCTTCATATCTTCCCCAAATGTGTTATACGTCAAGTGATCTGCAACATGATTTGTTTCTCGAAAATTGAATTATACGTCGAAGCTCTCAAACTTTGTGACTAGATGACGTATTCTCCAGAGTAGTCTGACGACTTTCCATGGGGGTTCTTGCTTTCCATGATCTGGACTACTTTCAATGAATCTGACCCAATGCAGATGCTCTAAATACCTACTACAATACCAAGCTTTATCCCTGCTTCAATACCTTCCAGCTCAGTTGCAGTGATCCGTTTTCCTCTCAGTCTCCTTCCTGACCGGACGGTATACTAGCTTCGCTTCTCCACCTTTCGTTTGGGGTTCTTTGTCTTTAGCCCCAATATTAGTAGCTTTATTTTTTTCCTCTACTATTTTATTTGTTCCAACCTTGTCCCCCTCTTTTTGGTTATCCTTACGATTTCCCAATCGCTTCCTACAAGCCTCATTAGTGTGGCCAATCATCGCACAATTATCACAACACTTGAAGCCTGGGTAGACAATTTTTTGCCAGAAACCTGTGATACCGGAGAATTCCAACTAGATTCTACTAGGGAGTTCCGCCGATAGATCCATCTCAACACACATCCTTGCCGCCCCAGGACGCGTAAGACCGATGGTACTATCACCAATCCCGAGGAAGGACCCAATCAAATCTCCTACTTCTTTCAGATACAATGGATGAAAAAATTGTAAAGGTAAGTTAGGGAGATCTACCCACAACGGGGCTAGCACCGGATCTTCCCTAAGATTAAAGCCTTGATACCAACGGAATGCTTTGAATCTAACACCTCGAATCATAAAAGAATCTCGTGACAAGGCCTTATTAACTTCTTCTTCTGACTGAAATCTAACAATCACATGCCTTTGATCTAACAAACCCATGGTGAAATCACCCATAACTCCCCAAGATCTATGGATGGTTTCACGGATTGACTCAAGGGAAGGGCTATAACTAGAGAACTTAAGAACAATAACAAACTTTTCAACATACCTTTCACATCTTTTTGCTTCCGAAATATTCATAGATAGTGTTGGGCAACCATCATTGCGAAAACGATTCCCTTTCATAGGTTCCTCTTCAATGACTGTCTTCTTCACAACTCCCAATGCTTGGAGAAAACTATGGTGTTGCTTGACCTCGGTTGGGGCGCCTCCACTCCCCAATGGAAGCTCTCCTCCCTTGGCAGCTTTAGGAGCTGCAATGAAGAAGATGAGAAAGCCCTAAGGCCGACGACCCAGATTAGAAATCGTGTAAGATCCAATCGTTCTAATCTAATCAACTCTTATTTACTGTGCTGCCCTTGAAAACTTAAATCGCCTCAGAGCAGAGTGCGATCCTCTAGTTACCTAATTATCCCAGATACAATTAGTTTGACCTGATAAGTAGCATGTAATCAGAGAAAGGTGTTGCATGCACATTAGACTAGAATTCAACATTTCATCATCACTTTACATTGTTTCTACATAGCTATTACTAAATTATTTTGAACAAATCTACTTGTACAATGACTTACATGGAGTACTTAATGGCTTCAGCTTCATCGACAAGGTTTGGGCACAAATACTTAAACATCAAATAACACTAAAATATTTCACTTGGACAATTCACCATGCATATACAGAGCACAACATTAATGTCTCTAAAGTCCAATTCATCAAATTGTATGGCAAACTACTACGGTACATTCAAACACACATAATAGCATGAAATGAAGATAAACCATTGAAGCAAAAATGGGCTAATTGAATATCAAAATGTGAACACACTAACTTTTTTCATCCAAATAGTAAAATTACCAAATCATATAATAGAATTTATTTACCACTTGTCACTTTAACTTATTTACCAACACAATGTTACAACCATTTTATGGTATGCAACGGGACTGGGATAAAACACTTTTATCATTTTCATGGCCATCAATAAGCTTCCAAAAAAACATTTGCAATTGCTCGACTGCAATGTGCTATGTTTGTCTATTCCCTGTTCAATGAGCCAATACTTATGCAGAGCAGTGGAATCGGACTGAACAGGTAAAACATCCATAACAACTCAGAGACGACAAAAGGATTGTTTCTTTACTACATTCTAATCTCCGATGGACTATGTGAAGTTTTGCAACGCGTTCTACTCCTATCACATAACCAGCAAGGAGTCCCTCTTTACAATGTCTAAAAACTTCTCACTTATACTGTTAAGAACTCGAATGGCAGGCCCACAGCACAATCACTGCAATTGTAAATAAATCTAGAATCCAAAGTTAACAATTCTAAATGTAACAACTGCAACAAGCAATCCAAAGCCAGAGTTGAGTCGTAAATTTTTGTATATTTGAAGAATATGTTCAAAACAATGTCAGTAGCCTTTACACTTTTTTTCATTAATATGCAGAGCACGTATCACAACTCCCAAAGAACTAACTATCGAGAAACTCTATCCTTAT
Organism: Berberis vulgaris; assembly: GCA_963556465.1. Lineage (NCBI taxonomy): Eukaryota > Viridiplantae > Streptophyta > Magnoliopsida > Ranunculales > Berberidaceae > Berberis > Berberis vulgaris. The sequence continues at coordinate 71,679,984 of OY747130.1, forward strand.
TTATTAAACAAATGAGTTGGTTTTTCAAAGAAATGAAGACTCTATGCTTAGTGATTGAAATCATAACAAATCAGATTTCGGCTGAATTGAATGTCTCTCAATTTTGAATAAACAAAAGCACAAAAGCACATAAAAAAACCAACAAGCTTTCAATTCGATCTTTCTCAAAGTGTTGTTGAACAAGTTCTAGACTTATAGAACCGAATTTAAAGCAAATCGCACAAAATCTCGAGTAATCCAGACTATCATCAAAACTGTAAACCTAGAATTCGAAATCAGAAGTTGAAATGAAATTTGAAGATTGAGAGGGGAGAGAGATTATCTTAAGAGTGTTCTTTCTTAACTTCGATCGATCGATTGAGAGACAAATCGACATTCCTCCATTCCTCGTGAAATCTAAAGAACAATGACATAGAAATTGATGTAGAAATGGAGTGAAGAAGATATTGTTGTAAATGTAAATTAAAAGATAGGAACGAAGTTACGAAATGTTATTGGGTTGAGTCGCGGACTAGGTCGCTCTCTTTAAGACATTTCGCGGCTCTGCCCAAAATGCGCGCAAGAGTATATCTCTCCCCTCCTCACAAAAGTGTGGTACCCCAAGGGGTCCAAACCCAAGTCCAAACACTCTCCTTATAAACTCCTCCACAATGAGTTGTATAGATGATGTGGGACTAAAAATAGAGAGATATCCAGAGATCAAAACCAGGTCCACACCCATTTTCTTTTATTTTTAAAAAGCCATATTTTCAACAGATATCAATAAAGAATCGCGCAGAGATCTTCGAGTGCGATGGAGAGATCGAAAGAGTGACGGAGAGATCTTGGACTGAGATGGAGAGATTTGTGAAGTTTGTGGTTTTTAGGTTTTGTAATGGTTTTAGGGAAGATGGGTTTAGTGAAGAAATGACCAGTAAAAAGGGAAACTTAAGTTAATATATTTATTTCTTACTTATTTTTATAAATAACATATTTATTAAAATTACTAATTCATATTTTTAGTAACTTAATTTAATAATTAGTAACATTTTTTTTTATTACAAGATGTAAGATAATGAAGAGTTACAAATGAAAAAATATTAATGTTGCTAATTAGTTATTTTGGTGTAGTGAACAGTAATAATAATATTATAGATTATATGACATTATAACACTCAACCATTTGTATGATTATTGGTTGTAGCTCAATTGTAAGCCACTTTTTATTTTATGTGTTCAATTGGGGTCAATCGCATAGTCATTCATATACTCCTTTTATAAACATCTAACATATTTTAGATACGGTCCAGATCCGTTATAAAACGGTCCGAGTCCGATTCCTATTACTTAAATTGAAACGGTCCGGGTTGGACCCGTTTTAAATCACATTTTATAAGTGTTTCTTCCCCTCTTTTCAGTCTTATCTATCTGTCATTTCTTTCTATCTCCAGATATGTAGAAGTTGTTGGTCGAATAAGAACATCCGTTGAAGAAGAAGATCTAAGGAGAAGAAGCTGATCGAAGGAGACGAAAATGATTGTCATGAACCAACCAATTTTCCCAAAAGCTCGAGTTGTCCAGGAGCGGAAGGTCCATGACTAGGATCGTGACATTGCCCCATGCGTCCAAAGTCGACATCCTCGTCGGCCTACTCTATTGACACTGGCCCGATGAACTTCTCTCACCTACCAGTATTCAACAATTTAGCACTATGCCCATACATAATACTAAATTATTTTAATCCAGCCTATAGATCGCCCCTGCCGGGAATCAAACCTTTGATGTGGGGTTTTGCTCTGATACCAAATGTCACGATTAGACAAACTTTGGAACACAAAATTAGCAAAATAGAGATAGTATTCAATGGAATTGAAAGAACAAATAGATAACTCTATAAACCAGAGTAATTGGAGCCTTGATTTCTATTTCATACATGCCTCTTCGTTTTACACCTTCTCCCCTTTTATAAAGAGGGAGCTTCTAACAGAATTAGGAATTCTCCAATGGGATTATAACATGTGTTACTAAATAGTAACACTTAACTAACCATTCTATTGTTATTACAAAAGTACCCCTGTTTTTCAAATTCAAACTGTTTCAACTTCTCCCTCTTGATCCTGCAACTAACTTCTTCCCGCCTATTATTTCAGTTGTGCTCGTGACAATACCTTCCCCTCTATGACATCCTTGCCCTCAAGGATGGAAAGAAGGGAACTTGGAAGCAATGAAGGACTAGTCCTCCCATGTTGCTTCAGCTTCAGAAGAATTGGACCATTGTATCAGTAGCTGCGTTACTGCTTTGTTACTTCGTGGAATGAGTCGTCTGGCCAGGACTTTGACAGGTTCCACAAGAAATTGGCCTTGAGCGTCTACTAAAGGCGGGTGTGGGGAGGAAGAATGAGTAGTTTCCAACCTTTTCTTGAGCTATGAGAAATGAAAAACATGGTGGATTTTTTATTGAGAAGGGAGATCCAATCGATAAGCCACTGCGCCTATTTTGTCCAGCACCTAAAAAGGACCACATTATCTTGAGGAAAGCTTAAAATTCATTCTGAAATGTACTGAAATTTGTCGATAAGGCTACAGCTTTAGGAAGACCCAATCACTAATCTCAAATGTACGTTATGTCTTGTGCTGATCAGCAAAGTGTTTCATGCGTTCTTGGGCCTTAAGTAGGCGTTCCTTCAGGATGTTCACCATTTGTTCTTTTTCAGCAGAGTATTGCTGAATGTCAGGGATATCTACTGAAGAGATTGGTGGAAGAGCAAGCAATGGGGGTGTATACCCATATAAGGCTTGAAATGGAGAGGTCTTGAGACTCGAATGATAATTGGTGTTGAACCAATATTCCGCCAAGTAAAGCCATTGTGACCATTTGGTTGGGGTGTGTCCAGTCATGCAGCGTAAGTACGTTTCTAGACAAGCATTGGTCCTCTCAGTTTGACCATCAGATTGTGGATGGTAAGAAGTGCTCATATGAAGGGTTGTCCCTAATGCTTTGAATAACTGCTCCCAGAAAGAGCTTAAAAACATCTTATCTCGGTCAGACACAATGGTGCTTGGAAGACCATGTAGCTTGTAAATGGTCTGTAGGAATAGTTCAGCAACCTTAGAGGCTGTGAATGGATGTGCCAATGCCATGAAATGGTTGTATTTTGTCAAGTGGTCTACCATGACAAAAATAACGGATTTACCTTGGGAGAGGGGCAATCCTTCGATAAAATCCATACTAATATGTTCTCAAGCATGATGTGGCACTGGAAGAAGTTGCAACAGGCTGCTATAACCAGAGTGTACATTAGGCTCTATTATGTAATTTGAAGTCTTGGACTGCTGTGGGAGACACCAATAATTTGGAGATAACAGAGTGTACATTAGGGTCTTGCTCATAACTACTTAGTACCTCTTGTAGCCACTATGGAGAAACTTGAGAGATAGCAGATAACTGGCAGTCAGTAGCAACACTCCTTGATAAAGCATCAACTACTATATCGTTAGTGCCCTTTTTGTAGAGAATGACATAGTCAAAATCAAGCATATCTTTGTTAGCCATTTCAGCTGTAGTGTAGTAGTCAATTTCTGTTCCAAGAAGTATTTTATATTCTGATGATCAGGAAGTATGTAAAATTTTGAACCAATAAGATACGATTTCCATTTTTGGACAGCAAACACAATAGCCATTAATTTCTTTTCATAAGTGGAAATACCAAGGTTTTTTGGACCTAAAGCTTTGCTAAAATAAGCAATTGGATGGCCATTTTGAAGGAGGACAACACCTAACCCCACAGAACAAGCATCTGTTTCTATATTGAAAGGTAAGGAAAAATTAGGAAGTTGCAATACTGAGGTTGTTGTCATAGCCTATTTGAGGGCAAAGAAGGCAGTTGTAGTGGTTTCATCCCATGCAAATGCATCTTTCTTTAGTAGTTCTGTGAGTGGTTTAGACAATTGGCCATAATTTTTTACAAATCTCCTATAGTAACCTGTTATAACCTAAGGAAGCCACATAGTGTTTTCAAGTTGTGAGGAGTTGGCCAATTGATCATTGACAAAATCTTGGAAGGGTCAGCTGCTACACCTTTGGAAGTGATGATATGTCCTAAATACTCAAGTTGTTGTTGGCCAAATGAGCATTTTGAAAATTTAGCATATAAGAAGTTTTGTTTCAAGGTGGAAAGGGTAATGGTGAGGTGTTGGATGGGTTGTGCTAAGGACTTGCTATAGACAAGAATGTCATAAATAAATTTAAAAAAAAAAAAAAACAAGAATGAACTTTCTTAAATAGGGTTGGAAAATTTGGTTCATGATCGCTTGGAAGGTTGTCAGGACATTAGTTAAACCAAAAGGCATAACTCTAAACTCGAAGTGACCATGGTGAGTCTTAAAAGCAGTTTTGTGTATGTCACTAGGGTGTACCAAGACTTGATGATATCCGAACCTAAGATCAATCTTAGAGAAGATTTAGGAACCATGTAACTCATCAAGAAGCTCATCAATGAGGGGCATAGGAAATTTGTATTTTATGGTAAGGGAGTTTAACCTTCTATAGTCTACACAAAACCTTCATGAATTGTCCTTGTTTTTTACCAATAGTATGGGAGCCGCATAGGGACTATGTGATGTTTGGATAAACCCAGATTCTAACATGTCTTTGACCAATTGCTCCACTATTCCTTTATGCATATGAGGGACTCTATAGGGAGCTTGGGAAGGAGGTGTAGCATTTGGTTTTAATGGGATGGTGTGGTCAAGAATCCTTGAGGGAGGTAAAGTATTAGGTGGCTGAAACACAACTTGAAAAGAGTGCAGCAAGGATGTAATAGAAATAGGAATATCTTGTTGAGAATAGACTTGTGTTAGGGAGAAAAACTGACCCAAAAAGGAATGGGTATGTTTCTTGAAGAATTTGGCTAATTTAGAGGGTTGTATGAGGGACAGAGAGGCTGAATCTTCTATCCCTTGCAATATAATGTGTTGGCCATTGTATTGGAATGATAGTTGAAGAGTTTGTAGGTTAATGATGATGTTGCCAAGAGGTTTGAGCCAATCCCCACCTAATACCATATCATACCCACCCAATGGAAGAACTCTCACAGATCCTTCAAACTGAGTGTTTTGCATAGTCCATCTTAGTGGTTGACATATAGCATTGCTTACCAAATGTTCTCCATTAACTACCTTCACAATCATTTGAGGAGTTAAAACAGTTGGCCAATGTGTGTCTTTGACTATTTTAGGGTCAATGAAAGAGTGTGTGTTGCCCATATCAATGAGAATGAAGATGGATTTTCTTTTGATCATGCCTTTGAGAAGAATGGTATTAGAAGTGGCTACCATGTAGGGCATGAATAGAGAGCTCCATATCAGTAGGTTGTTCAGTGAAGATATCCTCAGTCTCTTCTGTGGGTGGGCTCAAAATTTCCTGGGTATCCTCCTCAGTGATCAGCAAATATAAGTGTTGTTTCTTACACAAATGGCCTGGTTTATAAGTTTCATCATAATTATAACAGAGGCCTTTATCCCTTCGGAGTTTCATTTGAAAAGGAGTTAGCCTCTTGATGGGAGGATTAGATAAAGGAGGTCTAACATTGAAAAAGATTGTGGTGGGTGCATTTTGGTTGGAGAACTGATTTGCAGGAAGTGTGTTGTGCTGTAGAATGGAAGGATAGGTGGTGTTGGTAATAGGTTTTGACCAAGGTGCAGAATACAAAGATGAATGGTAAGGTCTCCTAGTATTAGATGAATTGGTGGAACAAACTTCTTGCATCCTTGCTAGAGAAAAATCATGGGCAAGTGAATTGGGTTTAAACATTTGCACCATAGTTCAGATTTCCGGTTTCAATCCACTCAGGAAGCTGAGAATGAAATAGAACTCTATTAAGGATGGGTTATGGCTGATCATCAGAGATTTGAGCTCCTCAAATTTATCAACATACCCTTCCACTGATTGGGTTTTAGACAACTTATTGAAAAAGGCCACATAGTTATCAAAAATTGGGTCTTCAAAACGCACACATAGGTCATGCACCAACACAGGCTAAGTAATATAGGCCTTATTAACTTGATAATCTGGGAACCAATGATCCGCCTGTTGATCAAAATGAATGGATGCAAATGCAACTTTGCAATTATCTAACACATTATGCAAGGTAAAGAAACGCTCACATTTCAGGACCCATGATCTAGGGTTCAATCCATCAAAACGGGGAAAATCAACTTTAGGAAATCTTAACAAATTACCTCGATAATGAATGGGTGGGAGGGAGGGAGATCTCATTTGATTAGCAATGGATCCAGTCACCTGAGATTGGCTGGATTCACCTTCGATGTTCATCGCACGACCATTTTGAAATAATTGGATCAGTTGATCTATCTTCGTGTCTAGCTTTTTCTCCTGCGATTCGGTGGTCTGAGCTAATCGTCTAAGCACCGTTTTGATGAGTTCAATATGAGTCTGAGTCTCCATTTGGTGTTTCCTTGTTTCCTTCATGAAATTTTCCGTTTCTCTTGTTCGAGTTTCCATTTAGGGCTTGGATCGTGGTTGCTATGATACCAAATGTGACGCTGGGCAGAATAGAAATTATCCTGCAGGCTAGTTCTAACAGACAATTCACAGGGAAGAACATAAGAAAATTACCCAAAACACAGATAAATACTCTAATGTTCAGTTAAAATTATCAAAATCAAAGTCTCTTACAATATTGAGGAAGAGTTCAATTTATAATGCTCAAATTACTTGAATAATAAGCAGCCTATTCCTAAAAGAAAAATTAGAATCAAATACTAAAATAACAAGCTGTCTATTCCAAAAACAAAAAGTAAAGCCTAATCCTAAAAGGAAACTAGAAAGACTCTTAATTAAAGTGAAAGATTACGAATAAGTTATTTAGTAAATAACTTCAAGAGCAAATTAGGAACCCTAGAAATCCAAATTAGGAACCCTAGAAACTCAAATTAGGAATCCTAGAAACCCTCCTGCATCAGTCGCCCCGGGTTGGAAAGAACTCGTCCTCGAGTTCACAACAGCTTCATCGGAATCCTCTGGCGACAGCCCAGGAAGAAGATCCTCTGACACTAGGTCAGAAAACTCTGCTAGCTCTTACTGGCGTATAGTCTGGCGTAGGGTCCTACAATTACCAGTGGACTTGTACATCTTCTCAGAGTTGAGCATAATGTGTCCATTGCAGCGAAACCCACGTGGCCAATGACGTTTATCTAAGAGTGCAGTGTGGTTATAGATACAGAATGTGAGGTGATTCGGGATGAGATCCTTACCAGATACCCGTAGATCAAATGGGTACCAGTACTCAAACTCCTGCTTCATCTTTTTAAGAAGTGATGTAGAGGTGCACTTGGGGTACGTCCCTTCACAGAATACAAAATTCCACACTTCACCTGTCAGCAGCTATGGTTTTACTAAAGAGGTGTCAGATCCATACAAGTCTCCATTCTTTAAAAGATGAACGGTGGTGTGGTATGCCATGTGTAAGGTGGAATCAAATAAAGACTCAACTAGGAATTGTTCGTCCCATGGAATGCGAGACCCCAGTCCAAACAACCGAGAACATACCCAATGATTAAGCCAGCTCAAGGTGTGCTCAAATCCATGTCGTGTCTCATCGCAGTACAACTTAATGTTGGTTGTCCATCCATACTCTCCAGTGACCAAACAGCAAGGAGAGTCCACCACGCGATCTGAAACCACAACCTTCTCCACCTTGTCACCCAACACATTTTTGATCACCTTGCAGAGACCTTCAAACTGTTCCTTCAATGTTTCCTTCTTCTTCTTCTTCTTCTCATCTTTAGTTTCATCCAATTTCAAGCCCTCCTTGGTTGCAGAAACCAACTTCTTCCCCTCAAATTCCTTCAACTGACCACTCATCAATTGCATCAACCATGTACAGGACCTCATAACCCTTTTTCTTGAGCTTCTCCAGGAAAGGAGAATTCTCAACAACCTTCTTGCTCTCACCAGTGATGTAGAAGATGTCGTTCTGGCCTTCCTTCATCTTGGTCACATAGTCCTTCAAGCTGGTCATCTCATCTCCACTCTTGGTAGAGTGGTATCGGAGCAGCTCGGCAAGTTTGGTCTTGTTGGTTGAGTCCTCGTGGATTCCAAGCTTGAGATTTTTTGAGAAGGACTCGTAGAACTTTTTGTAGTCCTCCTTGTTCTCAGAAATCTCAAAGATCATCTCAATACACTTCTTCACCAAGTTATTTTGATGACCTTGAGAATCTTGTTATGCTGCAACATTTCTCTACAAATAATGAGAGGAATATCCTCAGAATCCACAATACCCTTCACAAAGCTCAGGTACTCTAGCATTATCTTCTCACAGTTATCCATGATGACACAGCGAACATAGAGCTTGATGTTGTTTGGCTTCTTCCTGGTGTCAAAAAGATCGAAAGGAGCCTCTTGGGCACAAAGAGGACATCCTTGAATTCAAGCTGACCCTCAACAGAGAAGTGCTTGACAGCCAAATGCTCCTCCTAGTCATTGGTCACACTCTTGTAGAAGGCAGCATACTCTTCATTTGTAATCTCGTCTGGCTTCCTCATCCAGATGGGCTTTTTCTTGTTCATCACATCCCATTCACGAGACACCTCCTTGATCTTTTTTTTTCTTCTCTTCCTCATCCTCATCATTAGAGACCTCCTTCTCGGTGGTCTTCTCAGTCCACAAAGAGATTGGGTAGCTGATGAACTCAGAGTGCTTCTTAACCAAATCCTTAGTCTGCGTTCCTCGAGGTACTCAAGCTGATCCTCCTTGAGGTAAAGAGTGATCTTGGTACCCCTTCCAAGAGCTTCACCAGAGGTGTCCCTTGTGACAGTGAAAGACCCACCAGCTTGGGACTCCCACACATACTGCTCATCATCATTATGCTTAGAGGTGACAATCAAAACATCCGTTTCATTAATCTCATAGGCTGCATATTTCCCATCTGGTAAACCATTTGCATCAACAATATCCAACTCTTCATCAGTGTCATACACAGGCTCTCCAAACTCTTCAGTTTCGTCTACCACGTCTTCCTCAAGCTCCTCATCATCATATACAGGCTCTCCAAGCTCCTCGTTGCCATACACAAGCTTTCCATGCTCTCGTAATCGAGCATGATTGTGATACGGGTTTTCGAAACTGAAATCAGAATCGTGATCTTCCATCTCACGATTACCGAAATCCTGCGTCGGTAAATCCTCAATCATCATATTCTTAACGTTACGATCACGGTTTGGGGCTTCCTCGTTCAGAACCTGCCCACGATGACCACGACCACCGGCTATAGAAACTGATGATATCTCACCCCAAGAAGATGCTGAAGCTCTGATACCAAATGACGTCGGGTAGAATAGAGATTATCCTGCAAGCTATTTCTAACAGACAATTCACAGGGAAGAACACAAGAAAATTACCCAAAACACAGAGAAATACTCTTATGTTCAATTAAAATTATCAAAATCAAAAGTCTCTTACAATATTGAGGAAGAGCTCTATTTATAGTGCTCAAATAACTTGAATAATAAGCAGCCTATTCCTAAAAAAAAATTAGAATCAAATACTAAAATAACAAGTAGTCTATTCCTAAAAGAAAAAGTAAAGCCTAATCCTAAAAGAAAACTAGAAAGAATCCTAATTAAATTGAAAGATTACGAATAAGTTATTTAGTAAATAACTTTAATAACAAATTAGGAACCCTAGAAATCCAAATTAGTAACCCTATAAACTCAAATTAGGAATTCTAGAAACCCTCCTGCATCAAAATGTCATGAACCAACCAATTCTCCCAAAAGCTCGAGCTGTCCAAGAGGGGAATGTCCATGACTAGGATCGTGTCACTGATCTCTCACTGAGTCACTAAACAACTAAAAAGAAGAAGAAGCTGAACACTTTTAAAAAAAAAGAAGAAGATCTGTTGAAGAAGGATTTAAAGTCTAAACCCCTAAGGTACTTTTTATATCATTATCCATTTCCCTTGATGAAATTATTATTAGGTTTCATGTCCACGATGTTTGTGATGAAGGTTCTTTGTTTAAATAAATTTTTGCATGTTTGGTTCTTGGTTATGTAAATTTTCAGATTTGTTCAAACTTACATGATTTATGAAATTTAGTGAGTACCAACAGGAATAAAAGAAAATGTTTCATTATTTAAAGGGGCCTTACTTATGGTGGTTGTTTCCTTTCTTCTACACATTGTTTTTTCTATGTTGAGCAAGGCATTCATGTATCAAATAACCAGTTTCAGTTGGAGAGTACGAGGAAAACTAATTATAATTTTGGACAGATTGTATGATTGTTCGTCAGATGAAGGTGATCAGTATTGTCTCTGATTGTACCCATCACCAAACTCTCTTTAACTTTTCCAAATTCAGCAAGTGTTGTATGTGAATTGAACTCTATTATGTGAATTGAAAATGAAATAGAACTCTATTAAGGATGGATTATGTCTGATCACACTACACCAAAGATACCCATTAGCAACGGTTTTAAACGGTGGGGGTAACCCATTGTCACGGCTTAGAGCCGTGGGCTGTAGAGGCGTCGCTAAATCCCCAGTAACGGCTAAAAACCGTGGCAAAAATATTAGCAACGGTTTTATCTCGAGGACGGTTGATGATTTAGCCACGGTTATAAACCGTTGCAAAAATTTTAGCCACGGCTTCAAACCGTTGCAAGTTATGGCCACGGTTCTAAGCCGTTCCAATAGTTTTTGTAACGGTTTTAAGCCGTGGCCAGTACTAGCCATGGTTATAAGCCGTGGCTAGGTATGGCCACGGTTCGTAGCCGTTGCAATAATTAGCCACGGTTTTAAGCCGTGGCAAATTTTTTTATTTTTTTTATTATTTTTTTTTGTCACGGTGTTAAGCCAATGCAGTTCTTCTGACAGTGATGCAATACAGGCAATAAAGAGAAATTACAGACTGAAGAACTTGTAATTGTAATTCTTGATTGATGACAGTAAATGGAATGGATTGTATTCAATAAGAAAGCTAATTCGAGATAGTTAATCTCCTGTAGAGCAAATGCTCAAGAGTACAATTTTCTTACAAATCAAATGAAGCCCTTTTTCTCTCTTATGCTCTCTTATTTATAGTACTACATTTATTGACAAGTAATCTAACAGAAATCCTTCCTAAACAACATTACATGTAACAACATAGCACTCTGCAACATATAGCAACCTGCTCTCTTTAGTAACAGCACTTGTGTTAGCAGTCTGCATTCCATTCATGCATAAAAGAGATGAGGGTGATAATATGAAATTGTGTTTAGTTAAATTACTTATATTATTTTATGATGTTTTACAGTTGTTATATATATAAATGTTGCTTTAAAGCCAATTCTTCTATATATAATATGATGGAGTAATACATGCATTATACTGCATTGCAGCACAAACATTATGTATACTGAAATGCATGTAGGAATCTCGACGCATACTCGCGGCATTGTATTAACCAAAAATTATAATATTTATTTCATGCTTTGAATAGCCCCTACAGACCATAAACAAAAACAGATTAAAATATAACCATGATAAATATTTATTTCATGCTTTTAATGGAACCTGAGATCTTGCTAACATAAGTACAGTGATGATGGCTCGATTGCTAACATAAGTCAGACACATTATTCAATCAAGCATGTTCAGTGTTTATGAAGTAACTCATTTAAACGATACAAATCATAATTTGATATCTTGAATTGTAATTCGTATTTTCTGACATCATGTTTATCCTTCAGTCCTTAAATTACATTCGTTAGTTGTTTACAAACAATAAAAAGAAGCATGTTTCATGTTCTATCTTCAGAAAACTTATTATTTAAAAATCCGATGGATGAAATTAACCCCTCAAGCAAAGCACAGACTTCATTTTCTGAATAATAAGTTTTAACCTTTTAGCTACCAGCACTATTTAATAATAAATTCAAAGAGAATAACATTATTAAGATGTTCATGATACTAGTACAATAAGTCCATAATCTACAGGTACCTTTCCACAGAGTGGACATGTTTCACTCCTTTCCATCCACTCGTAGATACAACCAAGGTGAAAGTGATGAGAATCCTATAAACCAACATGTCTTGTACATAGCATTTGAGAATCCTTCTTTAATATCAATCTTAGTAAATGTAAAATGCAGACAAGTTTAAAATCAAAGAAAGTATTTGCATACACAAAAAAAATAACAAATTTGACATGTCAATATTATTACTTACCACACAAAGAAGTTGTCTTTTTCCAGGAGGATCAGCACCTTGATTACTGAACTTTGCTTCCAGAACTGTTATTAGGGCTACATTATCCTACAAATAAACAAATTAATGTTTACCATACCAGCAAACAGCCAATGGAATTGATAGGCTAAAAAAATATAGAGTTTTTTAGTCACCTTTAGCAACCTATTCAATGCCGTTTTCCTCTGAGGAATTGGAACTACCACATCCGTCAAAGATTGTGCAGCCTTATTAAATTCAACCTGCTCCCAAGAATTGAGTTTTAGTAAGTTAGAAACATGACAGTAACAAAAAAAGAAAACAGTGAGTGATCTAGGCGTATAAAATATGAGACCTCATATTTTTTAACATGTGAGAATCTGTCTCTGCGGAAAAATGTTGCACAACCATCAATTACTTTGGCAGTTTCATTATAGACATGTTAAGAAAACACAAAAAAGGTAAAGTTAAGAAAGAACAACAAAATTCCACAGAAAAAAAAAACTATGTAATAGGGGAGACTATGTAATATAGCACTTGCATTCTGAATCGACAAGATAAATCTTATCAGCCAAGCCAGTTAAAGTTAGAATTTCCAAAGAATTTACCAATCAGGATATCATAGCATGGATCCTAAAGAATAAATGGTACCTTTGTTGCCAGATTCAGTTGGACATGAATTGGTTCTGCTGCAGAGCCATTTACGTTAACTGAAATGCAGAATAATATCCTACATGAAACCAAGGAAGTTGGGATTAGTACACTAGTATAAGTTATTGAGAATGTTGGATGGTGAATGGATATGCACAAATTTTCCTCCATGCACAAATACCAACAACCTGAACATCTAAACTATGCAATGGATAAGAACAAAACTATATGCTTGCTTGCCCATGAATTTTAGGGAAAGCAATGGGGCAAAAGTACATGCAATTTTTTAAGCACTTATCAGGGGGGATCAGGAAACCTTTTTCTTTTTCTTTTGCTAAATTTATGTTCTTTTATTATTGTAGTTTTCTAAGACTCATAAGGAGCAAGTCTACCCTTACAGGCCTTACCACAAGAAAAGAGACTCCTACACATAGTGATCAATTAGTGAGTAACAGGTGGCAGTTGTAGACTCTGCTACTTATAACTATGCTGTAAACAAACAAATATGTAACTTGTTCTGTCGCAACACTAACACGTGGCAGACATTAGAGGTGCAAACTAATAATAATTTACCTTGAGGTAGACATCAATGGCTTTGTACAAACCATCGTGTAGTGGTCGAGCTGACTCGGGAATCAGTTGTGCAAAGTCAATGAATCTGGCTAGAGAGAGATTCTGATCACAGGCAATTTCAGCAAGATAACCATCAATCAGCTTGCCAACTTTCAGCCATGACTCAAGCCTTAAAGCATAGCCATCTGTGCCAATCTCATTTTTCTCGGTATAACAATTTATGTCCTGTGCGATCTGATTTGCCAATGCAAACCGACTTACAATGTTGTGCATCAGTCCAACGTCATAAACAGTGGTGTCAGGCGATAGTGCAGGGATGAGCAGATCATTGACAGAAGCTTTGTCCAGCCGCAAACTAATCCTGCCTGTAAGCAAATATCTGATGGAATCCTTACCAAGGAAATCAAACTGTAAGCAGAAAAATCAAAACATTACTTCCATCATTAAAAGCCTCAAATTCACAAATGATTTACTCGTCAACGTACAGAACCAAAACAGCATTGGAAGAATCTTAGATTGTAAATTTGCCATCTACCTGTAACTTGTTCAGAGGAACCAGTTCAACATTTTCCACTTTAAGTGTGCAGCAGCCCACTGTCTCTGCCTCATCGTCATCCTGCAAAGACAACAAACCAAAATAAGAACAGCTAGATAAGGCTAAAGTCTAGAGACACTACGCTTTAGTCGCGTGGAGAATATTTTTTTTTTTAAGAGTAAGCCTGTATTAACACTTTTCCAAAGTAAAAAACCTGAAACATGTCAGAATTACATTAGAAAGGATAGTATACAAGAGATAATGATTAAGAGTAGCATAAATTAAACTGTTTTATATATACCTTCAGTAGCCTTGCCTTCTCATATTTCTCCTTGTCACTTTGACCATTCAATGAACTGCTAGCAACCAAGAAGACAAATTTGAACTCTTTTGGATTAATTGGATCGTTCCAAAAGGCTAACCATGTCACAATGTTGTCATGCTTTACTTCTTTCCACCTGTACCAGCAACACAGATATTTCAGAACCTGGACAAAACTGATTGGACTTCTACTTCTATTTATCATACTATATATGCAGAATTATTTGGTATGTTGCAGCTATAGAGTGAACTTGATCAAAGCATGCATGCTGGGACTATTTAGATCTGAGCTTTGCAAAAGAATTTTGTTCAATGTTTACCTTTGCTTCAAATCAGGAAGATAAAAACAACTCCCAAATTTTGCCTCTTCTAGATATGAAGCTACAAAAACAAAACACCAAAAAATAAATTTTCCTTTTTCACTCACAAAGGAAGAAATAAGTCTTCCAACTGTGTAAAACAAGAAATAAGTCAGACATTGCAGATACTGAAAGTAAGCCAACAACACAAGTAGCACAAAGTGCAAGGGCAACATGTTAGAGAATGGTTATGACATGCAGCTGCTCGTCTAAATCTGTTCATGGTTATGCATGCTGATCATTTGTGCTTCTCAAGTGACCTTAATTTAACTGGACTTTACATATTGAGGCCTTATATCTGTGCCAACATGTTAGAGAATGGTACTTAAGAGCTACTTCAAAGGACAAATCATATACAAACAATCCTAGCAGTAAATGTTAATTATCAAAAGCAAAGAAGGGGTCCTTACTTTGTTTTAAGCCACAATGAAGTAAGAAACTCATTATAAATTTATAATAAACAAACCCCAAGAGAGTGCTAGCCATAGACCACTGACACTATTCTCAAAGAAAAAGTAAATTGTACGCTATTCTCTCAGTGTATATTGAATTAACATGAGCAAAGAAAAGGCGGAAAATATCAACCCTTTTGTATTTATAGTCCTGAATGAGAAATCTTCTATAGTGAACGTACCAGTAGAGCTGACAATGTAGACTTGCCGCACCCGCTTGTACCGCACAACAACACTGTCACAGATTCCTTCTTTTCTCGGATTCTAAAAATGAGGAAATAAAGTATTTCAAAAGCAAATAGGAAACAAATAAAGCCATTAGAATGGTTTCATGATTTGCAGAAGGGAGTAAAATGAACAGAACATAAAAGGGAGTGTCACTAAAGTCTCTATACATGCAGGAAGCTAATGCCGACAAATAGATAGTCTTTAAGATAAATTATGCCATATCAAATGGTTTCAGGATATAAGATAATATACCTGCATGCCAGAATCAAGTCAACCCTCTGATTTTCTCTTTATTAGCAAAAACAACGATTCTAGGTAACCCATTAGGATGATCTCTACAAAATTAAAATTTTGAAATGGTAGAGGCAAACTTCACACTCTTTAGTGCATTGTCTTATAATTGAAGCTACTCTGCAACTTCTTAAACCCCCATTACAAATTATTATGAAACCCCCTGTTAAACAGGCTATTCTGCATAATCTTAAAAACTCCATTGAACAAATTACTCTGACACTTCTTGCAAACTCCATTAAACAGTGTACATTTCTAGAGCGGCTAATCAAATCCCATGAACAAAAACATCAACGAGAAGCAAGAAAGCCACATAATAGAGAAAAATAATCAACCTATACTGAAAGGCTCTATAACATTGACAAAACAACACAGTGTATCTAACCTAAACTTACCAATAAAAACAATTGAAAAACAGGAAAATGAACTAAAATGGTGCAACCCTAGAAAAGAGATCAAAATTCACCGAACCCAACAAAACAATATAACTTGATCGGCAAAGAAACGATTCTAAATAACCCTTTGGGATGAACTCTACATGATGAAAACTATGTTTCTGTAAAGCAAAACCTCAGTCTTTACAGCATTATGTTCCAATTGAAATTAATCTACAACCTCTTAAAACCCCACTAAAAGACCCACTCTGCAACTTCTTAAACCCATCAAATAAGCTACTCTGGAGCTTTTAAAAAAAACCTACTAGAACCTCTCAAACACCAAATCAAACATTCCACATTTCTCAAGTTTCTAACAAAACCCCATTATGAAAAACAGTATAAACAAGCAAGGAAATCATACAAAATGAACTAACTAGAAAAACAATCAAATTCTACCCTTTAACACGTGAAACATTATACAAATTATATGATAAAAAAAAAACCCATAAAATGAAAAAATGGTTCCATGGGTTCTCACCCCAAGAAGGATTGGAATCAATACAGTAGTCCAAGTCCTGCAACTGCTCCATTGGAGGGTGTGAGAGCTGTGCCTCTGCTGCCATTGTAGAAAATTCTCTGAAGAAGAAGAAAGTAAAGATAAGAGAAGAGAGAAAATGAGAGTATTAGTGAGTTCCTTTAATAGCAGAAAAATACACTATCATTCTCTGATTAAACAAGATCTATTAATGACATGACTGAACATATGCATACCTGAGCTGCTTGACAAATGGCTACAACTCGAGGACTCGATCTTACTGCATAAACAGCAGATTTGAACTTCAGGGAATGTACATAAGAATGGGACTTCAAGGAATAAAATTGAACAACTGGTTGCAAAATTACATAAGAATGAGAATTGCATGTCTTCATGGCGATGGTGGTAATGGAGAAGGAAACCTCGCAACACCTTGAGAAGATGATGGTAATGGAGATGGTGGTAATGGAGATGGAGGTACTGGATTTTCTTGTTGCCTTGTCGATTGTGCACGGGATGACGGTGTATCTTTAGTTCTTTGTGTCCCTCCTTGTGTTCCCTCACTTGTTGATGGTCTCACATAAGTTCCACTTTCAAGTCTCTCTCATATCCATCTAACATTTTCTTCCAATCTATAATATTTTCGCTAAATTTTTTTACTTCTAATGTTTTATCCAAAAGCAATGAATGAGCGGGAAGTGCAGCATCATACTTCCTTTTAGAGACGGTGGTTCCAACACAACGAGTACGTCCCCTTTCTTCTTGGCCAAACACTTGGCTTAGAGGATCATTATCAATAGTGAGGTCAGTGGTACCCTGGGTTGAAGATTCTTGCAAGGCGGCTTTTTTTGCTTTAACTTGTTCCTTC
This sequence comes from Berberis vulgaris, assembly GCA_963556465.1. Classification (NCBI taxonomy): domain Eukaryota; kingdom Viridiplantae; phylum Streptophyta; class Magnoliopsida; order Ranunculales; family Berberidaceae; genus Berberis; species Berberis vulgaris. Next base: position 71,697,379 of record OY747130.1, read on the forward strand.
AAAAGAATGAAAAAATAAAAAAAATCAGGACACAAATAATATTCAAACAACTACAACGTAAATTAAGAATTGTGTATAAAAGACATCATTGGGCACATACCATATATAGTTCAGCACCATGTGTGGGTTTTCCATCCTTTCCCGTGTGACAATCAATCCATATGTCAGTGCGTGTGACTGGTTCCCCATCAGGGTTCTTCTCAACCTATATACTTGAAAGATTAGTCTCAGCCTATATAGTTAAATGGTTATTATTGTACTAGTATCTAGAAACTCAATTACCATTTCATACTCTACTTCTGCAGCACTCTTTTGCCCCCCCCCCCCCCCCATACATACTTTGAAGCCTTTTTGTTTTTTGCATTTTGGGCTCTAATTGCCTTCGCTTCAGGGGTGCTCTCATAGCGAACAAACTCCTTCCAATCCTCCTCTCTTACACCATTTGGAACATGCTTCTCTTGTTCCTCAATGGTAGGATACTTATCAAAATAATTATTCCTAAGATCTGCCTTGAACCTTCTATAATATTCAGGCATTTTCAAATGCACACTCCTTTTCACATAATTTGGGATATCGTATTCACGCTGCAAATAAGCCATTGAGATATAAGTTGACAATAAAATAAGACATTATGAAAATCAATGATGTAAAATCTCACCTTGAGGCCATTCCACACATCCTCTTTGTAGTTGTCAGTAACATGGTGCCAATCCTTGAATTTGATGGGCACAAGGGTTTCAACAAGCTTTCCAATGTTTTTATTGAAATTTCTAGCACCAGGTCCAACTGCTAAACCGTGGACATTGAACTGTATGGTCTTTTTAACTTCACTGTCATCATTTGTAGATGTAGTGACATCAATGGTGGAGAGATTGCCGTGAGTACTATCCATTTCTATCAATGACATTATAGATATTAACCATTATCAAACAAAAAGAAATAAGAAACAACTATATACACCACATTTATAGATAATTTCCTTCCACACCATATCACCACAAATAAATTTTTATAAAGCATTAGAAAAGCCAATCTGAATACATAGCTACAAAGCTTCCCTTTCCCAACTCAAAAGTCAAAATAAGAAACAAAGACAAAATATTTGGTCTCAACCAAAGAGGATGACTAACTAGCATTAGAAATGCATCAAAAAATATTGTAGCATAGTCAATTAAAATTTCAGTAAGCTCTTCAGGTTGGGGTTGTCTTTCAAGATGCTTTGATACACAGTGGGAGTTTCCCTTTTATCGACATTAGTGTTCAACCCCATTATGAAAAACAAAAAACATTGATAGTTCACAGAAAATACCAAAATTGAAACCATATGTAGCCATCAATGCTTTGTTTACTATGATAATTCCAACAGAGCTAACAATATTGAACATCCATGAGGCTGCATCTAATGTTGCTTTCCTGTCAGCCTTGCTTGTAGTTGTTCTTAAGAATAAAATTCGAAAAATCAGACTACATAGAACATGGAAAGCATAAAAAAGCTTTAGGGTCCTATGCAAAGAATCAGGGAATCAATAATCTTCTGTGGTTACACAGACTTGGGGTATTTCCCTTTGCACTTATAATGGCATTACATGCTAATGAAGAATAATATTCATTAGTAATACCACCCACATGAAAGATGGGCTGACACACTCTAACTTTTAAGTCCTACTAACAACATTTATAATAAAGGCTTATGCATTTACGCCTTGTTGAAGTAAACTTTTAATGTAAACATCCATTTTTTGTATAATTGAAAACTTTAGAAAATGTCCAAAATGATATTTCTAATGAGATCAATGATGCAATGAAGGAATGTTTGTGTGGAATCACCATATGTACATGTTATAAATATATGTTAGCGTGACATGAAATTGGATAGATCATGGGATCAAATTTTTCATAGGTGTCAATTGTAGTTGAAGATTGATAAAAGATGTACAATTTTAAGTCAAATTATCAATCCAAACGAATTTAGAACTCAGGCGGATATCACTTTGTAGGATTCTTTATGTTAAATAGATAAAAATAAATAAATGAATATGTTCTGAATTTAACAGTGTAAAGGAACATATAAACCCTACAATATTATTGTGGCCGGCCATTTGGGACGTGCAAAGTTCAAAAAGGAATTCAAAACATAGTACATACATGTGATCTGAACACAAACAATAACTCTCAATTTGAAAGCATTTGTCGAAGGCATATTTTTATTGGAAAAAAGGTGAGTCAATCACATAAATAGTAGAGCTACATTGATGTTGAGGATGTTTTGCAAAAGTTGTTAAAAAAAATAAAATTCAAATGACACTCCATGCTTGAAGTTTCATTGTTGGGTCATTGAGTAGGAAAAATCTAAATGTCACTCCCATGCCATAATTTGCATGCGTAGGCCATATCAGTAGATCATTTAATCAGTTGTTGCACCATCTCGAGTACATGGACGCTCATAACGCCTATTCGATTACTTGTTCTATGGAAACATAGTGATCCAAAAAATATGATTTAATAGTGTTTTCACTACTCAATCACAGACATTAGCATAGAATGTCAAGGGATTATATACTTCAAAATCAGTTACTATTCCTTGGTGGTGATCTATACATCTTGGACACCATAAAGAGCACTCTGAAATCTCTGATTATATACTTACTACTATTATATCAACAATCATTCAGAAACTAAACAATTCAGCCAAACAAGAAACAGCAAGTATTAGACAAAAATTATTAGGGTGCAGCAGATTTTAGTTTCTCTTCATGGGCTGACACACTCTAACTTTATCCTGGAACAAGGTGACCTGCTTTTCGGATATAATTATAGAATAACTCGAAACTTTGTTCTTTCTCTGAGATTTGCTTAAGGTGCACAGTCACACATAATAGCCATTGTCAACCATCATAGTAGGTTTACTGTTTTAAACTAATTTATAAATTAGCAATGACTTACTTCTACTCTTAATCTATATTCCTGAGATGCTAACATGTAACCAGACATGAACCAAATATGTTATTAACACCATAGAAAACTCAAACTCACTCTTCATCTAATAGGGGATCATTTACCTGACGACACTGCACATTACAGCCACTATGATTATAATACAGGTGAACAGGGAACGCGAATATTTCCTGGTTTCAAATTATATCAGGAATTTCATACAAAAATTAAAGATTCAAAAAATTAAATTATATCAGGAATTTATCAGGCATACGGTTTTGAGCCCTAGAGATTCAAACCCTAATTTCAAAAAACCTCTAAATAAAACCTACATATTCAAAAAACAATTCAGGAACCCTAGAGATTCAAAACCTCTAAATAAAAAAACTCTAGATTCAGGAACCCTAATTTTATCAAAAAGAAAACAGAGAGAGAGAGAGTACCTGCACGAGATAATGGTTTCGAGGTTGCAGTCGCTGATCGATTTTGCAAATGGTTTGGAGGTTGAAGACTTCGAGTAAGGAGGGAAGACCAGGGAAAGAGGCGAGGGAGGAGGGAAGGAGGGGAGGAGGGAAGTCGAGGGAGCAGGGAAGTCGAGTGGAGTGAGCAGGCGAGTGGAGTAGAGTCGAGGGAGGGAGCAGGGAAGGAGGAGCTTCGAGTGGAGTTTGGGGAGCAGAGAGGGTCGATGTCGAGTGGAGGGAGCAGGCGAGTGGAGTCAAGTGGAGGGAAGGTGGAAGTCGATGGAAGTCGAGTGGAGGGAAGGTTGAAGTCGAGCACCAAAATTGCCCGCCCAATTTTTTTTTCAACTTTTTAGTGTAGCCACGGTTTTGAGCCGTTGCTCCTAATAGCCACGGTTTTGAACCGTGGCCAAATTTTTTTTTGCAACGGTTTTGAGCCGTTGCTACTATTATCCACGGTTTTGAGCCGTTGCTGCATTACCCACGATTTTGAGCCGTTGCTACTGTTACCCACGGTTTTAGGCCGTTGCTAATTATAGCCACGGTTTTTTGTCGTGGCCAATAAACCAACGGTTTTCAGCCGTGGCCAGTTTTTTTTATCCACGGTTTTAAGCCGTTGGTCATTATAGCTACGGTTTTTTGCCGTGGCAAATAAACCAACGGTTTAGAACCGTGGCCATCTCGGCCTAGCTAAACTGGCTTTTTGGTGTAGTGTCATCAGAGATTTGAGCTCCTCAAATTTATCAAAATACCCTTCCACTGATTGGGTTTTGGACAAATTATTGAAAGAGGCCACATTCTTATCAAAAACTGGGTCTTCAACGCGCACACATAGGTCATGCACCAACACAGGCTAAGTAATATAGGTCTTATTAACTTGATAATCTGGGAACCAATGATCCACCTGTTGATCAAAATGAATGGATGCAAGTGTAATTTTGCAATTATCTAACACATTATGCAAGGTAAAGAAACGCTCACATTTCAGGACCCATGATCTAGGGTTCAATCCATCAAAACGGGGAAAATCAACTTTAGGAAATCTTAACAAATTACCTCGATAATCAATGGGTAGGAGGGAGGGAGATCTCATTTGATTAGCAGTGGATCCAGTCACCTGAGAATGGCTGGATTCACCTTTGATGTTCATCGCACGACCATTTTGAAATAATTGGATCAGTTGATCTATCTTCGTGTCTAGCTTTTTCTCCTGCAATTCGGTGGTCTGAGCTAATCATCTAAGCACCATTTTGATGAGTTCAATATGAGTCCTAGTCTCTGTTTGGTGTTTCCTTGTTTCCTTCATGAAAATTTCCGTTTCTCTTGTTCGAGTTTCCAATTAGGGCTTGGATCGTGGTTGCTCTGATACCAAATGTGATGCCGGGCAGAATAGAGATTATCCTGCAGGCTAGTTCTAACAGACAATTCACAGAGAAGAACATAAGAAAATTACCCAAAACACAGAGAAATACTCTAATGTTCAGTTAAAATTATCAAAATCAAAGTCTCTTACAATATTGAGGAAGAGTTCTATTTATAATGCTCAAATTACTTGAATAATAAGCAGCCTATTCCTAAGAGAACAAATACTAAAATAACAAGCTGTCTATTCCTAAAAGTAAAAGTAAAGCCTAATCCTAAAAGGAAACTAGAAAGACTCTTAATTAAATTGAAAGATTACGAATAAGTTATTTAGTAAATAACTTTAAGAGCAAATTAGGAACCCTAGAAATCCAAATTAGGAACCCTAGAAACTCAAATTAGGAATCCTAGAAACCCTCCTACATCAGTCGCCCCGGGTTGGAAAGAACTCGTCCTCGAGTTCACAACAGCTTCATCGGAATCCTCTGGCGGCAGCCCACGAAGAAGATCCTCTAGCAATAAGTCAGAAAACTCTGTTAGCTCTTACTGGCGTATAGTCTGGCGTAGGGTCCTAAAATTACCAGTGGACTTGTACATCTTCTCAGAGTTGAGCATAATGTGTCCATTGCAGCGAAAGCCACGTGGCCAATGACGTTTATCTAAGAGTGCAGTGTGGTTATAGATACAGAATGTGAGGTGATTCTGGATGAGATCCTTACCAGATACCCTTAGATCAAATGGGTACCAGTACTCAAACTCCTGCTTCATCTTTTTAAGAAGTGATGTAGATGTGGACTTGGGGTACGTCCCTTCACAGAATACAAAATTCCACACTTCACCTGTCAGCTGCTCTGGTTTTACTAAAGAGGTGTCAGATCCATACAAGTCTCCATTCTTTAAAAGATGAACGATGGTGTAGTATGCCATGTATAAGGTGGAATCAAATAAAGACTCAACTAGGAATTGTTCGTCCCATGGAATGCGAGACCCCAGTCCAAACAACCGAGAACATGCCCAATGATTAAGCCAGCTCAAGGTGTGCTCACATCCATGTCGTGTCTCATCGCAGTACAACTTAATGTTGGTTGTCCATCCATACTCTCCAGTGACCAAACAGCAAGGAGAGTCCACCACGCGATCTGAAACCACAACCTTCTCCACCTTGTCACCCAACACATTTTTGATCACCTTGCAGAGACCTTCAAACTGTTCCTTCAATGTTTCCTTCTTCTTCTTCTTCTCATCTTCAGTTTCATCCAATTTCAAGCCCTCCTTGGTTGCAGAAACCAACTTCTTCCCCTAAAATTCCTTCAACTGATCACTCATCAATTGCGTCAACCATGTACAGGACCTCATAACCCTTTTTCTTGAGCTTCTCCAGGAAAGGAGAATTCTCAACAGCCTTCTTGCTCTCACCAGTGATGTAGAAGATGTCGTTCTGGTCTTCCTTCATCCTGGTCACATAGTCCTTCAAGCTGGTCATCTCATCTCCACTCTTGGTAGAGTGGTATCGGAGCAGCTCGGCAAGTTTGGTCTTGTTGGTTGAGTCCTCGTGGATTCCAAGCTTGAGATTCTTTGAGAAGGACTCGTAGAACTTTTTGTAGTCCTCCTTGTTCTCAGAAATCTCAAAGATCATCTCAATGCACTTCTTCACCAAGTTATTTTGATAACCTTGAGAATCTTGTTATGCTGCAACATTTCTCTAGAAATATTGAAAGGAATATCCTCAGAATCCACAATACCCTTCACAAAGCTCAGGTACTCTAGCATTATCTCCTCACAGTTATCCATGATGACACAGCGAACATAGAGCTTGATGTTGTTTGGCTTCTTCCTGGTGTCAAAAAGATCGAAAGGAGCCTCTTGGGCACAAAGAGGACATCCTTGAATTCAAGCTGACCCTCAACAGAGAAGTGCTTGACAGCCAAATGCTCCTCCTAGTCATTGGTCACACTCTTGTAGAAGGCAGCATACTCTTCATTTGTAATCTCGTCTAGCTTCCTCATCCAGATGGGCTTTTTCTTGTTCATCACATCCCATTCATGAGACACCTCCTTGATCTTTTTTTTTTCTTCTCTCCCTCATCCTCATCATTAGAGACCTCCTTCTCGGTGGTCTTCTCAGTCCACAAAGAGATTGGGTAGCTGATGAACTCAGAGTGCTTCTTAACCAAATCCTTGAGTCTGCGTTCCTCGAGGTACTCAAGCTGATCCTCCTTGAGGTAAAGAGTGATCTTGGTACCCCTTCCAAGAACTTCACCAGAGGTGTCCCTTGTGACAGTGAAAGACCCACCAGCTTTGGACTCCCACACATACTGCTCATCATCATTATACTTAGAGGTGACAATCAAAACATCCATTTCATTAATCTCATAGGCTCCATATTTCCCATCTGGTAAACCATTTGCATCAACAATATCCAACTCTTCATCAGTGTCATACACAGGCTCTCCAAACTCTTCAGTTTCGTCTACCACGTCTTCCTCAAGCTCCTCATCATCATATACAGGCTCTCCAAGCTCCTCATTGTCATACACAGGCTTTCCATGCTCTCGTAATCGAGCATGATTCTGATACGGGTTTTCGAAACTGGAATCAGAATCGTGATCTTTCATCTCACGATTACCAAAATCCTGCGTCATTAGACGCCGGGTTAACCCTGCAACTTGCCTCTGTAAATCCTCAATCATTATATTCTTAACATTACGATCATGGTTTGGGGCTTCCTCGTTCAGAACCTGCCCGCGACAACCACGACCACCGGCTATAGAAACTGATGAAATCTTACCCCAAGAAGATTCTGAAGCTCTGATACCAAATGACGCCGGGTAGAATAGAGATTATCCTGCAAGCTATTTCTAACAGACAATTCACAGGGAAGAACACAAGAAAATTACCCAAACACACAGAGAAATACTCTTATGTTCAATTAAAATTATCAAAATCAAAATTCTCTTACAATATTGAGGAAGAGCTCTATTTATAGTGCTCAAATAACTTGAATAATAAGCAGCCTATTCCTAAAAAAAATTAGAATCAAATACTAAAATAACAAGCAGTCTATTCCTAAAAGAAAAAGTAAAGCCTAATCCTAAAAGAAAACTAGAAAGACTCTTAATTAAATGGAAAGATTACGAATAAGTTATTTAGTAAATAACTTTAAAACAAATTAGGAACCTTAGAAATCCAAATTAGTAACCCTATAAACTCAAATTAGGAATTCTAGAAACCCTCCCGCATCAAAATGTCATAAACCAACCAATTCTCCCAAAAGCCCGAGCTGTCCAAGAGGGGAATGTCCATGACTAGGATCGTGTCACTGATCTCTCACTGAGTCACTAAACAACTAAAAAGAAGAAGAAGCTGATCTCTTTTAAAAAGAAGAAGAAGATCTGTTGAAGAAGGATCTAAAGTCTAAACCCCTAAGGTACTTTTTATATCATTCTCCATCTCCCTTGATGAAATTATTATTAGGTTTCATGTCCACGATGTTTGTGAAGAAGGTTCTTTGTTTGAATAAATTTTTGCATGTTTGGTTCTTGGTTATGTAAATTTTCAGATTTGTTCAAACTTACATGATTTATGAAATTTAGTGAGTACCAAAAGGAATAAAAGAAAATGTTTCATTATTTAAAGGGGCTTTACTTATGGTGGTTGTTTCCTTTCTTCTACACATTGTTTTTTCTATGTTGAGCAAGGCATTCATGTATCAAATAACCAGTTTCAGTTGGAGAGTAGGAGGAAAACTAATTATAATTTTGGACAGATTGTATGATTGTTCGTCAGATGAAGGTGATCAGTATTGTCTCTGATTGTACCCATCACCAAACTCTCTTTAACTTTTCCAAATTCAGCAAGTGTTGTATGTGAATTTTGAATTAACTTACATTGGTCATTTATGTATCATAGGATAGTATGTATTATTGATCAATTGCTCCCTCTCTCACAAACTCACAATGATCGGATATAATTAATTGAGAATACATAAATGCCGATTAAGGATACAGAGAGAATACAAATGCCGATTAAGGATCCTACTGTACAATACCAGCACTTGAAAGAAATCAGGAAGCAAGAAAACAATACCAACACTTCAAATATATTTGCAAAGTACATAATTCAACGATCTGATTCAATGTATTTAATGTATTAAAATGTTAATTCAGAGTCTAGTGCTTGGTAGTTTAGTATGTGACAGATAGCATTTCCTACTGTTTTTTCACCTAAATGATGATTAATTAATAGCTGAATCGTCTTTTCTAATTCCCTACTGGTTTTTGCCCTTCTGGTAGTCTAGTACTTGCTTGTTATGGTGAGAATAGAAAGATTTGGACTGCCAAAGATTACATACTAGTCATGACATTTAATTTTTGTTGCGCCTACTGCTTGCAGCTTGCTGCACCTGTGGTTATGGGAATTTATATAGCCAAGGCTATAGGACTAGCAGTGCTACATTGAGCACTGCTTTGTTCAACAATGGATTGACTTGTGGAGCATAAAGGATTGACTTGAATTTCAGTTTTGCACATAAAAGGATTAGGAATAACTAAGCACATTGGAGAACAACAACTGTTGGATAATTTTGAACTCTAACAGGTGTATGGCTGAAGCCAGGAGTGACTCAAATTTAGTTTACTAAAGATTTCCCCATAATGCAATTACAGGACTTCCCATACGGTTGAAGGATTCTTCCGGTTTACTTGTTTGATGAAATCTGTGCTTGGTTCATGATCAGGTTTTGGTTGTTGTAACTGTTTCTCAGGTTGCTTTATAATACCTTTTACAATCTTTCGATATAAATGATGTTCTGTATACAGTGGAATCAATGTCTGTTGCTGAAGAATGTACATTTCTTTTATCTGAATTATATATAACAATAGATGTTATGATTTTAATTGTGGTAAAAATAGCTTATCCATCCTCTATAATAGCTTTCACTATACTCGAGTAAATTTGGAACTGTAGGAATCAGACCATTCCAAACGGTTCGAGTTAGGTTCGATCCCAATGTTCAAAATGAGGGAATCCGGACCGAACCAGATCCGTTAATTTTAACCGGTTTGAGTTAGGTTCCTGATGCAGGAGGATCCGAGGCAGATGATGTTGAGCTATCAGATAGCACGTTATTGGCACTGAGATACCTTGAATTGGCATATTAGCGCAAAGATGGTAAGAAATCGTGATTTTTCCTAATTGGGGCAGTTTTGGGTGCATTTCGGTATTTTGGACATAACTTTGGCTACAGGTATCAGAATCGCGCATATGACACCAATTCGGAAAGATCTTTTCGGTGCGCAAGTCATGGTCACCGAGTTACACTCGGTGCACATTTTTTCAAGGCCAAAATCCACTGTTTTCCCTTCCGAATCTACAATTTAAGTAATTGTTTTTCCTTTTATAGTAATATTTCATTCATCGTTTAGGAAGTGATTCTGAACCCGATTTGGGCCAGATTTTTGGCAGATTATTTCTTTTATTACGTATTTTGTTTTAGAATGATTATTGGAATTTTCTATTTTTGGTAAAATTCTAATAATCATGAGTTTTAGCTATAAATTCCGGCTTGTGGGCTGACTTTAGAGATACTTTTGATTTGAATAATTCTAATTGAACATCAGAGGTGTTTCTCTGTGTTTTGGGCAAATTTCTTGTGTTATTTTCCTGTTAATTATTTGTTGAACAAGCCTGCAAAATAATCTCTATTTTGTCCGGCATCAGTTCCTTAAAATTTGGAACCGATCCGAACCGTGCCCTCCCCTACTCAAAAGTGTATTTATAAAATTTAATGAATACATGCATCCTCTTACAGGTTGTCCATAATAAATTTTGGTGGTATATATTAAAACCATTTTTTGGCTCTGTGGTATAAAAGATTGACATTTCTTCATTTTTCATTTGTTATTGGAGATTAGGGGTGGGCCAGAATCCCGATCCCGACCCGACCGACCCATATCAGATCAGGACAATTCGGGAAGCACTAATTTTATCCCGGTTACGGTCCCGGACCGATCTGAACCAGAACAGAACTGGTTTTAACAAAACCAAACCCGGACCGTTCTGGTTACTATAACACTTAACATCTAAGTCCAAGCCCAGTTATTAGCCCAACCCAGTGCCAAACCCAAAAGGCCCAAAGCCAAAACAAACCCTCAAAACAAATTAACAAACAACCTGTCAACCACTTACCACTCAACCTCGCAAAACGCAAATGCAAAGCAACCAGGAGAGCACTGTCTAGGGCAGCTTCGCCTCCAACCTCGCCTCTCGTCTCGCTTCCAACCTCGTCTCCAACCCTTCTTCTCCTCGCCTCTCGCCTCCAACTCCAACCCTTCTTCTCTACTGCAAAGAGGAAATCTACAAAGAGGTGACCAAATCTACATCAAAGAGTGCTATCAAAGAGGAAATTGGTTGTCTGAATTTTTTGGGCCTCAGGTAGATCAAGCCCAAAAAAATTTGGTTGTCTGAATTGGAAAATGAACAAACCGGGTAGGCATGGTCCCGACCCGGACTGTACCGGTTCCAACCAGTCTGGGTCCAACAGGGTGGCTTCAAAAAAACTGACATTCCTGACCCGGACCGTTCCCGATTGATTGAACCGGGACTGGGACCGGGGATAGGCCTCAACCCGGACCGACCCGCACCGTGCCCACCCCTATTGGAGATGGTCCGATTTTTTGACATGATATTGTGCCCTTTCACAATGTAGGCTAAGCTTCCTTGCTAACCTTTTTCTTCATTTTTTCATTTTGCTATTGGAGATGAGCCGATGAGTTTTTGACATGGAATTGTGCCCTTTCACAATGCAGCCTGAGATCCCCTTATAGGCGAACACCAAATTTATACATTATCATCTTCATAATTTTATACTATATTAAATTACCTATATTTTTAGATAAGAATTGAAGGAATTAAAAAGGAAAATTGTTTCTAATATGAATTGTGTACTGAAACAGAGTTATTCTCCTCCGGTCCTACCTAATACCCAGTAAGGAAACTTTCTATTTTTCTGGAGAAATTCTAAATGTCGAGGAAATGAGCGAGGAAACGAGCTAGGGAATTGAGGTGGCGGGGGTGGGAGTCGTTCACCCCACTCGGGATGCGTGTGTTGACTTTTCGCGCACGCATCCCGAGCGGGGTGAACGGCTCCCACCTCGCCACCTCACTCCCCTCGCTCGTTTCCTCGCCCGTTTCCTCGCTGTGTAGAATCACTCATTTTTCTGTAAACACGTGGACATTGCTTCTATAAGAAGCCCTAAAGGAACCAATCTTGTCTTCACTTTTCTATGCGTTGATTTACTTTTCTCTCTTTCTATCACTCTCTCTTTCTCACAACCAAATAAACTCTTCGACTCTCTCGCTTTCTGAACCACGATGATGAGAAACATGGCTGTGAGTGAACCAAGAAGCTTGTCTTGCCAATCAAACTAAGGCCATTGTTCTTGATGGTGGCCATTGTTCAAGAAACATCACTGCGAGTGAGCTGCTAAGGTCGTATTCCCAATCAGCTCGGCTACTCGACACCTCTTTCTCTTCCTTGGACAAAAAGTGGAACCAGTACATGGTGATCCACCGATCAACTAAGGCCATTGTTCTTGATGGTGGCGAGGTTTGCACCGTGTGTTTGGAAGAAACGCAGGAAGGAGAGGAAGTAATGACTGTAACATGTTCTCACACCTTTCATACTGACTGTCTACTTCGTTGGGTGGCTTCTAAGGAGAAGAGAAGAAATTGTCCGGTGTGCAGATCAGATATGATCTACTCCACCGTAGCTATTCATCGTCGTCATGAACCAGCGGTGGTGCCAAACGTAGAAGATTAAGAGTTAGATGTTTTTTCCTATTCTCTTGTGAAATTATGTAACATATGGGGTTTGTTCAAATGTAATATTCTTTGCACATGCTCAAGATTTGATGAGGTTTTCAGTCCTTGGTGAAGGAGATAATGTTACAACTTTAACGTAATAGTGGTGATTTTGATGCGGTCGGGTTTTTTTTTTTCCTTCTTCTTCTAATGGGTTTCAAAACTATTTGCTTCTGATATAGTTTTGGGTTTGTGTTTCCAATTTTCTGAGATGGATGATGATATATTTTTTTTTTTTTACCAAACTACTTATTAGTATCAACAAATACATGTTGTGGCAATACATTTTGATGGAAAATAACCTCATGCACTGAATAGTTCAGGTACTTTAAGCCGACCTTAGAAAAAGAAGTTTTTTTGAAGAATAAACAAGGTTTTAAGGACCCTCGAATGTAATATAGAATAAATCAAGCTAAATTTAAATCACATAGTTTTCCCCGAGCATCATCAAATAAATTTTTCTTCATATCTTCCACAAATGAGCTAGGGGTGAATTGAATAAATTCTGAACATGGGATAGGCTTCGTCAAGTGATCCGAAACATGATTTGTTTCTCAAAAAATGAATTATACGTCGAAGCTCTGAAACTTTGTGACTAGATGACGTATTCTCCCGAGTAGTCTGACGGCTTTCCACGGGGGTTCTTGCTTGTGTTTGATATCTGGAGTATGTTCAATGAATCTGACCCAATGCAGATGCTCTAAATACCTACTACAATACCAAGCTTTATCCCTGCTTCAATACCTTTCAGCTCAGTTGGAAGATCCTAGCAACCAAGCTTTTTATTGACCTTATTTCTAATTTTTTTGAAGCATGCATGTTGGTGAAGCATGGTGCTTTTGTGAGCTTTGCTATTTCGCTCTTGCAATACGAAATATATAAAGGCATTGAATACAAGTCTGTGAATATAGCTTTAGGGCCCTTACTGGAGAAATGTTTTGTGTGTTAAATAAAACAATTTTAAGTAATTTAGAGCTTGTTTTATTCATCTTACAAGGAGGTATTTATAGGGATACAAATATAATCCTAACTAGGGAAGGAAAAATAATAAGGAAAAATAACTACAATCCATGTTAATCTGGTATTCCTAATTATATAATTAATGTAATTACTATTATGTTAGTACTCCCCTCAAGATAGCACATAGATATCGCAAATTCCCAGTTTTACAAGTGAATCAGTAAAGGCAGTAATCTCTCTTAGTATCATGTCCAATTATCTTCTCGCTGCTGAGACCCTGATTGTTTTAGCAATGAGAAATCCACCAAAGAATCACAAGAGGCAGCAAGTGGTGTTGGCGGTGGGGCAAACTCAATGGTACAAATCACCGCCTTTCCTTCCTTCTGACGAGGGCGATTGGTACATTCCTCACAAGCCTTATTCTCTTGATAACTATCCCATCACTCGGATATTTGTACTTCTTAAAACACTTTTCCTCAACATGCTTAGTATTTCCACAATGAACACATTTTCCATCACTAAAACATTGAAATGAATGTTAAGTATGTAAATTGCTCCCAAATTTGTTGACAACCATAGCCACGTTAGATGTGGTGCAGCATGGTATGGCGGTGTTGTTCCAAACGTCAGACAGTTGCAAATGCCTTCTGGGGTGGGAAACAGTTCAGTGCGAAGAATCTCTCCACGAATAACATCATAAATATCATCATGACTAGTCAGAAACAAATAAACACGTTCCTTGTCAATGCCCTTCTTACATGCCTGAATCACCTCCGACTGGGTAAAAGATGTTATATGAGACATGATTTACACCATGGTGGGCACTATTACTTCTAACCTAACCAATAGATGGATCCTTTTGTTGGAAACATGTTTTCGTAAGTGACACTCTGCTTGGAGTAGGAGTCTGACAAAGCTCCGTGCATTTTTTCTTGTAGGATTTTTCGATTTCGGAAAGAATGTGACGTGGTAGTTGGGTTTGATATATCATACATTATTAGTTTTTATATAATTCTTATTTTTGTGTTTCATCTTTATCGGATATCATTAGTGACATCATCTAGTTCTTTTTATGTCAACTTTGTGCATTTGGGGTTTGACATTGATTAGTTCCTTTTAACTTTTAGAGTGGAAAATGTAAAAAAAAAAAAAAAAAAAAAAAAGAGGTGATATTCTTTAGAAATGAAATGTTGGTGTCTCTCTGCGACTGGTCATGCACGCATGGATTGTTTAATTATTGGAATAATCAAAGGTTGTAATTTCTTTTGTTCAATTTGTGTGTATTATCCTCATTCCTCTAGTGTATGCAACTATTGTAGTTGTTGTTGATGTGTATACATTGATGGCTATACGTATTGTCGGGTGGTAATCCATTAGTTCAGCCAATATCTTGATTTGAGAAATGTTTGGTGATAACTGGTCACTGATTGTGAAGTCATGTTTGACATGGTTGTAGATGTGGGGGTGATATTATTTGATAGGCATTGTTGTTAATTGATTATTAATAATAATTTATTATTTATTTCAAATATGTAAAATTATAATTAATAAATATGTTTGACATGAACAACAAGCACAACTGCGATGTACGAAAGTAGAAGATCTAGCCTGTAAGGCTAGGATCTATCATATGATGCTAAACATGCCACTCTAGCTATGCAAGAAAAGGCAAAACAAAAATTACCTCTCTCGATAGTGCTCCCCATGCATTTTTCACGTTTTACTTTTGTTTTAGGCTAAAAATATTTATAAATAAATGAAGTCCATGCCATATTCTTTGGACTATTTGTTCGCCATGCCTTTGATATGCTATAATTCTATGTGTTGCTTCGTTGAAATCTGTATGCCTTCAATATTCTTTGTGTTATATTTTGGGCAATTAAGAACATGCCATCAAGTGCATTAAACACCTCGCCATAAATAATTTAGTCTAAAACTCTACTACTACTACATGTGCCTTATAAAAAAAAATAATCGATATATAATGTTAATTTAAGACCTCTCATTTGGTCAAATGCTTTAATTTCATATGTAACTTTAATGCCATCAAATTAGGGCTCCACTTGGTATCCCGCAAAGGAATGCAAATGCATTTCTTTGCGGCGATTACAAAAATTTAGGTACTTGTAGGCTTTATGTAAAAGCAGTTATGGAATTAAAATGCATAAACTTGCATCTTCGCGTTAGGAGATCCCACATTATTTTAAGGGATAAAATGTCTTGAATTCTTTTGTAGAGAAATCTCACATTCACATATTGGACTATAATAATTCATACAGTCTATATTTATAATAGTTCCTAAGTGGAACTCAAGAGAATCCAAATTTATAAGAGATTCTTATAATTCAAACTCTTCCAAGGGGTTCATATTTTTGTGACATATTGTGAAATGCACAACAATCGAGAAATATAAAAACCCAAAAATTGTGGAACTTGCATTATTTTTCTCTAACTAATATCAAGCCTAAAACCAATCCAATTTTTTTTGTGCACTTCAAAGATCCAACATATACATGACTAAGAGCAATGGAGATAGATAGATCGCTGCGGCCCTTGATGGAAGAAGTCTTTTGGTATGTAGACAAGTTCAAGGAAAAGAGCCTTATGGCGCTAGTAAGAAGACTTGCGTTCAATGCCTTTGTTTATATTGCATATGTCAAGAAAAAAAGGAAGATGTATCAAGGAATGATTAACATTCAAAATGAAGTTACACAAAGATTATGCACCCTTGTCACGAGAAGTTTCCTTGACAAATGGGTACCTCCTGCCGAGTTGCACACCAAGCAAAACAAGTTGTGTTCATGGATAAGAATTAGCACCAAATCACAAATTCCATTCAGTAATGGTAGCAACAAACTCCATGGTTGCTATGAAAAATCATCAAAAGGAAGATCGAACCCGGATGGCAGGTTATGAGAACAGTGAGGAGAATTTGTCACTTGACCCCAGAATTCACTTAATTGCATATTATCCATGTATTTAGATAAACAAATCGAGCAGCTAATCGTTTTGCAAGTCTTGATCCTGGTTATGCCTTTGTTGAATTCACCCCAAGCTCATTTGTGGAGGATTTGAAAAAAATAGTAAAAATGAGGATTTAAGTGGGAAACTATACAAGTGCTTGTAACTCCCTTCTTCTTCTTCTTAAAAAAAAAAAAAAACTATACATGATTTTGTCTAGTCCGTCTAAGCTTAAAATTTGGGGAATGAATAATGCAACATCAAATGTAACAAGAGCACTGAGCCCTCTACATCTCAATGGATCTGAAGTAATTAATGTAGGATTATGAGAGAAACTCTAGTAGGCCAAGGTAGAAAGGGTCATACATTGGTTGTTTAATATAAAGTTTTTTTTTCCAATTTGACACTAATGTTTATAGCTATTAGAGTTTGGCCCTCATTTTGAAAACTAATTGAGTCTAGCACTTGTTTTCTGATGGAACCGTTAAGTACACATCATCGACTGGTCAAGAATAATTTTTAGACACTTTTGCCCGTACCTTGGGTTTCGCTTAATCGAAATTTTGGGTCAGACTGGGCTCGTATCGGCCCAATCCCATTTCAGCCCTTTTTTTGGGCGAGCTTTCTTTTTCCTGTGGCTGCTGCTGGTTTGATCTCAACCCCATTGTGACGACGTAGTCAAAAGGGAGGAAGAGAAAAATAAAGAAAAAAAATACAAATCAATAAAACAAAAAAAAATTAATACTCCTTTAACTAAAGAAATGTAGTTTGGAAAAAATTGTTTCCGTCACATTCACAAATTTTTTTGCGAAACCCTCACTGAATTCATTTGTCATGGAAACTAAACTGTATAGTAGAAAATGTGTTGGAGATAAGAGAATTATGTGGGTGGGGTAAAAAGAAATTGCGTGAAAGGTGTTTAACTGTTTTTTCTTCCAATCTAAAAAATATTTTACTCGTGATTAGAATCATTCCTTTTAATCCATTCAAGTGGGACAAAGTAGAAAATTCTGAAATCCATTTTCTTAATTTGAATAGAAATTTGTAGCTTTTGGCATATATATAATCTCTTATTGTAATAGATGAATTAAAGATAGCAACATTTACTTACATCTAATGAATCACAAGGGTTGTTTTACATGTACAACCTGGGCATATCTCAATCTCCGCCATTAATGGTGTCAGAAACATTTTTAGCAAGCTTAGCCAAAAACCCATTATGAAATGGTGGCTTTGTAGGAGGATGAAGGGTGAAGAAGATAGGTAAAATCTTAAGGGTGGAGAAGATGGGTAAGAATGGAGGGTTAGACTCAATTAACTATGGTTTAACCCAAGGTAAGGGAAAAAGCGTCCAAACATTAGTCTTGACCAGTCAATGACATGGACTTAACAGTTTCATCAGAAAAGGAGTGTTAGACTTAATTAGTTTTCAAAACCAGTGTCAAACACTAAAAGTTATAAACAAATGTGTCAAACTTTTAAAAACAAATTCCTTAATATATAATACAAAGTTACATCCTCGCCTACTCTAACAGCAATGTCGAGAGGACAGGGGACATTGCTGAGCCAAGTAAGGAAACAAGCATTGCAATGGCAGCAACCGTGGAGCAGCGTGCACGGTGGATCTGAGTGGTGGTAACAGGGCTAAATGCCCAGGACACACAGGTTCCAATCCAGGACGTGTAATGATGCAGGGGCAGCATGATGATGATATTCAGGGACAGCAAGTGCAGGGACCTTACGATGATGATATTCAGACTTTGGTCAGGGCCAAGAGCAATTTAGAAAAAAACGCCATAAAAATTTTTCTGGATTATAAAACACTAGGAGACACATTGGACATGGCTATATCCTTGTAAAAAGAAACTACACGGCTTCGAAGAAAGAAATTGAATATCAATATACTCGAGAGTGCTAGTGATGAAGTCGACTCAGAATCTGAGGTTGGTCCACAAGCAGTGAGCAATGATTTGGATTTAGAGGCTACGTTAGAAGTAGAAAATAAGAGGAGAAGTACAAAAGTAAGGTTGGCGTTCCCCTTGGGCATGCGTCGTTAGTGAATTAGGACAGTTTCTTTCACGGACCTTGAATTTAATTTTTGTTTAGCTATGTCGAATGTCCAATAGTTTTCTTTTCCTCTGGTAAAGTCGTCATATATCCCCGACAGGTGTATCAAATTTTTATCAAGCAATAAAAGTTTTATTTAAAAAAAAGTATTAAATATAGGCAAATCATGCAATCACAAGAAAATTTAAGGAGGTGCTATGTGTACTCGACTATTTAGCTCGATTACACCAACTCTTTGTTGCATTGACATATTGGGATGTTTCGACTTTGTTGCACCAACCTAAAATATGTAACATCAACTTACATTTTTTAACAATAAAAATAATTTTGTTGTTAAACTTCTCGCGTGTGAGCATTAATTTATTCTTGACGAAAAAACAAAAGTAAATGTTATCGATAAAACTAAACTTCAGTAAAAAATTCTTCACTTTCAAATTTGCATCCAAACATCAAGGATACACTAACCACTGTCATAAGTTCTACAATAAATAGCAAACAATATAGTAGGTTGTGTAGTAAAATCTAAAGTGTAGAAGAGTATAATGTGTTCATTAAACACAAAGGAGAGGACAAAAAATATGTAATAAAAATAAATAAATAAATACGTAAGAGAGTGCATCGATTTATAAAAGGGAGTTGCTATGTGTAATCAACTATTTGGCTCAATGCTACAAACTTTATTTTCTAGATTTAGCTTTTAAAAATTGTTTAGTATATTCAATCACTTTTTGTTAATCCTAAAATAAAACTACTTGTTGATTTAGGATGTTTAAAAATTGTTTAGTATATTCAATCACTTTATGTTTAATCAACTATATGGATGTTTCTTATTGTAAATTTTTGGATGTAGAGTTCTTCGGTTGAATGCATTTTTTAATAGTTGCAACCATTTACATTTCCTATAATTTATTTATTGTCGCTCCTAAACAAGAAAATTCCATCACCAAATGGTTTCAATTTATTATTAAAAAAAGTAAGTTGGTGCAACCGAGCCAAAAATCGAGTACACGTAGCAACTCCCAAAATTTATTGTGTGAATGGGATCATAAGTCAACAAGGACTAACTAAAAAATAGGCAAAATAATCATAGGAAATTTAAGTGTGTGAATGGGTAAACTATAAGTCGATGGGGCTTTAGTCGTATGGGAAATGCCTACGACATACCTTGATAAGCCTATGTCCATATGCACAAATAGCATGACGTGTACCACCATAGGGCGGAGTCATATATTTGCGCTCAAGCCCCGGTGAGAATTTAAGAAAGAAAAGGATTAATTATTCAAAAAAATAAAACTAAAAATACAATAGTAATAATAATATTATAGATTATATGACATTAAGTTTATAACATTCAACCATATGTATGCTTATTGGTTGTAGCTCAATAGTAAGCCACCTTTTATTTTATGTGTTCAATCAGGGTCAACCACGTAGTCCTTCATAGGCTCCTTTTATAAACATCTAACATATTTAATAATGAATTGTCACAATTAAAAATTTTAAATATATATTACCATAGTTAAATTTTTCAATTTTTATAGCACGGGGTCATGTCAATTTACTAGCTCCGCCCCTACTGCCACTTCACCTCAAAAGTGTATTTATAAAATTTAATTAATACATGCATCCTCTTACATGTTGTCCGTAATAAATTTTGTTGGTATATATTGAAACCATTTTCTTGGCTCTGTGGTATAAAAGATTGGCCTTTCTTCATTTTTCATTTGTTATTGGAGATGGTCTGATTTTTTGTCATGGTATTGCGCCCTTTCGCAATGTAGGCTAAGCTTCCTTGCTAACCTTTTTCTTAATTGTTCATTTTGCTATTGGAGATGGGCCGATGAGTTTTTGACATGCAATTGCGCCCTTTCACAATGCAGGCTGAGATCCCCTTATAGGCAAACACCAAATTGAGTCCAGGTGCCTGGTGGTACCAGGCACTGTAGATTTGCCTCAAGATTTATATTACACTATCATCTCCATAATTTTATATTATATTAAATTACCTATATTTTTAGATAAGAATTGAAGGAATTAAAAAGGAAAATTGTTTCTAATATGAATTGTGTACTGAAACAGAGTTATTCTCCTCCGGTCCTACCCAGTACCCAGTAAGGAAACTTTCTATTTTTCTGAACAGCGCCACACTTGGACATTGCTTCTATAAGAAGCCCTAAAGAAACTAATCTTGCCTTCACTTTTCTATGTTACTTCACTCTCTCTCTCTTTCTCACAACCAAATAAACTCTTCGTCTCTCTCGCTTTCTGAACCAAGATGATGAGAAACATGGCTGTGAATGAACCAAGAAGCTTGTCTTGCCAATCAAACATGTTGCCCATTAGAAACATCACTGCGAGTGAGCTGCTAAGCTCGTATTCCCAATCAAGTCGGCTACTCGACACCTCTTTCTCTTCCTTGGACAAAAAGTGGAACCAGAACATGGTGATCCACCGTTCAACTAAGGCCATTGTTCTTGATGGTGGCGAGGTTTGCACCGTGTGTTTGGAAGAAACGCAGGAAGGAGAGGAAGTAATGACTGTAACCTGTTCTCACACCTTTCATACTGACTGTCTACTTTGTTGGGTGGCTTCTAAGGAGAAGAGAAGAACTTGTCCTGTGTGCAGATCAGATATGATCTACTCCACTGTAGCTATTCGTCGTCGCCATGAACCAGCGGTGGTGCCAAACGTAGAAGATTAAGATATGATCAGATATGTTTTTTCCTATTCTCTTGTGCCAAACGTAGAAGGATTTGATGAGGTTTTCAATCCTTGGTGAAGGAGATAATGTTACAACATTAACGTAATAGTGGTTATTTTGATTCAAAATTAGGGCAGTCAGGTTTTTTTTTTTTTTTTTTTTTATTTCTTTCTTCTGATGGGTTTGAAAACTATTTGCTTCTGATATTGTTTTGGGTTTGTGTTTCCAATTAAATCTCCATCGGAGATGGATGATGATATTATTATTTTTTTACCAAACCACTAATTAGTATCAGCAAGTACATGTTGTGGTAATACATTTTGGTGGAAATAACCTCATGCACTGAATAGTTCAGGTACTTTAACCCATTATATATCAATTTTATCAGCCAATGTGACCCTAGAAAAAAAATCTTTTTTTTGAAGAATAAACAAGGTTTTAAGTACCCTCCAATGTAATACAGAATAAATCAAGCTAAATTTAAATCACAAATAAATTTTTTCTTCATATCTTCCACAAATGAGTTAGGGGTGAATTGACTAAATTCTCAACCTGGGACATGCTTCGTCAAGTGATCTGCAACATGATTTGTTTCTCGAAAATTGAATTATACGTCGAAGCTCTCAAACTTTGTGACTAGATGACGTATTCTCCAGAGTAGTCTGACGGCTTTCCATGGGGGTTCTTGCTTTCCATGATCTGGACTACTTTCAATGAATCTGACCCAATGCAGATGCTCTAAATACCTACTACAATACCAAGCTTTATCCCTGCTTCAATACCTTCCAGCTCAGTTGCAGTGATGTCAGCTCTAAATACTTCAATTCCCTCATTATCTTTTGCCCCGCTAGGGCCAATGTGCTTCTTACTAAGGCCGCACTCATCCTCTTTCCTCTCAGTTTCCTTCCTGACCGGACGGTAAACTAGCTTCGCTTCTCCACCTTTCGTTTGGGGTTCTTTGTCTTTAGCCCCAATATTAGAAGCTTTATTTTTTTCCTCTACTATTTTATTTGTTCCAACCTTGTCCCCCTCTTTTTGGTTATCCTTACGATTTCCCAATCGCTTCCTACAAGCCTCATTAGTGTGGCCAATCATCGCACAATTATCACAACACTTGAAGCCTGGGTAGACAATTTTTTGCCAGAAACCTGTGATACCGGAGAATTCCAACTAGATTCTACTAGGGAGTTCCGCCGATAGATCCATCTCAACACACATCCTTGCCGCCCCAGGACGCGTAAGACCGATGGTACTATCACCAATCCCGAGGAAGGACCCAATCGAATCTCCTACTTCTTTCAGATACAATGGATGAAAAAATTGTAAAGGTATGTTAGGGAGATCTACCCACAACGGGGCTAGCACCGGATCTTCCCTAGGATTAAAGCCTTTATACCAACGGAATGCTTTGAATCTAACACCTCGAATCATAAAAGAATCTCGTGACAAGGCCTTATTAACTTCTTCTTCTGACTGAAACAAACCCATGGTGAAATCACCCATAACTCCCCAAGATCTATGGATGGTTTCACAGATTGCCTCAAGGGAAGGGCTATAACTAGAGAACTTAAGAACAATAACAAACTTTTCAACATACCTTTCACATCTTTTTGCTTCCGAAATATTCATAGATAGTGTTGGGCAACCATCATTGCGAAAACGATTCCCTTTCATAGGTTCCTCTTCAATGACTGTCTTCTTCACAACTCTCAATGCTTGGAGAAAACTACGGTGTTGCTTGACCTAGGTTGGGGCGCCTCCACTCCCCAATGGAAGCTCTTCTCCCTTGGTAGCTTTAGGAGCTGCAATGAAGAAGATGAGAAAGCCCTAAGGCCGACGACCCAGATTAGAAATCGTGTAAGATCCAATCGTTCTAATCTAATCAACTCTTATTTACTGTGCTGCCCTTGAAAACTTAAATCGCCTCAGAGCAGAGTGCGATCCTCTAGTTACCTAATTATCCCAAATACAATTAGTTTGACTTGATAAGTAGCATGTAATCAGAGAAAGGAGTTGCATGCACATTAGACTAGAATTCAACATTTCATCATCACTTTACATTGTTTCTACATAGCTATTACTAAATTATTTTGAACAAATCTACTTGTACAATGACTTACATGGAGTACTTAATGGCTTCAGCTTCATCGACAAAGTTTGGGCACAGATACTTAAACATCAAATAACAATAAAATATTTCACTTGTACAATTCACCATGCATATACAAAACACAACATTAATGTCTCTAAAGTCCAATTCATCAAATTGTATGGCAAACTACTATGGTACATTCAAACACACATAATAACATGAAATGAAGATAAACCATTGAGCAAAAATGGGCTAGTTGAATATCAAAATGTGAACACACTAACTTTTTTCATCCAAATAGTAAAATTACCAAATCATATAATAGAATTTATTTACCACTTGTCACTTTAACTTATTTACCAACACAATGTTACAACCATTTTATGGTATGCAACGGGACTAGGATAAAACACTTTTATCTTTTTCATGGCCATCAATAAGCTTCCAAAAAAACATTTGCAATTGCTCGACTGCAATGTGCTATGTTTGTCTATTCCCTGTTCAATGAGCCAATACTTATGTAGAGCAGTGGAATCGGACTGAACAGGTAAAACATCCATAACAACTCAGAAACGACAAAAGGATTGTTTCTTTACTACATTCTAATCTCCGATGGACTATGTGAAGTTTTGCAACTCGTTCTACTCCTATCACATAACCAGCAAGGAGTCCCTCTTTACAATGCCTAAAAACTTCTCACTTATACTGGTTAGGAACTCGAATGGCAGGCCCACAGCACAGTCACTGCAATTGTAAATAAATCTAGAATCCAAAGTTAACAATTCTAAATGTAACAACTGCAACAAGCAATCCAAAGCCAGAGTTGAGTCGTAAATTTTAGTATATTTGAAGAATATGTTCAAAACAATGTCAGTAGCCTTTACACTTTTTTTCATTAATATGCAGAGCACGTATCACAACTCCCAAAGAACTAACTATCGAGAAACTCTATCCTTATTTATTACACAAATGAGTTGGTTTTTCACATAAATGAAGACTCCATGCTTAGTGATTGAAATCATAACAAATCAGATTTCAACTGAATTGAATGTCTCTCAATTTTGAATAAACAAAAGCACATAAAAAAACCAACAAGCTTTCAATTTGATCTTTCTCAAAGTGTTGTTGAACAAGTTCTAGGGTCCTAGAACCGAATTTAAAGCAAATCGCACAAAATCTCGAGTAATCCAGACTATCATCAAAACTGTAAACCTAGAATTCGAAATCAGAAGTTGAAATGAAATTTGAAGATTGAGAGGGGAGAGAGATTATCTTAAGAGTGTTCTTTCTTAACTTCGATCGATCGATTGAGAGACAAATCGACATTCCTCCATTCCTCGTGAAATCTTAAGAACAGTGACATAGAAATTGATGTAGAAATGGAGTGAAGAAGATATTGTTGTAAATGTAAATTAAAAGATAGGAACGAAGTTACCAAATGTTCTTGGGTTGAGTCGCGGACTAGGTCGCTCTCTTTAAGACATTTCGCGGCTCTGCCCAAAATGCGCGCGAGAGTATATCTCTCCCCTCCTCACAAAAGTGTGGTACCCCAAGGGGTCCAAACCCAAGTCCAAACACTCTCCTTATAAACTCCTCCACAATGAGTTGTATAGATGATGTGGGACTAAAAATAGAGAGAGATCCAGAGATCAAAACCAGGTCCACACCCATTTTATTTTATTTTTAAAAAGCCATATTTTCCACAGATATCAATAAAGAATCGAGCAGAGATCTTCGAGTGCGATGGAGAGATCGAAAGAGTGACGGAGAGATCTTCGACTGAGATGGAGAGATTTGTGAAGTTTGTGGTTTTTAGGTTTTGTAATGGTTTTAGAGAAGATGGGTTTAGTGAAGAAATGACCAGTAAAAAAGGAAACTTAAGTTAATATATTTATTTCTTACTTATTTTTATAAATAACATATTTATTAAAATTACTAATTCATATTTTTAGTAACTTAATATAATAATTAGTAACTTTTTTTTATTACAAGATGTAAGATAATTAAGAGTTACAAATGAAAAAAATATTAATGTTGCTAATTAGTTATTTTGGTGTAGTGAACAGTAATAATAATATTATAGATTATATGACATTATAGCACTCAACCATTTGTATGATTATTGGTTGTAGCTCAATAGTAAGCCACTTTTTATTTTATGTGTTCAATTGGGGTCAATCGCATAGTCATTCATAAACTCCTTTTATAAACATCTAACATATTTAATAATGAATTGTCACAATTAAAACATTTTAATATATATTACCATGAACTTTTCTAGAGAGCCAGGCCAGGCAAGTCAGACCTGGCTCTCTAGAATTTTTCATATTACCGTAGTTAAATTTTCAATTGTATAGCGTGGGTTATGTCAAATTACTAGCTCCGCCCTTACTACCACTTCACCTCAAAAGTAGGGGTGGGCAAACGGGTCGAAGATCCGCGGGTTCAAACCGAACCAGACCGTTTTGCTTGAAACGGTTTAGATTTTAAGTTTGTATTTTTAGATACGGTCCAGATCCGTTATAAAACGGTCCGAGTCCGATTCCTATTACTTAAATTGAAACGGTCCGAGTTGGACCCGTTTTAAATCACATTTTATAAGTGTCTCTTCCCCTCTTTTCAGTCTTATCTATCTGTCATTTCTTTCTATCTCCAGATATGTAGAAGTTGTTGGTCGAAAAGGAAGATCCGTTGAAGAAGAAGATCTAAGGAGAAGAAGTTGATCGAAGGAGACGAAAATGATTGTCATGAACCAACCAATTTTCCCAAAAGCTCGAGTTGTCCAGGAGCGGAAAGTCCATGACTAGGATCGTGACATTGCCCCATGCGTCCAAAGTCGACATCCTCGTCGGCCTACTCTATCGACACTGGCCCGATGAACTTCTCTCACCTACCAGTATTCAACAATTTAGCATTATGCCCATACATAATACTAAATTATTTTAATCCAGCCTATAGATCGCCCCTGCCGGGAATCGAACCTTTGATGTGGGGTTTTGCTCTGATACCAAATGTCACGATTAGACAAACTTTGGAACGCAAAATTAGCAAAATAGAGATAGTATTCACTAGAATTGAAAGAACAAATAGATAACTCTATAAAACAGAGTAATTGGAGCCTTGATTTCTACTTCATACATGCCTCTTCATTTTACACCTTCTCCCCTTTTATAAAGAGGGAGCTTCTAACAGAATTAGGAATTCTCCAATGGGATTATAACATGTGTTACTAAATAGTAACACTTAACTAACCATTCTATTGTTATTACAAAAGTACCCCTGTTTTTCAAATTCAAACTATTTCAACTTCTCCATCTTGATCCTACAACTAACTTCTTCCCGCCTATTATTTCACATGTGCTCGTGACAATACCTTCCCCTCTATGACATCCTTGCCCTCAAGGATGGAAAGAAGGGAACTTTGAAGCAATGAAGGACTAGTCCTCCCATGTTGCTTCAACTTCAGAAGAATTGGACCATTGTATCAGTAGCTGCGTTACTGCTTTGTTACTTCGTGGAATGTGTCGTCTGGCCAGGACTTTGACAGGTTCAACAAGAAATTGGCCTTGAGCGTCTACTAAAGGCGGGTGTGGGGAGGAAGAATGAGTAGTTTCCAACCTTTTCTTGAGCTATGAGAAATGAAAAACATGGTGGATTTTCGATTGAGAAGGGAGATCTAATCGATAAGCCACTGCGCCTATTTTGTCCAGCACCTGAAAAGGACCACAGTATCTTGAGGAGAGCTTAAAATTCTTTCTGAATTGTACTGAAATTTGTTGATAAGGCTGCAGCTTTAGGAAGACCCAATCACTAATCTCAAATGTACGTTATGTCTTGTGCTAATCAGCAAAGTGTTTCATGCGTTCTTGGGCCTTAAGTAGGCGTTCCTTCAGGATGTTCACTGCTCTTTGTCAGCAGAGTATTGCTGAATGTCAGGGATATCTACTAAAGAGATTGGTGGAAGAGCAAGCAATGGGGGTGTATACCCATATAAGGCTTGAAATGGAGAGGTCTTGAGACTCGAATGATAATTGGTGTTGAACCAATATTCCGCCAATTAAAGCCATTGTGACCACTTGGTTGGGGTGTGTCCAGTCATGCAGCGTAAGTACGTTTCTAGACAAGCATTGGTCCTCTCAGTTTGACCATCAGATTGCGGATGGTAAGAAGTGCTCATATGAAGGGCAGTCCCTAATGCTTTGAATAACTGCTCCCAGAAATAGCTTAAAAACATCTTATCTCGGTCAGACACAATGGTGCTTGGAAGACCATGTAGCTTGTAAATGGTCTGTAGGAATAGTTCAGCAACCTTAGAGGCTGTGAATGGATGTGCCAATGCCATGAAATGGTTGTATTTTGTCAAGTGGTCTACCATGACAAAAATAACGGATTTACCTTGGGAGAGGGGCAATCCTTCGATAAAATCCATACTAATATGTTCTCAAGCATGATGTGGCACTGGAAGAAGTTGCAACAGGCTGCTATAACCAGAGTGTACATTAGGCTCTATTATGTAATTTGAAGTCTTGGACTGCTGTGGGAGACACCAATAATTTGGAGATAACAGAGTGTACATTAGGGTCTTGCTCATAACTACTTAGTACCTCTTGTAGCCACTATGGAGAAACTTGAGAGATAGCAGATAACTGGCAGTCAGTAGCAACACTCCTTGATAAAGCATCAACTACTATATCGTTAGTGCCCTTTTTGTAGAGAATGACATAGTCAAAATCAAGCATATCTTTGTTAGCCATTTCAACTGTAGTGTAGTAGTCAATTTCTGTTCCAAGAAGTATTTTATATTCTGATGATCAGGAAGTATGTAAAATTTTGAACCAATAAGATACGATTTCCATTTTTGGACAGCAAACACAATAGCCATTAATTTCTTTTATAGGTGGAAATACCAAGGTTTTTTGGACCTAAAGCTTTGCTAAAATAAGCAATTGGATGGCCATTTTGAAGGAGGACAACACCTAACCCCACAGAACAAGCATCTGTTTCTATATTGAAAGGTAAGGCAAAATTAGGAAGTTGCAATACTGAGGTTGTTGTCATAGCCTATTTGAGGGCAAAGAAGGCAGTTGTAGTGGTTTCATCCCATGCAAATGCATCTTTCTTTAGTAGTTCTGTGAGTGGTTTAGCCAATTGGCCATAATTTTTTACAAATCTCCTATAGTAACCTGTTAACCTAAGGAAGCCACATAGTGTTTTCAAGTTGTGAGGAGTTGGCCAATTGATCATTGACAAAATCTTGGAAGGGTCAGCTGCTACACCTTTGGAAGCGATGATATGTCCTAAATACTCAAGTTTTTGTTGGCCAAATGAGCATTTTGAAAATTTAGCATATAAGAAGTTTTGTTTCAAGGTGGAAAGGGTAATGGTGAGGTGTTGGATGGGTTGTGCTAAGGACTTGCTATAGACAAGAATGTCATAAATAAATAAATAAATAAATAAATAAAACAAGAATGAGCTTTCTTAAATAGGGTTGGAAAATTTGGTTCATGATCGCTTGGAAGGTTGTTGGGGCATTAGTTAAACCAAAAGGCATAACTCTAAACTCGAAGTGACCATGGTGAGTCTTAAAAGCAGTTTTGTGTATGTCACTAGGGTGTACCAAGACTTGATGATATCCGAACCTAAGATCAATCTTAGAGAAGATTTGGGAACCATGTAACTCATCAAGAAGCTCATCAATGAGGGGCATAGGAAATTTGTATTTTATGGTAAGGGAGTTTAACCTTCTATAGTCTACACAAAATCTTCATGAATTGTCCTTGTTTTTTACCAATAGTATGGGAGCCGCATAGGGACTATGTGATGTTTGGATAAACCCAGATTCTAACATGTCTTTGACCAATTGCTCCACTATTCCTTTATGCATATGAGGGACTCTATAGGGAGCTTGGGAAGGAGGTGTAGCATTTGGTTTTAATGGGATGGTGTGGTCAAGAATCCTTGAAGGAGGTAAAGTATTAGGTGGTTGAAACACAACTTGAAAAGAGTGCAACAAGGATGTAATAGAAATAGGAATATCTTGTTGAGAATAGACTTGTGTTAGGGAGAAAAACTGACCCAAAAAGGAATGGGTATGTTTCTTGAAGAATTTGGCTAATTTAGAGGGTTGTACGAGGGACAGAGAGGCTGAATCTTCTATCCCTTGCAATATAATGTGCTGGCCATTGTATTGGAATGATAGTTGAAGAGTTTGTAGGTTAATGATGATGTTGCCAAGAGGTTTGAGCCAATCCCCACCTAATACCATATCATACCCACCCAATGGAAGAACTCTCACAGATCCTTCAAACTGAGTGTTTTGCATAGTCCATCTTAGTGGTTGACATATAGCATTGCTTACCAAATGTTCTCCATTAACTACCTTCACAATCATTTGAGGAGTTAACACAGTTGGCCAATGTGTGTCTTTGACTATTTTAGGGTCAATGAAAGAGTGTGTGTTGCCCATATCAATGAGAATGAAGATGGATTTTCTTTTGATCATGCCTTTGAGAAGAATGGTATTAGAAGAGTGGCTACAATGTAGGGCATGAATAGAGAGCTCCATATCAGTAGGTTGTTCAGTGAAGATATCCTCAGTCTCTTCTGTGGGTGGGCTCAAAATTTCCTGGGTATCCTCCTCTGTGATCAGCAAATATAAGTGTTGTTTCTTACACACATGGCCTGGTTTATAAGTTTCATCATAATTATAACAGAGGCCTTTATCCCTTCGGAGTTTCATTTGAAAAGAAGTTAGCCTCTTGATGGGAGGATTAGATAAAGGAGGTCTAACATTGAAAAAGATTGTGGTGGGTGCATTTTGGTAGGAGAACTGATTTGCAGGAAGTGTGTTGTGCTGCAGAATGGAAGGATAGGTGGTGTTGGTAATTGGTTTTGACCAAGGTGCAGAATAAAAAGATGAATGGTAAGGTCTCCTAGTATTAGATGAATTGGTGGAACAAACTTCTTGCATCCTTGCTAGAGAAAAATCATGGGCAAGTGAATTGGGTTTAAACATTTGCACCATAGTTCTGATTTTCGGTTTCAATCCACTCAGGAAGCTGAGAATGAAATAGAACTCTATTAAGGATGGGTTATGGCTGATCATCAGAGATTTGAGCTCCTCAAATTTATCAAAATACCCTTCCACTGATTGGGTTTTAGACAACTTATTGAAAAATGCCACATAGGTATCAAAAATTGGGTCTTCAAAACGCACACATAGGTCATGCACCAACACAGGCTAAGTAATATAGGTCTTATTAACTTGATAATCTGGGAACCAATGATCCGCCTGTTGATCAAAATGAATGGATGCAAGTGCAACTTTGCAATTATCTAACACATTATGCAAGGCAAAGAAACGCTCACATTTCAGGACCCATGATCTAGGGTTCAATCCATCAAAACGGGGAAAATCAACTTTAGGAAATCTAAACAAATTACCTCCAAAATCAATGGGTGGGAGGGAGGGAGATCTCATTTGATTAGCAGTGGATCCAGCCACCTGAGATTGGCTGGATTCACCTTCGATGTTCATCGCACGACCATTTTGAAATAATTGGATCAGTTGATCTATCTTCGTGTCTAGCTTTTTCTCCTGGGATTCAGTGGTCTGAGCTAATCGTCTAAGCACCGTTTTGATGAGTTCAATATGAGTCCTAGTCTCCGTTTGGTGTTTCCTCGTTTCCTTCATGAAATTTTCCGTTTCTCTTGATCGAGTTTCCATTTAGGGCTTGGATCGTGGTTGCTCTGATACCAAATGTGACGCTGGGCAGAATAGAGATTATCTTGCAGGCTAGTTCTAACAGACAATTCACAGGGAAGAACATAAGAAAATTACCCAAAACACAGAGAAATACTCTAATGTTCAATTAAAATTATCAAAATCAAAGTCTCTTATAATATTGAGGAAAAGTTCTATTTATAATGCTCAAATTACTTGCATAATAAGCAGCATATTCCTAAAAAAAAATTAGAATCAAATACTAAAATAACAAGCTGTCTATTCCTAAAAGAAAAAGAAAAGCCTAATCCTAAAAGGAAACTAGAAAGACTCCTAATTAAATTGAAAGATTACGAATAAGTTATTTAGTAAATAACTTTAAGAGCAAATTAGGAACCCTAGAAATCCAAATTAGGAACCCTAGAAACTCAAATTAGGAATCCTAAAAACCCTCCTGCATCAGTCGCCCCGGGTTGAAAAGAACTCGTCCTCAAGTTCACAACAGCTTCATCAGAATCCTCTGGCGGCAGCCCAGGAAGAAGATCCTCTGGCACTAGGTCTGAAAAATCTGCTAGCTCTTACTGGCGTATAGTCTGGCGTAGGGTCCTAAAATTACTAGTGGACTTGTACATCTTCTCAGAGTTGAGCATAATGTGTCCATTGCAGCGAAACCCACGTGGACAATGACGTTTATCTAAGAGTGCGGTGTGGTTATAGATACCGAATGTGAGGTGATTCTGGATGAGATCCTTACCAGATACCCGTAGATCAAATGGGTACCAGTACTCAAACTCCTGCTTCATCTTTTTAAGAAGTGATGTAGAGAGGTCTGATGACTTGGGGTACGTCCTTTCACAGAATACAAAATTCCACACTTCACCTATCAGCTGCTCTGGTTTTACTAAAGAGGTGTCAGATCCATACAAGTCTCCATTCTGTAAAAGATGAACGATGGTGTAGTATGCCATGTATAAGGTGGAACCAAATAAAGACTCAACTGGGATGCGAGTCCCCAGTCCAAACAACCGAGAACATGCCCAATGATTAAGCCAGCTCAAGGTGTGCTCAAATCCATGTCGTGTCTCATCGCAGTACAACTTCATGTTGGTTGTCCATCCATACTCTCCAGTGACCAAACAGCAAGGAGAGTCCACCACGCGATCTGAAACCTCAACCTTATCCACCTTGTCACCCAACACATCCTTGATCACCTTGTAGAGACCTTCAAACTGTTCCTTCAAAGTTTCCTTCTTCTTCTTCTTCTTCTCATCTTCAGTTTCATCCAATTTCAAGCCCTCCTTGGTTGCAGAAACCAACTTCTTCCCCTCAAATTCCTTCAACTGACCACTCATCAATTGCATCAACCATGTACAGGACCTCATAACCCTTTTTCTTGAGCTTCTCCAGGAAAGGAGAATTTTCAACAGCCTTCTTGCTCTCACCAGTGATGTAGAAGATGTCGTTCTGGCCTTCCTTCATCCTGGTCACATAGTCCTTCAAGCTGGTCATCTCATCTCCACTCTTTGTAGAATGGTATCGGAGCAGCTCGGCAAGTTTGGTCTTGTTGGTTGAGTCCTCGTGGATTCTAAGCTTGAGATTCTTTGAGAAGGACTCGTAGAACTTGTTGTAGTCCTCCTTGTTCTCAGCAATCTCAAAGATCGTCTCAATGCACTTCTTCACCAAGTTATTTTGATGACCTTGAGAATCTCGTTCTGCTACAACATTTCTCTAGAAATATTGAGAGGAATATCCTAAGAATCCACAATACCCTTCACAAAGCTCAGGTACTCTGGTATTATCTCCTCACAGTTATCCATGATGAAGACACAACGAACATAGAGCTTGATGTTGTTTGGCTTCTTCCTGGTGTCAAAAAGATCGAAAGGACATCCTTGAATTCAAGCTGACCCTCAACAGAGAAGTGCTTGACAGCCAAATGCTCCTCCGAGTCATTGGTCAGACTCTTGTAGAAGGCAGCATACTCTTCAATTGTAATCTCCTCTGGCTTCCTCATCCAGATGGGTTTTTGCTTGTTCATCACATCCCATTCATGAGACACCTCCTTGATCTTTTTTCTTCTTCTCTTCCTCATCCTCATCATCAGAGACCTCCTTTTCGGTGGTCTTCTCAGTCCACAAAGAGATTGGGTAGCTGATGAACTCAGAGTGCTTCTTAACCAAATCCTTGAGTATGCGTTCCTCGAGGTACTCAAGCTGATCCTCCTTGAGGTAAAGAGTACCCCTTTCCAAGAACTTCACCAGAAGTGTCCCTTGTGACAGTGAAAGACCCACCAGCTTGGGACTCCCACACATACTGCTCATCATCATTATGCTTTGAGGTGACAATCAAAACATCCGTTTCATTAATCTCATAGGCTCCATATTTCCCATCTGGTAAACAATCTGCATCAACAATATCCAACTCTTCATCAGTGTCATACATAGGCTCTCCAAACTCTTCAGTTTCGTCTACCACGTCTTCCTCAAGCTCCTCACCATCATATACAAGCTCTCCAAGCTCCTCATTGTCATACACAGACTCTCCATGCTCTCGTAATCTAGCATGATTGTGATACGAGTTTTCGAAATTGGAATTAGAATCGTTATTTTCCATCTCACGATTACCGAAATCCTGCGCCGTTAGACGCCGGGTTAACCCTGCAACTTGCCTCTGTAAATCCTCAATCATCATATTCTTAACATTACGATCACGGTTTGGGGCTTCCTCGTTCGGAACCTGCCCGCAACGACCACGACCACCAGCTATAGAAACTGATGAAATCTCGCCCCAAGAAGATGCTGAAGCTCTGATACCAAATGACGCCGGGTAGAATAGAGATTATCCTGCAAGCTATTTCTAACAGACAATTCACAGGGAAGAACACAAGAAAATTACCCAAAACACAGATAAATACTCTAATGTTCAATTAAAATTATCAAAATCAAAAGTCTCTTACAATATTGAGGAAGAACTCTATTTATAGTGCTCAAATAACTTGAATAATAAGCAGCCTATACCTAAAAAAATTAGAATCAAATACTAAAATAACAAGCAGTCTATTCCTAAAAGAAAAAGTAAAGCGTAATCCTAAAAAGAAACTAGAAAGACTCCTAATTAAATTGAAAGATTACGAATAAGTTATTTAGTAAATAACTTTAAGAGCAAATTAGGAACCCTAGAAATCCAAATTAGTTACCCTATAAACTCAAATTAGGAATTCTAGAAACCCTCCTGCATCAAAATGTCATGAACCAACCAATTCCCCCAAAAGCCCGAGCTGTCCAAGAGGGGAATGTCCATGACTAGGATCGTGTCACTGATCTCTCACTGAGTCACTAAACAACTAAAAAGAAGAAGAAGCTGATCTCTTTTAAAAAAAAAAAAACAAAGATCTGTTGAAGAAGGATCTAAAGTCTAAACCCCTAAGGTACTTTTTATATCATTCTCCATCTCCCTTGA
Source organism: Berberis vulgaris (assembly GCA_963556465.1). NCBI lineage: Eukaryota > Viridiplantae > Streptophyta > Magnoliopsida > Ranunculales > Berberidaceae > Berberis > Berberis vulgaris. Next base: position 71,731,955 of record OY747130.1, read on the forward strand.
TGAAATTATTATTAGGTTTCATTCCACGATGTTTGTGATGAAGGTTCTTTGTTTTAATAAATTTTTGCATGTTTGGTTCTTGGTTATGTAAATTTTCAGATTTGTTCAAACTTACATGATTTATGAAATTTAGTGAGTACCAAAAGGAATAAAAGAAAATGTTTCATTATTTTAAAGGGGCTTTACTTATGGTGGTTGTTTCCTTTCTTCTACACATTGTTTTTTCTATGTTGAGCAAGGCATTCATGTATCAAATAATCAGTTTCAGTTGGAGAGTAGGAGGAAAACTAATTATAATTTTGGACAGATTGTATGATTGTTCGTCAGATGAAGGTGATCAGTATTGTCTCTGATTGTACCCATCACCAAACTCTCTTTAACTTTTCCAAATTCAGCAAGTGTTGTATGTGAATTTTGAATTAACTTACATTGATCATTTGTGTATCATAGGATAGTATGTATTATTTATCAATTGTTCCCTCTCTCACAAACTCACAATGATCGGATAGGATTAATTGAGAATACAAATGCCGATTAAGGATCCTACTATACAATACCAGCACTTGAAAGAAATCAGGAAGCAAGAAAACAATACCAACACTTCAAATATATTTGCAAAGTACATAATTCAACGATCTGATTCAATGTATTTAATGTATTAAAATGCTAATTCAGAGTCTAGTGCTTGGTAGTTTAGTATGTGATAGATGGCATTTCCTACTGTTTTTTTGCCAAAATGATGATTAATTAATAGCTGAATCGTCTTTTCTAATTCCCTACTGGTTTTTGACCTTCTGGTAGTCTAGTACTTGCTTGTTATGGTGAGAATAGAAAGATTTGGACTGCCAAAGATTACATACTAGCCAAAGATTTGCTGCACCTGTGGTTATGGGAATTTATATAGCCAAGGCTATAGGACTAGCAGTGCTGCATTGAGCACTGCTTTGTTCAACAATGGATTGACTTGTGGAGCATAAAGGATTGACTAGAATTTCAGTTTTGCACATAAAAGGATTAGGAATAACTAAACACTTTGGAGAACAACAATTGTTGGATAATTTTGAACTCTAACAGGTGTATGGCTGAAGCCAGGAGTGACTCAAATTTAGTTTACTAAAGATTTCCCCATAATGCAATTACAGGACTTCCCATACGGTTGAAGGATTCTTCCGGTTTACTTGTTTGATGAAATCTGTGCTTGTTTCATGATCAGGTTTTGGTTGTTGTAACTGTTTCTCAGGTTGCTTTATAATACCTTTTACAATCTTTCGATATAAATGATGTTCTGTATACAGTGGAATCAATGTCTGTTGCTGAAGAATGTACATTTCTTTTATCTGAATTATATATAACAATAGATGTTGTGATTTTAATTGTGGTACAAATAGCTTATCCATCCTCTATAATAGATTTCACTATACTCGAGTAAGTTTGGAACTGTAGGAATCAGACCATTCTAAACGGTTCAAGTTAGGTTAGGTCCCAATGTTCAAAATGAGGGAATCCGGACCGAACCGGATCCGTTAATTTTAAACGGTTTGAGTTAGGTTCCTGATGCAGGAGGATCCGAGGCAGATGATGCTGAGCTATCAGATAGCACGTTATTGGCACTGAGATACCTTGAATTGGCATATTAGCGCAAAGATGGTAAGAAATCGTGATTTTTCCTAATTGGGGCAGTTTTGGGTGCATTTCGGTATTTTGGCCATAACTTTGGCAACAAGTATCAGAATCGCGCATATGACACTAATTCGGAAAGATCTTTTCAGTGCGCACGTCGTGATCGCTGAGTTTCACTCAGTGCACATTTTTTCAAGGCCAAAATCTATTGTTTCCCCTTCTGAATCTACAATTTAAGTAATTGTTTTTCCTTTGATAGTAATATTTCATTCATCGTTTAGGAAGTGATTCTGAACCCAATTTGGGCAAGATTTTTGGCAGATTATTTCTTTTATTACCTATTTTGTTTTAGCATGATTATTGGAATTTGCTATTTTTGGTAAAATTCTAATAATCATGAGTTTTAGCTATAAAGCCCGGCTTGTGGGCTGACTTTAGAGATACTTTTGATTTGAATAATTCTAATTGAACATCAGAGGTGTTTCTTTGTGTTTTGGGCGAATCTCTTGTGTTATTTTCCTGTGAATTATTTGTTGAACAAGCCTGCAAAATAATCTCTATTTTGTCCGGCATCAGTTCCTCAAAATTTGGAACCGATCCGGACCGTGCCTCCCCTACTCAAAAGTGTATTTATAAAATTTAATGAATACATGCATCCTCTTACAGGTTGTCCATAATAAATTTTGGTGGTATATATTAAAACCATTTTCTTGGCTCTGTGGTATAAAAGATTGACATTTCTTCATTTTTCATTTGTTATTGGAGATTAGGGGTGGGCCAGAATCCCGATCCCGACCCGATCGACCCGTATCAGATCAGGACAATTCGGGATGCACTGATTTTATCCCGGTTACGGTCTCGGACCGATCTGAACCGAAACGGAACCGGTTTTAACAAAAAAAAACCCGGACCGTTCCGGTTCGTCCCGGTTACTGTAGCTTTTAACATCTAAGTCCAAGCCCAGTTATTACCCCAACCCAGTGTCAAACCCAAAAGGCCCAAAGCCAAAACAAACCCTATCTCCATAATTTTATATTATATTAAATTACCTATATTTTTAGATAAGAATTGAAGGAATTAAAAAGGAAAATTGTTTCTAATATGAATTGTGTACTAAAACAGAGTTATTCTCCTCCGGTCCTACCTAATACCCAGTAAGGAAACTTTCTATTTTTCTGTAAACACGTGGACATTGCTTCTATAAGAAGCCCTAAAGGAACCAATCTTGTCTTCACTTTTCTATGCGTTGATTTACTTTTCTCTCTCTCTCTCTCTCTTTCTCACAACCAAATAAACTCTTCGTCTCTCTCGCTTTCTAAACCAAGATGATGAGAAACATGGCTGTGAGTGAACCAAGAAGCTTGTCTTGCCAATCAAACTAAGGCCATTGTTCTTGATGGTGGCCATTGTTCAAGAAACATCACTGCGAGTGAGCTGCTAAGGTCGTATTCCCAATCAGCTCGGCTACTCGACACCTCTTTCTCTTCCTTGGACAAAAAGTGGAACCAGTACATGGTGATCCACCGATCAACTAAGGCCATTGTTCTTGATGGTGGGGAGGTTTGCACCATGTGTTTGGAAGAAACGCAGGAAGGAGAGGAAGTAATGCAGGGGCAGAGCCAGGATTGCAGATAAAGGGGGGCAAACAGTACATAACTATTTACGAAAATACTAAAAAATTGGATTTTTACAATCATATTTTGCAATGAGGGTGACATGGCGTGATCGTGAAAAAATGATGATTAATTCAACCATACAAACAATATACATGACATGATTAATTCAATTGTAGCTAGCTAATTAAGAGCTTCCCTTTTTACTTGAAGAAAACAAAAGCAGACATAGTGGTATAAGATGAGAGTTGGCGAGGAGCAGACCTTTGGCTTTGAGGTAGCAGGATGGTATAGTCCAAGTCCAAGGAGTAGTAGTAGCAGTAGCTTGACTGGACTGGATGGATTCAAATGAATTTGTCGAACAACAATTTTATTTTTGGAATCCTCCTTCCTCTTCTCCTCCTGCTTTAACTGTCCGTCCGTCTCCTCTTCTTTGAAACTCACTCCTGAGTCAGAGCCTCCGAGGATAACACTTACACAACCAGCCCACTCTCTTTTGTCTTCTTATTCTTGTCTGTCTTCTCGATCGAAAGGGAAATATATGTGTGTATAGAGAGAGAAAATTTTCTCCTTTTTAGCTAGCTCAGGTAAAGCATAAAAACAACAACTTAACTGAATCGACCTACGACCATCGTGTTTTTCTAACCGCCCCAAACCCAACTGATTACTTTTAATTTTGAAAAATCGGAGATAAAGCAAAGCAGATCAGATCCCAACCCCCAATTAATCTAATGTGTTAACTAATCTTTTATCACTCTTACCACCATATGCTAGCTGAGTCAGAAATAAGATAATCTTATTATTTCTTTTCTTTATTTTTTTTAACAAAACAAAAGAAAACCAATGATGATGACAATGTAAAATTTCCTCGGCCGGTCCCCAACCCAATTAAAATTTTAATATGAATATAATCACATGGGAAGCAAACCCACCATGTATGGTACCTCTCTTCTGGTTTCTTTGTTGCTCTCTGCGTGTGTAGGGGGTGAATGGATTAAAATAAGTTGGTAGGAATTAAGATAGAGATGGAGAGATTAAAAAAAGAGAAAGAAAGAGAGAGAGAGGGTAGGAATTGAAAAAAAAAAGATATTAAAAAAATAGAGAGATTGAGTGGGATTGGGATTGGTGAGGGTGGAGTTAAAAAAAATTGTTTTTTTTAATTTTTAGTGGAGTTAGAAGTCAAGATTTCATAAAGGAGGGGGGGCAACATAAAATTTTAAAGGGGGGCAATGTAAAAAATATAAGTAATTTAGTGAATTTTTTTAAAAAGATAAGGGGGGCAATTGATCCCCTTACCTAACACATGGATCCGCCCATGAAGTAATGACTGTAACCTGTTCTCACACCTTTCATACTGACTGTCTACTTCGTTGGGTGGCTTCTAAGGAGAAGAGAAGAACTTGTCCTGTATGCAGATCAGATATGAACTACTCCACCGTATAGCTATTCATCGTCGTCATGAACCAGCGATGGTGCCAAACGTAGAAGATTAAGGGTTTGATGTTTTTTCCTATTCTCTTGTGAAATTATGTAATATATGGGGTTTGTTCAAATGTAATATTCTTTGCACATGCTCAAGATTTGATGAGGTTTTCAGTCCTTGGTGAAGGAGATAATGTTACAACTTTAACGTAATAGTGGTGATTTTGATGCAAAATTAGGGCGGTCAGGTTTTTTTTTTTTTTCCTTCTTCTTCTGATGGGTTTGAAAACTATTTGCTTCTGATATAGTTTTGGGTTTGTGTTTCCAATTTTCTGAGATGGATGATGATATTATTATTATTATTTAGCAAACTACTAATTAGTATCAGCAAATACATGTTGTGGCAATACATTTTGATGGAAATAACCTCATGCACTGAATAGTTCAGGTACTTTAACCCATTATATATCAATTTTATCAGCCGATGTGACCCTAGAAAAAAAAGTTTTTTTGAAGAATAAACAAGGTTTTAAGGACCCTCGAATGTAATATAGAATAAATCAAGCTAAATTTAAATCACATAGTTTTCCCCGAGTATCATCAAATAAAGTTTTCTTCATATCTTCCACAAATGAGCTAGGGGTGAATTGAATAAATTCTGAACCTGGGATAAGCTTCGTCAAGTGATCTGCAACATGATTTGTTTCTCGAAAAATGAATTATACGTCGAAGCTCTGAAACTTTGTGACTAGATGACGTATTCTCCCGAGTAGTCTGGCGGCTTTCCACGGGGGTTCTTGCTTGTGTTTGATATCTGGAGTATGTTCAATGAATTTGACCCAATGCAGATGCTCTAAATACCTACTACAATACCAAGCTTTATCCCTGCTTCAATACATTTCAGCTCAGTTGGAAGATCCTAGCAACCAAGCATTTTATTGACCTTATTTCTAATTTTTTTGAAGCATGCATGTTGGTGAAGCATGGTGCCTTTGTGAGCTTTTCTATTTCGCTCTTGCAATACAAAATATATAAAGGCATTGAATACAAGTTTGTGAATATAGCTTTAGGGCCCTTACTGGAGAAATGTTTTGTGTGTTAAATAAAACAATTTTAAGTAATTTAGAGATTGTTTTATTCATTTTACAAGGAGGTATTTATAGGGATACAAATATAATCCTAGGGAAGGAAAAATAATTCGAATCCAAGTTAATCCAGTATTCCTAAATAACTACAATCCATGTTAATCTGGTATTCCTAATTATATAATTACTATTATGTTAGTACTCCCCTCAAGATAGAACATAGATATCGCAAATTCCCAGTTTTACAAGTGAATCAGTAAAGGCAGTAATCTCTCTTAGTATCATGTCCAATTATCTTCTCGCTGCTGAGACCCCGATTGTTTTAGCAATGAGAAATCCACCAAAGAATCACAAGAGGCAGCAAGTGGTGTTGGCGGTGGGGCCAACTCAATGGTACAAATCACCGCCTTTCCTTCCTTCTGACTAGGGCAATTGGTACATTCCTCACAAGCCTTATTCTCTTGATAACTATCCCATCACTCGGATATTCGTACTTATTAAAACACTTTTCCTCAACATGCTTAGTATTTCCACAATGAACACATTTTCCATCACTAAAACATTGAAATGAATGTTAAGTATGTAAATTGCTCCCAAATTTGTTGACAACCATAGCCACGTTAGATGTGGTGCAGCATGGTATGGTGGTGTTGCTCCAAACGTCGGACAGTTGCAAATGCCTTCTGGGGTAGGAAACAGTTCAGTGCGAAGACTCTCTCCACGAATAACATCATAAATATCATCATGACTAGTCAGAAACAAATAAACACGTTCCTTGTCAATGTCCTTCTTACATGCCTGAATCACCTCCGACTGGGTAAAAGATGTTATATGAGACATGATTCACACCATAGTGGCACTATTACTTCTAACCTAACCAATAGATGGATCCTTTTGTTGGAAACATTTTTTCGTAAGTGACACTCTGCTTGGAGTAGGAGTCTGACAAAGCTCCGTGCATTTTTTCTTGCAGAATTTTTCGATTTCGGAAAGAATGTGACGTGGTAGTTGGGTTTGATATATCATACATTATTAGTTTTTATCTAATTCTTATTTTTGGAATTTTATTTTTGTGTTTCATCTTTATCGGATATCATTAGTGACATCATCGTTGCGGCCCTTGATGGAAGAAGTCTTTTGGTATGTAGACAAGTTCAAGGAAAAGAGCCTTATGGCGCGAGTAAGAAGACTTGCGTTCAATGCCTTTGTTTATATTGCATATGTCAAGAAAAAAAGGAAGATGTATCAAGGAATGATTAACATTCAAAATGAAGTTACACAAAGATTATGCACCCTTGTCACGAGAAGTTTCCTTGACAAATGGGTCCCTCCTGCCGAGTTGCACACCAAGCAAAACAAGTTGTGTTCATGGATAAGAATTAGCACCAAATTACAAATTCCATTCAGTAATGGTAGCAACAAACTCCATGGTTGCTATGAAAAATCATCAAAAGGAAGATCGAACCCGGATGGCAGGTTATGAGAACAGTGAGGAGAATTTGTCACTTGACCCAAGAATTCACTTAATTGCATATTATCCATGTATTTAGATAAACAAATCGAGCAGCTAATCGTTTTGCAAGTCTTGATCCTGGTTATGCCTTTGTTGAATTCACCCCAAGCTCATTTGTGGAGGATTTGAAAAAAATAGTAAAAATGAGGATTTAAGTGGGAAACTATACAAGTGCTTGTAACTCCCTTCTTCAAAAAAAAAAAAAAAAAAAAAACTATACATGATTTTGTCTAGTCCGTCTGAGCTTAAAATTTGGGGAATGAATAATGCAACATCAAATGTAACAAGAGCACTGAGCCCTCTACATCTCAATGGATCTGAAGTAATTAATGTAGGATTATGAGAGAAACTCTAGTAGGCCAAGGTAGAAAGGGTCATACATTGGTTGTTTAATATAATGTAGGATTAATGTAGGATTTTTTCCAGTTTGACACTAATGTTTATAGCTATTAGAGTTTGGCCCTCATTTTGAAAACTAATTGAGTCTAGCACTTGTTTTCTGATGGAACCGTTAAGTCCACATCATTAACTGGTCAAGAATAATTTTTAGACACTTTTGCCCGTACCTTGGGTTCCGCTTAATCAAAATTTTGGGTCGGACTGGGCTCGTATCGACCCAATCCCATTTCAGCCCTTTTTTTGGGCGAGCTTTCTTTTTCCTGCGGCTGCTGCTGGTTTGATCTCAACCCCATTGTGACGACGTAGTCAAAAGGGAGGAAGAGATAAAGAAAGAAAGAAAAAATACAAATCAATAAAACAAAAAAAATTTAATACTCCTTTAACTAAAGAAATGTAGTTTGGAAAAAATTGTTTCCGTCACATTCACAATTTTTTTTGCGAAATCATCACTGAATTCATTTGTCATGGAAACTAAACTGTATGGTAGAAAATGTGTTGGAGATGAGAGAATTATGTGGGTGGGGTAAAAAGAAATTGCATGAAAGGTGTTTAACTGTTTTTTCTTCTAATCTAAAAAATATTTTACTCGTGATTAGAATCATTCCTTTTAATCCATTCAAGTGGGACAAAGTAGAAAATTCTGAAATCCATTTTCTTAATTTGAATAGAAATTTGTAGCTTTTGGCATATATATAATCTCTTATTGTAATAGATGAATTAAAGATAGCAACATTTACTTACATCTAATGAATCACAAGGGTGGTTTTACATGTACAACCTAGGCATATCTCAATCTCCACCATTAATGGTGTCAGAAACATTTTTAGCAAGCTTAGCCAAAAACCCATTATGAAATGGTGGCTTTGCAGGAGGATGAAGGGTGAAGAAGATAGGTAAAATCTTAAGGGTGGAGAAGATGGGTAAGAATGGAGGGTTAGACTCAATTAACTATGGTTTAACCCAAGGTAAGGGCAAAAGCGTCCAAACATTAGTCTTGACCAGTCAATGACATGGACTTAACAGTTTCATCAGAAAAGGAGTGTTAGACTTAATTAGTTTTCAAAACCAGTGTCAAACTCTAAAAGTTATAAACAAATGTGTCAAACTTTAAAAAAAAAATTCCTTAATATATAATACAAAGCTACATCCTCGCCTACTCTAACAGCAATGTCGAGAGGACAGGGGACATTGCTGAGCCAAGTAAGGAAACAAGCATTGCAATGGCAGCAACCGAGGAGCAGCGCGCACGGTGGATCTGAGTGGTGGTAACAGGGCTAAATGCCTAGGACACACAGGTTCCAATCCAGGACGTGTAATGATGCAGGGGCAGCATGATGATGATATTCAGGGACAGCAAGTGCAGGGACCTTACGATGATGATATTCAGACTTTGGTCAGAGCCAAGAGCTATTTAGAAAAAAACGCTATAAAATTTTTTCTGGATTATAAAACACTAGGAGACACATTGGACATGGCTATATCCTTGTTCAAAGAAACTACGCGGCTTCGACGAAAGAAATTGAATATCAATATACTCGAGAGTGCTAGTGATGAAGTCGACTCAGAATCTGAGGTTGGTCCACAAGCAGTGAGCAGTGATTTGGATTTAGAGGCTACGTCAGAAGTAGAAAATAAGAGGAGAAGTACAAAAGTAAGGTTGGCGTTCCCCTCAGGCATGCGTCGTTAGTGAATTAGGACAGTTTCTTTCACGGACCTAGAATTTAATTTTTGTTTAGCTATGTCGAATGTCCAATAGTTTTCTTTTCCTTGGGTAAAGTCGTCATGTACCCCCGACAGGTGTATCAAATTTTTTTCAAACAATAAAAGTTTTATTTAAAAAAAAGTATTAAAAATAGGCAAATCATGCAATCACAAGAAAATTTAGGGAGGTGCTACGTGTACTCGACTATTTAGCTCGATTACACCAACTCTTTGTTGCATTGACATATTGGGATGTTTCGACTTTGTTGCACCAACCTAAAATATGTAACATCAACTTACATTTTTTAACAATAAAAATAATTTTGTTGTTAAACTTCTCGTGTGTGAGCATTAATTTATTCTTGACGAAAAAACAAAAGTAAATGTTTTCGATAAAACTAAACTTCAGTAAAAAAATTCTTCACTTTCAAATTTGCATCCAAACATCAAGGATACACTAACCACTGTCATAAGTTCTACAATAAATAGCGAACAATAAAGTAGGTTGTGTAGTAAAATCTAAAGTGTAGAAGAGTATAATGTGTTCATTAAACACAAAGGAGAGGACAAAAAATATGTAATAAAAATAAATAAATAAATACGTAAGAGAGTGCATCGATTTATAAAAGGGAGTTGCTATGTGTAATCAACTAATTGGCTCAATGCTACAAACTTTATTTTCTAGATTTAGCTTTTAAAAATTGTTTAGTATATTCAATCACTTTTTGTTAATCCTAAAATAAAACTACTTGTTGATTTAGGATGTTTAAAAATTGTTTAGTATATTCAATCACTTTATGTTTAATCAACTATATGGATGTTTCTTATTGTAAATTTTTGGATGTAGAGTTCTTCGGTTGAATGCATTTTTTAATAGTTGCAACCATTTACATTTCCTATAATTTATTTATTGTCGCTCCTAAACAAGAAAATTCCATCACCAAATGGTTTCAATTTATTATTAAAAAAAGTAAGTTGGTGCAACTGAGCCAAAAATCGAGTACACGTAGCAACTCCCAAAATTTATTGTGTGAATGGGATCATAAGTCAACAAGGATTAACTAAAAAATAGGCAAAATAATCATAGGAAATTTAAGTGTGTGAATGGGTAAACTATAAGTCGATGGGGCTTTAGTCGTATGGGAAATGCCTACGACATACCTTGATAAGCCTATGTCCATATGCACAAATAGCATGACGTGTACCACCATAGGGCGGAGTCATATATTTGCGCTCAAGCCCCGGTGAGAATTTAAGAAAGAAAAGGATTAATTATTCAAAAAAATAAAACTAAAAATACAATAGTAATAAAAATATTATAGATTATATGACATTAAGTTTATAACACTCAACCATATGTATGCTTATTGGTTGTAGCTCAATAGTAAGCCACCTTTTATTTTATGTGTTCAATCAGGGTCAATCGCGTAGTCCTTCAAAGGCTCCTTTTATAAACATCTAACATATTTAATAATGAATTGTCACAATTAAAAATTTTAAATATATATTACCATAGTTAATTTCAATTTTATAGCACGGGATCATGTCAAATTACTAGCTCCGCCCCTACTGCCACTTCACCTCAAAAGTGTATTTATAAAATTTAATTAATACATGCATCCTCTTACATGTTGTCCGTAATAAATTTTGGTGGTATATATTGAAACCATTTTCTTGGCTCTGTGGTATAAAAGATTGGCCTTTCTTCATTTTTCATTTGTTATTGGAGATGGTCTGATTTTTTGACATGGTATTGCGGCCTTTCGCAATGTAGGCTAAGCTTCCTTGTTAACCTTTTTCTTAATTTTTCATTTTGCTATTGGAGATGGGCCGATGAGTTTTTGACATGCAATTGCGCCCTTTCACAATGCAGGCTGAGATCCCCTTATAGGCAAACACCAAATTGAGCACTACTATGGTGCACTGGTCCAGGTGCCTGGTGGTACCAGGCACTGTAGATTTGCCTCGAGATTTATATTACACTATCATCTCCATAATTTTATATTATATTAAATTACCTATATTTTTAGATAAGAATTGAAGGAATTAAAAAGGAAAATTGTTTCTAATATGAATTGTGTAGTGAAACAGAGTTATTCTCCTCCGGTCCTACCCAGTCCCCAGTAAGGAAACTTTCTATTTTTCTGAACAGCGCCACACTTGGACATTGCTTCTATAAGAAGCCCTAAAGGAACTAATCTTGCCTTCACTTTTCTATGTTACTTCACTCTCTCTCTCTTTCTCACAACCAAATAAACTCTTCGTCTCTCTCGCTTTCTGAACCAAGATGATGAGAAACATGGCTGTGAATGAACCAAGAAGCTTGTCTTGCCAATCAAACATGTTGCCCATTAGAAACATCACTGCGAGTGAGCTGCTAAGGTCGTATTCCCAATCAGGTCGGCTACTCGACACCTCTTTCTCTTCCTTGGACAAAAAGTGGAACCAGAACATGGTGATCCACCGTTCAACTAAGGCCATTGTTCTTGATGGTGGCGAGGTTTGCACCGTGTGTTTGGAAGAAACGCAGGAAGGAGAGGAAGTAATGACTGTAACCTGTTCTCACACCTTTCATACTGACTGTCTACTTTGTTGGGTGGCTTCTAAGGAGAAGAGAAGAACTTGTCCTGTGTGCAGATCAGATATGATCTACTCCACCGTAGCTATTCGTCGTCGTCATGAACCAGCGGTGGTGCCAAACGTAGAAGATTAAGGGTTTGATGTTTTTTCCTATTCTCTTGTGAAATTATGTAATATATGGGGTTTGTTCAAATGTAATATTCTTTGCACATGCTCAAGATTTGATGAGGTTTTCAATCCTTGTTGAAGGAGATAATGTTACAACATTAACGTAATAGTGGTTATTTTGATGCAAAATTAGGGCAGTCAGGTTTTTTTTTTTTTTTTTTTTATTTCTTTCTTTCTTCTGATGGGTTTGAAAACTATTTGCTTCTGATATTGTTTTGGGTTTGTGTTTCCAATTAAATCTCCATCGGAGATGGATGATGATATTATTATTTTTTTACCAAACCACTAATTAGTATCAGCAATTACATGTTGTGGCAATACATTTTGGTGGAAATAACCTCATGCACTGAATAGTTCAGGTACTTTAACCCATTATATATCAATTTTATCAGCCAATGTGACCCTAGAAAAAAAAACTTTTTATTGAAGAATAAACAAGGTTTTAAGGACCCTCCAATGTGATACAGAATAAATCAAGCTAAATTTAAATCACAAATAAATTTTTTCTTCATATCTTCCACAAATGAGTTAGGGGTGAATTGACTAAATTCTCAACCTGGGATATGCTTCGTCAAGTGATCTGCAACATGATTTGTTTCTCAAAAATTGAATTATACGTCGAAGCTCTCAGACTTTGTGACTAGATGACGTATTCTCCAGAGTAGTCTGACGGCTTTCCATGGGGGTTCTTGCTTTCCATGATCTGGACTACTTTCAATGAATCTGACCCAATGCAGATGCTCTAAATACCTACTACAATACCAAGCTTTATCCCTGCTTCAATACCTTCCAGCTCAGTTGTAGTGATGTCAATATAATCCTAAATAGGGAAAGAAAAATATACTCCCCTCAAGATAGCACATATATATCGCAAATTCCCAGTTTGACAAGTGAATCAGTAAAGACAGTAATCTCTCTTAGTATCATGTCAAATTATATTCTCGCTGCTGAGAGCCGGATTGTTTTAGCAATGAGAAATCCACCAAAGAATCACAAGAGGCAGCAAGTGGTGTTGGCGGTGGGGCCACTCAATGGTACAAATCACTGCCTTTCCTTCCTTCTGACAAGGGCGATTGGTACATTACCCATCCTTGACCCAAAGAATCACATATTATTATATATATTTATTGTTAGAAACACAATATATATATATAAGGTTGGAATTTCATCAGCCATCCTTGACCCAAAAACCACCACCCACGAACCTAGGCCCAATATAAAATAAAATTTATTAAACATTGGTCCTAAAACCTTTGAGCTCATTATGATGGAAGCAGTTGTTAGCCACTCCAGTAAGTCTTGTCAATTTGTGGAATAGACAGTCTCTGTCTATGGAAAGGGGGTCGAACCGCAATTAAGCAGGTCATTGCCTTGCCTTCTTACCTGGGAGACTACTTTATTGTACATTGCATAAATTTAACTGGTAAACTTTCAACTTATTTCGGAGCAGTTAGGAGCTTGTCTGGTTGTTGAAGATTAGGTCTTCTAAAAGCTACCACCCTAAATAAGAAAGGCTAGGTCTAATTTAAATATCGTCGTTGTGTGCTTTTGTTAGGTTACACACTCATAGTTTAGGTTTCATTTTAAACTTAGGTGTCTTACACCAACCCTAGGAGTCTTGTCTAGAGATGTAAACTTTTATTTTTTTTAAATTAGGTTCTTTAGCAGTTTATGTCTCTGTGGCATCGTGAGACATCGTGTACTTCGTTCCTTAAGTAATCGTTGTTTAGTATATGACCCTAGGGATCCATATTTAGTATTCAACCCTTTATTTTCTTTTTTGAGTTCATCTTCATCACCAAGTATACCTTTGTCTCAGAGTTCACCTTCATCGCCCCCAAAAGTGGCACGTGCTCTTAATGAATACTTTGTCCCCATCACAACCAATCCTTCATACCATCAAATTTAGATGATCAGGGTATCAAACTTAGATTATTTCTCCTATCCTTAGGATAAAGCAAACACGTGGCTTAGATCCCTCCCACCCAACTAGATACATTTTTTGGATGCCTTATCTAAAAAATTTCATGAACAAATATTTCTCGAGGCAGAAAATCTAGTCTATGAAGGATGCAATAGCAACTTAGAGGGAAACCAGAGGAGGAGTTTTATGAAACATGAGAAAAGTTCCATGATTTGCTAATCAAATGCCCACACCATGAGTTTGTCAAGGCCCCGTTAGTCCACTTTTTCTACAAGGGTTTGTTTGTCATGCACCGTATTATGATAAAATCCATGCACAAAGGGAAGTTCATGGCACAAGCACCTGACCATTGTTATGCCTTCTTAGAGGAGTTGGAAAGAATGCACAAAATCGGAACCATTCCAGTGATGAGCTTTCTAGGATTGAGTATGTTCCTAGAAAACAAGTTATGTATGAGATCAAGGCAGAACGTGAACTGCAATATGTTATGGACCAACTAGTTGATGGTATGAACAATTTGACCCAAAAGTTTGATGATTTTTCACTAATGGCCATTATGAACAACCCACCCCTATAGGTTTATTCAAATATATCTCAACAAGCTTATGAGTGCCAGGATTATAATACACACCAGACACTTCTGAGGCTCAGGTATGTGCCTATACCAACTTTCGTAAACCAATGGTTAATTCGTTTTGTCAAACTTACCATCCTAATCAAATATTTCACCCAAATTTTCAATGGAGTCCTTATTCTCCTTCACAAAATTTAGGTGGTCCATAAGGATTTCACGGAAATCAAAATGGGCAACCATAACCCCAATGACAGATGGTTCAACAAAATCAAATTGCACTAAACCAACAAATGAGTTCCAATAGAGATTTAGTGCCTTATCCCATTGATGATATTGGGACTCGTGTCCAACAAATCGATGTAAGTCCTAACTTACATGGCACAGATCAAATGTTGGCACTCAACTTAGACCAGTCTAATAAGCAAGCTAACCAAAGATTTGGGTTACTAGAAACATATCTGTATATTATCACTAAGAACCATGTCCAAGTTCATAATCAACTTGCACAGATAACTGATGCCTTAAATGAGCGATCTAGGGGTACCCTACCGAGTCAACCTAAAACCAACCCTATAGTAAGAGGAGTGAACCAAATAGGAAACCCATCTACTCCTGATCAATCTAATGACCATGTCAATTCCATTATCATACATAGTAGATAATCAACCTATCAAACCCCAATATAATGAGTCAATGCCAAAAGTCTCACCCGCCCCATTTCCCTCTCGATTAGTCAATAACAAAAATGAGTCTCATTACAAGGATACGTTGGAGGTTCAAAATCTTCAAATATACATCCCCTTCCTCACAAAAATTAAGTTGGTCCCTTTATATGTCAAGTTTGTCAATGACTTAGTTAAAGGAAAAACAAACATTTCCAAATAAAGCCTTTATAGCTCAACATTGTTCTTTATTTCTCCAAAACCAAGTTGTGGTCAAACACAAAGACCCAGGGTGTCCAACTATCATGTGTAAGATAGGAAAAAACTTGTTGACCATGCTTTATTGGATTTAGGTGCAAGTGTGAACCTACTACCATACTCAGTTTATCAGCAATTGGGATTGAATAATCTTAAGAAAAATGATATGCGCATCAGTTAGCAGATAGATCAGTCAAAATTCCAAGGGGTATTGTTGAGGATGTGATAATTAAAGTGGTGATTTTTATTATCCTACCAATTTCATCATCCTTGATACAAAACCTACTCAAGGTAAGCAAATCCTAATCATCCTACATCATCCATTCCTTGCAACTACCAGTGCCTTGATCAATTGTAGAAATAGTAATGTGACCTTAACCTTTGGGAAAATGAAAGTTGAAGTCAATGTGTTTAGCCTAATGAAACAGCCAGATAAGTTGGAAATTGTCGAGGAAGTTTGTCTCCAAGAGTCCATATCTAACCGTGCCTTTGAGAACACTTATCCTAGAGATCCCTTGCAGTAATGTTTAAAGCACATTGGTGTCAATTTTGATGATGAAAGTTATGTGAGAGAAGTCAACTCTATGTTAGACTTTGTCTCAGTGGTTGATGCACCTAGATATAAGGCCAAATTTGAACCGTTAACACCACTAGTTGACACTACACAGGAGCTTGAGACAATACGACCATAGCTAGAACTAAAACTTACCTGGAAATCTTAACTATTCCTACCTTGGTGAGTTTGAAACCCTGTTTGTAGTAATTGCTTCTGACCTGACACTAAAATAGGAATCTCAACTTCTTGTGGTACTTAAAGAAAATAAGGAAGCATAGGTTGGTCCTTAGATGATATCAAAGGCATTAGCTCTTTAGTTGTTCAACACCGAATCCACTTAGAAGATTATGTTAAGACCTATAGTTAATAATGAATTGTCACAATTAAAAATTTTAAATATATATTACCATAGTTAAATTTTCAATTTTTATAGCACGGGGTCATGTCAATTTACTAGCTCCGCCCCTACTGCCACTTCACCTCAAAAGTGTATTTATAAAATTTAATTAATACATGCATCCTCTTACATGTTGTCCGTAATAAATTTTGTTGGTATATATTGAAACCATTTTCTTGGCTCTGTGGTATAAAAGATTGGCCTTTCTTCATTTTTCATTTGTTATTGGAGATGGTCGGATTTTTTGTCATGGTATTGCGCCCTTTCGCAATGTAGGCTAAGCTTCCTTGCTAACCTTTTTCTTAATTTTTCATTTTGCTATTGGAGATGGGCCGATGAGTTTTTGACATGCAATTGCGCCCTTTCACAATGCAGGCTGAGATCCCCTTATAGGCAAACACCAAATTGAGTCCAGGTGCCTGGTGGTACCAGGCACTGTAGATTTGCCTCGAGATTTATATTACAGTATCATCTCCATAATTTTATATTATATTAAATTACCTATATTTTTAGATAAGAATTGAAGGAATTAAAAAGGAAAATTGTTTCTAATATGAATTGTGTACTGAAACAGAGTTATTCTCCTCCGGTCCTACCCAGTACCCAGTAAGGAAACTTTCTATTTTTCTGAACAGCGCCACACTTGGACATTGCTTCTATAAGAAGCCCTAAAGAAACTAATCTTGCCTTCACTTTTCTATGTTACTTCACTCTCTCTCTCTTTCTCACAACCAAATAAACTCTTCGTCTCTCTCGCTTTCTGAACCAAGATGATGAGAAACATGGCTGTGAATGAACCAAGAAGCTTGTCTTGCCAATCAAACATGTTGCCCATTAGAAACATCACTGCGAGTGAGCTGCTAAGGTCGTATTCCCAATCAAGTCGGCTACTCGACACCTCTTTCTCTTCCTTGGACAAAAAGTGGAACCAGAACATGGTGATCCACCGTTCAACTAAGGCCATTGTTCTTGATGGTGGCGAGGTTTGCACCGTGTGTTTGGAAGAAACGCAGGAAGGAGAGGAAGTAATGACTGTAACCTGTTCTCACACCTTTCATACTGACTGTCTACTTTGTTGGGTGGCTTCTAAGGAGAAGAGAAGAACTTGTCCTGTGTGCAGATCAGATATGATCTACTCCACTGTAGCTATTCGTCGTCGCAATGAACCAGCGGTGGTGCCAAACGTAGAAGATTAAGGGTTTGATGTTTTTTCCTATTCTCTTGTGCCAAACGTAGAAGGATTTGATGAGGTTTTCAATCCTTGTTGAAGGAGATAATGTTACAACATTAACGTAATAGTGGTTATTTTGATTCAAAATTAGGGCAGTCAGGTTTTTTTTTTTTTTTTTTTTTTATTTCTTTCTTCTGATGGGTTTGAAAACTATTTGCTTCTGATATTGTTTTGGGTTTGTGTTTCCAATTAAATCTCCATCGGAGATGGATGATGATATTATTATTTTTTTACCAAACCACTAATTAGTATCAGCAAGTACATGTTGTGGTAATACATTTTGGTGGAAATAACCTCATGCACTGAATAGTTCAGGTACTTTAACCCATTATATATCAATTTTATCAGCCAATGTGACCCTAGAAAAAAAAACTTTTTTTTGAAGAATAAACAAGGTTTTAAGTACCCTCCAATGTAATACAGAATAAATCAAGCTAAATTTAAATCACAAATAAATTTTTTCTTCATATCTTCCACAAATGAGTTAGGGGTGAATTGACTAAATTCTCAACCTGGGACATGCTTCGTCAAGTGATCTGCAACATGATTTGTTTCTCGAAAATTGAATTATACGTCGAAGCTCTCAAACTTTGTGACTAGATGACGTATTCTCCAGAGTAGTCTGACGGCTTTCCATGGGGGTTCTTGCTTTCCATGATCTGGACTACTTTCAATGAATCTGACCCAATGCAGATGCTCTAAATACCTACTACAATACCAAGCTTTATCCCTGCTTCAATACCTTCCAGCTCAGTTGCAGTGATGTCAGCTCTAAATACTTCAATTCCCTCATTATCTTTTGCCCCGCTAGGGCCAATGTGCTTCTTACTAAGGCCGCACTCATCCTCTTTCCTCTCAGTTTCCTTCCTGACCGGACGGTATACTAGCTTCGCTTCTCCACCTTTCGTTTGGGGTTCTTTGTCTTTAGCCCCAATATTGGAAGCTTTATTTTTTTCCTCTACTATTTTATTTGTTCCAACCTTGTCCCCCTCTTTTTGGTTATCCTTACGATTTCCCAATCGCTTCCTACAAGCCTCATTAGTGTGGCCAATCATCGCACAATTATCACAACACTTGAAGCCTGGGTAGACAATTTTTTGCCAGAAACCTGTGATACCGGAGAATTCCAACTAGATTCTACTAGGGAGTTCTGCCGATAGATCCATCTCAACACACATCCTTGCCGCCCCAGGACGCGTAAGACCGATGGTACTATCACCAATCCCGAGGAAGGACCCAATCGAATCTCCTACTTCTTTCAGATACAATGGATGAAAAAATTGTAAAGGTATGTTAGGGAGATCTACCCACAACGGGGCTAGCACCGGATCATCCCTAAGATTAAAGCCTTTATACCAACAGAATGTTTTGAATCTAACACCTCGAATTATAAAAGAATCTCGTAACAAGGCCTTATTAACTTCTTCTTCTGACTGAAACAAACCCATGGTGAAATCACCCATAACTCCCCAAGATCTATGGATGGTTTCACAGATTGCCTCAAGGGAAGGGCTATAACTAGAGAACTTAAGAACAATAACAAACTTTTCAACATACCTTTCACATCTTTTTGCTTCCGAAATATTCATAGATAGTGTTGGGCAACCATCATTGCGAAAACGATTCCCTTTCATAGGTTCCTCTTCAATGACTGTCTTCTTCACAACTCCCAATGCTTGGAGAAAACTACGGTGTTGCTTGACCTAGGTTGGGGCGCCTCCACTCCCCAATGGAAGCTCTTCTCCCTTGGTAGCTTTAGGAGCTGCAATGAAGAAGATGAGAAAGCCCTAAGGCCGACGACCCAGATTAGAAATCGTGTAAGATCCAATCGTTCTAATCTAATCAACTCTTATTTACTGTGCTGCCCTTGAAAACTTAAATCGCCTCAGAGCAGAGTGCGATCCTCTAGTTACCTAATTATCCCAAATACAATTAGTTTGACCTGATAAGTAGCATGTAATCAGAGAAAGGAGTTGCATGCACATTAGACTAGAATTCAACATTTCATCATCACTTTACATTGTTTCTACATAGCTATTACTAAATTATTTTGAACAAATCTACTTGTACAATGACTTACATGGAGTACTTAATGGCTTCAGCTTCATCGACAAAGTTTGGGCACAGATACTTAAACATCAAATAACACTAAAATATTTCACTTGGACAATTCACCATGCATATACAAAACACAACATTAATGTCTCTAAAGTCCAATTCATCAAATTGTATGGCAAACTACTATGGTACATTCAAACACACATAATAACATGAAATGAAGATAAACCATTGAAGCAAAAATGGGCTAGTTGAATATCAAAATGTGAACACACTAACATTTTTCATCCAAATAGTAAAATTACCAAATCATATAATAGAATTTATTTACCACTTGTCACTTTAACTTATTTACCAACACAATGTTACAACCATTTTATGGTATGCAACGGGACTAGGATAAAACACTTTTATCTTTTTCATGGCCATCAATAAGCTTCCAAAAAAACATTTGCAATTGCTCGACTGCAATGTGCTATATTTGTCTATTCCCTGTTCAATGAGCCAATACTTATGTAGAGCAGTGGAATCGGACTGAACAGGTAAAACATCCATAACAACTCAGAAACGACAAAAGGATTGTTTCTTTACTACATTCTAATCTCCGATGGACTATGTGAAGTTTTGCAACTCGTTCTACTCCTATCACATAACCAGCAAGGAGTCCCTCTTTACAATGCCTAAAAACTTCTCACTTATACTGGTTAGGAACTCGAATGGCAGGCCCACAGCACAATCACTGCAATTGTAAATAAATCTAGAATCCAAAGTTAACAATTCTAAATGTAACAACTGCAACAAGCAATCCAAAGCCAGAGTTGAGTCGTAAATTTTAGTATATTTGAAGAATATGTTCAAAACAATGTCAGTAGCCTTTACACTTTTTTTCATTAATATGCAGAGCACGTATCACAACTCCCAAAGAACTAACTATCGAGAAACTCTATCCTTATTTATTAAACAAATGAGTTGGTTTTTCACATAAATGAAGACTCCATGCTTAGTGATTGAAATCATAACAAATCAGATTTCAACTGAATTGAATGTCTCTCAATTTTGAATAAACAAAAGCACATAAAAAAACCAACAAGCTTTCAATTCGATCTTTCTCAAAGTGTTGTTGAACAAGTTCTAGGGTTCTAGAACCGAATTTAAAGCAAATCGCACAAAATCTCGAGTAATCCAGACTATCATCAAAACTGTAAACCTAGAATTCGAAATCAGAAGTTGAAATGAAATTTGAAGATTGAGAGGGGAGAGAGATTATCTTAAGAGTGTTCTTTCTTAACTTCGATCGATCGATTGAGAGACAAATCGACATTCCTCCATTCCTCGTGAAATCTTAAGAACAGTGACATAGAAATTGATGTAGAAATGGAGTGAAGAAGATATTGTTGTAAATGTAAATTAAAAGATAGGAACGAAGTTACCAAATGTTCTTGGGTTGAGTCGCGGACTAGGTCGCTCTCTTTAAGACATTTCGCGGCTCTGTCCAAAATGCGCGCGAGAGTATATCTCTCCCCTCCTCACAAAAGTGTGGTACCCCAAGGGGTCCAAACCCAAGTCCAAACACTCTCCTTATAAACTCCTCCACAATGAGTTGTATAGATGATGTGGGACTAAAAATAGAGAGAGATCCAGAGATCAAAACCAGGTCCATACCCATTTTCTTTTATTTTTAAAAAGCCATATTTTCAACAGATATCAATAAAGAATCGAGCAGAGATCTTCGAGTGCGATGGAGAGATCGAAAGAGTGACGGAGAGATCTTCGACTGAGATGGAGAGATTTGTGAAGTTTGTGGTTTTTAGGTTTTGTAATGGTTTTAGAGAAGATGGGTTTAGTGAAGAAATGACCAGTAAAAAAGGAAACTTAAGTTAATATATTTATTTCTTACTTATTTTTATAAATAACATATTTATTAAAATTACTAATTCATATTTTTAGTAACTTAATATAATAATTAGTAACTTTTTTTTTATTACAAGATGTAAGATAATGAAGAGTTACAAATGAAAAAAATATTAATGTTGCTAATTAGTTATTTTGGTGTAGTGAACAGTAATAATAATATTATAGATTATATGACATTATAGCACTCAACCATTTGTATGATTATTGGTTGTAGCTCAATAGTAAGCCACTTTTTATTTTAGGTGTTCAATTGGGGTCAATCGCATAGTCATTCATAATCTCCTTTTATAAACATCTAACATATTAATAATGAATTGTCACAATTAAAACATTTTAATATATATTACCTTGAACTTTTCTAGAGAGCCAGGCCAGGCAAGTCAGACCTGGCTCTCTAGAATTTTTCATATTACCGTAGTTAAATTTTCAATTGTATAGCGTGGGTTATGTCAAATTACTAGCTCCGCCCTTACTACCACTTCACCTCAAAAGTAGGGGTGGGCAAACGGGTCGAAGATCCGGGGTTCAAACCGAACCAGACCGTTTTGCTTGAAACGGTTTAGATTTTAAGTTTGTATTTTTAGATACGGTCCAGATCCGTTATAAAACGGTCCGAGTCCGATTCCTATTACTTAAATTGAAACGGTCCGGGTTGGACCCGTTTTAAATCACATTTTATAAGTGTCTCTTCCCCTCTTTTCAGTCTTATCTATCTGTCATTTCTTTCTATCTCCAGATATGTAGAAGTTGTTGGTCGAAAAGGAAGATCCGTTGAAGAAGAAGATCTAAGGAGAAGAAGTTGATCGAAGGAGACGAAAATGATTGTCATGAACCAACCAATTTTCCCAAAAGCTCGAGTTGTCCAGGAGCGGAAAGTCCATGACTAGGATCGTGACATTGCCCCATGCGTCCAAAGTCGACATCCTCGTCGGCCTACTCTATCGACACTGGCCCGATGAACTTCTCTCACCTACCAGTATTCAACAATTTAGCATTATGCCCATACATAATACTAAATTATTTTAATCCAGCCTATAGATCGCTCCTGCCGGGAATCGAACCTTTGATGTGGGGTTTTGCTCTGATACCAAATGTCACGATTAGACAAACTTTGGAACGCAAAATTAGCAAAATAGAGATAGTATTCACTGGAATTGAAAGAACAAATAGATAACTCTATAAACCAGAGTAATTGGAGCCTTGATTTCTACTTCATACATGCCTCTTCATTTTACACCTTCTCCCCTTTTATAAAGAGGGAGCTTCTAACAGAATTAGGAATTCTCCAATGGGATTATAACATGTGTTACTAAATAGTAACACTTAACTAACCATTCTATTGTTATTACAAAAGTACCCCTGTTTTTCAAATTCAAACTATTTCAACTTCTCCATCTTGATCCTACAACTAACTTCTTCCCGCCTATTATTTCACATGTGCTCGTGACAATACCTTCCCCTCTATGACATCCTTGCCCTCAAGGATGGAAAGAAGGGAACTTTGAAGCAATGAAGGACTAGTCCTCCCATGTTGCTTCAACTTCAGAAGAATTGGACCATTGTATCAGTAGCTGCGTTACTGCTTTGTTACTTCGTGGAATGTGTCGTCTGGCCAGGACTTTGACAGGTTCAACAAGAAATTGGCCTTGAGCGTCTACTAAAGGCGGGTGTGGGGAGGAAGAATGAGTAGTTTCCAACCTTTTCTTGAGCTATGAGAAATGAAAAACATGGTGGATTTTCGATTGAGAAGGGAGATCTAATCGATAAGCCACTGCGCCTATTTTGTCCAGCACCTGAAAAGGACCACAGTATCTTGAGGAGAGCTTAAAATTCTTTCTGAATTGTACTGAAATTTGTTGATAAGGCTGCAGCTTTAGGAAGACCCAATCACTAATCTCAAATGTACGTTATGTCTTGTGCTAATCAGCAAAGTGTTTCATGCGTTCTTGGGCCTTAAGTAGGCGTTCCTTCAGGATGTTCACTGCTCTTTGTCAGCAGAGTATTGCTGAATGTCAGGGATATCTACTAAAGAGATTGGTGGAAGAGCAAGCAATGGGGGTGTATACCCATATAAGGCTTGAAATGGAGAGGTCTTGAGACTCGAATGATAATTGGTGTTGAACCAATATTCCGCCAATTAAAGCCATTGTGACCACTTGGTTGGGGTGTGTCCAGTCATGCAGCGTAAGTACATTTCTAGACAAGCATTGGTCCTCTCAGTTTGACCATCAGATTGCGGATGGTAAGAAGTGCTCATATGAAGGGCAGTCCCTAATGCTTTGAATAACTGCTCCCAGAAATAGCTTAAAAACATCTTATCTCGGTCAGACACAATGGTGCTTGGAAGACCATGTAGCTTGTAAATGGTCTGTAGGAATAGTTCAGCAACCTTAGAGGCTTTGAATGGATGTGCCAATGCCATGAAATGGTTGTATTTTGTCAAGTGGTCTACCATGACAAAAATAACGGATTTACCTTGGGAGAGGGGCAATCCTTCGATAAAATCCATACTAATATGTTCTCAAGCATGATGTGGCACTGGAAGAAGTTGCAACAGGCTGCTATAACCAGAGTGTACATTAGGCTCTATTATGTAATTTGAAGTCTTGGACTGCTGTGGGAGACACCAATAATTTGGAGATAACAGAGTGTACATTAGGGTCTTGCTCATAACTACTTAGTACCTCTTGTAGCCACTATGGAGAAACTTGAGAGATAGCAGATAACTGGCAGTCAGTAGCAACACTCCTTGATAAAGCATCAACTACTATATCGTTAGTGCCCTTTTTGTAGAGAATGACATAGTCAAAATCAAGCATATCTTTGTTAGCCATTTCAACTGTAGTGTAGTAGTCAATTTCTGTTCCAAGAAGTATTTTATATTCTGATGATCAGGAAGTATGTAAAATTTTGAACCAATAAGATACGATTTCCATTTTTGGACAGCAAACACAATAGCCATTAATTTCTTTTCATAGGTGGAAATACCAAGGTTTTTTGGACCTAAAGCTTTGCTAAAATAAGCAATTGGATGGCCATTTTGAAGGAGGACAACACCTAACCCCACAGAACAAGCATCTGTTTCTATATTGAAAGGTAAGGCAAAATTAGGAAGTTGCAATACTGAGGTTGTTGTCATAGCCTATTTGAGGGCAAAGAAGGCAGTTGTAGTGGTTTCATCCCATGCAAATGCATCTTTCTTTAGTAGTTCTGTGAGTGGTTTAGCCAATTGGCCATAATTTTTTACAAATCTCCTATAGTAACCTGTTAACCTAAGGAAGCCACATAGTGTTTTCAAGTTGTGAGGAGTTGGCCAATTGATCATTGACAAAATCTTGGAAGGGTCAGCTGCTACACCTTTGGAAGCGATGATATGTCCTAAATACTCAAGTTTTTGTTGGCCAAATGAGCATTTTGAAAATTTAGCATATAAGAAGTTTTGTTTCAAGGTGGAAAGGGTAATGGTGAGGTGTTGGATGGGTTGTGCTAAGGACTTGCTATAGACAAGAATGTCATAAATAAATAAATAAATAAAACAAGAATGAGCTTTCTTAAATAGGGTTGGAAAATTTGGTTCATGATCACTTGGAAGGTTGTTGGGGCATTAGTTAAACCAAAAAGCATAACTCTAAACTCGAAGTGACCATGGTGAGTCTTAAAAGCAATTTTGTGTATGTCACTAGGGTGTACCAAGACTTGATGATATCCGAACCTAAGATCAATCTTAGAGAAGATTTGGGAACCATGTAACTCATCAAGAAGCTCATCAATGAGGGGCATAGGAAATTTGTATTTTATGGTAAGGGAGTTTAACCTTCTATAGTCTACACAAAATCTTCATGAATTGTCCTTGTTTTTTACCAATAGTATGGGAGCCGCATAGGGACTATGTGATGTTTGGATAAACCCAGATTCTAACATGTCTTTGACCAATTGCTCCACTATTCCTTTATGCATATGAGGGACTCTATAGGGAGCTTGGGAAGGAGGTGTAGCATTTGGTTTTAATGGGATGGTGTGGTCAAGAATCCTTGAAGGAGGTAAAGTATTAGGTGGTTGAAACACAACTTGAAAAGAGTGCAACAAGGATGTAATAGAAATAGGAATATCTTGTTGAGAATAGACTTGTGTTAGGGAGAAAAACTGACCCAAAAAGGAATGGGTATGTTTCTTGAAGAATTTGGCTAATTTAGAGGGTTGTACGAGGGACAGAGAGGCTGAATCTTCTATCCCTTGCAATATAATGTGCTGGCCATTGTATTGGAATGATAGTTGAAGAGTTTGTAGGTTAATGATGATGTTGCCAAGAGGTTTGAGCCAATCCCCACCTAATACCATATCATACCCACCCAATGGAAGAACTCTCACAGATCCTTCAAACTGAGTGTTTTGCATAGTCCATCTTAGTGGTTGACATATAGCATTGCTTACCAAATGTTCTCCATTAACTACCTTCACAATCATTTGAGGAGTTAACACAGTTGGCCAATGTGTGTCTTTGACTATTTTAGGATCAATGAAAGAGTGTGTGTTGCCCATATCAATGAGAATGAAGATGGATTTTCTTTTGATCATGCCTTTGAGAAGAATGGTATTAGAAGAGTGGCTACAATGTAGGGCATGAATAGAGAGCTCCATATCAGTAGGTTGTTCAGTGAAGATATCCTCAGTCTCTTCTGTGGGTGGGCTCAAAATTTCCTGGGTATCCTCCTCTGTGATCAGCAAATATAAGTGTTGTTTCTTACACACATGGCCTGGTTTATAAGTTTCATCATAATTATAACAGAGGCCTTTATCCCTTCGGAGTTTCATTTGAAAAGAAGTTAGCCTCTTGATGGGAGGATTAGATAAAGGAGGTCTAACATTGAAAAAGATTGTGGTGGGTGCATTTTGGTAGGAGAACTGATTTGCAGGAAGTGTGTTGTGCTGCAGAATGGAAGGATAGGTGGTGTTGGTAATAGGTTTTGACCAAGGTGCAGAATAAAAAGATGAATGGTAAGGTCTCCTAGTATTAGATGAATTGGTGGAACAAACTTCTTGCATCCTTGCTAGAGAAAAATCATGGGCAAGTGAATTGGGTTTAAACATTTGCACCATAGTTCTGATTTTCGGTTTCAATCCACTCAGGAAGCTGAGAATGAAATAGAACTCTATTAAGGATGGGTTATGGCTGATCATCAGAGATTTGAGCTCCTCAAATTTATCAAAATACCCTTCCACTGATTGGGTTTTAGACAACTTATTGAAAAATGCCACATAGGTATCAAAAATTGGGTCTTCAAAACGCACACATAGGTCATGCACCAACACAGGCTAAGTAATATAGGTCTTATTAACTTGATAATCTGGGAACCAATGATCCGCCTGTTGATCAAAATGAATGGATGCAAGTGCAACTTTGCAATTATCTAACACATTATGCAAGGCAAAGAAACGCTCACATTTCAGGACCCATGATCTAGGGTTCAATCCATCAAAACGGGGAAAATCAACTTTAGGAAATCTAAACAAATTACCTCCAAAATCAATGGGTGGGAGGGAGGGAGATCTCATTTGATTAGCAGTGGATCCAGCCACCTGAGATTGGCTGGATTCACCTTCGATGTTCATCGCACGACCATTTTGAAATAATTGGATCAGTTGATCTATCTTCGTGTCTAGCTTTTTCTCCTGGGATTCAGTGGTCTGAGCTAATCGTCTAAGCACCGTTTTGATGAGTTCAATATGAGTCCTAGTCTCCGTTTGGTGTTTCCTCGTTTCCTTCATGAAATTTTCCGTTTCTCTTGATCGAGTTTCCATTTAGGGCTTGGATCGTGGTTGCTCTGATACCAAATGTGACGCTGGGCAGAATAGAGATTATCTTGCAGGCTAGTTCTAACAGACAATTCACAGGGAAGAACATAAGAAAATTACCCAAAACACAGAGAAATACTCTAATGTTCAATTAAAATTATCAAAATCAAAGTCTCTTATAATATTGAGGAAAAGTTCTATTTATAATGCTCAAATTACTTGCATAATAAGCAGCATATTCCTAAAAAAAAATTAGAATCAAATACTAAAATAACAAGCTGTCTATTCCTAAAAGAAAAAGAAAAGCCTAATCCTAAAAGGAAACTAGAAAGACTCCTAATTAAATTGAAAGATTACGAATAAGTTATTTAGTAAATAACTTTAAGAGCAAATTAGGAACCCTAGAAATCCAAATTAGGAACCCTAGAAACTCAAATTAGGAATCCTAAAAACCCTCCTGCATCAGTCGCCCCGGGTTGAAAAGAACTCGTCCTCAAGTTCACAACAGCTTCATCAGAATCCTCTGGCGGCAGCCCAGGAAGAAGATCCTCTGGCACTAGGTCTGAAAAATCTGCTAGCTCTTACTGGCGTATAGTCTGGCGTAGGGTCCTAAAATTACTAGTGGACTTGTACATCTTCTCAGAGTTGAGCATAATGTGTCCATTGCAGCGAAACCCACGTGGACAATGACGTTTATCTAAGAGTGCGGTGTGGTTATAGATACCGAATGTGAGGTGATTCTGGATGAGATCCTTACCAGATACCCGTAGATCAAATGGGTACCAGTACTCAAACTCCTGCTTCATCTTTTTAAGAAGTGATGTAGAGAGGTCTGATGACTTGGGGTACGTCCTTTCACAGAATACAAAATTCCACACTTCACCTATCAGCTGCTCTGGTTTTACTAAAGAGGTGTCAGATCCATACAAGTCTCCATTCTGTAAAAGATGAACGATGGTGTAGTATGCCATGTATAAGGTGGAACCAAATAAAGACTCAACTGGGATGCGAGTCCCCAGTCCAAACAACCGAGAACATGCCCAATGATTAAGCCAGCTCAAGGTGTGCTCAAATCCATGTCGTGTCTCATCGCAGTACAACTTCATGTTGGTTGTCCATCCATACTCTCCAGTGACCAAACAGCAAGGAGAGTCCACCACGCGATCTGAAACCTCAACCTTATCCACCTTGTCACCCAACACATCCTTGATCACCTTGTAGAGACCTTCAAACTGTTCCTTCAAAGTTTCCTTCTTCTTCTTCTTCTTCTCATCTTCAGTTTCATCCAATTTCAAGCCCTCCTTGGTTGCAGAAACCAACTTCTTCCCCTCAAATTCCTTCAACTGACCACTCATCAATTGCATCAACCATGTACAGGACCTCATAACCCTTTTTCTTGAGCTTCTCCAGGAAAGGAGAATTTTCAACAGCCTTCTTGCTCTCACCAGTGATGTAGAAGATGTCGTTCTGGCCTTCCTTCATCCTGGTCACATAGTCCTTCAAGCTGGTCATCTCATCTCCACTCTTTGTAGAATGGTATCGGAGCAGCTCGGCAAGTTTGGTCTTGTTGGTTGAGTCCTCGTGGATTCTAAGCTTGAGATTCTTTGAGAAGGACTCGTAGAACTTGTTGTAGTCCTCCTTGTTCTCAGCAATCTCAAAGATCGTCTCAATGCACTTCTTCACCAAGTTATTTTGATGACCTTGAGAATCTTGTTCTGCTACAACATTTCTCTAGAAATATTGAGAGGAATATCCTAAGAATCCACAATACCCTTCACAAAGCTCAGGTACTCTGGTATTATCTCCTCACAGTTATCCATGATGAAGACACAACGAACATAGAGCTTGATGTTGTTTGGCTTCTTCCTGGTGTCAAAAAGATCGAAAGGACATCCTTGAATTCAAGCTGACCCTCAACAGAGAAGTGCTTGACAGCCAAATGCTCCTCCTAGTCATTGGTCAGACTCTTGTAGAAGGCAGCATACTCTTCAATTGTAATCTCCTCTGGCTTCCTCATCCAGATGGGTTTTTGCTTGTTCATCACATCCCATTCATGAGACACCTCCTTGATCTTTTTTCTTCTTCTCTTCCTCATCCTCATCATCAGAGACCTCCTTTTCGGTGGTCTTCTCAGTCCACAAAGAGATTGGGTAGCTGATGAACTCAGAGTGCTTCTTAACCAAATCCTTGAGTATGCGTTCCTCGAGGTACTCAAGCTGATCCTCCTTGAGGTAAAGAGTACCCCTTTCCAAGAACTTCACCAGAGGTGTCCCTTGTGACAGTGAAAGACCCACCAGCTTGGGACTCCCACACATACTGCTCATCATCATTATGCTTTGAGGTGACAATCAAAACATCCGTTTCATTAATCTCATAGGCTCCATATTTCCCATCTGGTAAACAATCTGCATCAACAATATCCAACTCTTCATCAGTGTCATACATAGGCTCTCCAAACTCTTCAGTTTCGTCTACCACGTCTTCCTCAAGCTCCTCACCATCATATACAGGCTCTCCAAGCTCCTCATTGTCATACACAGACTCTCCATGCTCTCGTAATCTAGCATGATTGTGATACGAGTTTTCAAAATTGGAATTAGAATCGTTATCTTCCATCTCACGATTACCGAAATCCTGCGCCGTTAGACGCCGGGTTAACCCTGCAACTTGCCTCTGTAAATCCTCAATCATCATATTCTTAACATTACGATCACGGTTTGGGGCTTCCTCGTTCGGAACCTGCCCGCAACGACCACGACCACCAGCTATAGAAACTGATGAAATCTCGCCCCAAGAAGATGCTGAAGCTCTGATACCAAATGACGCCGGGTAGAATAGAGATTATCCTGCAAGCTATTTCTAACAGACAATTCACAGGGAAGAACACAAGAAAATTACCCAAAACACAGATAAATACTCTAATGTTCAATTAAAATTATCAAAATCAAAAGTCTCTTACAATATTGAGGAAGAACTCTATTTATAGTGCTCAAACAACTTGAATAATAAGCAGCCTATTCCTAAAAAAATTAGAATCAAATACTAAAATAACAAGCAGTCTATTCCTAAAAGAAAAAGTAAAGCGTAATCCTAAAAAGAAACTAGAAAGACTCCTAATTAAATTGAAAGATTACGAATAAGTTATTTAGTAAATAACTTTAAGAGCAAATTAGGAACCCTAGAAATCCAAATTAGTTACCCTATAAACTCAAATTAGGAATTCTAGAAACCCTCCTGCATCAAAATGTCATGAACCAACCAATTCCCCCAAAAGCCCGAGCTGTCCAAGAGGGGAATGTCCATGACTAGGATCGTGTCACTGATCTCTCACTGAGTCACTAAACAACTAAAAAGAAGAAGAAGCTGATCTCTTTTAAAAAAAAAAAACAAAGATCTGTTGAAGAAGGATCTAAAGTCTAAACCCCTAAGGTACTTTTTATATCATTCTCCATCTCCCTTGATGAAATTATTATTAGGTTTCATGTCCACGATGTTTGTGATGAAGGTTCTTTGTTTTAATAAATTTTTGCATGTTTGGTTCTTGGTTATGTAAATTTTCAGATTTGTTCAAACTTACATGATTTATGAAATTTAGTGAGTACCAAAAGGAATAAAAGAAAATGTTTCATTATTTTAAAGGGGCTTTACTTATGGTGGTTGTTTCCTTTCTTCTACACATTGTTTTTTCTATGTTGAGCAAGGCATTCATGTATCAAATAATCAGTTTCAGTTGGAGAGTAGGAGGAAAACTAATTATAATTTTGGACAGATTGTATGATTGTTCGTCAGATGAAGGTGATCAGTATTGTCTCTGATTGTACCCATCACCAAACTCTCTTTAACTTTTCCAAATTCAGCAAGTGTTGTATGTGAATTTTGAATTAACTTACATTGATCATTTGTGTATCATAGGATAGTATGTATTATTTATCAATTGTTCCCTCTCTCACAAACTCACAATGATCGGATAGGATTAATTGAGAATACAAATGCCGACTAAGGATCCTACTATACAATACCAGCACTTGAAAGAAATCAGGAAGCAAGAAAACAATACCAACACTTCAAATATATTTGCAAAGTACATAATTCAACGATCTGATTCAATGTATTTAATGTATTAAAATGCTAATTCAGAGTCTAGTGCTTGGTAGTTTAGTATGTGACAGATAGCATTTCCTACTGTTTTTTCGCCAAAATGATGATTAATTAATAGCTGAATCGTCTTTTCTAATTCCCTACTGGTTTTTGACCTTCTGGTAGTCTAGTACTTGCTTGTTATGGTGAGAATAGAAAGATTTGGACTGCCAAAGATTACATACTAGCCAAAGATTTGCTGCACCTGTGGTTATGGGAATTTATATAGCCAAGGCTATAGGACTAGCAGTGCTGCATTGAGCACTGCTTTGTTCAACAATGGATTGACTTGTGGAGCATAAAGGATTGACTAGAATTTCAGTTTTGCACATAAAAGGATTAGGAATAACTAAACACTTTGGAGAACAACAATTGTTGGATAATTTTGAACTCTAACAGGTGTATGGCTGAAGCCAGGAGTGACTCAAATTTAGTTTACTAAAGATTTCCCCATAATGCAATTACAGGACTTCCCATACGGTTGAAGGATTCTTCCGGTTTACTTGTTTGATGAAATCTGTGCTTGTTTCATGATCAGGTTTTGGTTGTTGTAACTGTTTCTCAGGTTGCTTTATAATACCTTTTACAATCTTTCGATATAAATGATGTTCTGTATACAGTGGAATCAATGTCTGTTGCTGAAGAATGTACATTTCTTTTATCTGAATTATATATAACAATAGATGTTGTGATTTTAATTGTGGTACAAATAGCTTATCCATCCTCTATAATAGATTTCACTATACTCGAGTAAGTTTGGAACTGTAGGAATCAGACCATTCTAAACGGTTCAAGTTAGGTTCGGTCCCAATGTTCAAAATGAGGGAATCCGGACCGAACCGGATCCGTTAATTTTAAACGGTTTGAGTTAGGTTCCTGATGCAGGAGGATCCGAGGCAGATGATGCTGAGCTATCAGATAGCACGTTATTGGCACTGAGATACCTTGAATTGGCATATTAGCGCAAAGATGGTAAGAAATCGTGATTTTTCCTAATTGGGGCAGTTTTGGGTGCATTTCGGTATTTTGGCCATAACTTTGGCAACAAGTATCAGAATCGCGCATATGACACTAATTCGGAAAGATCTTTTCAGTGCGCACGTCGTGATCGCCGAGTTTCACTCAGTGCACATTTTTTCAAGGCCAAAATCCATTGTTTCCCCTTCTGAATCTACAATTTAAGTAATTGTTTTTCCTTTGATAGTAATATTTCATTCATCGTTTAGGAAGTGATTCTGAACCCAATTTGGGCAAGATTTTTGGCAGATTATTTCTTTTATTACCTATTTTGTTTTAGCATGATTATTGGAATTTGCTATTTTTGGTAAAATTCTAATAATCATGAGTTTTAGCTATAAAGCCCGGCTTGTGGGCTGACTTTAGAGATACTTTTGATTTGAATAATTCTAATTGAACATCAGAGGTGTTTCTTTGTGTTTTGGGCGAATCTCTTATGTTATTTTCCTGTGAATTATTTGTTGAACAAGCCTGCAAAATAATCTCTATTTTGTCCGGCATCAGTTCCTCAAAATTTGGAACCGATCCGGACCGTGCCTCCCCTACTCAAAAGTGTATTTATAAAATTTAATGAATACATGCATCCTCTTACAGGTTGTCCATAATAAATTTTGGTGGTATATATTAAAACCATTTTCTTGGCTCTGTGGTATAAAAGATTGACATTTCTTCATTTTTCATTTGTTATTGGAGATTAGGGGTGGGCCAGAATCCCGATCCCGACCCGACCGACCCGTATCAGATCAGGACAATTCGGGATGCACTGATTTTATCCCGGTTACGGTCCCGGACGGATCTGAACCGAAACGGAACCGGTTTTAACAAAAAAAAACCCGGACCATTCCGGTTCGTCCCGGTTACTGTAGCTTTTAACATCTAAGTCCAAGCCCAGTTATTAGCCCAACCCAGTGTCAAACCCAAAAGGCCCAAAGCCAAAACAAACCCTATCTCCATAATTTTATATTATATTAAATTACCTATATTTTTAGATAAGAATTGAAGGAATTAAAAAGGAAAATTGTTTCTAATATGAATTGTGTACTAAAACAGAGTTATTCTCCTCCGGTCCTACCTAATACCCAGTAAGGAAACTTTCTATTTTTCTGTAAACACGTGGACATTGCTTCTATAAGAAGCCCTAAAGGAACCAATCTTGTCTTCACTTTTCTATGCGTTGATTTACTTTTCTCTCTCTCTCTCTCTCTTTCTCACAACCAAATAAACTCTTCGTCTCTCTCGCTTTCTGAACCAAGATGATGAGAAACATGGCTGTGAGTGAACCAAGAAGCTTGTCTTGCCAATCAAACTAAGGCCATTGTTCTTGATGGTGGCCATTGTTCAAGAAACATCACTGCGAGTGAGCTGCTAAGGTCGTATTCCCAATCAGCTTGGCTACTCGACACCTCTTTCTCTTCCTTGGACAAAAAGTGGAACCAGTACATGGTGATCCACCGATCAACTAAGGCCATTGTTCTTGATGGTGGGGAGGTTTGCACCATGTGTTTGGAAGAAACGCAGGAAGGAGAGGAAGTAATGCAGGGGCGGAGCCAGGATTGCAGATAAAGGGGGGCAAACAGTACATAACTATTTACGAAAATACTAAAAAATTGGATTTTTACAATCATATTTTGCAATGAGGGTGACATGGCGTGATCGTGAAAAAAGGATGATTAATTCAACCATACAAACAATATACATGACATGATTAATTCAATTGTAGCTAGCTAATTAAGAGCTTCCCTTTTTACTTGAAGAAAACAAAAGCAGACATAGTGGTATAAGATGAGAGTTGGCGAGGAGCAGACCTTTGGCTTTGAGGTAGCAGGATGGTATAGTCCAAGTCCAAGGAGTAGTAGTAGCAGTAGCTTGACTGGACTGGATGGATTCAAATGAATTTGTCGAACAACAATTTTATTTTTGGAATCCTCCTTCCTCTTCTCCTCTTGCTTTAACTGTCCGTCCGTCTCCTCTTCTTTGAAACTCACTCCTGAGTCAGAGCCTCCGAGGATAACACTTACACAACCAGCCCACTCTCTTTTGTCTTCTTATTCTTGTCTGTCTTCTCGATCGAAAGGGAAATATATGTGTGTATAGAGAGAGAAAATTTTCTCCTTTTTAGCTAGCTCAGGTAAAGCATAAAAACAACAACTTAACTGAATCGATCTACGACCATCGTGTTTTTCTAACCGCCCCAAACCCAACTGATTACTTTTAATTTTGAAAAATCGGAGATAAAGCAAAGCAGATCAGATCCCAACCCCCAATTAATCTAATGTGTTAACTAATCTTTTATCACTCTTACCACCATATGCTAGCTGAGTCAGAAATAAGATAATCTTATTATTTCTTTTCTTTATTTTTTTTAACAAAAGAAAAGAAAACCAATGATGATGACAATGTAAAATTTCCTCAGCCGGTCCCCAACCCAATTAAAATTTTAATATGAATATAATCACATGGGAAGCAAACCCACCATGTATGGTACCTCTCTTCTGGTTTCTTTGTTGCTCTCTGCGTGTGTAGGGGGTGAATGGATTAAAATAAGTTGGTAGGAATTAAGATAGAGATGGAGAGATTAAAAAAAGAGAAAGAAAGAGAGAGAGAGGGTAGGAATTGAAAAAAAAAAGATATTAAAAAAATAGAGAGATTGAGTGGGATTGGGATTGGTGAGGGTGGAGTTAAAAAAAATTGTTTTTTTTAATTTTTAGTGGAGTTAGAAGTCAAGATTTCATAAAGGAGAGGGGGCAACACAAAATTTTAAAGGGGGGCAATGTAAAAAATATAAGTAATTTAGTTAATTTTTTTAAAAAGATAAGGGGGGCAATTGATCCCCTTACCTAACACATGGATCCGCCCATGAAGTAATGACTGTAACCTGTTCTCACACCTTTCATACTGACTGTCTACTTCGTTGGGTGGCTTCTAAGGAGAAGAGAAGAACTTGTCCTGTATGCAGATCAGATATGAACTACTCCACCGTATAGCTATTCATCGTCGTCATGAACCAGCGATGGTGCCAAACGTAGAAGATTAAGGGTTTGATGTTTTTTCCTATTCTCTTGTGAAATTATGTAATATTTGGGGTTTGTTCAAATGTAATATTCTTTGCACATGCTCAAGATTTGATGAGGTTTTCAGTCCTTGGTGAAGGAGATAATGTTACAACTTTAACGTAATAGTGGTGATTTTGATGCAAAATTAGGGCGGTCAGGTTTTTTTTTTTTTTCCTTCTTCTTCTGATGGGTTTGAAAACTATTTGCTTCAGATATAGTTTTGGGTTTTTGTTTCCAATTTTCTGAGATGGATGATGATATTATTATTATTATTTAGCAAACTACTAATTAGTATCAGCAAATACATGTTGTGGCAATACATTTTGATGGAAATAACCTCATGCACTGAATAGTTCAGGTACTTTAACCCATTATATATCAATTTTATCAGCCGATGTGACCCTAGAAAAAAAAGTTTTTTTGAAGAATAAACAAGGTTTTAAGGACCCTCGAATGTAATATAGAATAAATCAAGCTAAATTTAAATCACATAGTTTTCCCCGAGTATCATCAAATAAAGTTTTCTTCATATCTTCCACAAATGAGCTAGGGGTGAGTTGAATAAATTCTGAACCTGGGATAAGCTTCGTCAAGTGATCTGCAACATGATTTGTTTCTCGAAAAATGAATTATACGTCGAAGCTCTGAAACTTTGTGACTAGATGACGTATTCTCCCGAGTAGTCTGGCGGCTTTCCACGGGGGTTCTTGCTTGTGTTTGATATCTGGAGTATGTTCAATGAATTTGACCCAATGCAGATGCTCTAAATACCTACTACAATACCAAGCTTTATCCCTGCTTCAATACATTTCAGCTCAGTTGGAAGATCCTAGCAACCAAGCATTTTATTGACCTTATTTCTAATTTTTTTGAAGCATGCATGTTGGTGAAGCATGGTGCCTTTGTGAGCTTTTCTATTTCGCTCTTGCAATACAAAATATATAAAGGCATTGAATACAAGTTTGTGAATATAGCTTTAGGGCCCTTACTGGAGAAATGTTTTGTGTGTTAAATAAAACAATTTTAAGTAATTTAGAGATTGTTTTATTCATTTTACAAGGAGGTATTTATAGGGATACAAATATAATCCTAGGGAAGGAAAAATAATTCGAATCCAAGTTAATCCAGTATTCCTAAATAACTACAATCCATGTTAATCTGGTATTCCTAATTATATAATTACTATTATGTTAGTACTCCCCTCAAGATAGAACATAGATATCGCAAATTCCCAGTTTTACAAGTGAATCAGTAAAGGCAGTAATCTCTCTTAGTATCATGTCCAATTATCTTCTCGCTGCTGAGACCCCGATTGTTTTAGCAATGAGAAATCCACCAAAGAATCACAAGAGGCAGCAAGTGGTGTTGGCGGTGGGGCCAACTCAATGGTACAAATCACCGCCTTTCCTTCCTTCTGACTAGGGCAATTGGTACATTCCTCACAAGCCTTATTCTCTTGATAACTATCCCATCACTCGGATATTCGTACTTATTAAAACACTTTTCCTCAACATGCTTAGTATTTCCACAATGAACACATTTTCCATCACTAAAACATTGAAATGAATGTTAAGTATGTAAATTGCTCCCAAATTTGTTGACAACCATAGCCACGTTAGATGTGGTGCAGCATGGTATGGTGGTGTTGCTCCAAACGTCGGACAGTTGCAAATGCCTTCTGGGGTAGGAAACAGTTCAGTGCGAAGACTCTCTCCACGAATAACATCATAAATATCATCATGACTAGTCAGAAACAAATAAACACGTTCCTTGTCAATGTCCTTCTTACATGCCTGAATCACCTCCGACTGGGTAAAAGATGTTATATGAGACATGATTCACACCATAGTGGGCACTATTACTTCTAACCTAACCAATAGATGGATCCTTTTGTTGGAAACATTTTTTCGTAAGTGACACTCTGCTTGGAGTAGGAGTCTGACAAAGCTCCGTGCATTTTTTCTTGCAGAATTTTTCGATTTCGGAAAGAATGTGACGTGGTAGTTGGGTTTCATATATCATACATTATTAGTTTTTATCTAATTCTTATTTTTGGAATTTTATTTTTGTGTTTCATCTTTATCGGATATCATTAGTGACATCATCGTTGCGGCCCTTGATGGAAGAAGTCTTTTGGTATGTAGACAAGTTCAAGGAAAAGAGCCTTATGGCGCGAGTAAGAAGACTTGCGTTCAATGCCTTTGTTTATATTGCATATGTCAAGAAAAAAAGGAAGATGTATCAAGGAATGATTAACATTCAAAATGAAGTTACACAAAGATTATGCACCCTTGTCACGAGAAGTTTCCTTGACAAATGGGTCCCTCCTGCCGAGTTGCACACCAAGCAAAACAAGTTGTGTTCATGGATAAGAATTAGCACCAAATTACAAATTCCATTCAGTAATGGTAGCAACAAACTCCATGGTTGCTATGAAAAATCATCAAAAGGAAGATCGAACCCGGATGGCAGGTTATGAGAACAGTGAGGAGAATTTGTCACTTGACCCAAGAATTCACTTAATTGCATATTATCCATGTATTTAGATAAACAAATCGAGCAGCTAATCGTTTTGCAAGTCTTGATCCTGGTTATGCCTTTGTTGAATTCACCCCAAGCTCATTTGTGGAGGATTTGAAAAAAATAGTAAAAATGAGGATTTAAGTGGGAAACTATACAAGTGCTTGTAACTCCCTTCTTCAAAAAAAAAAAAAAAAAAAAAAAAAAAAAACTATACATGATTTTGTCTAGTCCGTCTGAGCTTAAAATTTGGGGAATGAATAATGCAACATCAAATGTAACAAGAGCACTGAGCCCTCTACATCTCAATGGATCTGAAGTAATTAATGTAGGATTATGAGAGAAACTCTAGTAGGCCAAGGTAGAAAGGGTCATACATTGGTTGTTTAATATAATGTAGGATTAATGTAGGATTTTTTCCAGTTTGACACTAATGTTTATAGCTATTAGAGTTTGGCCCTCATTTTGAAAACTAATTGAGTCTAGCACTTGTTTTCTGATGGAACCGTTAAGTCCACATCATTAACTGGTCAAGAATAATTTTTAGACACTTTTGCCCGTACCTTGGGTTCCGCTTAATCAAAATTTTGGGTCGGACTGAGCTCGTATCGGCCCAATCCCATTTCAGCCCTTTTTGTGGGCGAGCTTTCTTTTTCCTGCGGCTGCTGCTGGTTTGATCTCAACCCCATTGTGACGACGTAGTCAAAAGGGAGGAAGAGATAAAGAAAGAAAGAAAAAATACAAATCAATAAAACAAAAAAAATTTAATACTCCTTTAACTAAAGAAATGTAGTTTGGAAAAAATTGTTTCCGTCACATTCACAATTTTTTTTGCGAAATCATCACTGAATTCATTTGTCATGGAAACTAAACTGTATGGTAGGAAATGTGTTGGAGATGAGAGAATTATGTGGGTGGGGTAAAAAGAAATTGCATGAAAGGTGTTTAACTGTTTTTTCTTCTAATCTAAAAAATATTTTACTCGTGATTAGAATCATTCCTTTTAATCCATTCAAGTGGGACAAAGTAGAAAATTCTGAAATCCATTTTCTTAATTTGAATAGAAATTTGTAGCTTTTGGCATATATATAATCTCTTATTGTAATAGATGAATTAAAGATAGCAACATTTACTTACATCTAATGAATCACAAGGGTGGTTTTACATGTACAACCTAGGCATATCTCAATCTCCACCATTAATGGTGTCAGAAACATTTTTAGCAAGCTTAGCCAAAAACCCATTATGAAATGGTGGCTTTGCAGGAGGATGAAGGGTGAAGAAGATAGGTAAAATCTTAAGGGTGGAGAAGATGGGTAAGAATGGAGGGTTAGACTCAATTAACTATGGTTTAACCCAAGGTAAGGGCAAAAGCGTCCAAACATTAGTCTTGACCAGTCAATGACATGGACTTAACAGTTTCATCAGAAAAGGAGTGTTAGACTTAATTAGTTTTCAAAACCAGTGTCAAACTCTAAAAGTTATAAACAAATGTGTCAAACTTTAAAAAAAAAATTCCTTAATATATAATACAAAGCTACATCCTCGCCTACTCTAACAGCAATGTCGAGAGGACAGGGGACATTGCTGAGCCAAGTAAGGAAACAAGCATTGCAATGGCAGCAACCGAGGAGCAGCGCGCACGGTGGATCTGAGTGGTGGTAACAGGGCTAAATGCCTAGGACACACAGGTTCCAATCCAGGACGTGTAATGATGCAGGGGCAGCATGATGATGATATTCAGGGACAGCAAGTGCAGGGACCTTACGATGATGATATTCAGACTTTGGTCAGAGCCAAGAGCTATTTAGAAAAAAACGCTATAAAAATTTTTCTGGATTATAAAACACTAGGAGACACATTGGACATGGCTATATCCTTGTTCAAAGAAACTACGCGGCTTCGACGAAAGAAATTGAATATCAATATACTCGAGAGTGCTAGTGATGAAGTCGACTCAGAATCTGAGGTTGGTCCACAAGCAGTGAGCAGTGATTTGGATTTAGAGGCTACGTCAGAAGTAGAAAATAAGAGGAGAAGTACAAAAGCAAGGTTGGCGTTCCCCTCAGGCATGCGTCGTTAGTGAATTAGGACAGTTTCTTTCACGGACCTAGAATTTAATTTTTGTTTAGCTATGTCGAATGTCCAATAGTTTTCTTTTCCTTGGGTAAAGTCATCATGTACCCCCGACAGGTGTATCAAATTTTTTTCAAACAATAAAAGTTTTATTTAAAAAAAAGTATTAAAAATAGGCAAATCATGCAATCACAAGAAAATTTAGGGAGGTGCTACGTGTACTCGACTATTTAGCTCGATTACACCAACTCTTTGTTGCATTGACATATTGGGATGTTTCGACTTTGTTGCACCAACCTAAAATATATAACATCAACTTACATTTTTTAACAATAAAAATAATTTTGTTGTTAAACTTCTCGTGTGTGAGCATTAATTTATTCTTGACGAAAAAACAAAAGTAAATGTTTTCGATAAAACTAAACTTCAGTAAAAAAATTCTTCACTTTCAAATTTGCATCCAAACATCAAGGATACACTAACCACTGTCATAAGTTCTACAATAAATAGCAAACAATATAGTAGGTTGTGTAGTAAAATCTAAAGTGTAGAAGAGTATAATGTGTTCATTAAACACAAAGGAGAGGACAAAAAATATGTAATAAAAATAAATAAATAAATACGTAAGAGAGTGCATCGATTTATAAAAGGGAGTTGCTATGTGTAATCAACTAATTGGCTCAATGCTACAAACTTTATTTTCTAGATTTAGCTTTTAAAAATTGTTTAGTATATTCAATCACTTTTTGTTAATCCTAAAATAAAACTACTTGTTGATTTAGGATGTTTAAAAATTGTTTAGTATATTCAATCGCTTTATGTTTAATCAACTATATGGATGTTTCTTATTGTAAATTTTTGGATGTAGAGTTCTTCGGTTGAATGCATTTTTTAATAGTTGCAACCATTTACATTTCCTATAATTTATTTATTGTCGCTCCTAAACAAGAAAATTCCATCACCAAATGGTTTCAATTTATTATTAAAAAAAGTAAGTTGGTGCAACTGAGCCAAAAATCGAGTACACGTAGCAACTCCCAAAATTTATTGTGTGAATGGGATCATAAGTCAACAAGGATTAACTAAAAAATAGGCAAAATAATCATAGGAAATTTAAGTGTGTGAATGGGTAAACTATAAGTCGATGGGGCTTTAGTCGTATGGGAAATGCCTACGACATACCTTGATAAGCCTATGTCCATATGCACAAATAGCATGACGTGTACCACCATAGGGCGGAGTCATATATTTGCGCTCAAGCCCCGGTGAGAATTTAAGAAAGAAAAGGATTAATTATTCAAAAAAATAAAACTAAAAATACAATAGTAATAAAAATATTATAGATTATATGACATTAAGTTTATAACACTCAACCATATGTATGCTTATTGGTTGTAGCTCAATAGTAAGCCACCTTTTATTTTATGTGTTCAATCAGGGTCAATCGCGTAGTCCTTCAAAGGCTCCTTTTATAAACATCTAACATATTTAATAATGAATTGTCACAATTAAAAATTTTAAATATATATTACCATAGTTAATTTCAATTTTATAGCACGGGATCATGTCAAATTACTAGCTCCGCCCCTACTGCCACTTCACCTCAAAAGTGTATTTATAAAATTTAATTAATACATGCATCCTCTTACATGTTGTCCGTAATAAATTTTGGTGGTATATATTGAAACCATTTTCTTGGCTCTGTGGTATAAAAGATTGGCC
Source organism: Berberis vulgaris (assembly GCA_963556465.1). Lineage (NCBI taxonomy): Eukaryota > Viridiplantae > Streptophyta > Magnoliopsida > Ranunculales > Berberidaceae > Berberis > Berberis vulgaris. The sequence continues at coordinate 71,773,948 of OY747130.1, forward strand.
TTTCTTCATTTTTCATTTGTTATTGGAGATGGTCTGATTTTTTGACATGGTATTGCGGCCTTTCGCAATGTAGGCTAAGCTTCCTTGTTAACCTTTTTCTTAATTTTTCATTTTGCTATTGGAGATGGGCCGATGAGTTTTTGACATGCAATTGCGCCCTTTCACAATGCAGGCTGAGATCCCCTTATAGGCAAACACCAAATTGAGCACTACTATGGTGCACTGGTCCAGGTGCCTGGTGGTACCAGGCACTGTAGATTTGCCTCGAGATTTATATTACACTATCATCTCCATAATTTTATATTATATTAAATTACCTATATTTTTAGATAAGAATTGAAGGAATTAAAAAGGAAAATTGTTTCTAATATGAATTGTGTACTGAAACAGAGTTATTCTCCTCCGGTCCTACCCAGTCCCCAGTAAGGAAACTTTCTATTTTTCTGAACAGCGCCACACTTGGACATTGCTTCTATAAGAAGCCCTAAAGGAACTAATCTTGCCTTAACTTTTCTATGTTACTTCACTCTCTCTCTCTTTCTCACAACCAAATAAACTCTTCGTCTCTCTCGCTTTCTGAACCAAGATGATGAGAAACATGGCTGTGAATGAACCAAGAAGCTTGTCTTGCCAATCAAACATGTTGCCCATTAGAAACATCACTGCGAGTGAGCTGCTAAGGTCGTATTCCCAATCAGGTCGGCTACTCGACACCTCTTTCTCTTCCTTGGACAAAAAGTGGAACCAGAACATGGTGATCCACCGTTCAACTAAGGCCATTGTTCTTGATGGTGGCGAGGTTTGCACCGTGTGTTTGGAAGAAACGCAGGAAGGAGAGGAAGTAATGACTGTAACCTGTTCTCACACCTTTCATACTGACTGTCTACTTTGTTGGGTGGCTTCTAAGGAGAAGAGAAGAACTTGTCCTGTGTGCAGATCAGATATGATCTACTCCACCGTAGCTATTCGTCGTCGCCATGAACCAGCGGTGGTGCCAAACGTAGAAGATTAAGGGTTTGATGTTTTTTCCTATTCTCTTGTGAAATTATGTAATATATGGGGTTTGTTCAAATGTAATATTCTTTGCACATGCTCAAGATTTGATGAGGTTTTCAATCCTTGGTGAAGGAGATAATGTTACAACATTAACGTAATAGTGGTTATTTTGATGCAAAATTAGGGCAGTCAGGTTTTTTTTTTTTTTTTTTTTATTTCTTTCTTTCTTCTGATGGGTTTGAAAACTATTTGCTTCTGATATTGTTTTGGGAAATCTCCATCGGAGATGGATGATGATATTATTATTTTTTTACCAAACCACTAATTAGTATCAGCAAGTACATGTTGTGGCAATACATTTTGGTGGAAATAACCTCATGCACTGAATAGTTCAGGTACTTTAACCCATTATATATCAATTTTATCAGCCAATGTGACCCTAGAAAAAAAAAACTTTTTATTGAAGAATAAACAAGGTTTTAAGGACCCTCCAATGTAATACAGAATAAATCAAGCTAAATTTAAATCACAAATAAATTTTTTCTTCATATCTTCCACAAATGAGTTAGGGGTGAATTGACTAAATTCTCAACCTGGGATATGCTTCGTCAAGTGATCTGCAACATGATTTGTTTCTCAAAAATTGAATTATACGTCGAAGCTCTCAGACTTTGTGACTAGATGACGTATTCTCCAGAGTAGTCTGACGGCTTTCCATGGGGGTTCTTGCTTTCCATGATCTGGACTACTTTCAATGAATCTGACCCAATGCAGATGCTCTAAATACCTACTACAATACCAAGCTTTATCCCTGCTTCAATACCTTCCAGCTCAGTTGTAGTGATGTCAATATAATCCTAAATAGGGAAAGAAAAATATACTCCCCTCAAGATAGCACATATATATCGCAAATTCCCAGTTTGACAAGTGAATCAGTAAAGACAGTAATCTCTCTTAGTATCATGTCAAATTATATTCTCGCTGCTGAGAGCCGGATTGTTTTAGCAATGAGAAATCCACCAAAGAATCACAAGAGGCAGCAAGTGGTGTTGGCGGTGGGGCCACTCAATGGTACAAATCACTGCCTTTCCTTCCTTCTGACAAGGGCGATTGGTACATTACCCATCCTTGACCCAAAGAATCACATATTATTATATATATTTATTGTTAGAAACACAATATATATATATAAGGTTGGAATTTCATCAGCCATCCTTGACCCAAAAACCACCACCCACGAACCTAGGCCCAACATAAAATAAAATTTATTAAACATTGGTCCTAAAACCTTTGAGCTCATTATGATGGAAGCAGTTGTTAGCCACTCCAGTAAGTCTTGTCAATTTGCGGAATAGACAGTCTCTGTCTATGGAAAGGGGGTCGAACCGCAATTAAGCAGGTCATTGCCTTGCCTTCTTACCTGGGAGACTACTTTATTGTACATTGCATAAATTTAACTGGTAAACTTTCAACTTATTTCGGAGCAGTTAGGAGCTTGTCTGGTTGTTGAAGATTAGGTCTTCTAAAAGCTACCACCCTAAATAAGAAAGGCTAGGTCTAATTTAAATATCGTCGTTGTGTGCTTTTGTTAGGTTACACACTCATAGTTTAGGTTTCATTTTAAACTTAGGTGTCTTACACCAACCCTAGGAGTCTTGTCTAGAGATGTAAACTTTTATTTTTTTTAAATTAGGTTCTTTAGCAGTTTATGTCTCTGTGGCATCGTGAGACATCGTGTACTTCGTTCCTTAAGTAATCGTTGTTTAGTATATGACCCTAGGGATCCATATTTAGTATTCAACCCTTTATTTTCTTTTTTGAGTTCATCTTCATCACCAAGTATACCTTTGTCTCAGAGTTCACCTTCATCGCCCCCAAAAGTGGCACGTGCTCTTAATGAATACTTTGTCCCCATCACAACCAATCCTTCATACCATCAAATTTAGATGATCAGGGTATCAAACTTAGATTATTTCTCCTATCCTTAGGATAAAGCAAACACGTGGCTTAGATCCCTCCCACCCAACTAGATACATTTTTTGGATGCCTTATCTAAAAAATTTCATGAACAAATATTACTCGAGGCAGAAAATCTAGTCTATGAAGGATGCAATAGCAACTTAGAGGGAAACCAGAGGAGGAGTTTTATGAAACATGAGAAAAGTTCCATGATTTGCTAATCAAATGCCCACACCATGAGTTTGTCAAGGCCCCGTTAGTCCACTTTTTCTACAAGGGTTTGTTTGTCATGCACCGTATTATGATAAAATCCATGCACAAAGGGAAGTTCAAGGCACAAGCACCTGACCATTGTTATGCCTTCTTAGAGGAGTCGGAAAGAATGCACAAAATCGGAACCATTCCAGTGATGAGCTTTCTAGGATTGAGTATGTTCCTAGAAAACAAGTTATGTATGAGATCAAGGCAGAACGTGAACTGCAATATGTTATGGACCAACTAGTTGATGGTATGAACAATTTGACCCAAAAGTTTGATGATTTTTCACTAATGGCCATTATGAACAACCCACCCCTGTAGGTTTATTCAAATATATCTCAACAAGCTTATGAGTGCCAGGATTATAATACACACCAGACACTTCTGAGGCTCAGGTATGTGCCTATACCAACTTTCGTAAACCAATGGTTAATTCGTTTTGTCAAACTTACCATCCTAATCAAATATTTCACCCAAACTTTCAATGGAGTCCTTATCCTCCTTCACAAAATTTAGGTGGTCCATAAGGATTTCACGGAAATCAAAATGGGCAACCATAACCCCAATGACAGATGGTTCAACAAAATCAAATTGCACTAAACCAACAAATGAGTTCCAATAGAGATTTAGTGCCTTATCCCATTGATGATATTGGGACTCGTGTCCAACAAATCGATGTAAGTCCTAACTTACATGGCACAGATCAAATGTTGGCACTCAACTTAGACCAGTCTAATAAGCAAGCTAACCAAAGATTTGGGTTACTAGAAACATATCTGTATATTATCACTAAGAACCATGTCCAAGTTCATAATCAACTTGCACAGATAACTGATGCCTTAAATGAGCGATCTAGGGGTACCCTACCGAGTCAACCTAAAACCAACCCTATAGTAAGAGGAGTGAACCAAATAGGAAACCCATCTACTCCTGATCAATCTAATGACCATGTCAATTCCATTATCATACATAGTAGATAATCAACCTATCAAACCCCAATATAATGAGTCAATGCCAAAAGTCTCACCCGCCCCATTTCCCTCTCGATTAGTCAATAACAAAAATGAGTCTCATTACAAGGATACGTTGGAGGTTCAAAATCTTCAAATATACATCCCCTTCCTCACAAAAATTAAGTTGGTCCCTTTATATGTCAAGTTTGTCAATGACTTAGTTAAAGGAAAAACAAACATTTCCAAATAAAGCCTTTATAGCTCAACATTGTTCTTTATTTCTCCAAAACCAAGTTGTGGTCAAACACAAAGACCCAGGGTGTCCAACTATCATGTGTAAGATAGGAAAAAACTTGTTGACCATGCTTTATTGGATTTAGGTGCAAGTGTGAACCTACTACCATACTCAGTTTATCAGCAATTGGGATTGAATAATCTTAAGAAAAATGATATGCGCATCAGTTAGCAGATAGATCAGTCAAAATTCCAAGGGGTATTGTTGAGGATGTGATAATTAAAGTGGTGATTTTTATTATCCTACCAATTTCATCATCCTTGATACAAAACCTACTCAGGGTAAGCAAATCCTAATCATCCTACGTCATCCATTCCTTGCAACTACCAGTGCCTTGATCAATTGTAGAAATAGTAATGTGACCTTAACCTTTGGGAAAATGAAAGTTGAAGTCAATGTGTTTAGCCTAATGAAACAGCCAGATAAGTTGGAAATTGTCGAGGAAGTTTGTCTCCAAGAGTCCATATCTAACCGTGCCTTTGAGAACACTTATCCTAGAGATCCCTTGCAGTAATGTTTAAAGCACATTGGTGTCAATTTTGATGATGAAAGTTATGTGAGAGAAGTCAACTCTATGTTAGACTTTGTCTCAGTGGTTGATGCACCTAGATATAAGGCCAAATTTGAACCGTTAACACCACTAGTTGACACTACACAGGAGCTTGAGACAATACGACCATAGCTAGAACTAAAACTTACCTGGAAATCTTAACTATTCCTACCTTGGTGAGTTTGAAACCCTGTTTGTAGTAATTGCTTCTGACCTGACACTAAAATAGGAATCTCAACTTCTTGTGGTACTTAAAGAAAATAAGGAAGCATAGGTTGGTCCTTAGATGATATCAAAGGCATTAGCTCTTTAGTTGTTCAACACCGAATCCACTTAGAAGATTATGTTAAGACCTATAGGCAACCTTAGAGGAGACTTAACCCGAACATGAAAGAAGTAGTTAAAGCCGAAGTCATCAAATTTATTGATGTTAGAATTATCTACCCAATGTCAAATAGCCAATGGGTCAGTCCAGTTCAGGTGGTGCCAAAGAAGTTAGGGATCACAATGGTCTCTTACAAGCAGAAATGAGTTAATCCCTACCCGCGTCCATAGCGGTTTTAACGTTTTGATAGATTATCAAAAGCTCAATATTGTGACTAGGAAAGATCACTTTCCTTTTCCCCTTGTTGACCAAATGTTGGAGAAATTAGTCAGTCAAGCATTTTATTGCTTCTTAGATGATTATTTTGGCTATAACCAAATTTCTATTCATCATGATGACCAAGAGAAAATCACTTTTACATGTCTTTTTGGAACTTTTGCATATCGTCGCATTGGTTTTGGTCTTTGTAATGCAACCGCTACGTTTCAGTGGTGCATGATGAGTATCTTTCGTGATATGGTTTAGCGATTTCTTGAAATCTTCATGGATGACTTCTCAGTATTTGGTTCATCTTTTGAGGAGTGTTAACATTATCCTTCTCTTGTGCCAAAATGTTGTCATGAAGCCAACCTAATTCTTAATTGGTTAAGAAGGGTATTATACAAAGTCATAGTATCTCGAGTGTGGGAATTGAAGTAGATAAAGCCAAAGTCAAACTTATTGTGAACCTCCCCATTCCCAAGTCTATGAGAGACATCTGAGCTTTTCTTGGTCAGGCTGGATTGTATAAAAGATTTATCAAGGGCTTTAGAAAGATTGCAAGACCATTGACTCATCTCTTAGCAAAGGATACACCATTAGAGTTCACCGAGGTCTATATTATTGCCTTTGAACAATTGAAGTCTTCCCTCACTATGACACCCATTATTCATCCATCTAATTGGAATATTCCTTTTCAAATTATGTGTGACACATCAGATTATGCGGTAGGGACTTTTTTTGGGGCAAAAAGTGGATAAATTTCCATATGTGATCTACTATGCGAGTCGAACCTTGAATGATGCCCAAATCAATTACTCTACTACTAAGAAAGTGTTGTTGGCGGTCGTTTTGCCCTTGAAAAGTTTCATTCTTATCTTGTTGGGTCTAAGGTCATTATTTTTACTGATCATACAGACTTGACATTTTCTTTCTAAAAAGAATTCCCAACCTTATCTGATATGTTGGATCCTTTTTCTTCAAGAATTTGAACTTGAGACCTGAGATAAGAATGGATTAGAGAATGTTGTTGCAAACCATGTATCCCACCTCATTGTCCAATCTATGATTCTCAACTAATCTCTGATTATTTTCCTGATGAACACTTGTTTGCAATTTCACAAGTACCATGGTATGCAAATATTGTCAACTACCTTAAGAGAGATTTCTTGCTAAAGTTAAGTCATACTAATGGGATGACCCGTACTTATTTAAGTATTATCCTGATCAGATAATTCATCGGTGTATCCTTGAGACTGACCAAGAGTCATTCATGTCCTTTTGTCATGACAAGGCTTTTGGTGACCATTTTAGTCCAACGGATAGCTAGAAAAATCTTGCAATCTGGATTTTACTGGCTTATCCTTTTTAAGGACACCATCACTTATTGTCGTACTTGCTCTAGATCTCAACAATTAGGTAAGATCATCAAAAGGTATGAGTGGCCCAACAAAGCATTTTAGTAGTTGAAATATTCGATGTTTGGGGCATTGACTTCATGGGTCTCTTCCCACATTCTTTTGGGTATTCTAATATCCTTTTGGCAGTTTATTATGTGTCAAAATGGGTTAAAGCCTTAGCTACCAAGTCTGTTGACCATGAAGTTGCAGCTTCATTCTTAAATAACTTGATTTTCTTAGTTTTGGTACTCCTAGAGCTATCATCAGTGATGATTGCTCACAGTTTTGCAACAAAGTCTTTGAGAAGTTTATGTCGAAGTATGAGATTACACATAAAGTAGCTCGGCCATATCATCCACAAACCAATGGTCAAGTTGAGGTATCTAATAGGGAGATTAGGCCTATTTTATAGAAAACGGTCAACCCTAATCATAATGATTGGATGCTTATACTTCAGGATGCACTTTGGGCATATCGTTCCGCATACAAAACCCCTATTGGCGTGTCACCTTATAGGTTGGTCTAAGGAAAAACATGTCACCTCCCTATTGAAATTGAGCACCGGGCATATTGGGTCATTAAGGTTATGAACTTTGATTTGGATATAGTTGGTGAGCGTAGGAAACTCCAACTCGATGACTTGGAAAAAATAAGAAATTATGCATGTGGGAGTTTGACAGTTTATAAAGCCAAAACCAAACTAGAACATGACAAAAATATTAGGAAAAACTTTTTCCTTGGCCAAAAGGTTCTTTTACAAACCTCACGCTTAGTGTTATTTCGGGAAAGCTATGGTCACGATGGTCTGGTCCATATATTGTGCACAATGTTGCATCCCATGGTGCAATTGAGGTTGAGGATCCAAAGATGGGCAAGCGTTTCAAGGTTAATGCACATCGTGTTAAACTTTTTTTTTTTTAATTAGAACCTCCATTGGGGAGGGGCAGCTATGGGATGCAGACCTTTATTACTTGAAAAAAATCTTGTACACATGTCGGGGGTACATGACGACTTTACCCGAAAGAAAAATAAACAAATGGACATATATCCTAAAAACCAGAAAAATACCTAACTCAAATCGACCTAAATCCAAATAGATCTTTAGAGAACTTAGCAAGCAACACCAGATACATATTGTGCACCTTGAGCAACATCACCAGAAGCAGCTTGAGAAGCTTGAAGTAGAAACCCTTAACTCTGCATCTTAAGCTAAAAATTGCAAATTGCAACGTGCAAAATTTGCAACTAACCAAACAGGCAGCAAGGAGTACTCTGTAAAAATTGAGCACTCTTGTCACAGGCCAGAGACTCCAAAGAGCATTCTTTGCAATCCAATTCCTTCGAAAATAGGACAGCCATTAAATCCGCAGAATCCAGGCACGCTGTCCTCACCATTCACTTGCACTACTTGAACTCAAAATTCTGCTTACCACTAGATCATGAAAACATCTTTCAACCACAAACCAACATTTTAAATTGCAATCCAATTCCTGCAAAACAGGACAGCACCATTGCAACACCTGCAATAATCTGCAGAAACCGGACAGCACCATTGCAACACTTGCATATTCTGCGAAAACAGGACAGCACCTGCATATTTTGCTGACTCGCAAGACAGCAGTAAATAACGCAGCCCGAGCAGCGGCAAATTCAGGCTCGCTGTTCTTCCATGCCGCACCCCTGATTAGTTCAAAGCAGGTCCCAAAAGAACACACTCTGTCCAATGAGACAGAGCACTCTATCCAGCGAGACAGAGCACGCTGTCCAGTTTCCAGATCAATCAAACTAACAAGGGACTGCACCCAGATAAGCGACCACAGGAGTTCCTTCCCCAGCGACCACTCCGTATGACCCGTATCTCTGCGTTGAGCTGAAGACAAAGAGCTGCACTCTGTCCAGTCTGAAACAGAGTTTGTCCCCTGTTGTTCCAGAAAATAGCTCCACCAATTCCTCACCAAAGCTGCAGCATTCTCGCCGAATTGTATCCAGTGACCTTCAGACTGCCATAAACGACTTGTACCAGTCATATAACATCCGGAAGTCTAAGATATGTCTTATTCTTGTCAAGAATAATTAAGGATTTTATTCTTTTAGGGAGCGATCCCCACAAATAAGTTCGAGACATATTCTCCGCTTGAGCCAATCTTGCCAAAGCGTCCGCCACTGAATTAGTCTCCCTGAACACGTGGATGCAATGCCACCCCAAAGCCTTATTCATCTCTCTTATCTCCCTCCACCAATTGCTCAGAAACCAAGGAATCTTTGTTTCTTGGAAGATCCATTGTTTGACCAACATTGAGTCCGTCTGAATGACACATTTACGAATACCCTGATCAACACAAAATCTCAAGCCTTTAAGCAAGGCCCTCGTTTCTGCAGAATTGTTTGTTCCTTCCCAAAAAAAACATTGTCTGGCCGCCACAAAGTTACCCTCTTCATTTCTAATAACAAATCCTCCAGAAGTACTCTTCTCCCGACAAGATCCATCTACATTAAGCACATACCATCCCGTAGGAAGAAACTTCCAATACACCGCCAGAGGAGGAATCATTGCTACTTTTTTTTCCTGTATACCCAATCTCGTGAGCAATGCCCCATCGGTTTCCTTTGATTTAGGATTAAAAACTTTTGCTACACATTTTATCCAGTTATACACTTTAATGATCACATAGCTTGACGAACACTCCTTTCCGTCATAAAGTTTTCTATTTCTCTGAATCCATATCTCCCAGAGAATAAAAAGAGGAGTGAGATGAAGGAGTATACCTGATAATGAGGATTTCTTCGCCTTCCTAAACCACGCCTTTAGCACGCTATAGACTTCGGTCTATGTAAATGTATATCAAAAACCAATTCGAAATGTCTCCACACCCTGATTGCTAACTCACCCTCTAAGAATAGGTGTTTTGTGGTTTCCTCTGCAGATTGAACACAACATCCACATTTAGAAGCCAACTGGAATCCAATACTTCTAATTTCTCCATCTACGGGTATAGCCCTTTTAATAATCTTCCATGTGAAAACTGAAATTTTAGATAGCAGAAGAGGGTGCCAGAGCCAATTCCAGAAGTCATCAGGTGTCCCCCTACCACCTAAAATTTCACATACAGAGCTAATAGAGAACATACCATCATTATTAGGTATCCATATTCTAGTGTCTTGATCACCATCATCACCTTTCACAATTGTTTTGTACGCCTCTTGAGCTTTTCCTTGCATTCCCGGGGTTAAACTTCTGAAATTCTTCCTGCACATTTGCCTTAGGGAAGGTCAAGTATCATTTGTCTCCTCTTCCCCATGTCTAAGAAAGATTTCATCCTTAGCCCATTGTTCCTCAAAGAAACTGACGCTACCCCTAGTGATCCTCCAAGTGGAATGTTCCACTATAAAAATTTTATGCACCATCAACTCTTTCATAAACGGGGAGGCCCCAGCTTTAAGCTCTTGTTTTCGGATTGGTATCCCTGCCTTCAAATATTTTTTCCTTAAAAAATTTGCCCATAACGAGTTGGTGTTTATCAGATTCCATAGTGATTTAACTCGAAAGGCTGTTATAATATCATCTAGACTTCTAACATTTAAGCCACCTTCCTCCTTAGTCACACTGATTTTATGCCATGCAATCCATTTCCGTTTATGTCGTCCTTCATGATCTCCCCAGAAGAAATCTGCAATTATTTTCTGAATAGATTGTAGGACCTTCATAGGTACCACAGTAGCTGCTATAGTGTAAATCAGCATAGACAATAAGACATGACGGATCAAAGTTAATCTGCCCCCTGGCGACAACAGTCGGGATTTCCATCCTTGAATTCTATTCTAGATCTTATTTATCAAATCATCATAGAAAGTAATTCTGCATCTGCCTTGGTAAATGGGAACTCCAAGATATGTGAACGGGGATTGTTTGTAGGAGAAGCCTATCCAAAGTTTGATCAAAATTATTTTTTCGGCACTGACTTTCTCATCAATCATGAACGAACTTTTCACAGTATTAATTTTCTCTCCTGACTTTCTTGAGCTTGAGACTCATGATGTCGACGAGATCTTCATCGTTGATCCTGATTACCATTAGTGATTTGGCCCCATTTGTGTCGGGCTGAAGATGTTAAACTTAGAGCTCTTGGGAGGTAGCCTAAGTATTTCGGTTGTGTCTATGCAATTCTTCTGGATTGATTTTTGAGTACCTTATTCAGTTATACCCCTCTCTTACTTTTAGCTTTGTAATTGTTTAAGATTAATCACAACAAAAAGTATACATAGTTTGCAACTTTTCTTCTAGGATTAGTAATTATTCAGGTTTTGGGATGCAGTTTCCCATTTTTGGTATGTCATATAACAACTTATTACATGTTTTGATCTAAAACTTTGTAGGGATTGTACATCCACAACCTTTCATCAACCAGGTATAAAATTTTAATTTTCACTTAATTTGATCCAGCTTATTTAATTATTGTCCATCATATCACGTATCACCAAGGTGTCATAGTTAAATATTAAGGACAATGTCTACTTTAGGTTTGGGAAGGGAGATTATAATTTTGTTGATGTTTTGTTATAAAAAATTTAAAAATTAAAATTAAATTTCTTGGATTTTATTTAGTCAAAATGCCTTTTAGTGATGAAAATTGTTCGTTTTCGGATAATTAACAAAGTTGAACAGTAGTCAGGATATTAGCCTATGTCTAAAGGTTTTTCATGAAAATCAAGCTTGGAAGCCACTATACTACCAGCCACAAGATTTTAGTTCAAGTAGATAAGTAAACATCTTCTTTTTTGGTGGCTAATGTGTAATTAACACCTCATGTAGGTATTTCAGTAAGTACCATTCAGTGAAGATGTATACCAAGGCTTATGCTAAAGCAATCAGTGGTATTCCAGATCTGAAGTTGTGGAGGACAATTATACATGTGTTATATGAGTGTGCTTGATTCCTAAAGCATATATTGCGTAGTTGATTTTGAACATGTGCATTCTCATTTGCAACCTGCATATATGCATATATAGTTTTAATATCAAAACTTTAGAGACCACCTGGAAGGCCCGCCAAGCAAAGAAGAAGAAATGAGTTGAGGCTATGTAGAACAAGAAGAAGAAAGTGTGAAATAAGTGTAATATTGCCGGCCACAACAAAACGACCTACAAAAGGCCTCCAAAAAAGTTGTTAGCAGACAAGGAGCTGGAGAACAAGGCCAAACAACTAAGCATGATGTTGGTGGAGAAGCTGCAGCACAACGCCAAGCAATTGGGTAATCTGATGGTGAATGAGTTGAAGTAGAAGGTCAAGCAACCGGTTATTTTAGACAGAGCTATGGTGGAGCTCAAGCAATTGGACAGAGTTATGGTGGCCAAACTTATGATGGATGACCTCAACATGGTTACCAGAATTATGGTGGAGGAGCTCAAGCAACTAGACAAAGTTATATGTTGTGACAAATGCAACTTTGATACCAATTGTTACGCGCGGAAGCGTTACAAATACCAAAATGTGAAGTTACAAAGCAAAAGACTAACAACGGAGACAACAAATTTATATAGTTTGGTAAACTTGTGTTCGACCACAGGGTAAAAAAATATATTCACTATCGAGTTCGAAAAATACATATGGAGAGAGTATCTTACACAACATCAACGACGTTAAACATACACGTGTCTAAATGACATCGCACATATACGCATGTGAGTATATCACTCACTCCCCCCCTCCTACTTCTCTCTCCTCACACGCATTAAAAAAAGGGAAAAGTCAACCAGAGGGTCGATTTCTCAAACAATAAACCTTTGATCCTTTTTATAGCAAATGGAGGTGGTAAAGGAGTAGTGATGGAAACTCATCCACCACCTTCTTTTCCTTCATTTTTCTTCTTTTACTTCTACATGATTCAGCTCATCCAGAAACAGATTCAACCATTGCATTTGATGATTCACTGCCATCAATTATTTTCGACAAGCTTTACTGCCCTTGATTGTTGGTGACAAGCTTCACTAACTCCACTAGGGTTTTCTTCTCCCTTCCACTCTCTTCTACTGTCTTCTATCATTTTATTTTTTTGCCAACTTATCACAATATGAGTGTTTCCACCATCTTTTCTGTTTTTCAACAATTCTCTACCTCGGTGAAGATTTCACAAATTTGAGCCGGTCCCAACAAACACAAACAAACAAATGCCACTTCTTCAAACGAACAAACACAGACTTCAACTCTTCAAACACGCTCATATGCACTATACACTCAAAGGTGTCATACATCAGAACGTGTTCAAGCTAACAAACCAACTCCACCTTGGCTAGGATGGAGTTTCGAATCAAAACTTTCAGAAACACAATGTTCACAAACATCCATATTGCATATCTGATTTCTTCAGTATCATCTTCCTTTCTGAACCTGCATACATTTTGCATGGGCATGGAAACTGAGTCCAAGTACAATCCTTCATTGAGTGACCATATTCATCACATTTGAAACACCCCTTGCTTTCCCATGGATTGAAAAGAACCTATCTATAGTTTTCTCTCTCTGCAATTGCAACATAAACCCATTTGTAACTAAGGCATTCTGGTTATTGGCATGTCAAGAAGCCTCTCTCGGGACTTTTCTTGGTCCACGATGCCTTGAATAAGATAATTCAATTCCATCACATCTAGGGGCATGTAAGAGCTCCATGCCTAACTTCGTTGGCAAGTCACAACCATTTATATAACTAGGCTTTGCCACATTTTGGCTAGCAACTTTACCACCCATCTTTTTTTATATAACTAGGCTTTTCCCTCCATGTACAGAATAAAAGGTTGGAGGTTGAAGATGACTAACAAACATGGCTGTGTGTCGCAATTAGGTGTGTTTGACCTACCTGACCACCATCGTATCATATTCCTTGGCACAATGATGTCCAACTCCCATTTGGAACAAATTGAAGTAACTAAGGAATTGAATTTGGGGTTCTCACAAGGGTTTCAAATTGGGGTTCCAAGTAAGGGTTACAAACACTAAGTAGCCAGATCCTGCCACCAACAAGTAACCACACACCTTCACAATCTTCTCTTTCGATCCCTATAAATACCTACAGTCACCGCATTTCCCCCTTTAAGACAATAATAGGTTCTAAGACTTCTGTATCAGCTAGTCTCTCTCTCTCTCTCATTAAGCATATTATTTAATTAACAACTTTCAAACATTGCTTTACATAAATCATTTTTAGAATTTTCTTCTTTGACTTGACTTGGTTTGCTTTGACTTCTGCGTGTTAGTTTGACTTGTTCTTCATAGCTTTGACTTATCTTCATGAATTGGCTTCAATCTTCTTGTCCTTCACATTGATCGTCATGAGTTGTATAATCTTTCAATGATCTTTACAAAGCATAAACTTAATCCCAACAATCGATATATGGTTTATAATTACACTGTACATTTTTACATACGTTTTGACCTAATTCGCAAATACATTTTCAATAACAACCAAAAAATAAATCAATAAGTAGCGTACGCATTGCACATGTAGATTCCCTAGTAGTAATTATCTTTTTCATAGATTGTAAGCATTACCATTGATAATGATTTTCATTGTATTCATCATGAAATTTATCACATACAATGCATGTACGACAATCAAAACCATGCATGTACATAATCTTAACATGACAAAGTGCACTTGAGATACAGGAGACAAAAAGGCTTTGAAAGAAGAAACAATTTTTATGTTCTAATATTTCACATTAATTAGGTTATCAAAAATGTAGAATTAGAAGTTAATACAGGTGCAGGTAGCTAGACCGCGTTACCCGTCATTGAAACACAAGTTGGAGACGTATCGGCATATATCCCCGCCAATGTGATCTCCATTACAGATGGACAAATATGTTCGGAAACAAAGCTCTTTTATCGTGGAATTAGACCTGCTATTAACGTCGCCTCATCCATCAGTCGCATCGGGTCTGCCGCTCAGTTGAAAGCTATGAAACAAGTCTGCGGTAGTTCAAAACTGGAATTGGCACAATATCATGAACTGGAAAAGTCAAGATTAATGATTAAAAATTTTCAATCGAATGAGCATCTAACCTTCATCTCCATCATATCTATCTCGAAGCTAACAATCTCTAAATATATCATTGCGTTTTTACATATTTAAAATGTTTGTTTAATTCAATTTATTGTTTGACATGTAGTTATATACTATTAAGAGACTTTTGACAATGGTGGATGAGAATTAGTGAGCGTGAATAGGACAAAAAAAATGATGAAACCATTTTTTTAAATTTCTTTTGTAAATAAAACTATTTTATTGCTACTATAAAAAACAAAACACAAGTATAATCCAAGTTAGAGGGCTATGCACTGGCTGATTACTAAATCTATTAATATTAAAAAAAAAAAAAAAAACAAAGTCTAAGGGATTAACTCTTGAAATTGCCAAAAAAAAAAAACTTTTTTTTAATTTTATCAAATATAGTAATCAATTTAGCATACCATTGTACCAAAAAAATATCAAAATCAAATAGGGTTTTTCGGAGTTTGCCACCCATTAGTTTATGTCTAACTGAGTTTGGCACTCATTTAGAAAACTAATTCAGTCTAACCCCCAAATTGTAACAGTCAACTACGTTGACCACCTTGACTTCTTTAACTCTTTCAAAATACAAAATTACCCTTCACACGAGACAACATGTGCAATGCACATGCCACGTCTAAAACATATCTAAATAATATCACAAATCAATTTTTCTTATTGATGATTCAAATCCTAAACCAAATCAAACCCAATGCTCCCATTGATCTAGAAATCCAAGATTTCTTCTTTCCAACATTACTAATTCTTGAACCCATGATTAGAAACCAAATTATAACCAACCCAAAAGAGAAATTGATTTGTAATCAAATTATAACCAACACATGATCAGAAACCTTGGTTTTGGGTTTGAATCATCAATGAGAGAGATTGATTTGTGATGTTTACATAGTGGGGTTGATTAGATTGAATTATTAATAAGATCTCTTCCTCCTCCTCGTCTATTTCTCCATCAAACACAAATATTTTCTTCAAACTACATTTTGGGTTGGTTATAATTTAGTTTCAAATCATGGGTTCAAGAACTAGTAATGTGGGGAATAAGAGATCTTGGATTTTTGGATCAAGGGGAACATTGGGTTTGATTTGATTTTGGGTTTGAATCGTCAATAAGAGAGATTGATTTGTGATGTCACACATTGGGGTTGATTAGATTGAACTCATTTTTTTGTATTTTTAAGACCATTTGATAACATTGAGATATACAAAAATAATCATGGCCCCTAGATGAAATTTAGATATGTTTTAGATGTGGCATGTGCATTGCACATGTTGTCATGTGAAGGGTAATTTTGTATTTTGAAAGAGTTAAACAAGTTAAGGGTGGTCAACATAGTTGACTGTTACAATTTGGGGGTTAGGCATAAACCAATGGAGGCCAAACTCCAAAAAATCTAATCAAATAAAACACTACACCAAATTGGCATTTTTGTAATAACTCCCAAAATAAAAACAATTTTGAGCTGTAATAGTCCACCAAACAATTTCAAGTCAAAACTGAATTTAGTCAAAAAAAAATGAAAAACAGTTGCACAAAAAATTTATTACAATAAATTGGATAACCATAAATAGTATCACTTATAACACCATATTCTTCATGGTGATACAATTATTGTATCACTTTCTTTGTGAAAATGTGTAAAATTGTATGGTTGACTATTATAGCTCAAAAGTGTTACTGTTTTTGGGGATGTTATAAAAATGACAATTTGGTGTAGTGAAATGTGATGAATTTGATATTAATCAGATACATTTTTGTTACCATGAAATTTATCGTGTACGGTGCATACACAACAATCTTAACGTGATAATGCGCACCTGAGATAAGAAAAGACAAAAAGATCTTGAAGGAAGAAATATGGTATTTAATTAATTTATTTTGTAACCACTTTAGATTATAGAAAACATTGGATTAGAAGTTAATAAAGGTCAAGAGTAATGATGAAAGAACTTTAATCGCAGAACTATCTACCCTTTATGTAAGTCAAATGTATTGTGCTTTAATCGCAGAGCTTTGAAGCTAATATGTCTAAAATATATATTATTGTGCTTTTACATATTTGAAATGGTGTCGTATCAAATATTGTTTGAGAGGGAGTGGAAGAGAAAACGAAACCAATTTTTTTCATTGATAAAACTATTTTATTGCTGCTAAAAATAAAAACCAAAACACCAATATGATTTCAGTTGCAAGGCTTGCAACTAAAGCTCCACTTGGTACACAGCAAAATAATGCATTTTGCAAACTTATGCATTATGCATTAGTTTGCATTGCATTATTTTGCAATGCATTACTTTACAGGCGCTTGGTAGTAACTAAGGAAAATCAATGCAAATCAGACAAGTGATTATAGGCGTTGTTGATGATGGTAGTAGTTGTAATTATTGCTGGGTCATGGTGGCGGTGATTGTTGTGTTCGTTGTAACAATGGTGGTTGTGAATGTCGATGATGATGGTGGTGGCAATGGCGGAGGTTGTTAAAATGGTGGTGATGGTTGCAGTGACTTTAGCGGTTGTGTCAGTGGTAGTAGTTAAGGTGGTGGTGGTTGTGGGGACTATGTTATAGTGGCGGTGGTGGTTATATATGGTAATTGTGGTTGTAGTAGGGATGGTTGTAATGGTGGTGGTTATGTTATGGTAGTTATGTTATGTTAAGGTGGTGGTGATTATGATATGTTAAGGTGGTGGTAGTTATGCTATATTGGTGGTGGTGGTTATGTTATGGTAGTTGTGGTGGTCGTAGTAATGGTTGTAGGGGTGGTGGTTATGCTATGTTAAAGTTGTGGCGATTATTATGCTATAGTGATGGTGGTGAATATGTTATGGTAGTTTTGGTAAGTATGTTATGGCCAGTGATCACGAAGTTGTCAGTGATGGTGGTAGGGGGTGGTAGTGGTTGTGATGGTTTTATTATTGTGGTGGTAGTTGTAGTAGTGGTAATGGCGGTGGTGGTGGTTGTTATGTTATGGTGGTCATGATGGTGGTGCATGACGAAATGATTATGGTAGTAATAGTGAGGTAGTGTTGGTGTTGGTGATTATGCTATGATAGTGGTGGTGGTTGAGGTGGCAGCGGTGGTGGTCCTGATGGTTATGGTATGGTGGTCGTAGTACTGGCGATGATGGTAGTTGGGAAGATGGTGGTGGTTGGGGTGTTATAAAGAAGTTGGGAATACTCTAGGAGATGATGAGAGTTTTGTAAACTAATGCGGGAGAGTTTGTTTCACCAAATTTTACAAAATTTTATAACTAAGAAATGCGGAGGTCCTGAATTCAAATTTCAATAACTGTTTTCCGTAAAATCAATCAAGCACCCAAATTTATGTAACCGCCGTAAACTTTTGCAATATGCATTCTTTTACTATGTGCCAAGAGAAACCTAAGTACTTCTGTACGCACTAGCTGGTTACTAAATTTACTAATGTAACATAAATGAAGGGAGTTGCTACGGGTACCTGACTATTTAGCTCGGTTATACCAACTCTTTATTGCAGCGACATTTTGAAATGTTTTGACTTTGTTGCACCAACCTTAAATATATAATATCGACTTACCATTTTTATTTATAAAAATCATTTGGTGGTTAAATTTTCTCAATTGTAAGCATTAATTTATTCTTGATTAAAAAATAAAAGTAAATGTATCAATAATACTAAAGTTCAGTTACAAATTCTTAACTTTCAAATTTGGACACGACCATAAAAGATACACTAACCATCTCACAA
Source organism: Berberis vulgaris (assembly GCA_963556465.1). Classification (NCBI taxonomy): domain Eukaryota; kingdom Viridiplantae; phylum Streptophyta; class Magnoliopsida; order Ranunculales; family Berberidaceae; genus Berberis; species Berberis vulgaris. The sequence goes on from OY747130.1 coordinate 71,792,730, forward strand.
GTTTTACAATAAATAGTAAATACTATGGTAAGTTGTGTAAGAGAAATAAAAAACATGTCTTAAAAAAACTTCTAAAACCACATTGCAAACAAATTATCTATTCTCTATGCATTTAATCTAAAATGTAGAAGGGTACAACGTGTTCATCAATATGTATTACAAATAAATAAATATTTGAGTGAGTGCATTAATTTTAAAAAATTATTGTAACTATTTTAACAAATTCGAAACCCAAAAAATCCTACATTCAAAAATTCACTTGGTAATTAGTTAGAGTTCTTTTAGGGTCAATAAAATGTGGTTGGATACACAAAGCAATTCTTAAAGCCTAAATCTAAAAAAATAAAGTTGGGGGCATCGAGTCAAACAGTCAAATTTTAAATCAAACAAAGTTCTAAAATAAGTAAATCATAAAATTGCAAAAATAATAATAATAATAATAATAATTATAGAATCTTCTAGCATATGATGAATGTCCACCTCCATCCACTTCATACTTATAAGGTGAAATGGTATAAAGCCATAGTGTTACGAGGTGTCAATTGCATGCATGATATTAGTTGCCTATAAATAGGTTGTATTAACTTGTTAAGAGATGTACAAAGAATGAATAGAATTGATATCAAAATCAAATCATACAAGAAATCACTTTTTTTTTTTTTTAAATTATCAATCGTAAGATGAAAAATATTGTTAAAAGTTTTTTAAAAAATATTGAACATCCGTGTACAAAGAGCGTGATGACACCGTATTAAATTATAATATATCAAATTTCTATCAAAAATATAAAAAAATGTGATGGATGTGATATTTTGTCAGATATTCTTTCAAACCCTATTTTGGAAGTTGTGCAAGAGGGTTTGTGTAAACTAAACCTTGATTTGTTAACACCATTTGTTATTGGATTGGAAAGGCCGAAAGGGTAGAAGTCTCCAGTTACTAGCAAAACAAGAAGCCTAAAGTTTTTAAAAAAAATAAAAATAAATAAACAACAACAACAAGAAGCCTACAAATTCATAACACCACCACCACCCTAATTTTGTTTGACAAATTAAAACATCTCATTCTCGCAAGGCCGTACCGCACGCCGCTTTGGCTTGAAAGCCCGCCCATAACATAAGAAGACCTCTCTCTTCGTTCTTTCTTTCTCCCAACCCCACAAAGCAAGGCAAAGCAAAGGAAGGCAGAGGCAGAGCAATCTCTTCTCTTGACATCTTCCTCACTTTCAGTCTTCCTTCAATGGCCACAACCCATCATCATCTCTCTTCCATCTCCTCCTCATCATCTCTTGCGAAGAAGAAAAATCCCCCCAATCTTTTCTCTTTTTCGCCTAAACCCCTGCTTAAGCCCTCCCCTTTTCAATACATTCCTCTCAAAGCCGCTGCTTCATCCAATCTCACTTGCAAGGCCAACCCATTGTCACATTTCGTCTCTGAAACAAACCCAGATGATGGTTTTTACGATGAGAAACCAAGGGAAGAATGCGGGGTTGTGGGCATCTATGGAGACCCAGAGGCATCTCGTCTCTGCTACCTTGCTCTTCATGCTCTTCAACACAGAGGCCAGGAAGGAGCAGGTATGGTCACTGTCAATGATAATGTTCTTAAATCGATTACTGGGGTTGGTTTAGTTTCCGAAGTTTTCAATCAATCCAAGCTTGATCAGCTTCCGGGTGAGTCTTCAATTGGGCATGTTAGGTACTCTACTGCAGGAGCTTCTATGCTGAAAAATGTCCAACCTTTTGTCGCTGGGTACCGATTTGGTTCCATTGGGGTTGCCCACAATGGGAATTTGGTTAATTATAGAGCCCTTAGAGCAAGGCTTGAAGATAATGGATCAATCTTTAACACAAGTTCTGATACAGAGGTTGTTCTTCATTTGATTGCGATTTCAAAAAAGAGACCTTTCTTTCTTCGAATTGTTGAAGCTTGTGAACAGCTGGAAGGGGCTTATTCAATGGTATTCATCACAGAAGACAAGTTGGTAGCTGTGAGGGATCCCCGTGGGTTTAGACCATTGGTTATGGGTAGAAGGAGCAATGGAGCAGTTGTTTTTGCATCAGAGACGTGTGCATTGGACTTGATTGAAGCCACCTATGAGCGCGAAGTGAATCCAGGAGAAGTTCTTGTTGTTGACAAAGATGGGGTACAGTCACTTTGCCTAATGCCTCATAGAGAAAGGAAAGCTTGTATCTTTGAACACATTTACTTTTCGCAGCCAAATTCTATAGTTTTTGGGCGTTCAGTTTATTTGTCAAGGGAGAGGTATGGGGAGATTTTAGCAATTGAAGACCCTGTAGAATGTGATGTTGTGATAGCTGTGCCAGATTCTGGGGTGGTTGCCGCGCTTGGTTATGCTGCCAAGGCTGGGGTACCTTTCAAACAGGGGTTAATTCGATCACATTATGTGGGGAGAACATTTATTGAGCCTTCACAGAAGATTCGGGACTTCGGGGTGAAACTAAAACTTGCCACGGTTGATGATGTTTTGAAGGGGAAGAGAGTGGTGGTTGTGGACGACTCAATTGTGAGGGGAACCACAAGTTCGAAGATTGTTAGGTTGCTGAAGGAAGCTGGAGCAAAAGAAGTTCATATGAGGATAGCCAGTCCGCCAATTATCGGGTCTTGTTATTATGGTGTTGACACGCCAAGTGCGGAGGAGTTGATTTCAAATAGGATGAATGTTGAGGAAATTAAAGAGTTCATTGGGTGTGATTCACTCAGTTTTCTTTCGTTGGAGAGTTTGAGGAAACACATGGGTGATGAAGCTACTGGGTTTTGTTACGCTTGCTTCTCTGGCAATTATCCTGTTATGCCGACAGAGATTAAAGTGAAAACAGTGGGAGATTCTGTTGATGATGGAGTGAATGCTAGTTTGCAGTCTCTAAATAAAGGATGGGTTGATGTACCCGAAAATCTGCCTGTAGAAGAGGATGATTAATTGGTTTAGATGTCCTCTTCTTTATGCTGACTTCAGTCAGAAGGATTACCTCGTGAAGAATGAAGATTGGAGAGGACAGGTCTAACATATGCGTGCTGAAATTGAAACTGATAAAGCTTATTGAGGTTTCAGGATTTAATCGGATTTTAATTGAGTTTGTGCTTCTTGACTAGGGTTGGAGGGTTACGAGTTCCATACTTCCAGGAATGCTTTTCATTTTTTTTTCTTGTGTCGTATTATAGTAAAACTTGAATGCTCATATAGCTATTTGGCATTCTATATCCTTTTTTTTATTTGATGAAAGGATTTTTTGAGTCCTTGAATGGGAATGAGTCATGTTAGTTCTTCATTTTAGTTGCATGTAGTTCTTTAAGCGGCAATTCTTTCATATTACAACATAGTTGTGGTTTTATCTAGCACTAGCTGTATCCTTCCAATAGAGATGAAGAATTACAGTTTTTTGGATTGAGCTAAGAATTGAACATGATACTTCATTTATTTATTTTTTCTAAACATAATTGTTCATATTAAATGATGTAAATCAGAACACTGTATTTACACCAATTTAAGCTAAGATGCAGGAGGTGGACTTGCATTAGCTTCTGGTATTTGGTCAAGTGAACAACAAACCAAAGGCCTTGGTGTGGGAATTCTCAAGCAACTCAAGATACCACCTGGAATCATAGAATACTCTGGTTGAGGCCTTTGCATGTCTCTTCCTGGAGCACAATTTCCGGAAAAATCATATCCTACATTCCTGTAGAACAATTTGGTGCATTCTTGATCGAACCCGGAGAAGAAATTGTAAGAGAAAGTGAGATTACCAATGCTTCTTAGAGAGCAAACAGAGTTTGGTACAAACCCAGAGAGTTTGTTGTGAGCCAAATTGAGTACTTCAATCCCATTGAGGCAAGATTATGGGTTTGGCAAATGGCCCATTAATGAAGTGAAACTCACATCCAACACTTCCGTATCTGTTAAAAGTCCAACCCCTTCAGGATATAAGTTGTTTAGTCCGCGAGTAATTGGGCGATTTCGCACTTACTCGGTAACAGCTCCTTGAGCATGTTTTAAAAAACAAGACTCGGTTCCAATTACTATGTTTGCATTACTCACCGAGTAATCGGGTTCAACTCGATCAGGTCATTTAAAAAAATGGTCTCTTTCTTTTTTGAGTGAGGTTAGAGAACTAGGTTTTGTAATCATGTTTTATAATCAGGATGATGTGGCATCACTAGAAGAAGTTTTTTACAACCTCGAGATACACATAAACACTTTGGAAATTTTATCATTCTTTCAAGATCACGCCACGTCACTATGGTTACAAAACCCGATTGCAAAAACATGGTTTCCTAGCATTTTCGTTCTCTTTTTTTACCTTTTTTTTCCCCTTAGGTTATGTTATGTAGTAAGCTAATTACATTTGGCAATTTGAGATGGTTGTAGTACATTTTAGCTAACACAATTTTATTTGACAATGATATTCATTTATTTTATGATACATAAAAATGGTCACATCTTTAAGCCACACACGTGTCATGATGATCTCGAGGAAATACGGGCCTCGGCATCAGCCCAACAATGATCCGGCCCAAGCGGTTCTAAGCCCGCTCAATTCAGTCTGCCAGGCAAAGCCGAACTCTCACAGCATGCTAGGCCCACATGTCTTACAGCTATCCTCAATACCCATAAGTCCTACTAAGGCAAGTGTCTCAAGGATCAGCTTCAGACGGGCAACTACAACTACTCTCTGCCTCCAACCAGGAAGCAAATATCAGAGTACACTCCACACAGAGAAACTCCCTTCTACGGATTACTTTCGCATTGAAAATTATCTCCCGCGTATCTAGGAGCACGAGGCTAACAGAGAACTTCCCTCTTACAGCACGACTCCTAATTAGATAATGATCTGTACGAAGATCTCCTTCCTAAACTACACCTACGATGGGCTGGTAGAACCAGGACTCCTTGCACTATAAATAAGACATGAGGTTGGTAAGTTAAGGTACGCTATAAATAAGACACGAGGTTTGTAAATTACACCTTCCTCAAATCCCTGTCTGACTTTAGCATCGGAGTTACATCGGCCACCGCAACGGTGGTCCGTGGCTCACGTGTGTTACTTGTGCAAGTCAGCAGGAACTAGGTAAAATCAGGGAGCGGAAAACGACTGCATCAGTTTGGCGTCGTCTGTGGGGACGATAGAGTTCTTAACTTTTCATTAGCGTCGTCTCCTTTTAAAAACCAAGAGAAATGGTAACTACTAGGTCACGCGACAACGGAGAAGGGGGGACACATCAAACCATCTGGTTGGTGCAGTACCGTCGCTTTCAACGACTCCGGTCATACACGGGTTACATACTCAAGCCCCCGCGCCGACGACAGCAATAGCGGACCCCCGAATCGATAGGCTGGCATCTCAAAAACAACAGATAGCCAAGGCGGTGGAGGCTCTCACGCGACCAAATCCACCACCTGCCAATGGAGACCAGGAGCAACACAGACCTCCACCTCCAGAAGATGATAGCGAGCAAGCGCAGGAGAGCCAAACCCCTGCTAGTTTTTATTGGACTAAGGGAGGCTGCACGGTTAACGCTGAGCTTGCCGCCAGGACAAAAAGGCTCGGCACTGGGAACCCCCTCCGCAGAAAGGCACATAATCTAGACGTATTGTACCGCCTCTCCGTCCCGCCATTTGTGGACTGGATCGTGAATGAGGCCCTTCCGAGGAAGTTCACTCCCCTGAAGCTCGAATCCTACGATGGAACCACTAATCCTTTCGACCACTTACGCCATTACCAGCACGTAATAGCCCTTAAAGAATGATCTAAATCCGTCATGTGCAGAGCCTTTCCCACCAATCTGAAAATATCAGCACTGACGTGGTTCCACAGCCTTCCGAGGAAGTCGATCGACTCCTTCAAAACGCTGGCAAAAGAATTTCTGACACGTTTCGTTGGGAACCAACGTTTTCGAAAAGGCCCGCATTACATACTCTCTCTAAAATAGATGTCCGGCGAGACATTTCGAAAATATGTCACACACTTCAACAACGAGTTGACCCTCATCAACGGATGCAACAACAATACAGCCGTGACGCCCTTCACAGAGGGCCTCAAAGTGGGAAAGCTCTACGAGGACCTCACTCTCTAGAGCCCCCTCTAGACATGATGGAGCTCCTCAAGAGCGTCCAGAGACACATCACCCTAGAGGAGTCGATGACCATTAAAAGGGAAGCCAAAGGCGAGAACCGCCTCTAGGGACAAAGAGGGCAAGAAACGCGAGGATGAGGAACGGAGCAAAAGGGAGCGCGGTGACAACAGGCCGGACCATGGTCGATTCATGTCGGAAAAATCATCCAACTACGTTGGATCAAGAGCTGTGACACCCCTAAATGCTAGCCTGTCAGAGGTACTTAAATCCATGAAGAATTGGGAGGAACTGAAGTGGCCCCCGAAGACACGCGGAGACCCTTCCAAGCATGACAAAGGCAATTACTGCGTGTACCACAAGAAGGACGACCACGACACCAATGACTGCAAGAGTCTGAGGTATGAGGTCGAATATTGGATCCGCAGAGCCAAATTGAAAGAATTCTTGAAGTTTAAGAAGCGAACAGAACAAACAAGGGACATGGGGGAGTCGATTAAAGAAATAGAGAATAAGACTCCAGGGATAATATACGTCCTTCATGGAGTCGGACCGAATGAAGACTAGTCGTACAGGTCTCATAAGCAGACCTTACTGGAAATGCGGACACAACCCGCGAATGAGGACAAACACATCTGCCACTCAAGGATTCAGAGCCCCATTCCCACCTTGGCTTTTATGGACAAAGACCTCGAAGGAGTCCAAGCGCCACATAACGACACCCTAGTCATCCCGGTCTCCATAGCAAGGTGGGAGGTAAATAGAGCTCTGGTAGACACAGAAAGCTCGCTTAACGTTCTGTTTTACAACACGTTCCGCAGCATGGACCTCAAGGAAGAAAACCTGACATCTTCAGAACACCCGCTGATCGGATTCAGTGGAGATAAATGCTTCCCCATCGGAAAGATAAGGTTAGCTACGGTGGCTGGATAACCGCAGCTAAGAAAGGTCATATTTCTGGACTTCATGGTGGTAGACACACCATCATCCTACAATCTCATCCTGGGAAGACCATAGCTCCACCAGATGGAAGCAGTGGTTTCACTACAACACAAATGCTCATTAATAGCGTTTCAAAAAAACTATTGTAGGATATCATAGCGTTTTAGAAAACGTTGTGTCTACTGGAGCTATAATAGATACAGGGTTATTTATAGCGTTTTAGAAACGCTATTGTAAGTAGACCATTTATAGCGTTTCTGAAACGCTATTGGTAACTATACAATAGCGTTTCAGAAACGCTATTGTTTAGCTTATGATAGCACTTAAAAAACGCTATTGTATAGTTACCAATAGCATTTCTGAAATGCTATTGTATAGTTACCAATAACGTTTCTAAAATGCTATTGTCTTCTCTCACGTAGTATTTAACAAATGCTATTGTATTTGTTTCTATAGTTTCTCAATGCCCTTTTTTTCTATAGCACTCATCAAGTGCTATCAAATGACTTTTTATAACATCTTATAAGTTTTATTTCTAGAAAATAAAAACCTAAATGTGCCAAACACTTGAACATTTCCATGAACGATGAGGCACAGTAATGTAATTAATTAGGTAATGTATTACATCGAGTCACAAAATCTATCAAAATATATCAAGCACAATGACAGTTTTTGAAATTCCCGGTTTTCGGGTGTCTACTTGTCAATCTCTTGAAGATTCCCATGTTGAACACTCTATCTTGAAGCCACTGTTAGGGATTTTATTGTTGCTTGTAAAGACCTCCTGGAGAATTTGAGTTAGTTCATTCCACTCAGATGCTTCCCAAGTGTAAACACCATTTCTTCTTAACCAGCAGGATATGATAGATCTACCCATAGTACCATTAATTGCAAGCAATACCTGCATTCAAAGTTCAAATGTCTCAAACTCATGTTAAATAGGATAATTCTCTTTCTGGTTAGCATACTCTTCACTATGTCTAACTAATTATTAACTCGTCAACCTTTTTATAAAGTCTGCACTACTGTGCATATCTACTTTGTAAGAAAATAAAATTGTTCAATAATAGTTGTGTTGCTTACAGTGTAGTGCAGATCTTACTTAAATGTTACTGCTATTTTTGAAGCTTTATAGTACTGATCACTTGGTTTCTTTGTAGACCCTGAGATAATGAGTGGAGTCCTTGCTTCATCAATAAGAATTGAGTCAACTTCATCAAACACACAGTAGTTGAAATTCCTCAAGACAACTCTTCAACGCTCTGTAAATTCCAAGACATACTCGTATCTATCAGATGCAGGAAACTGAAAGCTCGCAGAATTGTTAAATAGCTCTTTGTAATCAAATAAAGTAGTGAAATTTGCAATCAACCCAAATAGGAATTATTAAATAAGTAATGCTTAACCATACTAGATATTATTGATCAAACCAAACCAAGATAACAAAATAAACACGCACACAAATTCCAAACGGAATCAAATCTACAGATGATCATGAAGCCTAGGTGCAGCATGTGAACTAGTAAGTTTCTTCCGACATAGTTCTGTGATAAAAGTTAGATTCGAGAAACCAAGTTGTTCTTAAGTTCCCTCCGGAGGATTTTGCCTGCTGGCGACTTTGGAATGGAGCTCATAAATACCACTTTTCTGATCTTTTTATATGGCGCTACCTGCAACAATGTTTGTAATAAGGTTTAGCTCACATTGGTATTGGAAGGAGAAACATGCGATAGCAGTTTAATATAGAATTTTATCACTTTAGCATTTCTATTATGAGAAATATTGGCAATACAGTGGTAATGAAAATACTCTAGGAATACGTGTTCCCCAAAACAAGTCTCGAATCTAGATCAGACAAAAAAAATAATCAAAATAAAAAGGAATACCTTCGATGATACAAAGCTCATCACATCTGTTTGGGAGAGTGTACTGCCAGGCCTTTTGACCACAAAGGCCACCGGGATCTCACCGGCTTCTTCGTCTCTAATATAAATTATAAAAGATTTCAAAGGACAGGGATGAAAAAAGCATTATTATGCCACTAAAATTAAAGAATTCAGTAATTTATAAAAGAGTGATGTTAACGAATCCCCCAAAAGGATCTTACCCTGTCACGAAAACATCAAGTATCTCTGGGTGGGAAATTAGTACATTTTCCAGATCAGCAGGCGCAATCTGCACAATGAGCGTCTCCTTAGACTCAATAGACAAATTCTAATTGTCGAGGAAAACAGCGAGGAAAACAACGAGGGAGGGAGGACCCTCCATCCCCCTCGCGATGCGTGTAGGGGATGGGAGGCACGCATCGCGAGGGGGATGGAGGGTTTCCCTCCCTCGCTGGTTTCCTCGCCAGTTAGCCAAGTTTGACTCAATAACCAAATGGTTTCTTGTAACAATCCCATCCCGTAAATCTGTGATAAAATGAATGATATGGTTCTGAACGGAACCATAAAACGAGATTTCACTACTTTGTTCAAATAATTAGGTCCATTTTTAACAAGGCATAGCATCTCCAATTGGTGCACTCATTTGGGCCCTAAGATTCAAATTATGAGAATTCCTGCCTGTGATTGAGATACTTCATTGAAATGGTAAATAATGAAATTGCCTTAAAGCTCAAACATGCACACCTTGACTTTCTGAATGTCTTCAAAATGTGATAGTAGTAGCGCTAGAGGGACCGGCACAAGAAACACATGCTCTCGTGTTTCCCATAAACTTATATAGGCTTAATCCAGTACGAAGCACTTGTAAGACGGTAAACATTTAGGAAAAAATTAATTTACTGAAAGGTAAAACATTCCCAGTGTGTTAACTCTAGTTTAATTTCAGATGATTTAGTTGTAAAATTACCTTTCATAACACCAGGTCTTTTGAGACAGAGCTCGCCACTACAGGAACCAGAGCTCCAATTCACCACTTTAGCCTGCATGTTTGGAGCCAACAACCCCATTGATGCATATTTTTTTAACTTTCTAGTATTCAATCCACGAGTTCCTACAACAGTGGCCGTCTAAAATGATATATCTCCAGAAAAAGGAGCATGTATTTTAAGCTAATAAACAAGCGTGATATTGATCTTCAGAAATTCAAAATTTATTTTCATTTTCAGCAAAAAGAATTGGTTGCTCTCTAAATGACCCGACCCGACGGACGGCGGCGGCAGGCGCGTGTCAGGACTAGTACCATTGGTTAGGGAAATCAAGGTTCAGAGGCCTTTCAAGACTTTCCTAATGGTCTCAAAACTCAATGTTCCCTTTTGAAAAGTGCCCAAATGCTTAGCATCTATATTATAGGGGGAAGGTTTGAGCTCTTGACTGTGAGGACGTGTTGCCTCCATTGCATAGTCGGGCCAGACTGTACCGCTAGCATTTTTATTGTTTTCTTTGCATTGATTTTCAACTTCAAACTTGTATTTCCATCGATCGATAGCATCGAACTAGTCTTGAGAAACGTCCTTCCGAACGTTCCTCCCCATTGTAATCTATTGAATGTGAATGAGAGCTTTTACTGACTATTGTGCATTGTTATATTGTCTACAGATTGATATTGTGCATTCTCAAGTTAATATTTGTGTCCGTCAAAGTAACTACTCATAGGCTTACTAGTGAATTGGATAGCTAGTGCCGCACGGATTACTAGTCCGTGACAGCGCGAGAGTCTATCTCTCCAAGGGGTCCAAACCCAAGTTCAAACAATCTCCTTATAAACTCTACCACAATGAGTTGTATAGAAGATGTGGGACTAAAATTAAAGAGAGATCCAGATATCGAAACCTGATACACACCCATTTTCTTTTATTTTAAAAAGCCATATTTCCAACCGTTCCCAATCCTTGTGAAATTGAATACAAGGTATATTTGGGGAAACATCGCCAAGGAATATGTCAAAATCATGATAAAAGATTCCATGCAAAAATCAAGTAAGACAAATAGAAAGGAAGCAAAAGGTACAACCCATAATCCTTCTCATTAGGACAGATAACCAAATAAAACTATTATCCTAATTTGTTGTAATACAAAAACTAAATGTTCAAAAACAACAGTCAGGATTTCACCGTTGTATACAAGGCTTGCATGTACCTAATTTTTGGCATACTTACCTTTTTCTAAGCAGAGAAATCATACTGAATGCATAAATATGAAAACGATACAAAATATTCTTAAAACATTACATGGAATCAATGAATATTCCACACTGCTTCAAATTATCTTAACTTAATAAATATTTTGTATATGTTTACTTCAAACATATGGTGTTATGATTTTCATGTACATCATCTTATAATCAAATATATAACAAAGTAGCTTGTCAAGTATATATATGAATCCCACAAACAAACCATTTATAAGCAATCAGTGAGTTAAACATTTTCAGGAAAACCCAATATAACTATACTTCGAAATATTAGGAAAAGTGGATTCACCTGAATAAAATCAACATGAGGAAGAACCTTAAAGAAGTCATGTATCATCTTCTCGTTTGTTGGAGCCATTATGCTTTGAGGAAGAACCTTAAAGAAGTCCCACCAGCTTGGGACTCCCACACATACTGCTCATCATCATTATGCTTTGAGGTGACAATCAAAACATCCGTTTCATTAATCTCATAGGCTCCATATTTCCCATCTGGTAAACAATCTGCATCAACAATATCCAACTCTTCATCAGTGTCATACATAGGCTCTCCAAACTCTTCAGTTTCGTCTACCACGTCTTCCTCAAGCTCCTCACCATCATATACAGGCTCTCCAAGCTCCTCATTGTCATACACAGACTCTCCATGCTCTCGTAATCTAGCATGATTGTGATACGAGTTTTCAAAATTGGAATTAGAATCGTTATCTTCCATCTCACGATTACCGAAATCCTGCGCCGTTAGACGCCGGGTTAACCCTGCAACTTGCCTCTGTAAATCCTCAATCATCATATTCTTAACATTACGATCACGGTTTGGGGCTTCCTCGTTCGGAACCTGCCCGCAACGACCACGACCACCAGCTATAGAAACTGATGAAATCTCGCCCCAAGAAGATGCTGAAGCTCTGATACCAAATGACGCCGGGTAGAATAGAGATTATCCTGCAAGCTATTTCTAACAGACAATTCACAGGGAAGAACACAAGAAAATTACCCAAAACACAGATAAATACTCTAATGTTCAATTAAAATTATCAAAATCAAAAGTCTCTTACAATATTGAGGAAGAACTCTATTTATAGTGCTCAAACAACTTGAATAATAAGCAGCCTATTCCTAAAAAAATTAGAATCAAATACTAAAATAACAAGCAGTCTATTCCTAAAAGAAAAAGTAAAGCGTAATCCTAAAAAGAAACTAGAAAGACTCCTAATTAAATTGAAAGATTACGAATAAGTTATTTAGTAAATAACTTTAAGAGCAAATTAGGAACCCTAGAAATCCAAATTAGTTACCCTATAAACTCAAATTAGGAATTCTAGAAACCCTCCTGCATCAAAATGTCATGAACCAACCAATTCCCCCAAAAGCCCGAGCTGTCCAAGAGGGGAATGTCCATGACTAGGATCGTGTCACTGATCTCTCACTGAGTCACTAAACAACTAAAAAGAAGAAGAAGCTGATCTCTTTTAAAAAAAAAAAACAAAGATCTGTTGAAGAAGGATCTAAAGTCTAAACCCCTAAGGTACTTTTTATATCATTCTCCATCTCCCTTGATGAAATTATTATTAGGTTTCATGTCCACGATGTTTGTGATGAAGGTTCTTTGTTTTAATAAATTTTTGCATGTTTGGTTCTTGGTTATGTAAATTTTCAGATTTGTTCAAACTTACATGATTTATGAAATTTAGTGAGTACCAAAAGGAATAAAAGAAAATGTTTCATTATTTTAAAGGGGCTTTACTTATGGTGGTTGTTTCCTTTCTTCTACACATTGTTTTTTCTATGTTGAGCAAGGCATTCATGTATCAAATAATCAGTTTCAGTTGGAGAGTAGGAGGAAAACTAATTATAATTTTGGACAGATTGTATGATTGTTCGTCAGATGAAGGTGATCAGTATTGTCTCTGATTGTACCCATCACCAAACTCTCTTTAACTTTTCCAAATTCAGCAAGTGTTGTATGTGAATTTTGAATTAACTTACATTGATCATTTGTGTATCATAGGATAGTATGTATTATTTATCAATTGTTCCCTCTCTCACAAACTCACAATGATCGGATAGGATTAATTGAGAATACAAATGCCGACTAAGGATCCTACTATACAATACCAGCACTTGAAAGAAATCAGGAAGCAAGAAAACAATACCAACACTTCAAATATATTTGCAAAGTACATAATTCAACGATCTGATTCAATGTATTTAATGTATTAAAATGCTAATTCAGAGTCTAGTGCTTGGTAGTTTAGTATGTGACAGATAGCATTTCCTACTGTTTTTTCGCCAAAATGATGATTAATTAATAGCTGAATCGTCTTTTCTAATTCCCTACTGGTTTTTGACCTTCTGGTAGTCTAGTACTTGCTTGTTATGGTGAGAATAGAAAGATTTGGACTGCCAAAGATTACATACTAGCCAAAGATTTGCTGCACCTGTGGTTATGGGAATTTATATAGCCAAGGCTATAGGACTAGCAGTGCTGCATTGAGCACTGCTTTGTTCAACAATGGATTGACTTGTGGAGCATAAAGGATTGACTAGAATTTCAGTTTTGCACATAAAAGGATTAGGAATAACTAAACACTTTGGAGAACAACAATTGTTGGATAATTTTGAACTCTAACAGGTGTATGGCTGAAGCCAGGAGTGACTCAAATTTAGTTTACTAAAGATTTCCCCATAATGCAATTACAGGACTTCCCATACGGTTGAAGGATTCTTCCGGTTTACTTGTTTGATGAAATCTGTGCTTGTTTCATGATCAGGTTTTGGTTGTTGTAACTGTTTCTCAGGTTGCTTTATAATACCTTTTACAATCTTTCGATATAAATGATGTTCTGTATACAGTGGAATCAATGTCTGTTGCTGAAGAATGTACATTTCTTTTATCTGAATTATATATAACAATAGATGTTGTGATTTTAATTGTGGTACAAATAGCTTATCCATCCTCTATAATAGATTTCACTATACTCGAGTAAGTTTGGAACTGTAGGAATCAGACCATTCTAAACGGTTCAAGTTAGGTTCGGTCCCAATGTTCAAAATGAGGGAATCCGGACCGAACCGGATCCGTTAATTTTAAACGGTTTGAGTTAGGTTCCTGATGCAGGAGGATCCGAGGCAGATGATGCTGAGCTATCAGATAGCACGTTATTGGCACTGAGATACCTTGAATTGGCATATTAGCGCAAAGATGGTAAGAAATCGTGATTTTTCCTAATTGGGGCAGTTTTGGGTGCATTTCGGTATTTTGGCCATAACTTTGGCAACAAGTATCAGAATCGCGCATATGACACTAATTCGGAAAGATCTTTTCAGTGCGCACGTCGTGATCGCCGAGTTTCACTCAGTGCACATTTTTTCAAGGCCAAAATCCATTGTTTCCCCTTCTGAATCTACAATTTAAGTAATTGTTTTTCCTTTGATAGTAATATTTCATTCATCGTTTAGGAAGTGATTCTGAACCCAATTTGGGCAAGATTTTTGGCAGATTATTTCTTTTATTACCTATTTTGTTTTAGCATGATTATTGGAATTTGCTATTTTTGGTAAAATTCTAATAATCATGAGTTTTAGCTATAAAGCCCGGCTTGTGGGCTGACTTTAGAGATACTTTTGATTTGAATAATTCTAATTGAACATCAGAGGTGTTTCTTTGTGTTTTGGGCGAATCTCTTATGTTATTTTCCTGTGAATTATTTGTTGAACAAGCCTGCAAAATAATCTCTATTTTGTCCGGCATCAGTTCCTCAAAATTTGGAACCGATCCGGACCGTGCCTCCCCTACTCAAAAGTGTATTTATAAAATTTAATGAATACATGCATCCTCTTACAGGTTGTCCATAATAAATTTTGGTGGTATATATTAAAACCATTTTCTTGGCTCTGTGGTATAAAAGATTGACATTTCTTCATTTTTCATTTGTTATTGGAGATTAGGGGTGGGCCAGAATCCCGATCCCGACCCGACCGACCCGTATCAGATCAGGACAATTCGGGATGCACTGATTTTATCCCGGTTACGGTCCCGGACGGATCTGAACCGAAACGGAACCGGTTTTAACAAAAAAAAACCCGGACCATTCCGGTTCGTCCCGGTTACTGTAGCTTTTAACATCTAAGTCCAAGCCCAGTTATTAGCCCAACCCAGTGTCAAACCCAAAAGGCCCAAAGCCAAAACAAACCCTATCTCCATAATTTTATATTATATTAAATTACCTATATTTTTAGATAAGAATTGAAGGAATTAAAAAGGAAAATTGTTTCTAATATGAATTGTGTACTAAAACAGAGTTATTCTCCTCCGGTCCTACCTAATACCCAGTAAGGAAACTTTCTATTTTTCTGTAAACACGTGGACATTGCTTCTATAAGAAGCCCTAAAGGAACCAATCTTGTCTTCACTTTTCTATGCGTTGATTTACTTTTCTCTCTCTCTCTCTCTCTTTCTCACAACCAAATAAACTCTTCGTCTCTCTCGCTTTCTGAACCAAGATGATGAGAAACATGGCTGTGAGTGAACCAAGAAGCTTGTCTTGCCAATCAAACTAAGGCCATTGTTCTTGATGGTGGCCATTGTTCAAGAAACATCACTGCGAGTGAGCTGCTAAGGTCGTATTCCCAATCAGCTTGGCTACTCGACACCTCTTTCTCTTCCTTGGACAAAAAGTGGAACCAGTACATGGTGATCCACCGATCAACTAAGGCCATTGTTCTTGATGGTGGGGAGGTTTGCACCATGTGTTTGGAAGAAACGCAGGAAGGAGAGGAAGTAATGCAGGGGCGGAGCCAGGATTGCAGATAAAGGGGGGCAAACAGTACATAACTATTTACGAAAATACTAAAAAATTGGATTTTTACAATCATATTTTGCAATGAGGGTGACATGGCGTGATCGTGAAAAAAGGATGATTAATTCAACCATACAAACAATATACATGACATGATTAATTCAATTGTAGCTAGCTAATTAAGAGCTTCCCTTTTTACTTGAAGAAAACAAAAGCAGACATAGTGGTATAAGATGAGAGTTGGCGAGGAGCAGACCTTTGGCTTTGAGGTAGCAGGATGGTATAGTCCAAGTCCAAGGAGTAGTAGTAGCAGTAGCTTGACTGGACTGGATGGATTCAAATGAATTTGTCGAACAACAATTTTATTTTTGGAATCCTCCTTCCTCTTCTCCTCTTGCTTTAACTGTCCGTCCGTCTCCTCTTCTTTGAAACTCACTCCTGAGTCAGAGCCTCCGAGGATAACACTTACACAACCAGCCCACTCTCTTTTGTCTTCTTATTCTTGTCTGTCTTCTCGATCGAAAGGGAAATATATGTGTGTATAGAGAGAGAAAATTTTCTCCTTTTTAGCTAGCTCAGGTAAAGCATAAAAACAACAACTTAACTGAATCGATCTACGACCATCGTGTTTTTCTAACCGCCCCAAACCCAACTGATTACTTTTAATTTTGAAAAATCGGAGATAAAGCAAAGCAGATCAGATCCCAACCCCCAATTAATCTAATGTGTTAACTAATCTTTTATCACTCTTACCACCATATGCTAGCTGAGTCAGAAATAAGATAATCTTATTATTTCTTTTCTTTATTTTTTTTAACAAAAGAAAAGAAAACCAATGATGATGACAATGTAAAATTTCCTCAGCCGGTCCCCAACCCAATTAAAATTTTAATATGAATATAATCACATGGGAAGCAAACCCACCATGTATGGTACCTCTCTTCTGGTTTCTTTGTTGCTCTCTGCGTGTGTAGGGGGTGAATGGATTAAAATAAGTTGGTAGGAATTAAGATAGAGATGGAGAGATTAAAAAAAGAGAAAGAAAGAGAGAGAGAGGGTAGGAATTGAAAAAAAAAAGATATTAAAAAAATAGAGAGATTGAGTGGGATTGGGATTGGTGAGGGTGGAGTTAAAAAAAATTGTTTTTTTTAATTTTTAGTGGAGTTAGAAGTCAAGATTTCATAAAGGAGAGGGGGCAACACAAAATTTTAAAGGGGGGCAATGTAAAAAATATAAGTAATTTAGTTAATTTTTTTAAAAAGATAAGGGGGGCAATTGATCCCCTTACCTAACACATGGATCCGCCCATGAAGTAATGACTGTAACCTGTTCTCACACCTTTCATACTGACTGTCTACTTCGTTGGGTGGCTTCTAAGGAGAAGAGAAGAACTTGTCCTGTATGCAGATCAGATATGAACTACTCCACCGTATAGCTATTCATCGTCGTCATGAACCAGCGATGGTGCCAAACGTAGAAGATTAAGGGTTTGATGTTTTTTCCTATTCTCTTGTGAAATTATGTAATATTTGGGGTTTGTTCAAATGTAATATTCTTTGCACATGCTCAAGATTTGATGAGGTTTTCAGTCCTTGGTGAAGGAGATAATGTTACAACTTTAACGTAATAGTGGTGATTTTGATGCAAAATTAGGGCGGTCAGGTTTTTTTTTTTTTTCCTTCTTCTTCTGATGGGTTTGAAAACTATTTGCTTCAGATATAGTTTTGGGTTTTTGTTTCCAATTTTCTGAGATGGATGATGATATTATTATTATTATTTAGCAAACTACTAATTAGTATCAGCAAATACATGTTGTGGCAATACATTTTGATGGAAATAACCTCATGCACTGAATAGTTCAGGTACTTTAACCCATTATATATCAATTTTATCAGCCGATGTGACCCTAGAAAAAAAAGTTTTTTTGAAGAATAAACAAGGTTTTAAGGACCCTCGAATGTAATATAGAATAAATCAAGCTAAATTTAAATCACATAGTTTTCCCCGAGTATCATCAAATAAAGTTTTCTTCATATCTTCCACAAATGAGCTAGGGGTGAGTTGAATAAATTCTGAACCTGGGATAAGCTTCGTCAAGTGATCTGCAACATGATTTGTTTCTCGAAAAATGAATTATACGTCGAAGCTCTGAAACTTTGTGACTAGATGACGTATTCTCCCGAGTAGTCTGGCGGCTTTCCACGGGGGTTCTTGCTTGTGTTTGATATCTGGAGTATGTTCAATGAATTTGACCCAATGCAGATGCTCTAAATACCTACTACAATACCAAGCTTTATCCCTGCTTCAATACATTTCAGCTCAGTTGGAAGATCCTAGCAACCAAGCATTTTATTGACCTTATTTCTAATTTTTTTGAAGCATGCATGTTGGTGAAGCATGGTGCCTTTGTGAGCTTTTCTATTTCGCTCTTGCAATACAAAATATATAAAGGCATTGAATACAAGTTTGTGAATATAGCTTTAGGGCCCTTACTGGAGAAATGTTTTGTGTGTTAAATAAAACAATTTTAAGTAATTTAGAGATTGTTTTATTCATTTTACAAGGAGGTATTTATAGGGATACAAATATAATCCTAGGGAAGGAAAAATAATTCGAATCCAAGTTAATCCAGTATTCCTAAATAACTACAATCCATGTTAATCTGGTATTCCTAATTATATAATTACTATTATGTTAGTACTCCCCTCAAGATAGAACATAGATATCGCAAATTCCCAGTTTTACAAGTGAATCAGTAAAGGCAGTAATCTCTCTTAGTATCATGTCCAATTATCTTCTCGCTGCTGAGACCCCGATTGTTTTAGCAATGAGAAATCCACCAAAGAATCACAAGAGGCAGCAAGTGGTGTTGGCGGTGGGGCCAACTCAATGGTACAAATCACCGCCTTTCCTTCCTTCTGACTAGGGCAATTGGTACATTCCTCACAAGCCTTATTCTCTTGATAACTATCCCATCACTCGGATATTCGTACTTATTAAAACACTTTTCCTCAACATGCTTAGTATTTCCACAATGAACACATTTTCCATCACTAAAACATTGAAATGAATGTTAAGTATGTAAATTGCTCCCAAATTTGTTGACAACCATAGCCACGTTAGATGTGGTGCAGCATGGTATGGTGGTGTTGCTCCAAACGTCGGACAGTTGCAAATGCCTTCTGGGGTAGGAAACAGTTCAGTGCGAAGACTCTCTCCACGAATAACATCATAAATATCATCATGACTAGTCAGAAACAAATAAACACGTTCCTTGTCAATGTCCTTCTTACATGCCTGAATCACCTCCGACTGGGTAAAAGATGTTATATGAGACATGATTCACACCATAGTGGGCACTATTACTTCTAACCTAACCAATAGATGGATCCTTTTGTTGGAAACATTTTTTCGTAAGTGACACTCTGCTTGGAGTAGGAGTCTGACAAAGCTCCGTGCATTTTTTCTTGCAGAATTTTTCGATTTCGGAAAGAATGTGACGTGGTAGTTGGGTTTCATATATCATACATTATTAGTTTTTATCTAATTCTTATTTTTGGAATTTTATTTTTGTGTTTCATCTTTATCGGATATCATTAGTGACATCATCGTTGCGGCCCTTGATGGAAGAAGTCTTTTGGTATGTAGACAAGTTCAAGGAAAAGAGCCTTATGGCGCGAGTAAGAAGACTTGCGTTCAATGCCTTTGTTTATATTGCATATGTCAAGAAAAAAAGGAAGATGTATCAAGGAATGATTAACATTCAAAATGAAGTTACACAAAGATTATGCACCCTTGTCACGAGAAGTTTCCTTGACAAATGGGTCCCTCCTGCCGAGTTGCACACCAAGCAAAACAAGTTGTGTTCATGGATAAGAATTAGCACCAAATTACAAATTCCATTCAGTAATGGTAGCAACAAACTCCATGGTTGCTATGAAAAATCATCAAAAGGAAGATCGAACCCGGATGGCAGGTTATGAGAACAGTGAGGAGAATTTGTCACTTGACCCAAGAATTCACTTAATTGCATATTATCCATGTATTTAGATAAACAAATCGAGCAGCTAATCGTTTTGCAAGTCTTGATCCTGGTTATGCCTTTGTTGAATTCACCCCAAGCTCATTTGTGGAGGATTTGAAAAAAATAGTAAAAATGAGGATTTAAGTGGGAAACTATACAAGTGCTTGTAACTCCCTTCTTCAAAAAAAAAAAAAAAAAAAAAAAAAAAAACTATACATGATTTTGTCTAGTCCGTCTGAGCTTAAAATTTGGGGAATGAATAATGCAACATCAAATGTAACAAGAGCACTGAGCCCTCTACATCTCAATGGATCTGAAGTAATTAATGTAGGATTATGAGAGAAACTCTAGTAGGCCAAGGTAGAAAGGGTCATACATTGGTTGTTTAATATAATGTAGGATTAATGTAGGATTTTTTCCAGTTTGACACTAATGTTTATAGCTATTAGAGTTTGGCCCTCATTTTGAAAACTAATTGAGTCTAGCACTTGTTTTCTGATGGAACCGTTAAGTCCACATCATTAACTGGTCAAGAATAATTTTTAGACACTTTTGCCCGTACCTTGGGTTCCGCTTAATCAAA
Source organism: Berberis vulgaris (assembly GCA_963556465.1). Lineage (NCBI taxonomy): Eukaryota > Viridiplantae > Streptophyta > Magnoliopsida > Ranunculales > Berberidaceae > Berberis > Berberis vulgaris. The sequence goes on from OY747130.1 coordinate 71,813,306, forward strand.
ATTTTGGGTCGGACTGAGCTCGTATCGGCCCAATCCCATTTCAGCCCTTTTTGTGGGCGAGCTTTCTTTTTCCTGCGGCTGCTGCTGGTTTGATCTCAACCCCATTGTGACGACGTAGTCAAAAGGGAGGAAGAGATAAAGAAAGAAAGAAAAAATACAAATCAATAAAACAAAAAAAATTTAATACTCCTTTAACTAAAGAAATGTAGTTTGGAAAAAATTGTTTCCGTCACATTCACAATTTTTTTTGCGAAATCATCACTGAATTCATTTGTCATGGAAACTAAACTGTATGGTAGGAAATGTGTTGGAGATGAGAGAATTATGTGGGTGGGGTAAAAAGAAATTGCATGAAAGGTGTTTAACTGTTTTTTCTTCTAATCTAAAAAATATTTTACTCGTGATTAGAATCATTCCTTTTAATCCATTCAAGTGGGACAAAGTAGAAAATTCTGAAATCCATTTTCTTAATTTGAATAGAAATTTGTAGCTTTTGGCATATATATAATCTCTTATTGTAATAGATGAATTAAAGATAGCAACATTTACTTACATCTAATGAATCACAAGGGTGGTTTTACATGTACAACCTAGGCATATCTCAATCTCCACCATTAATGGTGTCAGAAACATTTTTAGCAAGCTTAGCCAAAAACCCATTATGAAATGGTGGCTTTGCAGGAGGATGAAGGGTGAAGAAGATAGGTAAAATCTTAAGGGTGGAGAAGATGGGTAAGAATGGAGGGTTAGACTCAATTAACTATGGTTTAACCCAAGGTAAGGGCAAAAGCGTCCAAACATTAGTCTTGACCAGTCAATGACATGGACTTAACAGTTTCATCAGAAAAGGAGTGTTAGACTTAATTAGTTTTCAAAACCAGTGTCAAACTCTAAAAGTTATAAACAAATGTGTCAAACTTTAAAAAAAAAATTCCTTAATATATAATACAAAGCTACATCCTCGCCTACTCTAACAGCAATGTCGAGAGGACAGGGGACATTGCTGAGCCAAGTAAGGAAACAAGCATTGCAATGGCAGCAACCGAGGAGCAGCGCGCACGGTGGATCTGAGTGGTGGTAACAGGGCTAAATGCCTAGGACACACAGGTTCCAATCCAGGACGTGTAATGATGCAGGGGCAGCATGATGATGATATTCAGGGACAGCAAGTGCAGGGACCTTACGATGATGATATTCAGACTTTGGTCAGAGCCAAGAGCTATTTAGAAAAAAACGCTATAAAATTTTTTCTGGATTATAAAACACTAGGAGACACATTGGACATGGCTATATCCTTGTTCAAAGAAACTACGCGGCTTCGACGAAAGAAATTGAATATCAATATACTCGAGAGTGCTAGTGATGAAGTCGACTCAGAATCTGAGGTTGGTCCACAAGCAGTGAGCAGTGATTTGGATTTAGAGGCTACGTCAGAAGTAGAAAATAAGAGGAGAAGTACAAAAGCAAGGTTGGCGTTCCCCTCAGGCATGCGTCGTTAGTGAATTAGGACAGTTTCTTTCACGGACCTAGAATTTAATTTTTGTTTAGCTATGTCGAATGTCCAATAGTTTTCTTTTCCTTGGGTAAAGTCATCATGTACCCCCGACAGGTGTATCAAATTTTTTTCAAACAATAAAAGTTTTATTTAAAAAAAAGTATTAAAAATAGGCAAATCATGCAATCACAAGAAAATTTAGGGAGGTGCTACGTGTACTCGACTATTTAGCTCGATTACACCAACTCTTTGTTGCATTGACATATTGGGATGTTTCGACTTTGTTGCACCAACCTAAAATATATAACATCAACTTACATTTTTTAACAATAAAAATAATTTTGTTGTTAAACTTCTCGTGTGTGAGCATTAATTTATTCTTGACGAAAAAACAAAAGTAAATGTTTTCGATAAAACTAAACTTCAGTAAAAAAATTCTTCACTTTCAAATTTGCATCCAAACATCAAGGATACACTAACCACTGTCATAAGTTCTACAATAAATAGCAAACAATATAGTAGGTTGTGTAGTAAAATCTAAAGTGTAGAAGAGTATAATGTGTTCATTAAACACAAAGGAGAGGACAAAAAATATGTAATAAAAATAAATAAATAAATACGTAAGAGAGTGCATCGATTTATAAAAGGGAGTTGCTATGTGTAATCAACTAATTGGCTCAATGCTACAAACTTTATTTTCTAGATTTAGCTTTTAAAAATTGTTTAGTATATTCAATCACTTTTTGTTAATCCTAAAATAAAACTACTTGTTGATTTAGGATGTTTAAAAATTGTTTAGTATATTCAATCGCTTTATGTTTAATCAACTATATGGATGTTTCTTATTGTAAATTTTTGGATGTAGAGTTCTTCGGTTGAATGCATTTTTTAATAGTTGCAACCATTTACATTTCCTATAATTTATTTATTGTCGCTCCTAAACAAGAAAATTCCATCACCAAATGGTTTCAATTTATTATTAAAAAAAGTAAGTTGGTGCAACTGAGCCAAAAATCGAGTACACGTAGCAACTCCCAAAATTTATTGTGTGAATGGGATCATAAGTCAACAAGGATTAACTAAAAAATAGGCAAAATAATCATAGGAAATTTAAGTGTGTGAATGGGTAAACTATAAGTCGATGGGGCTTTAGTCGTATGGGAAATGCCTACGACATACCTTGATAAGCCTATGTCCATATGCACAAATAGCATGACGTGTACCACCATAGGGCGGAGTCATATATTTGCGCTCAAGCCCCGGTGAGAATTTAAGAAAGAAAAGGATTAATTATTCAAAAAAATAAAACTAAAAATACAATAGTAATAAAAATATTATAGATTATATGACATTAAGTTTATAACACTCAACCATATGTATGCTTATTGGTTGTAGCTCAATAGTAAGCCACCTTTTATTTTATGTGTTCAATCAGGGTCAATCGCGTAGTCCTTCAAAGGCTCCTTTTATAAACATCTAACATATTTAATAATGAATTGTCACAATTAAAAATTTTAAATATATATTACCATAGTTAATTTCAATTTTATAGCACGGGATCATGTCAAATTACTAGCTCCGCCCCTACTGCCACTTCACCTCAAAAGTGTATTTATAAAATTTAATTAATACATGCATCCTCTTACATGTTGTCCGTAATAAATTTTGGTGGTATATATTGAAACCATTTTCTTGGCTCTGTGGTATAAAAGATTGGCCTTTCTTCATTTTTCATTTGTTATTGGAGATGGTCTGATTTTTTGACATGGTATTGCGGCCTTTCGCAATGTAGGCTAAGCTTCCTTGTTAACCTTTTTCTTAATTTTTCATTTTGCTATTGGAGATGGGCCGATGAGTTTTTGACATGCAATTGCGCCCTTTCACAATGCAGGCTGAGATCCCCTTATAGGCAAACACCAAATTGAGCACTACTATGGTGCACTGGTCCAGGTGCCTGGTGGTACCAGGCACTGTAGATTTGCCTCGAGATTTATATTACACTATCATCTCCATAATTTTATATTATATTAAATTACCTATATTTTTAGATAAGAATTGAAGGAATTAAAAAGGAAAATTGTTTCTAATATGAATTGTGTACTGAAACAGAGTTATTCTCCTCCGGTCCTACCCAGTCCCCAGTAAGGAAACTTTCTATTTTTCTGAACAGCGCCACACTTGGACATTGCTTCTATAAGAAGCCCTAAAGGAACTAATCTTGCCTTAACTTTTCTATGTTACTTCACTCTCTCTCTCTTTCTCACAACCAAATAAACTCTTCGTCTCTCTCGCTTTCTGAACCAAGATGATGAGAAACATGGCTGTGAATGAACCAAGAAGCTTGTCTTGCCAATCAAACATGTTGCCCATTAGAAACATCACTGCGAGTGAGCTGCTAAGGTCGTATTCCCAATCAGGTCGGCTACTCGACACCTCTTTCTCTTCCTTGGACAAAAAGTGGAACCAGAACATGGTGATCCACCGTTCAACTAAGGCCATTGTTCTTGATGGTGGCGAGGTTTGCACCGTGTGTTTGGAAGAAACGCAGGAAGGAGAGGAAGTAATGACTGTAACCTGTTCTCACACCTTTCATACTGACTGTCTACTTTGTTGGGTGGCTTCTAAGGAGAAGAGAAGAACTTGTCCTGTGTGCAGATCAGATATGATCTACTCCACCGTAGCTATTCGTCGTCGCCATGAACCAGCGGTGGTGCCAAACGTAGAAGATTAAGGGTTTGATGTTTTTTCCTATTCTCTTGTGAAATTATGTAATATATGGGGTTTGTTCAAATGTAATATTCTTTGCACATGCTCAAGATTTGATGAGGTTTTCAATCCTTGGTGAAGGAGATAATGTTACAACATTAACGTAATAGTGGTTATTTTGATGCAAAATTAGGGCAGTCAGGTTTTTTTTTTTTTTTTTTTTATTTCTTTCTTTCTTCTGATGGGTTTGAAAACTATTTGCTTCTGATATTGTTTTGGGTTTGTGTTTCCAATTAAATCTCCATCGGAGATGGATGATGATATTATTATTTTTTTACCAAACCACTAATTAGTATCAGCAAGTACATGTTGTGGCAATACATTTTGGTGGAAATAACCTCATGCACTGAATAGTTCAGGTACTTTAACCCATTATATATCAATTTTATCAGCCAATGTGACCCTAGAAAAAAAAAACTTTTTATTGAAGAATAAACAAGGTTTTAAGGACCCTCCAATGTAATACAGAATAAATCAAGCTAAATTTAAATCACAAATAAATTTTTTCTTCATATCTTCCACAAATGAGTTAGGGGTGAATTGACTAAATTCTCAACCTGGGATATGCTTCGTCAAGTGATCTGCAACATGATTTGTTTCTCAAAAATTGAATTATACGTCGAAGCTCTCAGACTTTGTGACTAGATGACGTATTCTCCAGAGTAGTCTGACGGCTTTCCATGGGGGTTCTTGCTTTCCATGATCTGGACTACTTTCAATGAATCTGACCCAATGCAGATGCTCTAAATACCTACTACAATACCAAGCTTTATCCCTGCTTCAATACCTTCCAGCTCAGTTGTAGTGATGTCAATATAATCCTAAATAGGGAAAGAAAAATATACTCCCCTCAAGATAGCACATATATATCGCAAATTCCCAGTTTGACAAGTGAATCAGTAAAGACAGTAATCTCTCTTAGTATCATGTCAAATTATATTCTCGCTGCTGAGAGCCGGATTGTTTTAGCAATGAGAAATCCACCAAAGAATCACAAGAGGCAGCAAGTGGTGTTGGCGGTGGGGCCACTCAATGGTACAAATCACTGCCTTTCCTTCCTTCTGACAAGGGCGATTGGTACATTACCCATCCTTGACCCAAAGAATCACATATTATTATATATATTTATTGTTAGAAACACAATATATATATATAAGGTTGGAATTTCATCAGCCATCCTTGACCCAAAAACCACCACCCACGAACCTAGGCCCAACATAAAATAAAATTTATTAAACATTGGTCCTAAAACCTTTGAGCTCATTATGATGGAAGCAGTTGTTAGCCACTCCAGTAAGTCTTGTCAATTTGCGGAATAGACAGTCTCTGTCTATGGAAAGGGGGTCGAACCGCAATTAAGCAGGTCATTGCCTTGCCTTCTTACCTGGGAGACTACTTTATTGTACATTGCATAAATTTAACTGGTAAACTTTCAACTTATTTCGGAGCAGTTAGGAGCTTGTCTGGTTGTTGAAGATTAGGTCTTCTAAAAGCTACCACCCTAAATAAGAAAGGCTAGGTCTAATTTAAATATCGTCGTTGTGTGCTTTTGTTAGGTTACACACTCATAGTTTAGGTTTCATTTTAAACTTAGGTGTCTTACACCAACCCTAGGAGTCTTGTCTAGAGATGTAAACTTTTATTTTTTTTAAATTAGGTTCTTTAGCAGTTTATGTCTCTGTGGCATCGTGAGACATCGTGTACTTCGTTCCTTAAGTAATCGTTGTTTAGTATATGACCCTAGGGATCCATATTTAGTATTCAACCCTTTATTTTCTTTTTTGAGTTCATCTTCATCACCAAGTATACCTTTGTCTCAGAGTTCACCTTCATCGCCCCCAAAAGTGGCACGTGCTCTTAATGAATACTTTGTCCCCATCACAACCAATCCTTCATACCATCAAATTTAGATGATCAGGGTATCAAACTTAGATTATTTCTCCTATCCTTAGGATAAAGCAAACACGTGGCTTAGATCCCTCCCACCCAACTAGATACATTTTTTGGATGCCTTATCTAAAAAATTTCATGAACAAATATTACTCGAGGCAGAAAATCTAGTCTATGAAGGATGCAATAGCAACTTAGAGGGAAACCAGAGGAGGAGTTTTATGAAACATGAGAAAAGTTCCATGATTTGCTAATCAAATGCCCACACCATGAGTTTGTCAAGGCCCCGTTAGTCCACTTTTTCTACAAGGGTTTGTTTGTCATGCACCGTATTATGATAAAATCCATGCACAAAGGGAAGTTCAAGGCACAAGCACCTGACCATTGTTATGCCTTCTTAGAGGAGTCGGAAAGAATGCACAAAATCGGAACCATTCCAGTGATGAGCTTTCTAGGATTGAGTATGTTCCTAGAAAACAAGTTATGTATGAGATCAAGGCAGAACGTGAACTGCAATATGTTATGGACCAACTAGTTGATGGTATGAACAATTTGACCCAAAAGTTTGATGATTTTTCACTAATGGCCATTATGAACAACCCACCCCTGTAGGTTTATTCAAATATATCTCAACAAGCTTATGAGTGCCAGGATTATAATACACACCAGACACTTCTGAGGCTCAGGTATGTGCCTATACCAACTTTCGTAAACCAATGGTTAATTCGTTTTGTCAAACTTACCATCCTAATCAAATATTTCACCCAAACTTTCAATGGAGTCCTTATCCTCCTTCACAAAATTTAGGTGGTCCATAAGGATTTCACGGAAATCAAAATGGGCAACCATAACCCCAATGACAGATGGTTCAACAAAATCAAATTGCACTAAACCAACAAATGAGTTCCAATAGAGATTTAGTGCCTTATCCCATTGATGATATTGGGACTCGTGTCCAACAAATCGATGTAAGTCCTAACTTACATGGCACAGATCAAATGTTGGCACTCAACTTAGACCAGTCTAATAAGCAAGCTAACCAAAGATTTGGGTTACTAGAAACATATCTGTATATTATCACTAAGAACCATGTCCAAGTTCATAATCAACTTGCACAGATAACTGATGCCTTAAATGAGCGATCTAGGGGTACCCTACCGAGTCAACCTAAAACCAACCCTATAGTAAGAGGAGTGAACCAAATAGGAAACCCATCTACTCCTGATCAATCTAATGACCATGTCAATTCCATTATCATACATAGTAGATAATCAACCTATCAAACCCCAATATAATGAGTCAATGCCAAAAGTCTCACCCGCCCCATTTCCCTCTCGATTAGTCAATAACAAAAATGAGTCTCATTACAAGGATACGTTGGAGGTTCAAAATCTTCAAATATACATCCCCTTCCTCACAAAAATTAAGTTGGTCCCTTTATATGTCAAGTTTGTCAATGACTTAGTTAAAGGAAAAACAAACATTTCCAAATAAAGCCTTTATAGCTCAACATTGTTCTTTATTTCTCCAAAACCAAGTTGTGGTCAAACACAAAGACCCAGGGTGTCCAACTATCATGTGTAAGATAGGAAAAAACTTGTTGACCATGCTTTATTGGATTTAGGTGCAAGTGTGAACCTACTACCATACTCAGTTTATCAGCAATTGGGATTGAATAATCTTAAGAAAAATGATATGCGCATCAGTTAGCAGATAGATCAGTCAAAATTCCAAGGGGTATTGTTGAGGATGTGATAATTAAAGTGGTGATTTTTATTATCCTACCAATTTCATCATCCTTGATACAAAACCTACTCAGGGTAAGCAAATCCTAATCATCCTACGTCATCCATTCCTTGCAACTACCAGTGCCTTGATCAATTGTAGAAATAGTAATGTGACCTTAACCTTTGGGAAAATGAAAGTTGAAGTCAATGTGTTTAGCCTAATGAAACAGCCAGATAAGTTGGAAATTGTCGAGGAAGTTTGTCTCCAAGAGTCCATATCTAACCGTGCCTTTGAGAACACTTATCCTAGAGATCCCTTGCAGTAATGTTTAAAGCACATTGGTGTCAATTTTGATGATGAAAGTTATGTGAGAGAAGTCAACTCTATGTTAGACTTTGTCTCAGTGGTTGATGCACCTAGATATAAGGCCAAATTTGAACCGTTAACACCACTAGTTGACACTACACAGGAGCTTGAGACAATACGACCATAGCTAGAACTAAAACTTACCTGGAAATCTTAACTATTCCTACCTTGGTGAGTTTGAAACCCTGTTTGTAGTAATTGCTTCTGACCTGACACTAAAATAGGAATCTCAACTTCTTGTGGTACTTAAAGAAAATAAGGAAGCATAGGTTGGTCCTTAGATGATATCAAAGGCATTAGCTCTTTAGTTGTTCAACACCGAATCCACTTAGAAGATTATGTTAAGACCTATAGGCAACCTTAGAGGAGACTTAACCCGAACATGAAAGAAGTAGTTAAAGCCGAAGTCATCAAATTTATTGATGTTAGAATTATCTACCCAATGTCAAATAGCCAATGGGTCAGTCCAGTTCAGGTGGTGCCAAAGAAGTTAGGGATCACAATGGTCTCTTACAAGCAGAAATGAGTTAATCCCTACCCGCGTCCATAGCGGTTTTGACGTTTTGATAGATTATCAAAAGCTCAATATTGTGACTAGGAAAGATCACTTTCCTTTTCCCCTTGTTGACCAAATGTTGGAGAAATTAGTCAGTCAAGCATTTTATTGCTTCTTAGATGATTATTTTGGCTATAACCAAATTTCTATTCATCATGATGACCAAGAGAAAATCACTTTTACATGTCTTTTTGGAACTTTTGCATATCGTCGCATTGGTTTTGGTCTTTGTAATGCAACCGCTACGTTTCAGTGGTGCATGATGAGTATCTTTCGTGATATGGTTTAGCGATTTCTTGAAATCTTCATGGATGACTTCTCAGTATTTGGTTCATCTTTTGAGGAGTGTTAACATTATCCTTCTCTTGTGCCAAAATGTTGTCATGAAGCCAACCTAATTCTTAATTGGTTAAGAAGGGTATTATACAAAGTCATAGTATCTCGAGTGTGGGAATTGAAGTAGATAAAGCCAAAGTCAAACTTATTGTGAACCTCCCCATTCCCAAGTCTATGAGAGACATCTGAGCTTTTCTTGGTCAGGCTGGATTGTATAAAAGATTTATCAAGGGCTTTAGAAAGATTGCAAGACCATTGACTCATCTCTTAGCAAAGGATACACCATTAGAGTTCACCGAGGTCTATATTATTGCCTTTGAACAATTGAAGTCTTCCCTCACTATGACACCCATTATTCATCCATCTAATTGGAATATTCCTTTTCAAATTATGTGTGACACATCAGATTATGCGGTAGGGACTTTTTTTGGGGCAAAAAGTGGATAAATTTCCATATGTGATCTACTATGCGAGTCGAACCTTGAATGATGCCCAAATCAATTACTCTACTACTAAGAAAGTGTTGTTGGCGGTCGTTTTGCCCTTGAAAAGTTTCATTCTTATCTTGTTGGGTCTAAGGTCATTATTTTTACTGATCATACAGACTTGACATTTTCTTTCTAAAAAGAATTCCCAACCTTATCTGATATGTTGGATCCTTTTTCTTCAAGAATTTGAACTTGAGACCTGAGATAAGAATGGATTAGAGAATGTTGTTGCAAACCATGTATCCCACCTCATTGTCCAATCTATGATTCTCAACTAATCTCTGATTATTTTCCTGATGAACACTTGTTTGCAATTTCACAAGTACCATGGTATGCAAATATTGTCAACTACCTTAAGAGAGATTTCTTGCTAAAGTTAAGTCATACTAATGGGATGACCCGTACTTATTTAAGTATTATCCTGATCAGATAATTCATCGGTGTATCCTTGAGACTGACCAAGAGTCATTCATGTCCTTTTGTCATGACAAGGCTTTTGGTGACCATTTTAGTCCAACGGATAGCTAGAAAAATCTTGCAATCTGGATTTTACTGGCTTATCCTTTTTAAGGACACCATCACTTATTGTCGTACTTGCTCTAGATCTCAACAATTAGGTAAGATCATCAAAAGGTATGAGTGGCCCAACAAAGCATTTTAGTAGTTGAAATATTCGATGTTTGGGGCATTGACTTCATGGGTCTCTTCCCACATTCTTTTGGGTATTCTAATATCCTTTTGGCAGTTTATTATGTGTCAAAATGGGTTAAAGCCTTAGCTACCAAGTCTGTTGACCATGAAGTTGCAGCTTCATTCTTAAATAACTTGATTTTCTTAGTTTTGGTACTCCTAGAGCTATCATCAGTGATGATTGCTCACAGTTTTGCAACAAAGTCTTTGAGAAGTTTATGTCGAAGTATGAGATTACACATAAAGTAGCTCGGCCATATCATCCACAAACCAATGGTCAAGTTGAGGTATCTAATAGGGAGATTAGGCCTATTTTATAGAAAACGGTCAACCCTAATCATAATGATTGGATGCTTATACTTCAGGATGCACTTTGGGCATATCGTTCCGCATACAAAACCCCTATTGGCGTGTCACCTTATAGGTTGGTCTAAGGAAAAACATGTCACCTCCCTATTGAAATTGAGCACCGGGCATATTGGGTCATTAAGGTTATGAACTTTGATTTGGATATAGTTGGTGAGCGTAGGAAACTCCAACTCGATGACTTGGAAAAAATAAGAAATTATGCATGTGGGAGTTTGACAGTTTATAAAGCCAAAACCAAACTAGAACATGACAAAAATATTAGGAAAAACTTTTTCCTTGGCCAAAAGGTTCTTTTACAAACCTCACGCTTAGTGTTATTTCGGGAAAGCTATGGTCACGATGGTCTGGTCCATATATTGTGCACAATGTTGCATCCCATGGTGCAATTGAGGTTGAGGATCCAAAGATGGGCAAGCGTTTCAAGGTTAATGCACATCGTGTTAAACTTTTTTTTTTTTAATTAGAACCTCCATTGGGGAGGGGCAGCTATGGGATGCAGACCTTTATTACTTGAAAAAAATCTTGTACACATGTCGGGGGTACATGACGACTTTACCCGAAAGAAAAATAAACAAATGGACATATATCCTAAAAACCAGAAAAATACCTAACTCAAATCGACCTAAATCCAAATAGATCTTTAGAGAACTTAGCAAGCAACACCAGATACATATTGTGCACCTTGAGCAACATCACCAGAAGCAGCTTGAGAAGCTTGAAGTAGAAACCCTTAACTCTGCATCTTAAGCTAAAAATTGCAAATTGCAACGTGCAAAATTTGCAACTAACCAAACAGGCAGCAAGGAGTACTCTGTAAAAATTGAGCACTCTTGTCACAGGCCAGAGACTCCAAAGAGCATTCTTTGCAATCCAATTCCTTCGAAAATAGGACAGCCATTAAATCCGCAGAATCCAGGCACGCTGTCCTCACCATTCACTTGCACTACTTGAACTCAAAATTCTGCTTACCACTAGATCATGAAAACATCTTTCAACCACAAACCAACATTTTAAATTGCAATCCAATTCCTGCAAAACAGGACAGCACCATTGCAACACCTGCAATAATCTGCAGAAACCGGACAGCACCATTGCAACACTTGCATATTCTGCGAAAACAGGACAGCACCTGCATATTTTGCTGACTCGCAAGACAGCAGTAAATAACGCAGCCCGAGCAGCGGCAAATTCAGGCTCGCTGTTCTTCCATGCCGCACCCCTGATTAGTTCAAAGCAGGTCCCAAAAGAACACACTCTGTCCAATGAGACAGAGCACTCTATCCAGCGAGACAGAGCACGCTGTCCAGTTTCCAGATCAATCAAACTAACAAGGGACTGCACCCAGATAAGCGACCACAGGAGTTCCTTCCCCAGCGACCACTCCGTATGACCCGTATCTCTGCGTTGAGCTGAAGACAAAGAGCTGCACTCTGTCCAGTCTGAAACAGAGTTTGTCCCCTGTTGTTCCAGAAAATAGCTCCACCAATTCCTCACCAAAGCTGCAGCATTCTCGCCGAATTGTATCCAGTGACCTTCAGACTGCCATAAACGACTTGTACCAGTCATATAACATCCGGAAGTCTAAGATATGTCTTATTCTTGTCAAGAATAATTAAGGATTTTATTCTTTTAGGGAGCGATCCCCACAAATAAGTTCGAGACATATTCTCCGCTTGAGCCAATCTTGCCAAAGCGTCCGCCACTGAATTAGTCTCCCTGAACACGTGGATGCAATGCCACCCCAAAGCCTTATTCATCTCTCTTATCTCCCTCCACCAATTGCTCAGAAACCAAGGAATCTTTGTTTCTTGGAAGATCCATTGTTTGACCAACATTGAGTCCGTCTGAATGACACATTTACGAATACCCTGATCAACACAAAATCTCAAGCCTTTAAGCAAGGCCCTCGTTTCTGCAGAATTGTTTGTTCCTTCCCAAAAAAAACATTGTCTGGCCGCCACAAAGTTACCCTCTTCATTTCTAATAACAAATCCTCCAGAAGTACTCTTCTCCCGACAAGATCCATCTACATTAAGCACATACCATCCCGTAGGAAGAAACTTCCAATACACCGCCAGAGGAGGAATCATTGCTACTTTTTTTTCCTGTATACCCAATCTCGTGAGCAATGCCCCATCGGTTTCCTTTGATTTAGGATTAAAAACTTTTGCTACACATTTTATCCAGTTATACACTTTAATGATCACATAGCTTGACGAACACTCCTTTCCGTCATAAAGTTTTCTATTTCTCTGAATCCATATCTCCCAGAGAATAAAAAGAGGAGTGAGATGAAGGAGTATACCTGATAATGAGGATTTCTTCGCCTTCCTAAACCACGCCTTTAGCACGCTATAGACTTCGGTCTATGTAAATGTATATCAAAAACCAATTCGAAATGTCTCCACACCCTAATTGCTAACTCACCCTCTAAGAATAGGTGTTTTGTGGTTTCCTCTGCAGATTGAACACAACATCCACATTTAGAAGCCAACTGGAATCCAATACTTCTAATTTCTCCATCTACGGGTATAGCCCTTTTAATAATCTTCCATGTGAAAACTGAAATTTTAGATAGCAGAAGAGGGTGCCAGAGCCAATTCCAGAAGTCATCAGGTGTCCCCCTACCACCTAAAATTTCACATACAGAGCTAATAGAGAACATACCATCATTATTAGGTATCCATATTCTAGTGTCTTGATCACCATCATCACCTTTCACAATTGTTTTGTACGCCTCTTGAGCTTTTCCTTGCATTCCCGGGGTTAAACTTCTGAAATTCTTCCTGCACATTTGCCTTAGGGAAGGTCAAGTATCATTTGTCTCCTCTTCCCCATGTCTAAGAAAGATTTCATCCTTAGCCCATTGTTCCTCAAAGAAACTGACGCTACCCCTAGTGATCCTCCAAGTGGAATGTTCCACTATAAAAATTTTATGCACCATCAACTCTTTCATAAACGGGGAGGCCCCAGCTTTAAGCTCTTGTTTTCGGATTGGTATCCCTGCCTTCAAATATTTTTTCCTTAAGAAATTTGCCCATAACGAGTTGGTGTTTATCAGATTCCATAGTGATTTAACTCGAAAGGCTGTTATAATATCATCTAGACTTCTAACATTTAAGCCACCTTCCTCCTTAGTCACACTGATTTTATGCCATGCAATCCATTTCCGTTTATGTCGTCCTTCATGATCTCCCCAGAAGAAATCTGCAATTATTTTCTGAATAGATTGTAGGACCTTCATAGGTACCACAGTAGCTGCTATAGTGTAAATCAGCATAGACAATAAGACATGACGGATCAAAGTTAATCTGCCCCCTGGCGACAACAGTCGGGATTTCCATCCTTGAATTCTATTCTAGATCTTATTTATCAAATCATCATAGAAAGTAATTCTGCATCTGCCTTGGTAAATGGGAACTCCAAGATATGTGAACGGGGATTGTTTGTAGGAGAAGCCTATCCAAAGTTTGATCAAAATTATTTTTTCGGCACTGACTTTCTCATCAATCATGAACGAACTTTTCACAGTATTAATTTTCTCTCCTGACTTTCTTGAGCTTGAGACTCATGATGTCGACGAGGTCTTCATCGTTGATCCTGATTACCATTAGTGATTTGGCCCCATTTGTGTCGGGCTGAAGATGTTAAACTTAGAGCTCTTGGGAGGTAGCCTAAGTATTTCGGTTGTGTCTATGCAATTCTTCTGGATTGATTTTTGAGTACCTTATTCAGTTATACCCCTCTCTTACTTTTAGCTTTGTAATTGTTTAAGATTAATCACAACAAAAAGTATACATAGTTTGCAACTTTTCTTCTAGGATTAGTAATTATTCAGGTTTTGGGATGCAGTTTCCCATTTTTGGTATGTCATATAACAACTTATTACATGTTTTGATCTAAAACTTTGTAGGGATTGTACATCCACAACCTTTCATCAACCAGGTATAAAATTTTAATTTTCACTTAATTTGATCCAGCTTATTTAATTATTGTCCATCATATCACGTATCACCAAGGTGTCATAGTTAAATATTAAGGACAATGTCTACTTTAGGTTTGGGAAGGGAGATTATAATTTTGTTGATGTTTTGTTATAAAAAATTTAAAAATTAAAATTAAATTTCTTGGATTTTATTTAGTCAAAATGCCTTTTAGTGATGAAAATTGTTCGTTTTCGGATAATTAACAAAGTTGAACAGTAGTCAGGATATTAGCCTATGTCTAAAGGTTTTTCATGAAAATCAAGCTTGGAAGCCACTATACTACCAGCCACAAGATTTTAGTTCAAGTAGATAAGTAAACATCTTCTTTTTTGGTGGCTAATGTGTAATTAACACCTCATGTAGGTATTTCAGTAAGTACCATTCAGTGAAGATGTATACCAAGGCTTATGCTAAAGCAATCAGTGGTATTCCAGATCTGAAGTTGTGGAGGACAATTATACATGTGTTATATGAGTGTGCTTGATTCCTAAAGCATATATTGCGTAGTTGATTTTGAACATGTGCATTCTCATTTGCAACCTGCATATATGCATATATAGTTTTAATATCAAAACTTTAGAGACCACCTGGAAGGCCCGCCAAGCAAAGAAGAAGAAATGAGTTGAGGCTATGTAGAACAAGAAGAAGAAAGTGTGAAATAAGTGTAATATTGCCGGCCACAACAAAACGACCTACAAAAGGCCTCCAAAAAAGTTGTTAGCAGACAAGGAGCTGGAGAACAAGGCCAAACAACTAAGCATGATGTTGGTGGAGAAGCTGCAGCACAACGCCAAGCAATTGGGTAATCTGATGGTGAATGAGTTGAAGTAGAAGGTCAAGCAACCGGTTATTTTAGACAGAGCTATGGTGGAGCTCAAGCAATTGGACAGAGTTATGGTGGCCAAACTTATGATGGATGACCTCAACATGGTTACCAGAATTATGGTGGAGGAGCTCAAGCAACTAGACAAAGTTATATGTTGTGACAAATGCAACTTTGATACCAATTGTTACGCGCGGAAGCGTTACAAATACCAAAATGTGAAGTTACAAAGCAAAAGACTAACAACGGAGACAACAAATTTATATAGTTTGGTAAACTTGTGTTCGACCACAGGGTAAAAAAATATATTCACTATCGAGTTCGAAAAATACATATGGAGAGAGTATCTTACACAACATCAACGACGTTAAACATACACGTGTCTAAATGACATCGCACATATACGCATGTGAGTATATCACTCACTCCCCCCCTCCTACTTCTCTCTCCTCACACGCATTAAAAAAAGGGAAAAGTCAACCAGAGGGTCGATTTCTCAAACAATAAACCTTTGATCCTTTTTATAGCAAATGGAGGTGGTAAAGGAGTAGTGATGGAAACTCATCCACCACCTTCTTTTCCTTCATTTTTCTTCTTTTACTTCTACATGATTCAGCTCATCCAGAAACAGATTCAACCATTGCATTTGATGATTCACTGCCATCAATTATTTTCGACAAGCTTTACTGCCCTTGATTGTTGGTGACAAGCTTCACTAACTCCACTAGGGTTTTCTTCTCCCTTCCACTCTCTTCTACTGTCTTCTATCATTTTATTTTTTTGCCAACTTATCACAATATGAGTGTTTCCACCATCTTTTCTGTTTTTCAACAATTCTCTACCTCGGTGAAGATTTCACAAATTTGAGCCGGTCCCAACAAACACAAACAAACAAATGCCACTTCTTCAAACGAACAAACACAGACTTCAACTCTTCAAACACGCTCATATGCACTATACACTCAAAGGTGTCATACATCAGAACGTGTTCAAGCTAACAAACCAACTCCACCTTGGCTAGGATGGAGTTTCGAATCAAAACTTTCAGAAACACAATGTTCACAAACATCCATATTGCATATCTGATTTCTTCAGTATCATCTTCCTTTCTGAACCTGCATACATTTTGCATGGGCATGGAAACTGAGTCCAAGTACAATCCTTCATTGAGTGACCATATTCATCACATTTGAAACACCCCTTGCTTTCCCATGGATTGAAAAGAACCTATCTATAGTTTTCTCTCTCTGCAATTGCAACATAAACCCATTTGTAACTAAGGCATTCTGGTTATTGGCATGTCAAGAAGCCTCTCTCGGGACTTTTCTTGGTCCACGATGCCTTGAATAAGATAATTCAATTCCATCACATCTAGGGGCATGTAAGAGCTCCATGCCTAACTTCGTTGGCAAGTCACAACCATTTATATAACTAGGCTTTGCCACATTTTGGCTAGCAACTTTACCACCCATCTTTTTTTATATAACTAGGCTTTTCCCTCCATGTACAGAATAAAAGGTTGGAGGTTGAAGATGACTAACAAACATGGCTGTGTGTCGCAATTAGGTGTGTTTGACCTACCTGACCACCATCGTATCATATTCCTTGGCACAATGATGTCCAACTCCCATTTGGAACAAATTGAAGTAACTAAGGAATTGAATTTGGGGTTCTCACAAGGGTTTCAAATTGGGGTTCCAAGTAAGGGTTACAAACACTAAGTAGCCAGATCCTGCCACCAACAAGTAACCACACACCTTCACAATCTTCTCTTTCGATCCCTATAAATACCTACAGTCACCGCATTTCCCCCTTTAAGACAATAATAGGTTCTAAGACTTCTGTATCAGCTAGTCTCTCTCTCTCTCTCATTAAGCATATTATTTAATTAACAACTTTCAAACATTGCTTTACATAAATCATTTTTAGAATTTTCTTCTTTGACTTGACTTGGTTTGCTTTGACTTTTGCGTGTTAGTTTGACTTGTTCTTCATAGCTTTGACTTATCTTCATGAATTGGCTTCAATCTTCTTGTCCTTCACATTGATCGTCATGAGTTGTATAATCTTTCAATGATCTTTACAAAGCATAAACTTAATCCCAACAATCGATATATGGTTTATAATTACACTGTACATTTTTACATACGTTTTGACCTAATTCGCAAATACATTTTCAATAACAACCAAAAAATAAATCAATAAGTAGCGTACGCATTGCACATGTAGATTCCCTAGTAGTAATTATCTTTTTCATAGATTGTAAGCATTACCATTGATAATGATTTTCATTGTATTCATCATGAAATTTATCACATACAATGCATGTACGACAATCAAAACCATGCATGTACATAATCTTAACATGACAAAGTGCACTTGAGATACAGGAGACAAAAAGGCTTTGAAAGAAGAAACAATTTTTATGTTCTAATATTTCACATTAATTAGGTTATCAAAAATGTAGAATTAGAAGTTAATACAGGTGCAGGTAGCTAGACCGCGTTACCCGTCATTGAAACACAAGTTGGAGACGTATCGGCATATATCCCCGCCAATGTGATCTCCATTACAGATGGACAAATATGTTCGGAAACAAAGCTCTTTTATCGTGGAATTAGACCTGCTATTAACGTCGCCTCATCCATCAGTCGCATCGGGTCTGCCGCTCAGTTGAAAGCTATGAAACAAGTCTGCGGTAGTTCAAAACTGGAATTGGCACAATATCATGAACTGGAAAAGTCAAGATTAATGATTAAAAATTTTCAATCGAATGAGCATCTAACCTTCATCTCCATCATATCTATCTCGAAGCTAACAATCTCTAAATATATCATTGCGTTTTTACATATTTAAAATGTTTGTTTAATTCAATTTATTGTTTGACATGTAGTTATATACTATTAAGAGACTTTTGACAATGGTGGATGAGAATTAGTGAGCGTGAATAGGACAAAAAAAATGATGAAACCATTTTTTTAAATTTCTTTTGTAAATAAAACTATTTTATTGCTACTATAAAAAACAAAACACAAGTATAATCCAAGTTAGAGGGCTATGCACTGGCTGATTACTAAATCTATTAATATTAAAAAAAAAAAAAAAAACAAAGTCTAAGGGATTAACTCTTGAAATTGCCAAAAAAAAAAAACTTTTTTTTAATTTTATCAAATATAGTAATCAATTTAGCATACCATTGTACCAAAAAAATATCAAAATCAAATAGGGTTTTTCGGAGTTTGCCACCCATTAGTTTATGTCTAACTGAGTTTGGCACTCATTTAGAAAACTAATTCAGTCTAACCCCCAAATTGTAACAGTCAACTACGTTGACCACCTTGACTTCTTTAACTCTTTCAAAATACAAAATTACCCTTCACACGAGACAACATGTGCAATGCACATGCCACGTCTAAAACATATCTAAATAATATCACAAATCAATTTTTCTTATTGATGATTCAAATCCTAAACCAAATCAAACCCAATGCTCCCATTGATCTAGAAATCCAAGATTTCTTCTTTCCAACATTACTAATTCTTGAACCCATGATTAGAAACCAAATTATAACCAACCCAAAAGAGAAATTGATTTGTAATCAAATTATAACCAACACATGATCAGAAACCTTGGTTTTGGGTTTGAATCATCAATGAGAGAGATTGATTTGTGATGTTTACATAGTGGGGTTGATTAGATTGAATTATTAATAAGATCTCTTCCTCCTCCTCGTCTATTTCTCCATCAAACACAAATATTTTCTTCAAACTACATTTTGGGTTGGTTATAATTTAGTTTCAAATCATGGGTTCAAGAACTAGTAATGTGGGGAATAAGAGATCTTGGATTTTTGGATCAAGGGGAACATTGGGTTTGATTTGATTTTGGGTTTGAATCGTCAATAAGAGAGATTGATTTGTGATGTCACACATTGGGGTTGATTAGATTGAACTCATTTTTTTGTATTTTTAAGACCATTTGATAACATTGAGATATACAAAAATAATCATGGCCCCTAGATGAAATTTAGATATGTTTTAGATGTGGCATGTGCATTGCACATGTTGTCATGTGAAGGGTAATTTTGTATTTTGAAAGAGTTAAACAAGTTAAGGGTGGTCAACATAGTTGACTGTTACAATTTGGGGGTTAGGCATAAACCAATGGAGGCCAAACTCCAAAAAATCTAATCAAATAAAACACTACACCAAATTGGCATTTTTGTAATAACTCCCAAAATAAAAACAATTTTGAGCTGTAATAGTCCACCAAACAATTTCAAGTCAAAACTGAATTTAGTCAAAAAAAAATGAAAAACAGTTGCACAAAAAATTTATTACAATAAATTGGATAACCATAAATAGTATCACTTATAACACCATATTCTTCATGGTGATACAATTATTGTATCACTTTCTTTGTGAAAATGTGTAAAATTGTATGGTTGACTATTATAGCTCAAAAGTGTTACTGTTTTTGGGGATGTTATAAAAATGACAATTTGGTGTAGTGAAATGTGATGAATTTGATATTAATCAGATACATTTTTGTTACCATGAAATTTATCGTGTACGGTGCATACACAACAATCTTAACGTGATAATGCGCACCTGAGATAAGAAAAGACAAAAAGATCTTGAAGGAAGAAATATGGTATTTAATTAATTTATTTTGTAACCACTTTAGATTATAGAAAACATTGGATTAGAAGTTAATAAAGGTCAAGAGTAATGATGAAAGAACTTTAATCGCAGAACTATCTACCCTTTATGTAAGTCAAATGTATTGTGCTTTAATCGCAGAGCTTTGAAGCTAATATGTCTAAAATATATATTATTGTGCTTTTACATATTTGAAATGGTGTCGTATCAAATATTGTTTGAGAGGGAGTGGAAGAGAAAACGAAACCAATTTTTTTCATTGATAAAACTATTTTATTGCTGCTAAAAATAAAAACCAAAACACCAATATGATTTCAGTTGCAAGGCTTGCAACTAAAGCTCCACTTGGTACACAGCAAAATAATGCATTTTGCAAACTTATGCATTATGCATTAGTTTGCATTGCATTATTTTGCAATGCATTACTTTACAGGCGCTTGGTAGTAACTAAGGAAAATCAATGCAAATCAGACAAGTGATTATAGGCGTTGTTGATGATGGTAGTAGTTGTAATTATTGCTGGGTCATGGTGGCGGTGATTGTTGTGTTCGTTGTAACAATGGTGGTTGTGAATGTCGATGATGATGGTGGTGGCAATGGCGGAGGTTGTTAAAATGGTGGTGATGGTTGCAGTGACTTTAGCGGTTGTGTCAGTGGTAGTAGTTAAGGTGGTGGTGGTTGTGGGGACTATGTTATAGTGGCGGTGGTGGTTATATATGGTAATTGTGGTTGTAGTAGGGATGGTTGTAATGGTGGTGGTTATGTTATGGTAGTTATGTTATGTTAAGGTGGTGGTGATTATGATATGTTAAGGTGGTGGTAGTTATGCTATATTGGTGGTGGTGGTTATGTTATGGTAGTTGTGGTGGTCGTAGTAATGGTTGTAGGGGTGGTGGTTATGCTATGTTAAAGTTGTGGCGATTATTATGCTATAGTGATGGTGGTGAATATGTTATGGTAGTTTTGGTAAGTATGTTATGGCCAGTGATCACGAAGTTGTCAGTGATGGTGGTAGGGGGTGGTAGTGGTTGTGATGGTTTTATTATTGTGGTGGTAGTTGTAGTAGTGGTAATGGCGGTGGTGGTGGTTGTTATGTTATGGTGGTCATGATGGTGGTGCATGACGAAATGATTATGGTAGTAATAGTGAGGTAGTGTTGGTGTTGGTGATTATGCTATGATAGTGGTGGTGGTTGAGGTGGCAGCGGTGGTGGTCCTGATGGTTATGGTATGGTGGTCGTAGTACTGGCGATGATGGTAGTTGGGAAGATGGTGGTGGTTGGGGTGTTATAAAGAAGTTGGGAATACTCTAGGAGATGATGAGAGTTTTGTAAACTAATGCGGGAGAGTTTGTTTCACC
Source organism: Berberis vulgaris (assembly GCA_963556465.1). Lineage (NCBI taxonomy): Eukaryota > Viridiplantae > Streptophyta > Magnoliopsida > Ranunculales > Berberidaceae > Berberis > Berberis vulgaris. The sequence goes on from OY747130.1 coordinate 71,834,820, forward strand.
AAATTTTACAAAATTTTATAACTAAGAAATGCGGAGGTCCTGAATTCAAATTTCAATAACTGTTTTCCGTAAAATCAATCAAGCACCCAAATTTATGTAACCGCCGTAAACTTTTGCAATATGCATTCTTTTACTATGTGCCAAGAGAAACCTAAGTACTTCTGTACGCACTAGCTGGTTACTAAATTTACTAATGTAACATAAATGAAGGGAGTTGCTACGGGTACCTGACTATTTAGCTCGGTTATACCAACTCTTTATTGCAGCGACATTTTGAAATGTTTTGACTTTGTTGCACCAACCTTAAATATATAATATCGACTTACCATTTTTATTTATAAAAATCATTTGGTGGTTAAATTTTCTCAATTGTAAGCATTAATTTATTCTTGATTAAAAAATAAAAGTAAATGTATCAATAATACTAAAGTTCAGTTACAAATTCTTAACTTTCAAATTTGGACACGACCATAAAAGATACACTAACCATCTCACAAGTTTTACAATAAATAGTAAATACTATGGTAAGTTGTGTAAGAGAAATAAAAAACATGTCTTAAAAAAACTTCTAAAACCACATTGCAAACAAATTATCTATTCTCTATGCATTTAATCTAAAATGTAGAAGGGTACAACGTGTTCATCAATATGTATTACAAATAAATAAATATTTGAGTGAGTGCATTAATTTTAAAAAATTATTGTAACTATTTTAACAAATTCGAAACCCAAAAAATCCTACATTCAAAAATTCACTTGGTAATTAGTTAGAGTTCTTTTAGGGTCAATAAAATGTGGTTGGATACACAAAGCAATTCTTAAAGCCTAAATCTAAAAAAATAAAGTTGGGGGCATCGAGTCAAACAGTCAAATTTTAAATCAAACAAAGTTCTAAAATAAGTAAATCATAAAATTGCAAAAATAATAATAATAATAATAATAATTATAGAATCTTCTAGCATATGATGAATGTCCACCTCCATCCACTTCATACTTATAAGGTGAAATGGTATAAAGCCATAGTGTTACGAGGTGTCAATTGCATGCATGATATTAGTTGCCTATAAATAGGTTGTATTAACTTGTTAAGAGATGTACAAAGAATGAATAGAATTGATATCAAAATCAAATCATACAAGAAATCACTTTTTTTTTTTTTTAAATTATCAATCGTAAGATGAAAAATATTGTTAAAAGTTTTTTAAAAAATATTGAACATCCGTGTACAAAGAGCGTGATGACACCGTATTAAATTATAATATATCAAATTTCTATCAAAAATATAAAAAAATGTGATGGATGTGATATTTTGTCAGATATTCTTTCAAACCCTATTTTGGAAGTTGTGCAAGAGGGTTTGTGTAAACTAAACCTTGATTTGTTAACACCATTTGTTATTGGATTGGAAAGGCCGAAAGGGTAGAAGTCTCCAGTTACTAGCAAAACAAGAAGCCTAAAGTTTTTAAAAAAAATAAAAATAAATAAACAACAACAACAAGAAGCCTACAAATTCATAACACCACCACCACCCTAATTTTGTTTGACAAATTAAAACATCTCATTCTCGCAAGGCCGTACCGCACGCCGCTTTGGCTTGAAAGCCCGCCCATAACATAAGAAGACCTCTCTCTTCGTTCTTTCTTTCTCCCAACCCCACAAAGCAAGGCAAAGCAAAGGAAGGCAGAGGCAGAGCAATCTCTTCTCTTGACATCTTCCTCACTTTCAGTCTTCCTTCAATGGCCACAACCCATCATCATCTCTCTTCCATCTCCTCCTCATCATCTCTTGCGAAGAAGAAAAATCCCCCCAATCTTTTCTCTTTTTCGCCTAAACCCCTGCTTAAGCCCTCCCCTTTTCAATACATTCCTCTCAAAGCCGCTGCTTCATCCAATCTCACTTGCAAGGCCAACCCATTGTCACATTTCGTCTCTGAAACAAACCCAGATGATGGTTTTTACGATGAGAAACCAAGGGAAGAATGCGGGGTTGTGGGCATCTATGGAGACCCAGAGGCATCTCGTCTCTGCTACCTTGCTCTTCATGCTCTTCAACACAGAGGCCAGGAAGGAGCAGGTATGGTCACTGTCAATGATAATGTTCTTAAATCGATTACTGGGGTTGGTTTAGTTTCCGAAGTTTTCAATCAATCCAAGCTTGATCAGCTTCCGGGTGAGTCTTCAATTGGGCATGTTAGGTACTCTACTGCAGGAGCTTCTATGCTGAAAAATGTCCAACCTTTTGTCGCTGGGTACCGATTTGGTTCCATTGGGGTTGCCCACAATGGGAATTTGGTTAATTATAGAGCCCTTAGAGCAAGGCTTGAAGATAATGGATCAATCTTTAACACAAGTTCTGATACAGAGGTTGTTCTTCATTTGATTGCGATTTCAAAAAAGAGACCTTTCTTTCTTCGAATTGTTGAAGCTTGTGAACAGCTGGAAGGGGCTTATTCAATGGTATTCATCACAGAAGACAAGTTGGTAGCTGTGAGGGATCCCCGTGGGTTTAGACCATTGGTTATGGGTAGAAGGAGCAATGGAGCAGTTGTTTTTGCATCAGAGACGTGTGCATTGGACTTGATTGAAGCCACCTATGAGCGCGAAGTGAATCCAGGAGAAGTTCTTGTTGTTGACAAAGATGGGGTACAGTCACTTTGCCTAATGCCTCATAGAGAAAGGAAAGCTTGTATCTTTGAACACATTTACTTTTCGCAGCCAAATTCTATAGTTTTTGGGCGTTCAGTTTATTTGTCAAGGGAGAGGTATGGGGAGATTTTAGCAATTGAAGACCCTGTAGAATGTGATGTTGTGATAGCTGTGCCAGATTCTGGGGTGGTTGCCGCGCTTGGTTATGCTGCCAAGGCTGGGGTACCTTTCAAACAGGGGTTAATTCGATCACATTATGTGGGGAGAACATTTATTGAGCCTTCACAGAAGATTCGGGACTTCGGGGTGAAACTAAAACTTGCCACGGTTGATGATGTTTTGAAGGGGAAGAGAGTGGTGGTTGTGGACGACTCAATTGTGAGGGGAACCACAAGTTCGAAGATTGTTAGGTTGCTGAAGGAAGCTGGAGCAAAAGAAGTTCATATGAGGATAGCCAGTCCGCCAATTATCGGGTCTTGTTATTATGGTGTTGACACGCCAAGTGCGGAGGAGTTGATTTCAAATAGGATGAATGTTGAGGAAATTAAAGAGTTCATTGGGTGTGATTCACTCAGTTTTCTTTCGTTGGAGAGTTTGAGGAAACACATGGGTGATGAAGCTACTGGGTTTTGTTACGCTTGCTTCTCTGGCAATTATCCTGTTATGCCGACAGAGATTAAAGTGAAAACAGTGGGAGATTCTGTTGATGATGGAGTGAATGCTAGTTTGCAGTCTCTAAATAAAGGATGGGTTGATGTACCCGAAAATCTGCCTGTAGAAGAGGATGATTAATTGGTTTAGATGTCCTCTTCTTTATGCTGACTTCAGTCAGAAGGATTACCTCGTGAAGAATGAAGATTGGAGAGGACAGGTCTAACATATGCGTGCTGAAATTGAAACTGATAAAGCTTATTGAGGTTTCAGGATTTAATCGGATTTTAATTGAGTTTGTGCTTCTTGACTAGGGTTGGAGGGTTACGAGTTCCATACTTCCAGGAATGCTTTTCATTTTTTTTTCTTGTGTCGTATTATAGTAAAACTTGAATGCTCATATAGCTATTTGGCATTCTATATCCTTTTTTTTATTTGATGAAAGGATTTTTTGAGTCCTTGAATGGGAATGAGTCATGTTAGTTCTTCATTTTAGTTGCATGTAGTTCTTTAAGCGGCAATTCTTTCATATTACAACATAGTTGTGGTTTTATCTAGCACTAGCTGTATCCTTCCAATAGAGATGAAGAATTACAGTTTTTTGGATTGAGCTAAGAATTGAACATGATACTTCATTTATTTATTTTTTCTAAACATAATTGTTCATATTAAATGATGTAAATCAGAACACTGTATTTACACCAATTTAAGCTAAGATGCAGGAGGTGGACTTGCATTAGCTTCTGGTATTTGGTCAAGTGAACAACAAACCAAAGGCCTTGGTGTGGGAATTCTCAAGCAACTCAAGATACCACCTGGAATCATAGAATACTCTGGTTGAGGCCTTTGCATGTCTCTTCCTGGAGCACAATTTCCGGAAAAATCATATCCTACATTCCTGTAGAACAATTTGGTGCATTCTTGATCGAACCCGGAGAAGAAATTGTAAGAGAAAGTGAGATTACCAATGCTTCTTAGAGAGCAAACAGAGTTTGGTACAAACCCAGAGAGTTTGTTGTGAGCCAAATTGAGTACTTCAATCCCATTGAGGCAAGATTATGGGTTTGGCAAATGGCCCATTAATGAAGTGAAACTCACATCCAACACTTCCGTATCTGTTAAAAGTCCAACCCCTTCAGGATATAAGTTGTTTAGTCCGCGAGTAATTGGGCGATTTCGCACTTACTCGGTAACAGCTCCTTGAGCATGTTTTAAAAAACAAGACTCGGTTCCAATTACTATGTTTGCATTACTCACCGAGTAATCGGGTTCAACTCGATCAGGTCATTTAAAAAAATGGTCTCTTTCTTTTTTGAGTGAGGTTAGAGAACTAGGTTTTGTAATCATGTTTTATAATCAGGATGATGTGGCATCACTAGAAGAAGTTTTTTACAACCTCGAGATACACATAAACACTTTGGAAATTTTATCATTCTTTCAAGATCACGCCACGTCACTATGGTTACAAAACCCGATTGCAAAAACATGGTTTCCTAGCATTTTCGTTCTCTTTTTTTACCTTTTTTTTCCCCTTAGGTTATGTTATGTAGTAAGCTAATTACATTTGGCAATTTGAGATGGTTGTAGTACATTTTAGCTAACACAATTTTATTTGACAATGATATTCATTTATTTTATGATACATAAAAATGGTCACATCTTTAAGCCACACACGTGTCATGATGATCTCGAGGAAATACGGGCCTCGGCATCAGCCCAACAATGATCCGGCCCAAGCGGTTCTAAGCCCGCTCAATTCAGTCTGCCAGGCAAAGCCGAACTCTCACAGCATGCTAGGCCCACATGTCTTACAGCTATCCTCAATACCCATAAGTCCTACTAAGGCAAGTGTCTCAAGGATCAGCTTCAGACGGGCAACTACAACTACTCTCTGCCTCCAACCAGGAAGCAAATATCAGAGTACACTCCACACAGAGAAACTCCCTTCTACGGATTACTTTCGCATTGGAAATTATCTCCCGCGTATCTAGGAGCACGAGGCTAACAGAGAACTTCCCTCTTACAGCACGACTCCTAATTAGATAATGATCTGTACGAAGATCTCCTTCCTAAACTACACCTACGATGGGCTGGTAGAACCAGGACTCCTTGCACTATAAATAAGACATGAGGTTGGTAAGTTAAGGTACGCTATAAATAAGACACGAGGTTTGTAAATTACACCTTCCTCAAATCCCTGTCTGACTTTAGCATCGGAGTTACATCGGCCACCGCAACGGTGGTCCGTGGCTCACGTGTGTTACTTGTGCAAGTCAGCAGGAACTAGGTAAAATCAGGGAGCGGAAAACGACTGCATCAGTTTGGCGTCGTCTGTGGGGACGATAGAGTTCTTAACTTTTCATTAGCGTCGTCTCCTTTTAAAAACCAAGAGAAATGGTAACTACTAGGTCACGCGACAACGGAGAAGGGGGGACACATCAAACCATCTGGTTGGTGCAGTACCGTCGCTTTCAACGACTCCGGTCATACACGGGTTACATACTCAAGCCCCCGCGCCGACGACAGCAATAGCGGACCCCCGAATCGATAGGCTGGCATCTCAAAAACAACAGATAGCCAAGGCGGTGGAGGCTCTCACGCGACCAAATCCACCACCTGCCAATGGAGACCAGGAGCAACACAGACCTCCACCTCCAGAAGATGATAGCGAGCAAGCGCAGGAGAGCCAAACCCCTGCTAGTTTTTATTGGACTAAGGGAGGCTGCACGGTTAACGCTGAGCTTGCCGCCAGGACAAAAAGGCTCGGCACTGGGAACCCCCTCCGCAGAAAGGCACATAATCTAGACGTATTGTACCGCCTCTCCGTCCCGCCATTTGTGGACTGGATCGTGAATGAGGCCCTTCCGAGGAAGTTCACTCCCCTGAAGCTCGAATCCTACGATGGAACCACTAATCCTTTCGACCACTTACGCCATTACCAGCACGTAATAGCCCTTAAAGAATGATCTAAATCCGTCATGTGCAGAGCCTTTCCCACCAATCTGAAAATATCAGCACTGACGTGGTTCCACAGCCTTCCGAGGAAGTCGATCGACTCCTTCAAAACGCTGGCAAAAGAATTTCTGACACGTTTCGTTGGGAACCAACGTTTTCGAAAAGGCCCGCATTACATACTCTCTCTAAAATAGATGTCCGGCGAGACATTTCGAAAATATGTCACACACTTCAACAACGAGTTGACCCTCATCAACGGATGCAACAACAATACAGCCGTGACGCCCTTCACAGAGGGCCTCAAAGTGGGAAAGCTCTACGAGGACCTCACTCTCTAGAGCCCCCTCTAGACATGATGGAGCTCCTCAAGAGCGTCCAGAGACACATCACCCTAGAGGAGTCGATGACCATTAAAAGGGAAGCCAAAGGCGAGAACCGCCTCTAGGGACAAAGAGGGCAAGAAACGCGAGGATGAGGAACGGAGCAAAAGGGAGCGCGGTGACAACAGGCCGGACCATGGTCGATTCATGTCGGAAAAATCATCCAACTACGTTGGATCAAGAGCTGTGACACCCCTAAATGCTAGCCTGTCAGAGGTACTTAAATCCATGAAGAATTGGGAGGAACTGAAGTGGCCCCCGAAGACACGCGGAGACCCTTCCAAGCATGACAAAGGCAATTACTGCGTGTACCACAAGAAGGACGACCACGACACCAATGACTGCAAGAGTCTGAGGTATGAGGTCGAATATTGGATCCGCAGAGCCAAATTGAAAGAATTCTTGAAGTTTAAGAAGCGAACAGAACAAACAAGGGACATGGGGGAGTCGATTAAAGAAATAGAGAATAAGACTCCAGGGATAATATACGTCCTTCATGGAGTCGGACCGAATGAAGACTAGTCGTACAGGTCTCATAAGCAGACCTTACTGGAAATGCGGACACAACCCGCGAATGAGGACAAACACATCTGCCACTCAAGGATTCAGAGCCCCATTCCCACCTTGGCTTTTATGGACAAAGACCTCGAAGGAGTCCAAGCGCCACATAACGACACCCTAGTCATCCCGGTCTCCATAGCAAGGTGGGAGGTAAATAGAGCTCTGGTAGACACAGAAAGCTCGCTTAACGTTCTGTTTTACAACACGTTCCGCAGCATGGACCTCAAGGAAGAAAACCTGACATCTTCAGAACACCCGCTGATCGGATTCAGTGGAGATAAATGCTTCCCCATCGGAAAGATAAGGTTAGCTACGGTGGCTGGATAACCGCAGCTAAGAAAGGTCATATTTCTGGACTTCATGGTGGTAGACACACCATCATCCTACAATCTCATCCTGGGAAGACCATAGCTCCACCAGATGGAAGCAGTGGTTTCACTACAACACAAATGCTCATTAATAGCGTTTCAAAAAAACTATTGTAGGATATCATAGCGTTTTAGAAAACGTTGTGTCTACTGGAGCTATAATAGATACAGGGTTATTTATAGCGTTTTAGAAACGCTATTGTAAGTAGACCATTTATAGCGTTTCTGAAACGCTATTGGTAACTATACAATAGCGTTTCAGAAACGCTATTGTTTAGCTTATGATAGCACTTAAAAAACGCTATTGTATAGTTACCAATAGCATTTCTGAAATGCTATTGTATAGTTACCAATAACGTTTCTAAAATGCTATTGTCTTCTCTCACGTAGTATTTAACAAATGCTATTGTATTTGTTTCTATAGTTTCTCAATGCCCTTTTTTTCTATAGCACTCATCAAGTGCTATCAAATGACTTTTTATAACATCTTATAAGTTTTATTTCTAGAAAATAAAAACCTAAATGTGCCAAACACTTGAACATTTCCATGAACGATGAGGCACAGTAATGTAATTAATTAGGTAATGTATTACATCGAGTCACAAAATCTATCAAAATATATCAAGCACAATGACAGTTTTTGAAATTCCCGGTTTTCGAGTGTCTACTTGTCAATCTCTTGAAGATTCCCATGTTGAACACTCTATCTTGAAGCCACTGTTAGGGATTTTATTGTTGCTTGTAAAGACCTCCTGGAGAATTTGAGTTAGTTCATTCCACTCAGATGCTTCCCAAGTGTAAACACCATTTCTTCTTAACCAGCAGGATATGATAGATCTACCCATAGTACCATTAATTGCAAGCAATACCTGCATTCAAAGTTCAAATGTCTCAAACTCATGTTAAATAGGATAATTCTCTTTCTGGTTAGCATACTCTTCACTATGTCTAACTAATTATTAACTCGTCAACCTTTTTATAAAGTCTGCACTACTGTGCATATCTACTTTGTAAGAAAATAAAATTGTTCAACAATAGTTGTGTTGCTTACAGTGTAGTGCAGATCTTACTTAAATGTTACTGCTATTTTTGAAGCTTTATAGTACTGATCACTTGGTTTCTTTGTAGACCCTGAGATAATGAGTGGAGTCCTTGCTTCATCAATAAGAATTGAGTCAACTTCATCAAACACACAGTAGTTGAAATTCCTCAAGACAACTCTTCAACGCTCTGTAAATTCCAAGACATACTCGTATCTATCAGATGCAGGAAACTGAAAGCTCGCAGAATTGTTAAATAGCTCTTTGTAATCAAATAAAGTAGTGAAATTTGCAATCAACCCAAATAGGAATTATTAAATAAGTAATGCTTAACCATACTAGATATTATTGATCAAACCAAACCAAGATAACAAAATAAACACGCACACAAATTCCAAACGGAATCAAATCTACAGATGATCATGAAGCCTAGGTGCAGCATGTGAACTAGTAAGTTTCTTCCGACATAGTTCTGTGATAAAAGTTAGATTCGAGAAACCAAGTTGTTCTTAAGTTCCCTCCGGAGGATTTTGCCTGCTGGCGACTTTGGAATGGAGCTCATAAATACCACTTTTCTGATCTTTTTATATGGCGCTACCTGCAACAATGTTTGTAATAAGGTTTAGCTCACATTGGTATTGGAAGGAGAAACATGCGATAGCAGTTTAATATAGAATTTTATCACTTTAGCATTTCTATTATGAGAAATATTGGCAATACAGTGGTAATGAAAATACTCTAGGAATACGTGTTCCCCAAAACAAGTCTCGAATCTAGATCAGACAAAAAAAATAATCAAAATAAAAAGGAATACCTTCGATGATACAAAGCTCATCACATCTGTTTGGGAGAGTGTACTGCCAGGCCTTTTGACCACAAAGGCCACCGGGATCTCACCGGCTTCTTCGTCTCTAATATAAATTATAAAAGATTTCAAAGGACAGGGATGAAAAAAGCATTATTATGCCACTAAAATTAAAGAATTCAGTAATTTATAAAAGAGTGATGTTAACGAATCCCCCAAAAGGATCTTACCCTGTCACGAAAACATCAAGTATCTCTGGGTGGGAAATTAGTACATTTTCCAGATCAGCAGGCGCAATCTGCACAATGAGCGTCTCCTTAGACTCAATAGACAAATTCTAATTGTCGAGGAAAACAGCGAGGAAAACAACGAGGGAGGGAGGACCCTCCATCCCCCTCGCGATGCGTGTAGGGGATGGGAGGCACGCATCGCGAGGGGGATGGAGGGTTTCCCTCCCTCGCTGGTTTCCTCGCCAGTTAGCCAAGTTTGACTCAATAACCAAATGGTTTCTTGTAACAATCCCATCCCGTAAATCTGTGATAAAATGAATGATATGGTTCTGAACGGAACCATAAAACGAGATTTCACTACTTTGTTCAAATAATTAGGTCCATTTTTAACAAGGCATAGCATCTCCAATTGGTGCACTCATTTGGGCCCTAAGATTCAAATTATGAGAATTCCTGCCTGTGATTGAGATACTTCATTGAAATGGTAAATAATGAAATTGCCTTAAAGCTCAAACATGCACACCTTGACTTTCTGAATGTCTTCAAAATGTGATAGTAGTAGCGCTAGAGGGACCGGCACAAGAAACACATGCTCTCGTGTTTCCCATAAACTTATATAGGCTTAATCCAGTACGAAGCACTTGTAAGACGGTAAACATTTAGGAAAAAATTAATTTACTGAAAGGTAAAACATTCCCAGTGTGTTAACTCTAGTTTAATTTCAGATGATTTAGTTGTAAAATTACCTTTCATAACACCAGGTCTTTTGAGACAGAGCTCGCCACTACAGGAACCAGAGCTCCAATTCACCACTTTAGCCTGCATGTTTGGAGCCAACAACCCCATTGATGCATATTTTTTTAACTTTCTAGTATTCAATCCACGAGTTCCTACAACAGTGGCCGTCTAAAATGATATATCTCCAGAAAAAGGAGCATGTATTTTAAGCTAATAAACAAGCGTGATATTGATCTTCAGAAATTCAAAATTTATTTTCATTTTCAGCAAAAAGAATTGGTTGCTCTCTAAATGACCCGACCCGACGGACGGCGGCGGCAGGCGCGTGTCAGGACTAGTACCATTGGTTAGGGAAATCAAGGTTCAGAGGCCTTTCAAGACTTTCCTAATGGTCTCAAAACTCAATGTTCCCTTTTGAAAAGTGCCCAAATGCTTAGCATCTATATTATAGGGGGAAGGTTTGAGCTCTTGACTGTGAGGACGTGTTGCCTCCATTGCATAGTCGGGCCAGACTGTACCGCTAGCATTTTTATTGTTTTCTTTGCATTGATTTTCAACTTCAAACTTGTATTTCCATCGATCGATAGCATCGAACTAGTCTTGAGAAACGTCCTTCCGAACGTTCCTCCCCATTGTAATCTATTGAATGTGAATGAGAGCTTTTACTGACTATTGTGCATTGTTATATTGTCTACAGATTGATATTGTGCATTCTCAAGTTAATATTTGTGTCCGTCAAAGTAACTACTCATAGGCTTACTAGTGAATTGGATAGCTAGTGCCGCACGGATTACTAGTCCGTGACAGCGCGAGAGTCTATCTCTCCAAGGGGTCCAAACCCAAGTTCAAACAATCTCCTTATAAACTCTACCACAATGAGTTGTATAGAAGATGTGGGACTAAAATTAAAGAGAGATCCAGATATCGAAACCTGATACACACCCATTTTCTTTTATTTTAAAAAGCCATATTTCCAACCGTTCCCAATCCTTGTGAAATTGAATACAAGGTATATTTGGGGAAACATCGCCAAGGAATATGTCAAAATCATGATAAAAGATTCCATGCAAAAATCAAGTAAGACAAATAGAAAGGAAGCAAAAGGTACAACCCATAATCCTTCTCATTAGGACAGATAACCAAATAAAACTATTATCCTAATTTGTTGTAATACAAAAACTAAATGTTCAAAAACAACAGTCAGGATTTCACCGTTGTATACAAGGCTTGCATGTACCTAATTTTTGGCATACTTACCTTTTTCTAAGCAGAGAAATCATACTGAATGCATAAATATGAAAACGATACAAAATATTCTTAAAACATTACATGGAATCAATGAATATTCCACACTGCTTCAAATTATCTTAACTTAATAAATATTTTGTATATGTTTACTTCAAACATATGGTGTTATGATTTTCATGTACATCATCTTATAATCAAATATATAACAAAGTAGCTTGTCAAGTATATATATGAATCCCACAAACAAACCATTTATAAGCAATCAGTGAGTTAAACATTTTCAGGAAAACCCAATATAACTATACTTCGAAATATTAGGAAAAGTGGATTCACCTGAATAAAATCAACATGAGGAAGAACCTTAAAGAAGTCATGTATCATCTTCTCGTTTGTTGGAGCCATTCCACATGAAACTTGTTTCAAACTCTAAAAATGGGAATCACCAAGTTGAGCTTTTTGTATTGTCAAACGCCACCAGTATTGGGGGAACAATTGGAAAATGTGTTACCCCATATCTATCAATGGCTCTAGCCATTTCATTTGGATCATACTTGTTCATCACTACAATCGACGTTCCCAAAAGACAACAATCCAATTGCAAGAAGAGAAAGACCATAAACATGGAACATGGGTATGGTTGCCAAATACACATTCTTATGACCCTCATTACCACATTGTTGTATAGATTCAAACCGAATGAAAAGCTCAACTACAGATATCAAATTCCTATGCGTCAGAACTACTCCTTTGCTTACAACCGTAGTACCCGAAGAAAATAAAATTACTGCAGTATCATCCTGACGAATTATAGGCCTCTTCACCCCACTACTCCTACTCGAAATAAGTTTACTAAACAAAACGAATTCGGTGTTCACAAAGTGTGGGGTGCTTGGAACTGCCACAACTCTAACACCCAATTGCTCGAATTGACCAACACTTTCAGAAATAGTAAAAGCAAGCCTAACATTGCAAGAGTTAACTTGTTTTTTCAATCTCAATCAAAGTACTCAAAGGGTTCATTGTAGTAGCAATGGCACCAAGTGAAAGAACACCCAATAAAACACGCTCCAAGTGTATACCTCGGACACCGCCTCCGACAGATCACGCTCAAGGTCCTCCAAATGAGTCCTCTGAGTCTCAGAGATCACGGCTAACTGATCCAGCCTCTGCTCTTCGGTCTACTTCTTCAGCTGCTCAATTTCATAGAGCGCGTCAGAATACAGCGTCCACATGTGCGAGAAGACACGCTCCAAGTGTATACCCTCTCGCGAGCCGCCTCAACTTCCTAGCAATAGCCACGTGGCTCAAGTGAGACATACCCAAGATAAGGTACTTTAAACCCTTGTCCATACACCCTTCCAACGTATCCTCCTCGGGCTTTGGGGCACAATCCATCAGCCAGCTATGAAACATTCTTATATGCTTCCTTTAAGCATACTCAACGTCAACCTCTTGGTGCCAGACCTATGAAATCATCTTCACCAAGTTCGATGCAAACAGGCTTATCTGTGCACCTAGATGAAGCTTCCCCGAATCAAGAATCAAGCCAGTGCCACCCTTCACAGTTGTCGCCGTCCTCAGGCTCTCCTCGGTAGTCTTCCCCTTGTCACAAATAGCCGACCCTTTATTGCGAGACGGCTCAACGGGGTATGGAGATAGAGGAAGAAACAAATTATCCAAAGGACCCTCCAACACTTCTAGTTGTGGTCTATAGCGAAACTGTGAAAAACTCGGACTACAGGAGACATGGCCAGTGCCGCGGCCACTCTCAAGCGAAGCAACATTAGGGCAATCAGATTCTACACCCTCAGGCGAATCTTCACGGGAGCCTTCTATCGGAACAGTCCCACGCGAATCAGTACCAACGAAAGCTGCCATTGCAACCCGCACCAGACGGTCATTCAAAGCTTCGACCTGCACGTCACTAAGGTTCGACCTGTCTACAACTCCTGCAAACCATAGGTACTCTTTCTCCAAGCCAAAAACATCAGTCTCTGCTTGAACAGACCTAGCAGTCTCGCGTTCTTCTCCAACTAGAGCGGATCGTGCCGAAGACGACCCAGTTCTCATACAGGACTTCTTCTTTACAAATGAAGCAAGTGTTTCAGACGGCTCCTCCGCATCAGACAGAACGTGAGCTCTGGCCCCAGCAGCCTTCCTCTTCCTTGAAGGTGCTCCATCTTCTAACTTAATTCACATCATTCGATACAGAGTGAGGGAAACGTGCCAGCTGTCCCATAGCCTAATACGAATGAAGTTGGAAACTCTTATGACATCAACCACGTTCCTCTTTGGCAAGCCAAGGAACGTCTCTATGGTGTTTTGCTCCGCTAAGGTAAGAGGAGTAGTAGGAAACCTTCCTGCGAAGAAACACAAACAACGATTAGCCAAGCCGTTATCAAACATATCAAATTCACAAGAAGAGGGTTAAACTTACGAAGCGGCTTGAACTGTCGCTCAAGTGGACAACCCTTGCATCGAAAATACTTCAAATTTGCAGGAGCCAAGAAGCAGTACTTCTGCTAGAACTTGAAGTCATCAGGCAGATTAACCAACCAAGCCTATGATGTCATCTTACAGACAATGTTACTCTTCAGCCGAGGAGAAGTCAACAACTTAATTACCCGCGGAGTCACGGTTACACCGGCCTCCTTAGCACTGAGCAGAATCATGAGGATGATCTTATATCCATTAGGCTCCCACTGGGCTGGAGGAATCCCTAGAAGATCCAGGAACTCCCAAATCACGTTCAGAACTGGAAAGTGTACTCCGGTTTGAAGCACCCCACGATGCAAGCAGATGAAACCGGTCGGAGGCGACATTGGCGTTTGGTTACCCGTCAAGACATACAACGGAAGGTCCTCAGGGACTCCAAACTTTGTATGAATTTCAGCAAGGCCAGGCTCGGACAACAATCTGTCTTCGAAAAACTCCAAGTTCTTGGCCAAGATTGCGTCGTCAAGGAGGTTTTGTTGGGCAATGAAGAAGATGAACAATTTTTTCTAATCAAAGCGATATCTTCAAAAGCAAAGAAAGTAAAAGAGTCAAGTTCTACACTGCGAATGACCTAAATAGAGGGTGGGGTCCCGCCTCTTTTCTGCTGAACCAACGCACGTTCAATTAATGCAGCGCACGGCTCAAGCAAAGATTCAAAATCAATAATCATGAGCGGCACATCCCTTCAAGAGATGACTTAGCAATTTGATGTGAGGGCCCACTAACTCGGGGGGAGTAGCTGATTATACATAAAAACAGTCACACCTCTAAGCCACAAACATGTCATGATGATCTTGAGGAAATACGGGCCCAGCATCAGCCCAACGCTGATCCAGCCCAAGCTGCTCTAAGCCCGCTCAATTCAGTCCATCAGGTGGAGCCGAACTCTCACAGCATGCTAAGCCCACACGTCTCTCAGCTATCCTCAATACCCATAAGTCCTACTAAGGCAAATGTCTTGAAGATCAGCTTTGGATGGGCAACTACATTTGTTATTTGCCTCCAACCTGAAAGCAAATATCAGAGTACACTCCACATAGGGAAACTCCCTTCTATGGATTACTCTCGCATTGAGAACTATTTCCTGCGTATCTAGGAGCACGAGGCTAATAGAAAACTTCCCTCTTACAGCACGACTCCTAATTAGAGAAGGATCTCCACGAAGATTTTCTTCCTAAACTAAGCCTACAATAGCCTGGTAGAACCAGGACTCCTTGTACTATAAATAAGACATGAGGTTGGTAAGCTAAGGTACACTACAAAGTTCCTGTTACAGCATTACACCTTCCTCAAATCCCTGTCTGAGTTTAGCATCGGAGTGTCATCGGCCACCACAATGGTGGTTTGTGGCTCATGTGCGTTACTTGTGTAGGTCAGCAGGAATTAGGTCAAAGCAGGGAGCAGAAAATGACTGCATCAGATTTGTAAATATTGAATTTCTTGATAATCCTTGAGCTAAAAGTGTTCCTAGGTGTAGATATATAATAATTCTTAGTAGGATTAATCGTCCAAGTTTTGTTGATTACACCCTGAGTATTCGATAAAGTCGCTACTCACTTCTCGACCGAGTCGTTACCGAGTAGCATGTAAACCACTAAGGATACAACTTTTTAATTGGTTATTCAGGAATAACACCTCCTTAATGCAGTACCCATATACCCAAAACTAGTTGGGATGTCTTCATTGAACCTGTAAGTTGATGACATAAGCAGATGAGCTGCCTAGATTTTGAGGAATCTAACCTGAAAATTGGTTGTTGTTGAAGACAATTGCATCAAGTTACCGTTGAAGAGATTACGAGGAATGGATCCTGAAAAATTGTTGAACATGAAGTCTAAGTATACGAGACTTGGGAGGGCTAGTGTGACCCTTGGGAAAGGGCCTCAGAAGTGGTTGTTACCGAAGTCTAATTCTTTGAGAGATCTGAGGTATGTGACGGTGTATGGTATTTTTCCCATGAATCTAATGTTTTTGAGGTGAATGAGTGAATTGTCTGTGAGGAGTGAGCGTTGTTTGACGAGTGAGCCTTGTAGGTTGGCATGGTTGAGATCTATGCCTGTAACAACTTGGGTTGTTTATGCGGACATGCCATCCTTAAGATCTGAACAAAACACACTTTGTATGAACATACATTGTTACCTTCCCAAGATTTTAGGATCCCATTTGGGTAATTTGTGATTGCTGATTTTCATGCTTGGAGAACTGTATATGCATCATTGAGACTTGATGTTGGAGACCTAAGAGATGGGTTTTTGAGTTGGGGTTCCCCCTTCATCCACCTAGACACCTCCACCTCCACCACCACCACCACTACCACTTCCACTTCCACCACCACCACTACACCAATACTAACACGCCTACAACCAGCAAAGCCAACTCCAACACCAATTACCAATATCAGCTAAAATTGTTCCACTTTGAAGGATGAGAACCATTACTCAAGATTTCAGGAAGGATATGTTCTAAAGTTTTTAATGGGGTTCTTGCCTAATTAAAAAAAATGTTAAGAGCTCGTCTCCTTTCTTTTTTTATTTACAAACTGTAAGCTAATGAGAAGGCCTCACACACAGGGGCGGATCTACAGCTTGGGTAAGGGGGGCAATTGACCCCTTTAGGTTTTGAAAAAAATCTACCAAAGTAATATAAAATTTCAATCTTACCCCCATTAGAAATTTTATTTTGCCCCTCTTATAAAAACAAAAATCTCAATTACATATCACATATCATAATTACAATTACAATCACAATTCAAGAAAACAAAAACAAAAACAAAACAATTGACGCTTTTAATCTCCGCCTCCACGCTTTCGGTCTTCAACAATAGCTTCTTCACCATCCCTGTGAAACAAGGTGAGTTTTTTTTATTATAGATTCTAAATGAAATCAACAGAACAATTGAACAATAAAATCAACTTTAATCTTAATATCTCTTCTTACCTTGGATTGCTCTGATGAATAAAAAACCTAGATCAGAAACTCGAAAGAGAGATCAGAGAGAGATGGAGATCTGTCTCTGATGAACTCTGAGAGATCGAAACTCAGATCTTTCTCTGATGAACTCTGATCAGAAACTCTGACATCGACACTCTGAGATCAGAAACTCTGATCTAAACTCTGAAATCACAGACTCTGATCTAAACTCTGATCGAAACTCTGATCTAAACTCTGATCGAAACTCTGAAATCAGAAACTCTAGATCAGAAACTTCTGAGAAACCCATATGAGCTCTAGATCAGAAACTTCTGAGATCGAAACTCTAGATCAGAAACTCTGATCTAAACTCTAGATCAGAAACTCTGATCTAAACTCTGATTGAAACCCATATGAACTCTAGATCAGAAACTTCTGAGATCGAAACCTAGATCAGAAACTCTGATGAACTCTGATGGAGATCGATCTCTCTTCTGATGAAGTCGATCTCCCTGATTCTCAGTGAGATGCAGAGTGAGCTTGACTGAGATGAAGAAGAGTGAGCTTGAGCTTGAGTATTGACTGAGACGAAGAAGATTGAGTTTGAGTGAGATGAAGAAGAGTGAGCTTGAGCTTGAATCTTGACTGAGACGAAGAAGATTGAGTTTGAGTGAGATGAGGACCTTGAGCTTTCTGTTTGAGTGAAATGAAGAGTTTGACTTTGAGTGAGATAAAGAAGATTGAAGTGAGTTTGGTTTGGTTGGGTAACTTGGGTTTGATAAAAAAGACAAATAGGGTTGAGTGTGGCTATGGGTTTGGTTTGGTTGGGTAAATTGGGTTTGATAAAAAAGACAAATGAGAGAGAGAGATAATGAAATTATGAATGGATTGGGTATCTTGTGCCTCTCCAGATGTCTTTACAGAAAGATATTTTTGTGCCCGATCATCATTTTGGAAATTGTAGCAAGACTTTCAAAGGTTATAACCGTGAGGTGGCGTGATTTTTTTGGCGAACCAGTCATTGTGATTAGCTCGGAATTTTTTTGCTATCACAGTTCTCCATAGGGCGTCTGGTTCCTTAACAAACTTCCATGTCCACTTCCCCAAAAGAGCTTTATTCATGTTGATGATTCGGCGTATGCATAGGCCTCCTTTGTTCTTAAGAGATCAAACTGTCCCATGCAATAAGGGGATGTTGAGCTCATTTGTGTTTGACCCCCATAAAAAGTTCCTCATCAATCTTTCAATTGTATTGGCAACCTTTTTAGGAATTTCAACAAAGAAAAGCATGCAAGTGGAGAGACTTGAGAAGCTAGATTTGATGAGGACCACCCTTCTTTGGCTTGCTTATATACTTGCTTTTCCAGGTGCTTAGTTTGTAGTTCACTCGGTCTATGACTTTGTCCCATGATTGCTTTGAATATTTCTCCCAAGTATTTGGTCGGAAAGCATCCCACTTTACATTGAAGGACCTCGGTCAACATGTTGTGGTTTTTCGCACCACAGGCAGCAAAGAGAATGCTTTTGTGGAGATTGATGCGCAGACCTGAGGCTGCTTGGAACCAAGCTAGAATAGCCTTCAAGTTCCTCATTTGAGAGATTTCATTCTCTAGCATAACTAGTGTTGCAACATAGAAACCATCACACCCCCATTTAAGTACAAAATCTGTGATTAGACCCTGAGATAGTGCTTGATTGATGATTCTAGTGAATCCTTCAGTGACCACAGTGAAGAGGAGCGGGAAGATAGGGTCTCCCTGCCTTAACTCTCAAAACCTCTTGAAGAACCCTTGTGGACTTCCATTGACTGTGGAATAGAGAACAGAATCCTACCCATGCCAGAGTCTAATACCGTGGACTATTGACTGAACTTGTACTCATCTAGTTTAATTCTCTCACCCAATCAAACTCTCAGTCCAGTCAACTGACAGTTCGCTTCACCTGCTCTTCATGAACAATCCGTAGCACCTTGCCTTCACCCCTTGCCCGTCTCAGTTGAGAACCTTTGAGATAGAGCCTACACTACACCAAATTGGCATATTTGTAACAACTTCTAAAATAGTAACACTTTTGAGCGGTAACAATCCATCAAACAATTTCAAGTCAAAACTAAATGTAGTAAAAAAAAAATGAAAAACAGTTACACAAAAAAAACAATACAATAAATTAGATCACCATGAATAGTATCACTTGTAGGACCATACTATTCATGGTGATATTTATTATATCACTTTGTTTGTGAAAATGTGTAAAATTGTTTTGTGAATTGTTATAGCTCAAAAGTATTACTGTTTTGGTTGTTACAAAAATGCAAATTTGGTGTAGTGCTAACAAGCGAGGCGCTTCGACATTAGAGAGAGTTCAGGTCAGCAGACAATTGATCCTCTCTACACGTTCTGATCCAGCCACGACATTTTTCATTAAATCCCATTCGAAGAATAATATACTCAACAAATTCTCAGCTCACGCTATCATAGGCCTTTGTGAAGTCAAGCTTACAAAGGATGCCAGGTGTTTTGCTCACCTGGCGATAGTCTAAAAGCTCATTCGTCAAAAGGCACTTTTTAAGATCCACCTATTGAGTACAGCAGCAATTTGCAAGGGAAAGATCGAGTGAGTGAGATTGGATCGAAGGCTAGTGGTAAGGAGTTTTGCAATGATTTTGTATGCTCCACATAACAGCTGATGGGTCTTCAGTCTGAAATTGTCTTCACCCCATTCTACATTGGGACCAAGGTAATTGTTTTTGTATTTAAGCATCAATCAAGGAAGCCTTTGGAATTAAACCCTTCAACTACTTGTTGGAAAACAATCTGTAACAGTAACAATGAGGGGATATGATAATCCATGAAAATCCGCCCCACTGCCATCCCTAATCTAAGGCATGTTTAATGCAATGTCCTTGAGACAATATTCGACCCGTTTCGGTGCAATGTTGATGGTCGTTAGTCTCCCAAGATACAACAGATTCGTCTTTGTTCCTAATGCGCTTTAAGACAGAAACTCAGGCGAGTAGAAATAAGAATTGACTTTGAAATGAACAAGAAAGAACTTGTTTGATTTAAATGTAAACTCTTCTTCTGAGTGCTAGGTTGTTGTTGTAATGATGAATTGCTAACCTTTTGGATATCTCAAATGGCCAATTTGAGATTCTACTTATAGCAAATGAAACATCACATACCTATTCCAAGAAGGCACAATTGAACCAACACAACTGTTGGTCAAATACTTACATAAAGGACCTTATGTAGCAAGTTTACATAACACACGATTTACTAATTCAATAAAATTGGAAATACAAAATTTTCAACAATCCCCCACTTGAATGAAAAAAAGTGTGACATCTCAATAGCACGTTGATTAATGCCACATCGGGATAGGTAGTTTTCACTTAGAACCTTCCTTAGTAAAAGAGAATTGGAATTACTTAACTAATCAGTGAACTATTTCGTCTTGAACTGTCAGTTGTTGATGTAAAATTAGTCAATAAACTTTACATGGCATTATTCCATTCAAATTATATTCTTGGTTGTGTTCGTTTTGGTCTTAAACAATTCTCGGTTCTGTAAGTTCTACTAGAGATTTTAGCCTGATAAAAATCTCATAGAGCCGACCCAACTCACACTTACATAGGTGACCGCTTCTATAAGAAGTATCCTACAATACCCCACTTGTTTTTTTGCAAGATATAGACGTCATTAAAAATAATGTATCATTGTTTATCTTTTATATCACAATAGGTTTCCACTTGGTGCTTCTTAGGAATGGAAAGAGTATTATACTTTTAAGTGCTTAACAATTGAATTATCCGTCACCAGTTTTCCTTTAGAACTAAGCCCATGGGATATCCAATAGCTTAGTAAGGTTTTTCGTATATGAGAATTTGTGTGCATTAGGCTTTTAAACCCATTCCCCTCGAAGCGCAGTCTATACTCTTTCTAGATAAACCTTTAGTAAATGGATCCGCTAGGTTATCTTTTGATTTTACAAATTCAATGGACATTATGCCATTAGAGAGAAACTGTTGCATGGTACGATGCCTTCGACGTATGTGTCGTGATCGACCATTGTACATAAAATTGTTAGCTTTACATATAAAAGTTTGATTGTCACAATGTAGCCACTCTGCTTTTTCCCCAGTCTTGTCTGAGGCTATGAACTCAGATTTCATTGTGGATCTAGCTATACATGTTTGTTTAGAAGATTTCCAGGATACGATACTGCCTGCCATAGTAAACACATAACCACTGGTGAATTTTACTGATTCAAAATCAGAAGTCAAATTTGCATCATTGTATCCCTCAAGGACACTAGGATATCTACTTTAGTGCAATGAATAGTTTGAAATATTTTTCAAATACCCTAAAGCCTTAAGCAAAGCATGCCAGTGAACATTACTTGGTTTACAAGTATATCTACTTAGTCTACTCACAACATAAGCTATATCAGGTCTCGTACAATTCATCAAATACATTAAACTTCAATAATGCGAGAGTACTCAAGTTGTGAAACACTTGGACCTGTACGCTTATGTAGCACCTGAGATGGATGGAATGAATTATTAGATTTCTTGATTCCATATTGTTTGAACTTGTCTATTACGTTTTCAATATAATGTGATTGAGACAAAGTTAACCCATCAGGTGTTCGAAGTATTTTGATTTTCAAAAATACGTCTGCTTCACCTAGATCTTTCAAATCGAAATGTATAGTAAGCATAAATTTGGTGGACTTAATAACTTGACTATTAGCCCCAAAGATAAGCATATCATCAATATAAAGACAAACTATCACATAGTCATTATTGATTTTCTTTATGTAGACACACTTATCACACTCATTTATGTTGAATCCATTTTTTAACATGACTCCATCAAACTTCTCATGCCAATGTTTAGGAGCTTGTTTTAGACCATATAAGGATCGAACAAATTTACACACTTTGTCATCTTGTCCCTTGTCTCGGAACCCTTCTGGTTGATCCATATAGATTTCCTCATTTAATTGATCTCCATTCAATAACGCAGTTTTTACATCCATTTAATGAATTTCCAAATTGTAAAGGGCTGCAATGGCAATTAACATCATAATTGATGTTATCCTTGTCACCGGAGAATAAGTGTCAAAATAGTCTAAGCCTTTTTTTTACTATACCTTTTAGCTACTAATCGAGCTTTGTATTTATCAATGGAACCATCAGGTTTCATTTTATGCTTGAAGATCCATTTGCACCCAATTGATTTATGTCCAAGAGGAAGATCAACCAATTCCCAAGTATGATTGTGCATAATGGATTCTATCTCACTATTTATAACTTCCTTCCAGAAAGAAGCTTCGGGAGTAGACATTGTTTCTATATAAGTTTGAGGCTCTGTTTCTAACATATAAGTTAGAAAATTTGGACCAGATGTTTTGGACTTTCGAGCTCTCCTGCCACGTCTAAGAAAGTCATCATTTCTATTTTCATTAGAATTGATATTTTGCTCACACCTTTCATTTGACACCTCATGTGTTCTTTTTTGAGCACTAGATGACTCAGAAGTCATACGAGGTATTGATTTTATGTAATCCTTTCTATGAGGAAATACCGTCTCAAAAAACATCGCATCTCTAGACTCAATGATAGTATTAACATGAATATCATTGATATCAGATTTAAATACCAAAACATGTATGCATTGCTACGACATTTCCTAAAAAATAACAATCAACCGTTTTTGCGCATAGTCTGTTCCTTTTGGGTGGTGGAACAAAAACCTTTGCTAAGCACCCCCACACTTTAATGTGTTTATAGGATCGTCGTCTACCTTTCCATATTTCATATAGTAATTCATCAAATTTCTTGTGGGGCACTCGATTTAAAATACGATTTGCCATATGGAGTGCTTCCACCACAAGTTCACCGATAAACCGGAGTTGATAAGCATGGTATTAATCATGTCTTTCAAGCTTCTATTTTTTCTTTCAGCAACTCCATTTAATTGTGGTAAGGAGCAGTAGTTTTGTGTATAATACCATTTTATTACAAATCTCTGCAAATGGAGATTCATACTCACCGCCTCTATCAGATCTCAATATTTTGATCTTTTTATTTAACTGATTTTCGGCCTCAGTTTTGTATCTTACAAACGCATTGATTGCTTCGTCTTTGCGATTTAATAAATACACATAACAATACCGAAAGCAATCATCGATAAATGTGATAAAATATTTCTTTCCACCTCGAGTAAGAATTGATTTGAAATCACATAAATCAGTGTGTACTAAACCCAAAATTTTAGTGTTTCTTTGTACTGAATGAAAATGTTGTTTAGTAAATTTGGCTTCCACACAAACCTTGCATTTGTGTTGTGATTTATTATCAAATTTAGGGATTAACCCTAGACTAGCCAACTTCTTCATTTTCTTAAAATTTACATGACCTAGTTTATCATGCCGCAGTAAAGGGGACTCAAACAAATAAGAAACAGATTTCGCATTATTAATGACCATTACATTGGCCTTGAAAAGACCATTTGTAAGGTACCACGTCCCACATATATTCCATTTTTTGACAGGACAAATTTTCCTGACTCAAAAACTATGTTAAAGTTATTCTCTACCAGAAGAAAACCAGATATTAAATTTTTCCTAATCGCTGGAACATGCAAAACGTCTTTCATCGTGATGTTCTTGCCTGAGGTATATTTTAATACCACTATTCCCTTGCCTTCAATTGCCGAGACTGAATCATTTCCCATGAAGACCTTGTCATCGTTATTCAACTTCTCATAAGTTGAAAACATGGTCTTATCACTGCAGATATGGCGGGTGGCACCGGTGTCAACCACCATGTGCGAGGATGATTAAAAAGGTTAACCTCAGATACATTAGCGGTAATGTGTAACCTTTTGATAAGACAGACAAGAGCTTTTGATAAGTTTGCTCAAGAAGACTGCCTTTCGTTGTCTTCATCCTTGCAGTTTCTGCAATCCTTCACAAGATGCCCCTTATTGCCACAAACATAGCAAGAGCCCTTGAACTCTTTAAAGTTTGCATGACTTTTGGGGTTTACGTTACTTCCGTCATTATTCAAGGAGTGCTTCCTTTTGTGAGAGTTTTCTGTTGCTTTGAACTTTCGATAACATGTGCTTTTGTTTCAAATGGTGTGCGCTTGTCTGTTCCTTGGTTTTCTTCCTCAATTTTTATGCGGATGATCAAGTTTTCAAGACACATCTCCTTACGCTTGTGTTTCAGATAGTGCTTGAATCTTAAAACTGGTAGATTCTGCCATCTCATCTCCAACTGTATAGCTTCCTGTGGCTTTTCAGTTTTGCTTTAGGGAGCCTACAAATGTTTTTTCAGATCCACTAGGGGTTAAGGCAAGGCGATCCTCTTTCCCCGTTTCTATTTATTATTGCCTCTAAAGTGTTGAGTAGGGGATTGAAAGAGGCATTCGATAAAGGAAAAATTGGATATTATTATACACCCAGGGCCTGCAAACCTATTTCACACCTTCTGTATGCAGATGACACCCTCATTTTTTAAAATGGAAGAAAGTCTTCAATTCTGGGATGCATGGAGTTCTTGAAACGTTACTGTAAGACTTCGGGGCAGAAAATAAATGAGGGCAAAAGTTCTTTTATTTTGGACGACAAGGCAGTCGCGGAAAGAATTGTGGTGATAAAAAGTTGCACAGGTTTCCAGTTTAAAGATGCTCCCTTGAAATATTTGGAAGGGTCAGTGTTCCAAGGGAGAGTTAAAATTTCATATTTTGAAGATTTGATTGCTAAAATTCAATCTCGTATTCAGGGATGGAAGGCAAAATTGTTATCTCCGGGAGGAAGATTAATCTTGATTAAACATGTCCTTAGCTCGATTCCAATTTATATTCTTAGTACCATGTGTGTACCTAAGAAAATTTTATCACGGATTGACAGTTTGTTGGCGGACTTCTTTTGGGGGGATTGTGAAGGACGACTGGAAAAAAAATGGGTGTCATGGGACAATATCTGTTTCCCTCAGGAGGAAGAAGGTTTGGGAGTTAGAGACTTGACGGTTGTGATGAAGGCTTTTCGAATCAAGGCTCTTTGGAGACTAATTAATTCGGACTCTTTATGGGCTACTTTTATGAGGAGCAAATACTAGTTGAATGGAGTTGCGTTGAATAGTCAACTTGTGAAAGGTGGGTTTTCACCTTTTTTCAAAGAGCTCATGCTTGGAAAATCTCTTATTTTGAGTAATTCGCTTTGGCATATTGGCATGGGAAATATCAGTTTTTTTTTGAGAAAAATTGGAACACGGTAGCTTCTTTTAGGAGGTCGGAGGCAGTGGTTAGTCAAGGTCTTTGGTCTTCAGTTAGCGATGTGCTTTTAACAAATTTTGAATTGGTCAATCCAGATCTCAAAAGCTTGGCGCGTAGTCTTTTTGCATATAGATTAAGTGGTGAGGACTATGGCGATGACAAGTGTGTATGGGTACCAAACCCGGATGGGCTCTTTTCCCTTCAGTCGGCATATGAAATGTTACGGAGACATAAGAAGGTTAATGCACTGAGTAAGACGATTTGGCAAGACATTCTTCCTTCCAGAATATCAGTTTTTGTTTGGAAGTTACTCCGTAGAGGGGTGCTAGTGGATGGAGAATTATACAGATGCGGTTTGAGTCTAGCCTCTCGATGTAGATGTTGCCACTCGTCAAAGAGTGAATCTTTGACTCACCTTTTTCTGGACAGAGAATTGGCGATGCAGGTGTGGAGCCACTTTGAACGAATTTTTGATGTGCACATAAGGAAACCAGCAGAAATCTCCACGGTTCTCGTAATTTGGTTCAAGAGAGTCAAATGGAATTCACAAACAGATGTGTTATTCCTTATTACTCCTATGTTCATTTTATGGGAAATTTGAAAACAAATGTGCAAATGTGTATATGAAAATGCTTTCCCAAATCCTGTTTTTGTGATTTTGAACATTAGGCGTAATCTACGCTTGGCAAACAATTTTATAATTCCTAAACAAGTTAGCCGTAACAAGGCCCCAATACGAGCTTTAAGGTTACAGGTGCTCCCAGTTAGAAGGAAGTTAGTTAAAATTGTTTTTTGGCACCCCCTCCGCCAGATTTTGTTGCTCTTAATGTGGATGGATCCTCCTGTAAGAACAAGGCATCCGGAGGTGTGATCATTAGAGACTCTAGGGGTCTCTGTGTTGTGGAAAAGCAACTATTTTTCGGTGCAGGTTCCAATAATAAAGTGGAAATTTTGGCTCTAAATGCTCCTTCGTGTGATTGAGGCCAGTCCCCTTTAGTTCCAAGTGGTTCACTATTTGTGTTTTCAAAAAAGAAAAAGAGAAAATGGTTCTTGCATTGATGAAAGTAGCGGAAACAGATGAGATTGGGGAGCACATATTCAAATGTACTGGCCATCGTAAGGTATAACATGCATACTTCAGTAAATATATGACAATAGGAAGTCAGAGGTATTTGTGGGGCAATACCAGGCACACCATATGAATTCATAAACACATGTCTGAAATGTTAAGTGGATGAGAGAAGGGGGGCTTGGGTATTAGAAGGGTGAAAGGGTTTAACAAAGCACTTCTCATGAAATGGATTTGGAGGTTTGGCTAAAGTGGATGCTTTGTGGAGGAAAATAATTGCAGCCAAATATGGTGCTAATCCAACTGACTGGTGTGCGCAATCCAACTTCTCAACTCATGGTTAGTCTTTTTGGCAAAGTATCATGGCTCACAAATAGCATTTAAGCGACCATCACTCCTTTGAAGCCTACAATGGTGATAGAATTTGCTTTTGGATAGACCATTGGATAGGTGACAAGCCTCTCAAATTGAAGTACCCAACCATCTTCAATCCTGCAACTTGAAGCAGGGCAAAATCAGGGAATTCTGCGTCCAAACACAGGTAACAATGCTGAGTCTTCTTGGGATCTTCACCTCAGGAGAAGCCTCAATGACTGGGAAACCCCCCAATTGGTTCACCTTCGTCAAGATTGAGTCAATCCACCTTGATGAAGATATGGATTAATGGGTTTGGACAGGGAAGGGAAACTCTTTAACTGTCAAGGACTGTTGATCAAACCTCATGCCTCTTTCTCTGATCAAGAATTCATAATTCCCAAATTGCATTAGCTCATATGGCTTAAAGAAACACCTCCCAGAGCATGTTTTCTTTCTTTGGATCATTTTTCA
The DNA here is from genome assembly GCA_963556465.1 of Berberis vulgaris. Taxonomy (NCBI): domain Eukaryota; kingdom Viridiplantae; phylum Streptophyta; class Magnoliopsida; order Ranunculales; family Berberidaceae; genus Berberis; species Berberis vulgaris. The sequence continues at coordinate 71,862,028 of OY747130.1, forward strand.
TGGTAGGTTGTTGACCATTGATAATCTAAACGGGAGATGAATGGTCCTTGCTAAATCAATGCCCCTCTGTGGTGTGGATTTCTGAAAAAGTACTGATCATATGCTCCTTACATGCTCTTTTAGCCAATCCGTGTGGTCAAAATGTATTAGAGAATTCAGATTCCAAATCAACATCCCCCCAACAAGCCTGCAGTTGACCGAGGATTGGTTAACTACTAATTTTAGAGACCTTAACTTCTCCTCCATAAGGAACTCCTCCATGCCCTTTCATGGGTCCTTTGGAGGGAAAGGAATAGTAGGATTTTAAAAAATGTATCTAAAGATAAAAGATTACATAGTTTATGGGTAGATATGAAGATTTCTTTGTGGATTTGGGATCAAACTTGGGGTGTTTTTAGAGTCGCCCAATTTTCTTCTTGTATGTTTGACGACCATTAGCTTTGGTTTTATTTTTTCATTTTGTCTATATGAATGCCATACTTTTGTTTTGTTGAACCAAAAAAAAAACATAATCGTAAATTTTGTAGTTAGTGATTAGTGAATGCTCAAATTGTTAAACACAATATAGTAGAATTTGTCAGTGTTTAAAGGGTTATGAATATGTGTCTGTGGTACTTATTTATGATCCAAAAATCGTCTTCCTGTGAGATTGACCTGTAAAACAATTGTTAGACTGTCAAGGACCACCTTTTTGGTGGCCGAAGGCACTCCGATGCTTAAGTCAGTAACTTTGTTGGAAGAAGGAAGTAAATCTGGACATAACTCAGTTAAAGTTGCATACATGTGTCGAATGTTCTCTTTACCTTTTATAATGGTCGTGGTTAACTCTCTGCGTGACTTATGCATGTGAGGCGCAACAGATGGAGATGTTTCTTGTAACAGTCTCCTCCTTAAAGGAAATGCGTTCGGGAATGCGTAACTCCCTCCACAACTCTTTTTGGTGCAACATTTTTCTTCTTTATGAGAGAACTCGTGTCGGACCTGGATTCGGGCTCTAATTCGTTTGGGCTTAGATTCAAGCCCTATTTATTTTTCCTCATTGGCGGGCCTTGTCTAGGCCTATGCAATTAGCTTTATTCTTCCTGGGCTTTATGAGCTGGCCCAATAGATTGGGCATTGTATTCTCTTGATAGATCTTTATGCCACGTGTACGACCGTGATGATCGATCTATTTTGATGTATCATCAGCTACTCCCCCCTTTAATTTGTGGGCATACTGACATGGCCACTAACTTCGTGACGATTCGCCTTTCACTTTCATCATTACCTTGTATTTAATGTTATTAGTAACTTTTCGCGAGTTGGTGTCTCGATTATTTGTTTGCTCGTTCATTTTTGCGCACATTTTTGGGATTTCATGTAGTGATCATGTCTCGCACGTTGTCCCATAAAAGGAAATGTGACAACTTCATTTTCCCTTTTCACGCTATCTTTGAATTTAGGGTTTGCTCATCCCCTCGTCTTCTTCATTTTCGTTCCTTCTTACGATGTCTGTTGGTGATAAGCTAAGTGGTAAGTCACTAACCTTGTGTGAGGATCATTATTCTCCCAACAAAGCTTCTCAGTCGACGTTGGACAGTCTTTGTTCCGATTATAATCTTTCGCCCGACCTCGAGATTATTCTACCTCGAAAGAATGATAGCCTTTGTAATCCGAAGGCTGGGTACATCACACTATATTCGTGCATGTTTTCCTCTGGTTTTCGATTTCCAGTTCTGGAGTTGCTTTGGGAGTATCTGAACTTCCTGGGTATTCCTCCTGCCCAAATGGGTCACAATGGTTGGAAGGTGATAGTGTCTTCTTACGCGAGGGCTATTATATTCGGCATTCCTCTGACTGTGAAGCTTTTGCATTCAGTAGTTGTTTTGTTGGTGCACAGTGATATCTGTTTTCTTCGTTCTCCAGAGTGTTTTGAGAAACTTAGCGATGACATTCGTGATTAGTTGCGGTGTTGATTTTATGCTTTCATGCATTCAAGCTACTTCCAATCTTCCCAATAAACGGAAGAATCTTTACTTGATTGTTGAGGAGCAGAAGATTAGTGACCAATTCTTGAAGCTTTATCATTTTCTTGTGGAGGCATTTCTTTCCGAGGGTATCCTGGAGTGTAGTGGTTTGTACCCTATGAGCGAAGTGGAACGAGCTTTACTTATCGATTCGCGTGCTAAAGCCTTAGCTGCTCTTGCTGGCGTTAGTGATGCTATCATTGATTGGGATGTGAGCTCGGATCAGCACATTACAGATCTCAATGCTCCCATTAATATCGCAGTTCCTGTTTCAAGAAAAATAAAGCTTGCGACGAGTCTGTCAAAGAGATTGTCGGTAGACCTTGGTCGAGTTCCAAGGAAGAAACGTATTTCTAACTGTGGTTTCTGCTCGGATTGTGTCCCGTCCGAGTCCTATTCAGGATGTTATGGCGGTTGTGCCTCGCCCAAGTCCGTCTCATGTCGATGTTGCAAAAGGAGCTCGTGATTCTTTCGAGGAGGCTCGTGTTAGAAATGAGCGAGAAGAAGACTACTTATCCGCTGGATAACAACGAGAGGAAGCTTTTTTTTGCTTACGGTGTCTCGGACGCTACTGAGTTGTCTAACAATGATCCCCTCTTCGTTAATGAAAAGATGCTTCAACTAGTGGTGAAGCAGTCTAAAGACATTGTTGGTGGTCATTCTCATTCTCCTTTTATTGAGGTTAGCGAAGCAGTCGGGTTCCTTATTTTCTCTCATGTTCGTCAGGTTTCTCATGTTCTCGCTACTACCATCAGCCCTGCCCTTGCCATGGATGCTTCTCGACGGGAGGCTAAATGTGGTTTTTTTCGTTGTTGCTATTATTCCTTCTGTTCTCCCTGCTGTCGGAGGTGGTTCTTCAGTGCTCCCAGATCTTCGTGTCCTTTATCTACGGATTAGTTGGATTGAGTCTGGCCCGAAGGATATCCGTATCAAGTCTGACGACATGTTCTGCTGGTTTACTAAGCTTGACGTAAAGGACGGTGCACGTAGGTTGGTAAATGAATGGTACAGGCGATTAGTGGAAAAGCCTTTGATGCCCATGTTTGACCCGTTTGATCACATCGACCACGGTCTTGAGCAGATAATGGACGGGATGAATCATATCGCCTATGCAGGGGTGATGGGCTCGGTTTATCAAGCTGGTCGTAATGAAGTGGCTCTGTTGGAAAGGAGATTGGCGGCATTATTGCTGGTGTTTTCTCATGTTCTTTCTCAATTTTATGTGTTGAAAATGCAATGCGCAGGCTTGGAGAAAATTGCAACGGCTGCTCGAAAGTCATTGACGAAGGCGAAGGATACACGGGATAGGTCCGCTGCTGAGCTTGACTCTTTGAGAGCCAAGTTAGATGGGGTTTGCACCCGTCTACATGATGTGGAAAAAGAGTTGTCCGCTGAGAAAGCAGCTTTTCGATGAAGCTTCTCGTGATGAATTGGAGCAATCCGTTATGTGTGATTCCGCTGAGAGGCAGGTGGAATAAATAACTGCTACGTTTAATGATGTCAAGGCAGGTGCTTCTGGTATGTTCTCTACCGCTGAAGGGCAGTTTGTCGCGAAAAAAACTTAACTCGTTGCTGCTAAGGATAGGCTCCGTAATGTCGAAGCTGAAGATTGGAAGCAAGTTGTTGGCGGGCGAGTTGAGCTTCTTGATTATATCGAAGGGCTTGGCGAAAATTTGTCTAAGTATCGTCATCTGGTTGGTGAAGCTTTTGAGGATGACAATGTCAAAGAATCTGCTTCAGCAACAGAGGAGCCATTGCTTTTTCTATCATTGAGCGCCCCAGAGCCGTTAACACTCCCCTCTCCTGAAAAAAGTTCTTCTCCTATTCCAACGAGTATTGATCCTGCAATTGCTTCTATTTCTTCTCCCACTTATTTATCACCTTCTCTGGATGTAACAGAGTAGTGTTATCAATAAAAATTGACTTTTGTTGTTTTTTCTTCTTTTCGACTTTGTTGTAGTTGTTGTGGGTTTTGCATCAAATGTTTTTATAACTGCATTTATGTTTAGGCTCATCGCTCGTCTAATGGTGGGTCACTGTTGTTTTTCCTGATTTGCTGTAAAGAGTTGTTTTTGCCTGTACTTTTTTTAATCGCATTCACTTGTTCCCTTAACTCTGACTTGGTGTTTGCCAATTCGAAGTCCTTTTGTTAACCTATTTGTTGAGCATTTACTTCGTTAACTCGACATCTTGGTCAACTTGAAGTTTTTGTGTTGAGTTGACTCAGGTGTCCAACCTTTACTTCGTTAGTTTCGACATCTCGGGTGTCCAACATTTACTTCGTTAGTTCGACATCTCAATTGATTAGAAGATTTTTGTGCTTAGTTGACTTGGGTGTCCAACCTTTACTTCTTAGTTGATCAGACCAGAAGTTGTATGTGCCTGACTTTTGTCGTTTGAATGTTTTTGTACAACTAATTTATTGACGTATCTATTCTGTTTTCCACACGAAAATTTGGAGTTTCTGAAGTCGTGATCTTATTGATATTTCCTTGATGTTTTCATCAGCCTTAGCCATTAAGGCATTTACGCTGGTTCGGAGTTCGATTTGTTTTGTCTTTTTTGCTAGTTGTTAGCCTTCGTATTGGAAGCTGGTGTTTTTTTTGCTTTGTTTTATTTTGCTTCGTCCTCGTATGTTGTGTACGATGTTGTGGCTGGCATGTTCAAGTTGTTTTTTTGTCTGATGGCTGAGTAATATTTGCTTGTTTGATCATGCTTATGTCATTACCAAATTGTCCGACCGTGCTTTTACCAAATGGTCCAATCATGCTAATGTCGTCACCGTGTCTGGTGTCAACCATTAGGGTTTGGTCGAGTGTGTTGCTGTCAACTTTGTCGTTAGTAGTTTGGTTCGAGTTTGCAACCACTGATGAGATCTTTTAACTTGTGCGAATTGGTTGATGCAAATTTCTCCATGTTTTGTGCATTCGTGAAGTGTTTCGTCAATACCCTTGTTCTAATATAGATCGGTTCGAGTGAGGAGTTCGCCTAGTTGATTCGTGTGATTTGCTTCCTCCAACTATGCAGAATGTGGCGTATATCAACTCCATGTACAATTCTTTTGGTCCCGCAACATTGTTTGCTTTCTCCTTCCATATGATTTGTTTGTCTGGCATTCCAATGAACTCGTTGAGTTGTCATTTTTGAGCCTAGTGCTCGATTTCATCTTTTAAATTGTAGCATTCTTCGATATCGTGCCCATGATCCTTATGGAATGAACAATATTTGCTTTTGTGTCTCCCTTTCGGATCCCCTATCATCTGAAGTGGCCAATTGACGTTATCCCACTTTGCTATGCGTTTCAATATATTTGCTCGACTTGTCTTCAAGGTTGTATATGGCTTGTATGTGGTCTTCATCACTCTCATTACCCGCTCGTGTCGAGTTCGTGTTAGTTGTAGCCTCCCGAATTCTTGTCATCACGAATCGCTCCTTCCGCCACTTCGATGTTTCTTTGATGGGTTGTTGCCTTCCTATTGTCTATCGTCCTGCCTTCTTTCTTCCATTCTTTCCCATTTCCTTGAAAAAAATTCTCTTTGTTGGTCATTTTTTCTCCTAGCTGCCTTCATCTCATCAAGGAAGATATGTTTTTGTGTTATTTTTAGCAGGATTGCCATGCCCTTTAGAGGTTCCAGGTTAAGAGCATCAAAGAAGGGGCTTCTCTTCAATCGGGCCACGAAGGTTGCAACGGTTGTGTCATCGCTACATTCGTCAATCATTGTCAATTCATTGGTAAAGTGGGTGACATATTCCCGTATTGTTTCTTCGGGCTTCTGTCTTATGTGCAGGAGGTAGTGTGGCCATTTTCTCATCCACTGGCTTACGATGAATCTGGTGATGAAAGCGGTGGCCAAAGCTTGAAAGGAATCTATTGATCTTGGTGGTGGGTTGTTGAACCAGTTCATCGATGTAGACGTGAGGCTAATTGGGAATGTCCTGCATAAGATCGACTCTGTGGTCTCCTTCAGAGCCATCATATGGTGGAAGTGCCTCAAATGATCAGTTGGGTCGGAAGTGCCATCATATACTTCGAATTTTGGCAGAGTGAACTTTTTCGACATTGACGTTTTCATGAGGGCATCAGAGAACGGCGACTTCGTAAACTCATATAGTATGTTGGGATCTGTGACCTCTATTCTAAACGGGATTTTGGTAAGCGTCCCTTCACACAGCTCGTTGCTTTCAAAGTTTCCCTGTTGAGGTTCTGCTGGAATTTTGTCACTCCCTTAAGTTCGATTGGCAGAGTTTTATTGTGGCGGTACCTGAACATGATTAGCTTGCTGAATTTGCTCTTGTGTGATCTTCTCCAGCATCTTTGTTATGTGATTCATTTGGGTTATGAGCAAATCCGCCCGAGGGTTCTTGGCAGCGACGCTAAATACTTGGGTTGTTTGGACTATTGTGTGTTGCGGATTCGCATTCTCGGACGCTATTGGTCTGGTGATCCGGGCTGTTTCTTTTCCTCTAGCTGTCAGTGATGCATCGGTGGGGGAGTTGTCATGAACTGCAGACTGCATTATTTTTTTTTGAGGGCTTGTTGATTTTTTGTCAGCTTGTGGTGAGCTTTGTCACTGTGTGTTTTGTTTTTAGAAAAATAAATTCGCCGTTCCCTACAGACATCGCCAAACTGATGCGTCCAAAAATCATCCTCCTGTGAGATTGACCTGCAAAACAATTGTTAGACTGCCAAGGGACCACCTTTTTGGTGGCCGAAGGCACTCCGATGCTTAAGTCAGTTACTTTGTTGGAAGAAGGAAGTAAATCTGGATAGAACTCAGTTAAAATTGCATATCTATGTCGAATGTTCTCTTTACCTTTTATAATGGTCACGATTAACTCTCTGCATGACTTAAGCATGTGAGGCGCAATGGAATGAGATGTTCTTGTAATAGACTCATCCTTAAAGGAGATGCGTAACTCCCTCCACGGTTGTTTTTGGTGCAACGTTCTTTTGCTTTATGAGAGAACTTGTGTCGGGCCTGGATTCAGGCCCTGTTTATTTTTCCTCTTGGCAAGCCTCGTCTGGGCCTCTAAAGTTAGCTTTATTCTTCCTGGGCTTTATGAGTTGGCCCAATAGATTGGGTCATGATGGATCTTTATGCCACGTGTACGGCCGTGATGATCGATCTATTTGATGTATCATCACTTATCATGTTACCATATACTTCCAAATTCTTTTGAGTTTATGCACCACTAGATGATAAATTAGGATTTGTTAAGTTAAATATCATTGACTTAACATATTCTTGTTATGTCTGTAATATGTTAAGTCTGTTCAAGCTCATATTATCATGTCCATAGATAGTACTTGTACCCCATTGTTACGTTGGTGTTATGAAAATGGCAGATGAATGTCTTTAAACTATATACCAAACAATGAAAAAAGAATTTGAGGTTGTGTGTAAGATTAACAAAAACATTCAGTCTAAATCTTTGAGAAGTGACTTCGAATGTAAATGAGAAAAATTTCCTGATTTAGCTTCACGAGTCTTAGGGTGTGTTTGGTTGCATGAAATCTTATGCCATGATAATCCATAAAGAGATCCTTGTATTTTAGCTTAATTTAAGGTATAACTCCATATGCACTATTTGATTTTGTTATCAATGGTGGAAATGAAAGTCTCATGAACATGGGAATCACATGCCTTGGGGGACCAAAGAGTGAGACTGTCATGTTCATGGGACTTCCATTCCCACCATTGATCACAAAATCAAATGGTGGGTGTGGAGTGATATATCAATTTAGCCTAAAATGTAGGGTCCCCTCATGGATTCACATGGCATAAGATTCCATGCAACCAAACACACTCCTATAGTCTCATTATATCCTGAGTCTATTGCATGTTGTCTCCATCCACACATATTCTCAAAAGGAAGTGATGCAGATGAGGATGAGGACCACAACCACCACCCACCCCCACCACCCTCCCTTCTTAATTTTTCTTTTAAGTTAGAAAACGTATAAACAGTTTGATCGAGTTATACTATGATACCCTGGCAGTTGATTATGGCTTACATATTTTGCTTCAGCAGTTGACAGACAGTTCTATGTTCTTATTTCTCCTATTCTATTACATTGATTAAATTATATTGACAATTTACTCGATGAATTCAAATGACTAAGATATTTTATTTTAGGTATTGTATAATGTAAGTCTACATGTTCATGTTATTGACCCCACCAGTTTCTAGGTAGGAGGTATATGGTAAAATCAGTTAGACAACCATTTTAAGATGGTATTGAGTCTATCGATCAGTAGTATGATTGTCGGTTGGTGTTAGTGTGTTTCCTCGAGTGTCTAGGTCACATGCATTCCAGAGTGCATGCAGTTTGAGGAAGAGTGGAACTATTTCTTTGCTATGGTTATTGTTGTCTGTGTCACTCTACTTATTGTGTGAAGAAATTTGTTTGACTTCACCTCAAGAAAATCTACAAGTATTATCGAGCCATTTATGAACTATTTTCACCCTTGACTACTCCTTGGAGCATTATGCAGTATGCCTTCCTGCTATACATCATTTCTGTTAAAGTGCATCAAGGAAACTTATTAAGATCATATTGGGTCTCTGTGTCCTGGTTCTCAAAGGCCTGTTCCATTTATGAACTCATTAGTTTATGATGTAGATATGGTTTCTAGGGTTCCTAATTTGCTCTCAAAGTTATTTAGTAAATAACTTATTTGTAGTCTTTCAATTTAATTATGAGTTTTTTTAGTTTTCTTTTAAGATTAGGCTTTACTTTTTCTTTTAAGAATAGATTGCTTGTTATTTTAGTCTTTAATTCTACTTTTTCTTTTAGGAATAGGTTGTTTGTTATTCAAGTTATTTGACCACTATAAATAGAGTTCTTCCTCAATATTGTAGATAGACTTTTGATAATTAATAAACTTGGTATATTTTCTCTGAGGAGATTATTGTGTTCTTATTTTTTTCCTACTTTTTGGATTATTGATGCGTCAATCAACGAATTGTAGAATCCTTGTTTCTGGATTATTGGTTAGCCAATCAACGGATTCAAGCTTGCCATTTAATTTTTTTCTCATCTTTCTTTTTCTCGTTTCCGCGCTGCATCAGCTGGTATCAAAGCCTAGTACGTTCTTGATTATGGCGCCTCGTCAACTAAGGGAGGCGACAGTTGAAAACATATATGAGAGGGATGAAGAGAGGCAACGTGTCGAAGCTGGTTGAATTCTTCAAGTTGAAACGCATGTAGCATAGGTACAAGCCCAACTTGAAACCACAAACGCTAATCTTTATATCACAAGCGCTAATCTCACGGCCTTAACTGAACAAATCACGGGGCTCTTATGAATTCACCCTGGTAGACAACCAAATCGGCAACACGCCGAGGAGGGAGATGCCGAGTTTGATGATCACTTCGAAGGACCTTTGAGGGGTCGTGGTGGGAGGCATGACACTAGAGGACGGGGCTTCAATAACTGTCAATATCGTCATGCGTATGAAGAGGACACAGATGAGGACTTCGAGAATCCTTTCGGAGGACGCGGACATCGTGGAGGTGGTCAAGGTTTTGCATATAATTTGGAGCTCTGGTTTGAAGATAGAAATACCGGAGTTTCATGGGAATGGTCAACCTGAAGAATTTCTGGATTGGTTGGCAGCAGTTGAGGAAGTACTCGAGCATAACGAGGTTTCGGATAATAGACGGGTGGCTCTTATTGCTACAAGGTTCCGTCGGAGAGCAGCGGCTTGGTGGCAACAATCAAAACTCACTCGTTAACGACAAGGAAAACTGAAAATTACCTCTTGGGAAAAGATGATGAAACATATGCGCGCTCAATTCCGACCCCATAATTATTCAAAGTTGATGTATCAACAACTTCATAACTTGAAGTAAAGAGCGCGAACAGTGGACGAATACACGACAGAGTTTTACAAATTGGTGGCTTGAAATGACCTCACTGAGACCAACGAACAATTAATCGCAAGATACATTGGAGGTATGCGTGATAATTTTCAAGATACTCTTAACATGTATGATGCTTTTACACTTTCATAAACGCATCAACGAGCCTTACAGTTTGAGAAACAATTACAGAGGCAATATACTAACCCTTCATGTGGATCGTCTAATAGTCGGACTAATACCAGCAACCCTCAACCCACATGAGCTACAAATCTTCCACAAACAAACACCACGAGGGCTCCTATAGGCGGGGTGCCAGGCGATAGACCCCAATCGAACAGTTCAACTTACTGTTGCTTCAAATGCGAGGAAGCATGACATCGTATGGTGGATTGTCGAAAGGGTGACAGGAGCGGAAAAAGGTTTATTCATAAACAATGAAGAGCTTAGGAGAGGGCGAGCAGTTCCAAGTCAATTAGAAGGAGGGTGAACCGCTATTCGATTCAAATTCGGTGCAAGAGGAGGTTATCGGAGGAGATGAAGGTCAATTACTTGTAGTTCGACGAGCTTGTTTTACACCACGAGGAACAGATGGCAATGGTTGGTTGAGGAACAATATCTTTGAAACTACTTGCACAGTGGCGGGAAAAGTGCATTGTTTGGTAATAGACTCGGGCAACTGCAAGAATGTGGTATCCGAAGAAACGGTTCACAAATTGGAGATGAAGGCGAAAGACTATCCGAGTCCTTACAAGCTATCTTGGCTAAAGAAAGGTAATCAAGTAACGGTCTCTAAGCGTTGTTTGGTTTCATTTTCTATTGGTTCAATCTATAAGGATAATGTGTGGTGTGATGTGGTGAACATGGATGCATGTCATATTCTCTTGTGGCGTCCATGACAATTTGATAGAACTGCAATACACGATGGTAAGAGAAACACATATAACTTCTTATTTAACTAAGTCAAAATTGTCCTAACTCTAGCTGTGGAAGAAGCTCCAAAAGTGATATAGAGAGAGAATCCAAATTTATTGATTAGACCATCGTTTATGGGAGAATTACAAAGGAATGGGATTGTGTTTGTATTGATTGGGAAGAATAGTGGTAGCGTTGTACTCGACATTCCAAAATTGGTCCATCCACTTCTTGATCAATTCCAAGATGTCTTCCCAGATGATTTACCGCAAGGATTACCACCTTTATGAGATATTCAACACCGCATTGATTTAGTTACCGGATCAAAACTTCCCAATAGACCCCATTATCGGATGAGTCCGACTGAACATGAAGAATTACTAAGGCAGGTGGAAGAATTGTTAGACAAAGGTTTTATTCGAGAAAGTCTTAGTCCTTGTGTGGCTCCTGCTCTTCTTACTCTGGAGAAGGATGGTTGGTGGCTGATGTGCGTTGATAGTCGTGCCATCAACAAAATTACTGTGAGGTATAGGTTCCCCATTCCAAGGTTGGATGATTTGCTTGATCAATTGCGTAGTGTTTCAGTCTTTACCAAGCTTGATCTTAAGAGTTGGTACCACCAGATACGAGTTAGACCGGGGGATGAATGGAATACTGCATTTAAAATACGTGAGGGTCTCTATGAATGGATGGTTATGCCATTCTGGTTGTCAAATGCATCGAGTACCTTTATGCATTTTATGAACCAGATTTTGTGTCCTTTTATAGGGAGGATTGTTGTTATCTATTTTGATGATATTCTGATTTTTAGTCCTAATCTGGCTGTTCATGTGCATCACTAAGAAGAAGTGCTTACTATACTGAGGAGAGAAAAGTTATTTGCAGCCTTGAAGAAGTGTTCTTTCATACAGGATCATGTTTTATTTCTTGGCTATGTCGTGTCAAATGATGGGATTTCTGTTGATTCTGAGAAGGTGGAAGAAACCGAAGAATTTTTTTGAGGTTTGTAGCTTCCATGGCTTGGCCTTATTCTACAGGCGGTTTATACAAAACTTCAGTACCATCATGGCTCCTATTACAGATTGTATGAAGGGAGGAAAGTTTGTGTGGACTACTGAGGCCACTAAGGCCTTTGAAGAGATTAAACAGAAGCTAACTACGGCTCCTGTTCTAATACTACCAGATTTCACCAAACCTTTTCAGTTGCATTGTGATGCTTCCAAAGTGGCACTGGAGCTGTTTTGAGTCAAGAGGGAAAGCCGGTGGCATATTTCAGTGAGAAATTGAATGGGAGTAAGTTACGTTACTCTACTTATGATGTTGAGTTTTATGCAGTAGTACAGGCTTTGAGACATTGAAAATCTTATTTACTACATCAGGAATTTTTGTTTTATACTGATAATGCAGCCCTTAAACACATTAACTCTCAAGAGAAGTTGCCAGATCGTCATGCCTCTTGGGCTGCTTACTTACAATAGTTTAACTTTGTCCTCAAGCATAAATCGGGAGTTCTCAATAAAGTAGTTGATGATCTAAGTCGACGTTCTATGCTCATAACGACTATGCAGACAAAAGTGTTGGGTTTCGATACTTTTTCTGAGTTATATTCAACTGACCCCTTCTTTTCTCTTGTGCTTGAAGAAGTTACTACAGGCCAACGATCATATTTTTTATTATAGAAAGGTTTCTTATTCAAAGGAACATCTTTGTGTATTCCTAACTCTAGCTTACGAGTCAAAATTGTGTCTGAATTGCATAATGAGGGACACATGGGGAGGGACAAGATGTAACAACTCATTTCTCGGACATTTTATTGGCCTACTTTGAGGCGAGAGGTGGAGTGTTTTGTTCAGAATTGTCGGGTGTGCCAAATTTCAAAGGGTACTTCAACGAATGTTGGACTTTATATGCCTCTTCCTATACCTGAAAAGCCTTGGGTTGATGTGAGTATGGACTTTATTGTCAGACTTCCTCGTACTCAGCGAGGAGTAGATTCCATTATGATTGTGGTGGATAGATTTTCGAAGATGGCACATTTCATTGCTTGTAAGAAGACCACCGATGATGTTAACGTTGCTCAATTGTATTTTCGGGAAGTCTATCGTTTACATGGCCTTCCATTATCTATTGTGTATGATCGGGATTCTAAGTTTCTTGGTCATTTCTGGCGATGTCTTTGGAGGTTAGTGTGTACAAAACTTGATTTTAGTAGTGTTTATCATCCTCAGACAGATGGCAAACGGAGGTAGTTAATCGTTCTCTTGGCAATCTGTTGCATTGTTTGGTTGAAGAAAATGTGAAGACGTGGGATCGACAACTATTCCAAGCTGAATTCACTTTCAATCGTTCTGTTAATCGGAATACGGGTAATAGTCCATTTATTATTGTGTACGGTTATCAACCCCGAGCTCCAATAGAACTAGCTCATATTCCAGACATGAAGCATGTTCATACGAAGGCTGAAGATTTAGTGAATAATTTGCAGCAAATTCACCAACAGACACGAGCAAAGTTATTGGAGTCTACGGCTCATTATAAGTCCATAGCTTATCAAAATCGACGTATGGTGGAATTTGATAAAGGCGATTTAGTGTGGGCTGTTTTGACCAAGAATCGTTGTTCAGTGGGTGAGTGTAATAAACTTTCTGCTAGGAAGATTGGGCCTTTGGAAATCATTTAAAAAATCAATCCCAATGCTTATCGTCTCAAGCATCCTATTCACATTAAGACCCATGACGTGTTCAATGTCAAGCACCTCATTCCATATATAAGTGATTCTACCTGTTCTGAAGATTAGAATTCGATGGCAAATTCACTTCCACCCGGGGAGGATGATGTAGATAGGGTTTCTAGGGTTCCTAATTTGCTCTCAAAGTTATTTACTAAATAACTTATTTGTAGTCTTTCAATTTAATTAGGAGTCTTTTTAATTTCCTTTTAGGATTAGGCTTTATTTTTTCTTTTAGAAATAGATTGCTTGTTATTTTAGTCTTTGATTCTACTTTTTCTTTTAGGAATATATTGCTTGTTATTCAAGTTATTTGAGCAATATAAATAGAGTTCTTCCTCAATATTGTAGGTACACTTTTTATAATTAATAAACTTGGTATATTTTCTCTAAGGAGATTATTGTGTTGTTCTTTTTTTCCTACTTTTCGGATTATCGGTGCGCCAATCAATGAATTGTAAAACCCTTGTTTCTGGATTATTGGTGAGCCAATCAACGGATTCAAGCCTATCATTTAATTTTTTTTTCTCATCATTTTTTTCTCGTTTCCGCATTGCATCAATTCACATGGCGTCAGAGCCTGAGAGCTCCACTGTGTAACCTCGATCTTGGTGTCTTAGTTTTGCAGCAGCAGTAACCCACAACTGATGCAACCATCTGCCCAATACATGCTTACACGTTGTTTTTTTGTTCACTGCCAATTCTAGTGAAATGCACATCATCTGTTCTCTGGATTCACCTCCAATAACAATCACGTCCCAGTGTCTAACTAGTCCCACATCCATACCTCTCACTTGTTCATCTTTTTTAACCACAAGTATTTATTCCATACACTTTAAATGCAACTAATCAGTAACCATAACGAGCCATCACCCCAACTCTCCCTAACATTTTAGTTGAATTTTCTCACATTTTTAGTTTAATGTTTTGATGGATTAGGAGGATTAATCCGAGTCATTTAATTTGCCACAACACAATGGTTTTTGATAGTTGCAGGAGCAAATGACTAAACATCACACCTAACATAAGATCTTTCATTTCCACACTGATGAAGAATACCCAGTTAAGGATGTGTGGAGAATTAGGAATACGCTGAGAAGAAAGCTTGAATGCTTGGTATTAAAAGTCTAAAAACAAATATGTTCAATTCATTATAAAGAGAGTAAATTTTGGTTGTATTAATGAATTTGAAGTCTTAGTTGAACCAATTTTTAGTGCTAAACTAGCTTTGGAGCCGCGCTCAACACGTACGATTTTTAATATAACTTTAAGCTGCGTCTCTTTTAAACATAGGTATTTTTACCACTAAAAAAATGCCTGGAAACTTGTACAATTCAACATCGTAACAAACAAATATAAAGCTGCCATGAGCTGTAAAATTGAATCAACGGTTCCAAATAAAACCTAGGATAAGAAACTAAGGGTGTGTTTGGTTGCACACATTCCGTGGGAATAGGAACTTGGAATAACATTTTGAGTGTTTGATTGAGATTTTACTGGTGAGCATGGGATGCCATCACTTGCCATGGATTCCAATCGGACGCCTCACTCATATTGGGAAAACATTTCACGGGTCTCCTTTTCTGCTCTTCATGTTCGTTTTTGCTCTTCCTCTTGAGTTCCTCTTCGATCTGCTCTTCGTGTGCTCTTCGTCTGCTTTTCGTTCCTCTTCGATCTACTCTTTGTTGCTCTCGATCTGTTCGTCGTTGCTCTCACTCGATTTGCTCTTCGTTGACAAACCAAACCCTAGACTATCTCATTCGATCTGACTCCATCGCCTATCTCACTGATTGGCTCCTCGTTTGTTCACAATTTTGAAGAGATGGGTGGTTGTGTTTTCTTTAGATTTCTGAAACTGTTTGTAGATTCAGTCCATTTATTCCAACCCTAAACCCTAGATTTTTTCTGATTTGAGAGAGTTTTGGATCTTAAAAGTGAAATCAAACAAAGGGTTTTTTTTTTTTTTTTTTTGGATTTGATTGACCTTGGTTCGAAGTTTTGAAAAGAATCACAAATTCTGTGTTTATTTATTGATTTATTGAAGTTCAATTCCCCACCTTGTGTTCTTCTTCTCATTAATGGGGTTGGTTTCTTCTTCTTCTTCTTGTCCTTTGTTTTGCAGTGTTAGTACCATTTTTACCTCTGTTGTTCTGTGGCATTGACTGGGTTTTGTGTGTAATGAGAGATTCTCCATTAAAAATCAGAGCTTTTTAGCTGAAAACTAAGAACCCTTTTATGGAAAATTTAGATTTGCCTTTACATCTTTTCCAGATAAAAAGATTTCCATTTTTGTTTCACCAGATCTCTCTCTTCCATGGACGCCAGCCATGATTGTCAAATATTATGGGGTTTTTGTTTTCTGGTGTGCAAGCATAGAAGAGAGTATTTGATGATGTTTCAATTGTTATGATTTTCATTAACAATTTTTGCAGGATTTTAAGAATTGGGGTTAGCTTGAATTCTAATTGAGAATGGATGGAGACACATTTTCTGGGCTAGGAAATAGTGCCCAAATAGATAATAAGGTCTTACAGACATTTCAGAAGAACTTTGTTCAAGTTCAACACATATTGGATCATAACAGGTTGTTAATCAAAGAGATTAACCAAAACCATGAGTCGAAAATACCTGACAACCTGAGTTGAAATGTAGGTCTGATTAGAGAACTTAACAACAACATCAGGAGGGTGGTGGATCTATATGGGGATCTTTCATGTTCTTTTACTAAATCAATGGAAGTATCATCTGAAGGGGATTCAGCTGGGACCATAAAATCAGATGGGAAGAAAAGAGTTAGGTTTGGGCAGTAGTAGTAAGTAGATTATGATGCCGCCGGATGGATGCGCTGCTGTCGAAATGCTTGCGGTAGCACCATTCTTTTTACGAAGGCAAGAAAGAACAAATTCGAATTGCGATATTAAATGGACACTGGTAGAGTTGAATTGAATTGTCTGTAAACTCTTCTTTTGTATCAGTTGTAGAATTAATATCTCATTGTCTCTTCACTTGCCTCAATTGCCATTGGAAATAATTGTTGGATATCATCATCTGCATTGTAATTCTATGTACTTTGTGTTCTTTTCCATTGAAATGGAGATATTAATGTTTCTCATCAAGTTTCCTTTATTGGCCTAGCTAGTTTTCTTCTTATATCGCAATTGGTTGAAGCTATGTATTGGATTCTCACTTCTCAATCATAAATTTAAGATCCACCTACATTATATCTTGATGAATTTGATGGTTTGGTAAATACCCAGAAACAATTTCTTGTGTTTCCACATAAAAAAATTTCTTTTTTCACTTTTGGGATTCTCAAAAGGTTGAGATTTGGTATTGTGTTTGCCATCTCTTCAAAAAAATTCCCATGATTAGTTTTGGGCAACCAAACACTCACAATAGAAATTGGAATCCAATTCCCATGGGCAACCAAACATCAAAATTGGTCAAGTCCATGGCATGGGATGCCATGACATGAGATGCCATGAAATGGGATTCCAATTCCCACCTTAGGATTCCATGCAACCAAACACACCCTAAGCTCTCGACTTTCTCCAATAAGAAACTAAGCTCTCCATCATTGGTTGTTATTTTCTCTCCTCTCTAGCCCAAACCAGAAAACTTCCCATTCATCAATAGCAATCCCCCGAGCTTTTCTTCTTTGTGGCTTTGCAATTAAGTTTCCTTTTATTTGTCTTACATTTCCTCTCCTCTTTCATTATAATTTCAAACTCCAGATTTTGGTAGTTGGGGGATGCTTCTGAAATGCGATTCTGTGTTGGAAAAAACAAAACAAACAACTACAAAGAAATTCTACCAATGGAAGTACCAATTAATATCGCCAAACAAATATTCAATGCAAACAAATAATCAATGCAAAATAAAGGACACCAAGATATACGTGAAAAACCCTTCAAGATGAAGGATAAAAATCACGAGGCAAATCCAATCAATCCACTAATCAATAAAAGAAGTACAATGTTCTTCTCAAACCTTTTCCCCAAGGCTTGAGGAATACAATGAGCAATAAAGGGTTACCTCACAAGAGCTTCAAACAACTCCCAATCAAATGAAGAATACACCGAAACAAACGGCACCAAAATCTGACAAAACAATGATCCAAAACACACTTGTGAGTCTTCAATCAAACCCCAACAATCAACTCTTCATTCACTTCTTTCTTCTCTCACAATGGAGACATGCGCACGCAGGCGTCACATCGTAGCCGTCACACAAAACAAAAACTTAGGTTTGTGATTTTTTTTTCTCTTCTAATATTTATAAACATCAATAGTAACCTAGTTACTATTTTAAATTCGGGGCTGGACCCAACCCAACATTCTGAGCATTGACCACCAATTTTTAGTCTTTGTTGAATCAAGTCTCTCCATGCACTTTTAGTAAAACTGTTTGACTGGTTTATTTAAGAGTTTGGTGAAATTTTGGGTGGTTATTTTTTTTTGCTCAGTTCTCCTTTTCAAAAATTTGATGTACCCTATATTTGTGATTATCCCAAACAGAGAATGAATCTCTTCCAATGTATTGCAAGCTGACTAAAGATGGAGATATTTTCGATCCATAATATTCTCACATTTTTTCAGTAAAAGCCTGACAAACCCCATGAAGTTGGAAAAAAATATAATTACCAAAGTACAATGCATATACCAAATTGAATACAGTATAGTCTAATTTTAGGCCAAAATAAGGTCACAATATCGATAACCTTAGTAACGACAAATGAGCGTAATAACTAGAATATATAACTAAAATCACAATAATTAGGGTAAGTATCTAGTTGAAGCTTAAAAAATATAAAATTTTCGAACATAATAAGATTCTAATAAAGTTCCATAGAAAAAATGGTTTATGTGAGCCTCAAATTACGTATGAGTTGGCTAATTATATATTTTCATTGAGCTATATAATCATTATTTTAGATATTAATTTCAAAAAAACAAAATGGAAGTTTTATACCACATTTGAACAAACAATTCATTTTTTTTAATGTTTGCAATTACATATAAAATTGCATTGAAAACGAGAAAAGTAGGGGCAAGTCACAATGATAGAAATAGTAACTGTCAATAGTCATAAAAAAAAAATCATACGCTCCAAGATGACCGAAAATAAGTTTTGAATAAACTAAACATTTTTTTAATGTTTGCAATTACTAATAAAATTGCATTAAAAAAAAGGCAAGTTCCAAGAGTATCGAACTCGGGTCGTTTATAAAAAATGTTAAACTTCCAACCACTACATAAAAAAAAACGTGTAAAAATAATTGAATAAATAATTAACATATTGAATTATACATTATATAATTAATTTTTTGTAAAGCTAAATATTTATCAAAAATATTTTGAAAATTGAGGGGGGGCAGTTGCCCCCCTTGCCCCTTAGTAGATCCGCCCCTGGTTGCAGCCACCATTGATGAGTTCTTACTTAGCATCTCCAAATGTGCGTTTCCCCACCACTTGAGTTAGGGAATTTTCTGGGTTGAATTTTGCATCCTAAAGTATTATTTGTTTGGTTTTCATGATTTGGAATTTTTTTTTATAGTTTTATTTATTTATTATTTGAAGTTGATAGGGGTTTGAAAGGATCTTTAGATTTTAAGGGCTGGGTGACTTGTTCAAGGAGTTTGTATGTTGTTCTAAGGGTGTGTTTGGTTGCATGAATCTTATGTCATGAGATTTCATGAGGGAACCCCTACATTTTAGGCTAAATTGATGTATCACTCCACATCCACCATTTGGTTTTGTGATCAATAGTGGGAATAGAAGTCTCATGAACATGGGAATCACATGCCTTGGGGGATCAAGGAGTGTGATTCTCATGTTCATGGGACTTCCATTCCCACTATTGATCACAAAATCAAATGGTGGTCAAATGGTAGATGTGGAGTGATATATCAATTTAGCCTAAAATGTGAGTGTGTTTGGTTGCATGGAATCTTATGCCATGTAAATCCATGAGGGGACCCTTACATTTTAGGCTAAATTGATGTATCAATCCACATCCACCATTTGATTTTGTGATTAATGGTGGGAATGAAAGTCTCATGAACATGAGAATCACATGCCTTGGGGGACCAAGGAGTGAGATTCTCATGGCCATGGGACTTCTATTGCAACCATTGATCACAAAATCAAATGGTGATCAAATTGTGGATGTAGAGTTTAGCCTAAAATATAAGGATCCCCTCATGAATTCTCATGACATGAGATTTCATTTAACCAAACACACCCTAAGTTTCATTGTGATGCATGTCTGGTGAACTCAAAACGGATGGTTAGGAGTGAAGGTAAGAAGTCATCAGTTGGAAGAAGTTCTAGATTCAACGGAGAATCAGCCTCTGCCCAAAGAATTAAATTTCTGTATATTAACGGTCTGCTTTCAGTGTATAGATTTAGTTACTGATAAGCAGCTGAAGATGAGACAACTCTTGCACATGCTCAAATTTGAGGAGTTTCCTTACTCCATCAGTCCCAACTCTATCAGTTACTAAATGATTATATCCACCCCGTTTCCTCTCTCAGAATTGCGCCCTTCTTTTCACTTTCTGATCCGCTTATACGTTATGTGCCTAACCTTTTCACTCGGTTTGAAGTCATATCAATTTGAAATATGTTCAATGTACACTTATATTTGGTAATAGCTGAGCAAGCATGTTCTAAGCATCCAATTACTTGGCACAAAAGTTAGCTGTAAGGAATGGGTTTTTGGCATCGTCTTTTATTTTCCTACAGCAAGAATCAAAAAATTAAAATGTAAAATAAATACTAAGGGTATACAACCCACCTTATGGGTTATGTTGGCGGTAAGGGTGGCCCGTGTTGCATAAACCTATATAGTCGAATGGAATGAGAATTAGGTTACTCCGTGGCCCTGTGTTATATGAAACATAGTCAATGGAATAGGAGTTAGGTGAGAGGTAAACGAGATGGTAATGATAACAAACAAGGGAAGTATGTACTTAGAACATATGCAGTGTCAAAGGAAAGGATTCATTATGTTTATGTTTAAGTGTGGTAGTTATGGGAATTCAATGTTCACTATTGATCATGACTTTTAATGTCGAGTGAATGTCAAATGGAAAAATCTAAAATTGATAAGATGGAAAAGCCTAAATCAGAATCAATAATAGAAACGCTCATGAAAAGAAAACATTAAAAAAAAATGGTTGGATCTTGCGAGACGGTTCTGGACAGAGCCATCGTTTTGGTCTTACCTGGACCTGAAGGACCATAACACGGTCCTGATTCGTTTCTAGCTATATTTTCGAACGGTTGACATTCTTAGGGATGATATCAATGCAATTTCAATTGACTGGATTGCTCAAAGGTCAAAGTTGTGCACTTCTTCCATGCATAACCTGTTGTCATTGTTTGCTTTAACCAGACTTTGTTGCCAACTTACAATAGAGAATTTGAGACTATTTTCAGTCACCCCATTGAAAATACAAATGACATACTTTTCATATAAAATAAATAAATAAATAATAGAGCTTTTGGCAAATCAAATATTTTCAAGACAATTTTTTTTCTTGGCAATTTTCCATAAACAATGTTCACTCGAGAGACTCAAAGGAGAAAGGGGATATTCACACTCTGTCACCAAAGGCACATCGTGCAAGTTATTTTGGTTGATGTATGAAACCAATACAAAATTAGTGTCTGTGCGAAATTGCATAAATGTGTGGCTCAATTACAATGTCGTACATATTTGGTTTGTAATGGGTCTAAGATTTAGATCTGGTTTGTAATGGGTCTAAGATTTAGATCATTCAAGTGCAATCGAAAAGACTCAACCCTTGTAGAACTTTCATAATAAATCTAGAAGTGTCAAACAAAGTAGAAAATGAAGTCAAGGTTAGAATACCCGAGTCAGAGTCAAGAAAACTCGGTCAACTAAAGTAAAAAAAAATTGAAGTCCAAGAAGGCTGAACCTCAAGGATTAAGAAAGGCAAAGCGATGAGACTTGAACCCCATAAAGTACTTGGTCTAGTCGACCTAGCTTAGTTAAGTTTGGCTGGTTTTGGTCGAGTCAAGAAAATAAGCTCTTGGAAAATAGTTGTTGAAGGAGAGACAAAGTTATACAAGTTGAAGAGAGAATCTTAAAGGTTATTCCCAATTTCTATCATGTAAGGGTACGACTTCTCTTCCAAGTTATAAAGAAGTAAGCATAGCTTAAACCTTCTCTAACTTGTTTATGTGATGGATCATTTAAAGAGTGAAAAACATCATGCGTTTACTTGTTAAAGTCTATAGTGGATGTGATTTTGCATTGCGAGGTCGTGGTTGTACTTTCAAGAATAAGCTCTATTTAGAGAAATTTTGTACTTTGGTAATTTCATCTATAGAAACTTGTGGTATGGCAATGCCCTTTTAAGAAAGAAATAACCAATAAGAACTAATCAAACACCAAATTAGGTGAACATCGTTATATCATCTCTTGTGTGGCTTTGTTTGTCTTACTCTATCATTCCACTGAGTTTTAAACTTTAGAGTAAAAAGAAATATGATTATTACAAAATAGAAAAATAACTTAATCCATTTCCATCCAAATGTCTCTGTTTCAACCACCGTGAAACCCATGCAGAGGATAGGTCGAATCACTTGAAGAGAATATTTTAAGTTGCTACCATATCTGTACTACTATCATGACAGACAGATGCCTCATTAAATGAACAGTGAAAAATGTTGTATGTTTTTCCTTTCCTATTTTACCCTCGCTCAAATTAAACAATTCACATCATATCTAGTTCTCTACCTTCCCTTCTAATCACAATCATCGTCACCCCGCCACGATGCCACCGAACCTTCCCCATCCTTTTTCCGGCCACTGGAACCCTTTCCCTCCCCTTCCCCCTTCCTGCCACAAATTCAATTTGTGACTTTATGAGCCAACTGCTAAGTTTCCCACTCCGATCTTGCCCAATCTAATATGTGTGGCACCTCCGACTCGCAGTCCACTAGGAACACGACCACACTCTTCGATCAAACAAAAAACCCTTCTTCTTCCACGTCGATGTCAACAACCTCCTCTCACCATGTCTACTTGGATTGGAGAAGGAGATTGAAGTAGTTGAATTGGGAGTGTTGTAGTGCTTCAATAAATCAGATTTGGAGGTGGAGAGGTTCCATTAAATAAAAGGAATAAAAAGAAAAAAAAAATGGAGTGTAAAGAATTATATTGAAAATATTGTTCCCCATTCATTGAATAGAATACAAGCTTATATAGAGCTAACTTTGACATAACCTAATAGAAATAGGAAACCTAGCAAACTTAGGAAACCAAAATACAATAGGAAATCTAACCAAACTTAGGAAATCAAAATACAATAGGAAAGTCTTCCTAACCCATTCTGTAACACTTTTCTATTCTGTAACATAGGTAAATTTCTATTCTGTGTCACTTTCCTATGTTTTAACATAGGTAGACTTCTATTCTCTAACATGGAGCTTTTTAAAGGTATTTGTGTTTTAGGTGAATTTGATAAATTTTGGTTGAAAACAAAGAAAATAGAGAGGACGAAAGAGAAGGCAACAATGAAGAGGAGATGAGAAGAATCGGAGAGACGACGACAAGTCTATAATTGATTATGGGCTGAAGGATGGGGCATTTGGGCTTCATAGCTCAGAACTGGGTCTTGGTTCCAAAAAATCATTTTGTTTCATATTAATCTATATTTTATAATTGCAAATTGAGTTTCACTATTCTAGGAACAATGTTTGTGACCCTATCAGTAAGTACTTTGGAATTTCAAAAATTCCCCGCCCATATTATGAAACCCCACCGTATTCGCATCATCTACCTCCTTCTCCCATCTCTTTCTCGATGCCACCGTCCGTCCCCTTCTTGCCTTGACGCCACTGTCCCCTCCTCTCATGTCCTTCCTCCTTCTATTTCGAATGGAAAGTCCTGCCCGCCTCTTCCTTCCTCCCCCCTCTCTGAAGTTGTCAAAATTGTACACAATTCGAAATGGGAAGAACGCGTCCCACCAGAAGCAAAAAAAATCTTGAAATCCCATTTCCTCTCCACAAATAAAGTCAAGAAAATCTTCATAAATTGAGTAATCATCCAAGTCAACATCCCAGACAAAAATATGGGGTTTGTAGCAACTTCTTGATTCCCAACATCTGTTTTGGTTGAAGGTTTTGGAGATTAGAAGGTATTGGTATGAAAATGAGATTGGGGATATAGAAAATGTGAATAGATTGGTGTTGAAACAATGGGTTTGGGGAGCATTGCAGAGCAAATGAAAGTGGAAACCAAGGAGATGCAAGTTGGGTCGGGTTCGTGTGACTGAACCCAAGCCTATTTCAATCTTTAGTTGGGTTGAAAGGCCAATTCAATTTTCAAAACTCATTATCTCATCTTTTATAAACTTTTTCAAAACTCATTATCTCATCTTTTATAAACTTCTTCTTTTCCTCTCTCTCTAATAAGGAAGACAATAGTCCAACTCTATCACTCTTCTCTCTGCTATCTTTTCCATCTCATGGCTGCTTCCATGGGCCATTGGGTCTGCATGTTTTGTGGTTTATTAATTTTATGATTTATATATTTTTTGGGTGGTGGTGGAGAAAAAATAAACATGTTTTTGGTACTCTAAAAAATCATTAAAAAATTAGTCATAACTTAAAACATTTAAAATGTCTCAGGAGGATTTTCTATTAACAGGATGGCAGTGGGGCGGATTTTCACGGATATCCGCCCCACCCAATCCGTTTGGGGCGGTTTTGGATATGGTTGAATGGATTTTCGGGTGGTTTCGGGTATCCAAAAAATATCTGTTCATTATTCGGGGCGGATACGGATTTGGCCATATCCGCCCCGCGGATATCCGTTTAGTTAGAAAAATTACTAAAATACCCTCGGTTAATTAGTGAAATTACAAATATACATTTACTATATAAAAGAGAATTCCCTCATCTCACTCACGTTCTCCCCCATTCTCCCCCTCTCACTCACATTCTCCCCCTCTCTCTGTCTCTCACAGCGATTAGCGGCTCCCCCTCTCACCCACATTCTCCCCCTCTCTCTGTCTCTCACAGCAATTAGCGGAGGCGAAGGCCGAGGCCGAAGCCCGAAGGGCCGAAGCTCGAAGGGTCGTCTTCGTCCTTCTTCTCCTTCTCACAGACCCTCGAAGACGAAGGGATTAATCCTCCTCCCTTCTTCTGCTGAGATTTCGCAAGGAAGCCCGAGATCCTCTCTGGTCCCCTCACGCCGTGAGACCCGCGAGATGCCGAGATCCTCCCTGCTCCCTGCTCCCCTCACGCCGCGATCCGCCTCCCTGCTCTCGAATGACAAAGGGTTTCCTCCTCTAGATCAAGATCTGATTTGATCAAGATCAAGATCTGATTTGATCAAGATCAATATCAAGATCAAGATCTGATTTGATCAAGATCAAGATCTGATTTGATCAAGATCTGATTTGATCAAGATCTGATCAAGATCTGATCGAGATCCAGATCTGATCGAGATCAAGATTTGATCTGATCTCAGAGATCGAATATTTTAGATCGATTTATTTGTAATATGTTGTAATTTTTTTTTTGAATTTGTTGTATTTTTTTTAGATCAGAGGACTCAGATCTGATCGAATGTTTTTTTTTTTTGATCTGATATTAGAGCTCGAATATTTTAGATCGATTTATTTGTAATATGTTGTAATTTTTTTTTTTGAATTTGTTGTATTTTTTTTAGATCAGAGGGCTCAGATTTGATCTTTAGATCGAATGTATTTTTTTTTTTTTTTTTTTTTTGTAATTTGTTGTATTTTTTTTTTTGTATGTATAAGTAGGATCTGTTTTTTTTTTCGAGTTAAATGGGCGGGGCGGATATCCGCCTATCTGTCTGGGTCGGGGATGATTTTTAAAAAAAATGATAAACGGATATGCGGGGCGGTTTCGGGGACCCGTAATCTCTCGCGGGGCGGGGATGGATTTGCTCAAATCCGCCCCGTTGCCATCCCTACACCGGGAGTGCTCATGCCACTAGAAAGTTTCATTTTTTCTTAAATTAAATAATTTTCATAATTTATTTTTATATTTAGTAATTTAGTGATTTATTTGGGAAGTGTCGTTTGCATGCCATTGTATGCGTGTCAACATGCTACGTGAAATGTGTATGTGCCCTGCGAACACCAATGACACGGTGATACATTAGTGTTATGCAAACTACCGCATAGTCAATCACGCAAGAATTAATCACGTGTGATAAATACGTGTTTTTTATTTTAATTAATCATGCTAATAAAATGGTTAATATATTCACGGGCATACAACGCTAGTCATCGCTTCTTTTTTTTTTTCAGCCTCTTCTTCCTCCTGCCTTCCCTTAAACCCTAACTAGTAATCCAACGCCACCACCACGTTCCCTCCTCTCATCTGCATACATAGCAGTAGAGGTTTCCAAGTCACAGTTTAGGTGTGTTTCTCACCCTGTCATCTCTTGTCTTTCGATTTTATGAAGAGTTTGTTGAAACAAAATTTTGTTGTTAAAGCTTGTAGATTTCTTTCTTCACTGATTCTCTTATTTTCCTGAGCTGTTGTATTGTTGTATATTTAGAATTAAAGTTCAACTGTGCTTTTAATCATTCTTCACACGTGTATCAATTGTTTGAAGAAATGCCAACGAGAACTGTCTATCTGTGCCTTACTTCCACTGTGCTTGCCCAAATTGGACCCTGATCATCAGTTTTGTACATTTTTCCATCCTCGTTGCTAAAAAAAAGTTAGTTTCCATTTATTGATTACGAAGCACTATCTGTGCCTTGAACAAGCAACTTTTGGCCAATGAAGATTAATAAACTCTGTATCCTATAAGAAACACTTGTTTTTGCTGTCATTATTGTGATACTTATGGAAATTGCTAAGTGTAAATAATCCTTGAAGTTTCAGGAAAACTCGGATACAGTGTATTAACATTGGAAACAAACTTGGGAGTCAGGATTCCTTTTTGTAAATGAGTCGAGATTGTGAACTAAAGGGTTACCAGAGAATCTCCTTTTTCGCTATCTTCCTGTCTTCAATACGAATGCTAAGGGTGCCAAAATCGTCGAAATGGCTGATTAATTTTTACAATATGTAAATAAAAGTATAAGTAGTATGATAGTCTTATTCCATTTATTTGCAATCATGAAAGAACATCGACTCTCCGTTTAGCTCTTTTCATAGCGCTATTATAATCGTTGACATAGAAAATTTGTTAAATTTTGTCATAGCTTTAGGAGGAACTA
Organism: Berberis vulgaris; assembly: GCA_963556465.1. NCBI lineage: Eukaryota > Viridiplantae > Streptophyta > Magnoliopsida > Ranunculales > Berberidaceae > Berberis > Berberis vulgaris. The sequence continues at coordinate 71,888,787 of OY747130.1, forward strand.
ATGCACTTCGGTTGGTTTTGTTGCTCTTTCTTCATGGATAGTTGCAAGATTCTAACTATTTTTCTCTGTAGAGTTCAGATGGATGATAATCGCCACGCAAAAGTGCAAAGGTATGAAGAATTCGTCGATTGCCGCTTGAAGCCAGATCTCGTTCGAGCTATAGCCGAAAGGTATACCCTTACCCAAAGTTTATTGCTATTAATGACGCTCATGTACATGGGAATATATATATATATATATTACAATTCAGAGTAGTGTTTTACTATTCATTGCTGACTGGGACAAAGTCAAATAAAACATATTAGAGATAAAAGATGGTTATGATTGAAAGTTGGAAAATGTATTGAATTTTGAGGGTTGAGATTCATTTTCTATGATGGCATATTTGTAAATTTAAAATATGTAGAAGGGTAAGAAAAACGAAAATTTTTTGGAAAAAGTTAGTGGAATGTACATGTGGCGGAGAAAGAAAATATTGTGTTTTCCTTTTAGCAAAAGGAAAATTTATCATAACTATCTACATTGTTATCGGATTTTGGTAAACTTAGTATCATTGAAATGCATTTTTGAGGATATTTCCAACAAAATCATTAATCAATACAATTGCTAAAATTTTAAAAATATATATTTTATAATTAAAAAAAATGTATAACGTACTTCACGTCTTTAATATTTTTCAAAGCAATTAGACAAGTCGATCATATCAGAAAAAATGAGTCGGACATCTTAATGCACTTTTAAACAAAAACGCTAAACTTCATGTTTTGGCGAATTCAAAGATTGGGGGAGAACTTATTCTCGACATTTAAATTTTTGCCCCAATTGATTCAATTTTGACCGAGTATAACCCTAAAATTTATAATATATATTTTTACCTTAGAATATGCTTACACTTCAATACTTACTCAGATCGAAAACAGGATAGTGATGGTGTTCAGTACTGAATATTTAGCAAAAATAAAATTATGTGGAGTGCTAACGGCACATGGCATACTCTAGTATTGATATATTCATCTCATTTTTTTTTCTTTTTTGTTGTAGTCTACTTCAGTAGATCTCTATTTGTTTATCGTTTAGTTCATTCATAATTTAAATTTATTCTATAAAATAAATTTGATAAAAATAAATAAATGAGTATTTATGTCTTGTTACCAAGGGCCTCGTTTTAAAAAAATACGTTGTCTGGGAGCTTTACCGGGACTTACTTGTAAAAGTCCTACATCCGAAAGTGATCCTCGAAACCAATCGCGTTCCGGGAAAAGATCTCAATATCGTATTCGTCTAGAAGAAAAAAAAAATTTGCGTTTTCATTATGGTCTGACAGAGCGACAATTACTTAAATATGTTCGTATCGCTATATAAATGGCAGAAAAGTACATCCTATTTTAATTGTGATATAACTATCTGGAAGTTTACTTCTTAATCCTTCATGTACAGAATGTCTATGAGCACGACGATTCAGATTATAAAAGTTTATGTATCATCTTCCTGAACGTAAACTGTTTCTCAAAAGAAAATCCCTTAATTGATTACAAAAGCTCTCTGGTAATTGGAGTTCCGCTGGAATTTACAAATCACAGAAAACTATGCCTTTTTGAGTTCACAAATAATAAGAGGAGAGAGACCGGGATCTTATAGGCTATAGCTGCAAGATGTTCACATTTTTAGAAATTAGAAGATCTAGCAAAAAAAATAAAGAATTTGAAGTGATTTTCTTCAAGCCTGGGGCTGCAATGCTCTTTCTAAGCAAACCTACAACCTGGCAGCCTTAGATATGATTTTTATGAGCACCAGTTTCTAGTAAATATAGGTGTAATGCATGATGAACTATTGTTTATCATTTTTCAGGTCTTTCTGTATCATGTCTTTTATTCCCACTCAGTGTTATGAAATTAGTCAAAGTCAGGTCTGTTGCAAAAGAACAAGGTGACACATTTTTCCAATTAAGGGAAATTGTTTTCTGTGTATGTGTGAAATCGAGTGGTCTTTGTTTTCATTAGATAATTCAAGCTGCTTGGACGGAGGCAACTTAAATGTGGGAGTTTGCAAATAGCATGCAGAAGGTTGTATCAGTTGAGTAGTTCAGATCATGTGACATGTGTATGCATGGTCTGCTCCTTTTGTTGAGAGATTATTACCGGATTGATATAATGGCTGTTCATATCAGATGGTTGAGAGATTATTACCCAATTGATATAAGATGGTTCTTTGTTGGAGCTTCACAAGTATTCTCGTCAGTGAAGATTGCTAGAATCTGTATTTTGCCACTTGATATTGATTATACCTTATACATATAATGTAGACTTCTTTTATAAGTTAATTTTTGTTCGATAAATCAAGTGATGGAATAAACTGACCCTGGCTTCTCATCATTTTGCAGGGACAAGGTTTTTGAGCAACAAAAAATGTTGTATCCATAAATTTTCTTATTATTGTTCAGTGTTCACATACAATTACCAGCTTTCCTCTCCTGTTAGTTGAAAGAAACTGCAGGAGACATTTTATCATGATCTTGAATATTAGATGCTACTAAAGAGACGAACATGTCTTTTGCTTTTTTCAATTGCATTTGTCTTTACTTTTTGAGAACTAATAGAAAGTATATAATGTTTACAACATGGTGAGTCACACACACTTTGTTTGATGGCCGCTCTATGTGGATCATTGTTTAGGCCTGGTGGCTTCATGAATTTTTTATTCATGCATAACTTCGCATGAAATATCAGCTTAATTGCTAACCCTTGACCATCGAATTTGGGCACTTTTAGACAAATAATATGTACAAACTGCAAGGGGTTTAAGCATATATATAGATTTGTCAAAATTTCATGGGGACAATGATGTGCGGTATGTAGATCAACAAGTGTATGTGTAATTTAGATCAATACACCAGATTGTGTGTTCTCATTGCTTTAATATTGGCAGTACAATCCTTTAGGCTGAACTGTGACTACAGTGAATACTTGTTATCTAATCGTACCCTTTGACATCGTGAAGATTGACAATTTATTTAGCAGTTATGAATGTCTATCATGTCTTTGTTGCTCCCTGACTTGCATGATTTAGCTCGGACTTGAAAAAGAACATAGAGAATCTTGAGAAGAATGGTGTGACTAACCTCCGCACACTGGTTAATCTTGGTTCAGAGGTGTATGCACAGGCTGATATGTATGTTTATGATGTCTCATCTTTCTTTAGCATATCATAGAGCTAAGTTTAGTATTGTACATTTGTACTATTGTGCCACATGGCTGAAAAAATAAAATTTTAGTTATACCGTCCCCCATTCTTTTCAATCATGCTTTGAATCATGTCTCACGAAATAATGTAAGCAGTGTAATAGTCTTTGTAACTATTCTGTAAGCAGCTGATGGTGAAAGTTGAATGTTTCAAACGTTATGTTTGTAATTCGTACCTAGTACTTCAGAGGCTTTATTAACTAAATATCACTATGTCTACTAAGCAACATTTAGGGTATATCAATTTTGAACTTCCATTTCTTGTTCTTCGACATGTTTACAGCCCAGATACACGGCGTATATTTGTGGATGTGGGTCTTGGATTTCATGTTGAATTCAACTGGTCTGAAGCTGTGGACTTTATATCTGTAAAGGAATCAAGGCTAACCAAGTGAGTACATAATTAACTTTTTTGAGTTTAGTATATATACATGACATAACATTCATACCAAGTCCTCCGGCGGCATAATTTCTTTCGGGGTGATGTTGGCCTATAGGCGGCACCTCGGGGGATAGGTTACGGATCCTATCAAACACCGGCTTGCCTTCCAAAAAAAAAAAAAACATTCATACCAAGTTTGCTGCTGCGGGGCAGAAATGAGCTTGATAATGTACTGGACATTAAAATAAAAGTTTAAAAGCGGAAGGAAGGAGGTTGATTATGTCTCGGCAGATGTTAGAAGGAAAGTTGGAAAAAGAGTTGTAAAAAGGAAGTTTGATGGATTTGACATAAGTTGTAGAAATTCAGTTCTGATACTGTGAGGACAATCTATGTAAAATGACTAAATGAGGAACTTGTTTGAAGTCTTCCAGCTTCCTACTACAAGCTTTTGTTTACACCCACTTAGAAAAATGTCCCTGGTGGGAACATGAATTTTCAATGACCTTTCAAATCATTTCAAACTGCATTCGTTAGTTATGGGATGTGATCCGCGTTCACTTTGCTTGCCTGTCTACGTCATCTTTACTCGTTATTATTATTATTATTAATTTTTTGTGTTCTCATATTTTTTGTGCAGCTTCTATTTAGTTATTTTCACGTAAAATTAATGAAATTTAAAGATACTAATGAACTTGTTCTTGCTATTATACAGGCAGATAGAAGACTATACACGCTTGATTGCATCCATTAAAGTGCAAATTAAGATGGTTTGCTTCTACCAATTTTTATCATTTTCTCTTTCATATGGTTATTTGATAAAATTTAAATAACTGCACTCCTTAATATCTTTCCACTTTTTTGTGTGGATATGTTGTGTTAGAAAGGCGTAATGATAGTTTTAAGTGCGGAAACAATAAACAAATAATCAAAAACTAGAATTGACAAAGTTTCTTCATTATGATAACCTCTAAACTTCAATACTAACTCATTACAACGTCTGAAGCCTGTTTGAACTCAAAATAAAATCCTAAACCTAATTGGACTCGTACTCCTAGTTGGGGCTTAACATGGACCGACCCAATTAAATAAAAAGTAATATTAAATAAATACTAATACTAATATACCATCATTCCCCTACTTCGTAAAAGCTCGTCCTCTGGTCCTCGAGCTTAGCCTTGTTTAGCCAAACCATCAGCGACCAAGGAAATGTGCTCATGAGTCGCATGACATAGGTGTCCTCCCGAGGAGAAGATGCATCAACCAACAAATCTCAATCTTCTTCATCTGCAATAATGTAGTTATCTTATCCTTCTGGCAATCTTGATGAAAATGACCAACTTGCTCACATTCAAAACATTTCAAATTAGGATTTTAAGCAACAAACGTGCAACTGGTTGAGCAGGTGTGGTAGGGACCAGTATTAGTGAATCATATAGTAAATCGGAAGGGGTAAGATGTCGATTTAATCGTAAATAGTAAGATTCATAATATTATAAATGTATGTATTTAAATTAATAAATATCCCTACTTATTTTGAGGGTTTTAGTTTTTTTTTTTTATATATGAATTTGAAGGTTGAAGGGTTTTTACACTTTCTAATTGGGTAAACCTGTATATGAATTTCCTTGTATATGAATTTCCTTCCATTGGGCCAACACTCACAACAACTTTATCTAGGCCCAAGTCTTTAAACACATCCAATTGGATCCAAAATAAAAGAAATTGTGTTTTACACGTATTTTAAAATTTGCACAATAGAGAGGCAGAGAGAAAACCAAGAAAGTAAAGTTAAAGAGAGAAAGAGTTGTTTTCTCAAGGCATTGATTTCTCTCAAAGCCAAAGGTGGTGTTCTTTCTTCTTCTTCCCCTTCTTCTTCTCTTTTAAAACAGGGAAATGTTGATCAATTGTCAACATTCACAACGACAATTTCTTCTTCTTCCTTCCTCTTCTTCTTCTTTCCTCCTCTGAAAGGAGCTGCAACTCAGACAAAAACAGAAACAAAAATAAATTAGATTTTGGGGTTTGATTTTGATTTTCAACTAAAATCGCACGATTCTTTTGTGAGTCGCGATATGCGATACAACACTTCAATCGCATACGATTTGGTTAAGATGCGATTGAAACAAAGATTTGAATCATTTAGTGTACGATTTGAGTCAAATCGTGATTTTTCAACGATTTGAACAACACTGATAGGGACCAAAGTTGCCTCAGATGTAACGAAAATAATCAAATGATACTGTGAACGTGCTTTAACCTTCTTAGCATACTGCTCTGCTTCTACCATGGTAGTACTTGGAATTATCCAAAACCTTCTATATAGGCTGAGAAAGTCCATGCAAATACCAATAAATCTTTTGTTGTTCAAATTCATTAATTTTCAACCTACAGCATAAAAGACGAAATTCCTCGGTGTATTCAGAAACTTTAGACTTTCCCTCTGTAAGTGTATGCAACCTGCCAAAAAATCTCGCTATTATATTTGGGGATGAAAGTACGTTGTAATAATTTTTTCATCTTAGGCCAAGTCTAACCTTAGGGTTGAACAAAATAACCGACCAAACCGATCGGTTCGATTTTAAAAATTTCAAAACCGAAGTGGTTGGTTCGGTTTTCGGTTTCTATGTGATTTTAACCGACAAAGTGGAACTGACCGAATATATATAATAAATAATATATATTTTATATAAAAATAATATAATATGTTTAAAATAGTTGGTCGGTTCAGTTTTATTTCGGTTTTAGTCGGTTCGGTTTTGTTAATAGTTTGTTTGGTTTGAAAATTTTGAAACCGACCAAAGTTGGTTCGGTTCACGGTATAAGTGAAAAATCGAATTGTCGGTTCAGTTTTCAACCCTATCTGACCTGGTGCATTCCTCAACATCTGTATCTCTGTGGTCAAATCTCTCCACCAGTTAGCATACGATACCCTGTAACTTTGTTCCAACTAAACACAACTTTAATACCTGTTAGAAACATATATTTCAAAATTTTGTCCATTTGGTCAACCCAACCAACAAAAAATCAGCATCATAAGGACCAACATAAGTTGGAACATCTAATTTGATATCACCATGTTGTATATGTTCCAAATAACGAACAAAACGATCTAAAGTCATAGGTAAAACATCAAAATTATTTTCACCTCCATAAGCATCATGGACTCGACTCCTTTGTTTGGGATGACGAAAATTGGGTCGTTGCAGTTGTTCATAAAAGTTCAAATTGAAGACATAAGCTCTGGCTCGAGGTGGTACATTACCAGTTCAACATTGGTGAATAACTTGACCAAAATCTAAAGAATTTAAATCACATGGTGGGACATAAGTATTGTGGAGGTGACACATAGCCCGTTCAGCACCACAAAGAGTCCGAAGAAAAACGTGGCGGTCCTGAGTTATTATTATGGGTGCTAATAAACACTTCCTCATCAGATAGATATATCAGGTGGGACTGACTGATAGTGTTGTCTTATCCAGTTCCTCCCTTCACGAAAATTTCTCGATTCATTTTCATCAGAGGAAGATGAAGGTGGTCGGTGTGGGATTAATTCGTCCAGGTGATGATGGCAACGTACATGACGTTGATGCTAAGGTGGGTCGACCAAATCATGGTGGCGTCTCAGGAGTATCTCGCTATCACAGTAATGACCTTGAGGAACATGTAGCGTCGCAAGGAGACACAATGGAGCTTGGTTTGGTTCTCACTGGTGTTGAAATTCTAGCGACACTGGTTGTTGAGGGTATGTGTGTGATTCGGGTCGTGTTTCGGTACAAGTTCGACTAATTCATCAAATTTTCCTCTAGTTTTTCTTCTTGTTCCTCTTTGAGTTTGGAGGTTAGGGTTTTCATTATCCCTTTTCATTTCAATTCTCTTACTACGAGCAACCTGTTGGAGTTTTGTGCAAACTGCAACTCGCGATTCACAAATTTCTTTTCTCTAGCAACCCTAGACTTAAGCAAATAAGGGGAATTAGGTTATTCTCCACAATCACCTCTTTTTCTTTCGACCATCTTCATAGCGGATGTTGTTGCGAATTACTGAGTTTGGGTATTGTTTTTCCAAATCAGTAACGTGGGGTTTCATGGCCGCACGATGCGACCATTCGCAGATAGCCTGAATATTTGACTTTAAAATGTCAGATTCCTCTGCCTCACCTTCGTAGTCATTAAACGAAGGTGCATTTTCTCAATCATCGGCATAGGGTTTCACTTGCTCTTCTTTAGACGAATCTTAAAAGATGCCATCTTGTTGTCTAGCCTCAGGATGCGAGTTTTCGCGGATAGCTTCAGGTTCTTGATGAGCCAAGACAACTGTCAATTGCTTCAAGATGTCTGCAAGGGCTTTCTCCATTCTCTCCATCCTTGCATTGATGACTCTAGTGCCCTTAGATGGCATCTTTGTCCAAAGATTTTACTGCTTTGATATTATTTGTTAGTTTTAAGTGCGGAAGCAATAATTAAATAACTAGAAAATTGAAATGACATTTCTTCAATCCGATAATAATCTCTAAACTTCAAAAACTAACCGATTACAACTTCTGAAGCATATTTAAACTCAAAGTAAAATCCTAAACCTAATTAGACTTGTACTCCTTGTTGGGCCTTAACATGGAGTGATCCAATTAAATAAAAACTAATTCTAAATAAATACTAATACGAATATACCATCACTTACCATATTTGACATTTACACCTATTTGGTCCTAGGCACTAGACAAGGCGAGGCGATGACCTTGTCTTGGGTGCCTAGGCACCTTGCATCATGTGCAAAAGATATATATGTAGTCTTAGGTCGCCTAGGGGGACACCTTTGACTCTTTTTTGTCACATAGGTGTCACTTAGGCTAGGCCAGGCAGTAGAAATCTTTGTCGCCCACTTAGCTTGCCTAGGCATCCCTCGAGGCTACATGGGTTTACACCCTCTAGCATTACGATTAGGGATCTTTTTATTGATAAGTATATCAGATTTTTATTGTTATGATATCATAACATGGTTATTAGGTACATAAAAATGATGCAAAAGAAGCATTAAATCCAGGACTCCGGGACAATTTGTACCAATGTAGTAAACCCATCCTTCGGGCTTTTTTTTTTTTTTTTTATCCCTTAACCCTTCTACCAGCTGAGCTAGTATCCCATTGGCCCCTTTGGTTGATCTTTGGATAGGATCATTCTCATTCAAATCTGGTAGGTAGTGCATCCCTGCAATATCTTGCTTAACAATTACGAAGTTTAACCTACCCTATTTGAGATGTTGCTAATTGTTATCTATGTTTACAGGTATGTGAAGGTATTCGGGAGATACTTCAACTTTCTGAAGAGTGATCTGGTTATTGATTCGTCAGGGCACGAGTACTAGTCACTGAGGCTAAAAGGAACCTCTATCCTCAGCCCTTAATTATGGAAGAATCTTGGCTATGTGAACGTCTGCTGTGGTTTTCCAATCTGCTTGTATGTTATTACTGATACACATGAAAATAAATGAAGAAAGAAAGTGGCAGTTGAATCAACTTCAGCGCAAGTGCATTCACGGTCCTATTAAAAGAAAATGATGCCTCTACTCTCTTGAAATAAACCTTTACGTCCATCGATTTCAAGACAGTTGAATGAATTTTGACATTGAGAGCAGAAATTGTAAAACTTTCCCCTTAGCTTCCTCCTAGTTTAGTAAATATAGTCAAAGCATCTCTCAACCCCAAAGCATATTTGTTTTACTATACCCCCCTTCTCCCTCCAACACTTTTGTTGGTAGAAACAGACACTGCATTGATGGAAATTTGAATCATCTTTAGCATTCTATGCGTTGGGTGAAGATAATCAAAATGAACGATTAGAAGTTTCAATGGGCTGATGCCGTTGAAATACCTTGAGCTAAATTGAATGTACAGTTTTAAGTTTTGTATTCCCTATGACTTCATTCATATCATGTTCTCTCGACACTTAAACACACGCACACATAATATTACTAATAGCTTTCGGGCAAAATTTACAAGTTTCTCCTCCAATGGTGCATTCAGACAGCCTACTATAATCTCATGCACATGCACTGAATGGCTACCATACTGTACTATAGGATGGTAAGGGTGTTTGTTGCAAGTTAGGTATGGGCGTTTGAAACAAATTGGAACTTGCAAATGGATGGCAGACACTGATTTTGATATGTATTCCAACCAGATTGCATATATATGGTAGGCAATGAATTACAAATGCATTCAGTAAGCGCCTACCATAATCTCATTGTGCATTCACCCATTGCCTATCATACCTACATTATGGTCGACACTGGTTGTTTGTTCATAAAAATGTCTTGAAAACCAAAAGATACTTGAATTTCAATATTGGGAACAAGTTTAAAACTAGATAGATATGAGTATTGACAACAAGGAGAAATAGAGAAAAATTTCTTTTGTGGAAAATCCAGAGATAATGAAGAGAGGTGGTGGCAATTTGGGATGTGGCTTGTTTTGTATAGACAAAGCACACTAGCTAGAGGCATAGAGAAAGAGGAGGCAGGTGAGCCGTTGCATAGGGAACACGTGGAGTTCTTATGAGCAAATGAAAATTAAGTAGATCTGCATATACAAGAATTACAACCTTTATGGAACAAGTTTGAGAAATTATAGCCTGGAAAATCATTTTTTAGAATAATGACTTTTCTGAGAAAAAGACTAAGAAAATGATTTTTACTGACCAAGAGGCCATTTAGTTTTCATTGTAAATTAAAAATAATTTTTAATTTGCTTGAGCTGAAATTAACAAAAAAAAAAAAAAAAAAAAAAAAAACTATGGACTAACACTAGAAACAAGATGCTAAAGTTTCATCTTTTTGACACAGATCCTTGAGATACATGTTTATATCTACGGTGTTAAATATCTTGACAAACCATTTTTAAATGGTGGTCTTGGACAATAGGTGTTGGCTGGTCAACCAACCTATGTATGACAAAAATCTATTTTTCACATTTTTAATGCGTATTTCGAAGCACATATGTCAAAACCGAAAACATTGACACTTTATTTCTAATGTTAGTCCAGAAATTCTAGCCGGCCTAGGAAACCTGCCTGGGGAGGCAAATTTACATTTTTACCCCTCCTCTTTAAACACACCACCAAAACACTTTTTGAAGGAGGGGCAAAATTGTAAATTTGCCCCCAGGCGGGCAAACCAGGCCGGTTTCCCAAGTCGGCTAGAATTTCTGAATGTTAATCTATAACTTTTTCTCAAAGTTTGAGCTGAAACAAGACTCAAATGATACATAATATCCTTAATTTAAAATGAAAATCAGTAAAAACAAAAAAATCATTTTTGTTCTAATGTGTAGGGTTGTCAATGGATACAATTAGATCTGAGACCCAATCCGAAACAATAAATGTTGTCCAGGAACATAATTTTAAATTCGGATCCGGTTCGTTAAGTTTGAATTCGATAGTTATTGGTACACTTCTGGATCTAGCAAGATCTAAATAGGACACAAAATTAATGTTGTATTACATTCGGTAGAAAGTAATGTTTTGTTCACATTCTCATTGTAAAACCATGCAAAAATAATATTTGAATTGAAATGCTAAGAAAGATAATCATATGTAAGGTTTCAAACTTATTATTTGAATTGTATTTTAATTTTTTGAAAAAATCTTAAATCACAAACTTAAATTAATTACATTGTGTGATTATAATTTAAATCTTATTGATATTTTAGATGAGTCAATTACAAAAATAAGTTGGTTACATTTTTAGATTATATTGTTTTATTTATTTTCTTAAATATCACATCTTTACCATTTGACATAATCAATTGTTTTAATTAGTAGATTTTTAAAACTTTATATGCTAGCAATATATCTGATTGGGATCCGGATCCGGATCCAACCTGGTGATAAAATTTTGAAATCTGGATCCAGATCCGATTTGTTCGTTGCCTATATCTCGTTTTTTTTTTTTTTTTTCAATTTTATACCCCTGACGGCAGAAAATGTTATTTTGCTAGGCGAAGAGAATATTTTCCACGCCAAGGAAACTCTCCCTTATTGACTCGTTGCTCTCTCTCTCTCTCTACTTCGAGAGCTCTGTAGAAACGTTGCAGCCATCGTCAGCTTTCAACATTAGAACAAACCATTGATTTTGCACAGGTTCGTTGAAACCTTTTTTCTTCTTTCTTTCTGGTTTTTGTAAACTTCTAATTTGTTTTATACAATTTGCGAAATCTGCTATGCTGTAATTTGAAGGATTGATTGGTTTTTCCCTTCAGTTTGCTGTTGAATCGAGTTTCCTTACTGTTTGTTGCATTGGGTTTCAATAGAAAAGATGTTTGCTGCAATGGGGTTCAAAAGAAACGAAATTTGATTAAGATATTGAAGTAATCAAAGGGGATTTTATTTTATTACCAATCTTTTGTTTAGTTTTTGTAATTGCTTGATTTGCATATTCATTCTATTAGTTCTGAATGATTTTGTTCTTTTGGAAATTTGGTTTTAATTAGCTGTTTATTATTTGTAGTAGTTATGATTTTTGGAGAATTTTATTCGACAGGGGCCTGAGATAGCTATTTGCAGAGGTTCCTGACTAAAATTGGGTTTCGGGTATGTTTTCATTTTCCCAATCTCTCTTTCTGTACTCTTTGAATTTTTCGTGTTGGTTGATTTATATTTCAGCATATTTAGGCACCTTGTTAGATTGTCATTCTGTGTTCTGAAATATTATTTGACAAGCTTAAAACTGAGTTATGTTAGATTGATGTTAAGGTGGTTTTGGCCCTTATAATCTTGTTAGATAACGTATTTATTCCTTGTAAATATGTTAACCACCAATTAATTGTGAGGTGTGAACTGGAAATACAAGAGTGGAATGGGGGGATTGAAGGGGAAGTAATTGGTAGATGGGTCATAAGGTATAGATTCTTGTTTTGTGTAAAGCTATGTCAAATGGGTATTAATATGTCCAAGTCTATATTATATTAACAATTCCTTGCAGAACTTTAGTAATAATGAACATATGTGCAATATAGATCTTGTTTTGTCAAAAGTTATGTAATATGTGCATCCATACGTCTCTAAATAAAGTAGACTAGTGTATCAAACTTTCCACATAACGTGTACCCGTGTTGTTGGCACGGGTATCAAGTCATGCCTTTCGCGTGCCACCTTGATCCTTGGGTCATGCCTTCGGCACTACCCATAATGTTTGTTCTCTTTGTCACCTAAATGACCTCTTTGTTTGTACCTTGTATGTACTTCACCTCTATTTTGTGGATTTTTTCACATTGTGTGACAATTTGTCATTAATGAATGTCATTCCATATTTTCTTCTCAGCTGCATCCAGTTCCCGAGACACAGGTCAGATAAGCAACTTAATAGGATTCCATAATCGATCAGGTCTGTAGCTCATCTATGATTCAATGTTTACTTTCCATTCACTGAAATCAGAGCGATGAGCTGAGAATTATATAATTCTGACCTTTCCTGCACCAAGTTCTTCCTGGTCTCTTGGCTGAATAGAAGAAATGAAGACATAGGCTTTCTCAGCTTGCTAGTGTTGCTTTTGTTTTCTGTATACAACAAAACTGAAATCCTCGATAAGAAATAGGTCTAATAGATGTTCAACAATACCAAAATCCTCGATAAGAAATAAGTCTTATAGACCCTCACGCAATCGAATTATCTCAATGAATGAATTGAACAAACCTTGATTATATTTTCTGCTTTCTCCTTTTTCTTCAGCAATTACAGGGCCTCTTGCTTCTGAATTTTCTTATGTTCCTCCTCTTCCTGATGAAGACTCGCAGCTTCCTCATCTTTCTTCTGCTCATATGCTTCCATTTCCCAGAGATGCTCTTCCTTTTTCTTTCTTTGCAATCTCTTTGTAAGGCTTTCGCTGTGCTTCATTCATCTCCTTCCATTTCTCCCCAGCTAACTTAGTAATCTGTCAAACAACCCCATTTGCTCAATTAAGCAAACTTCTTAACACAAACTCGAAAAAATCAAAGAGTAAAAATGCCTATTACCTCCAAGATGTTTTTGGTATGTTTAAGAAGAACCGCCCTTCACTCCTTTCAATAAAGGAAGAAAGCCGACATGGGCTTCTTCGGTTTTGATGGATCCCTCTCATTCCTACAAAACATATACAAATTGTTCATCAGTCTCAATTTCTGCAAAACAGTAAGAGATAAAGATTGAGATAATGTTTATAGCCCCTTACTTCTTCTTGCCTTCTCTCTCGGCTTTGTGTTTGAACTGAATGTACTGATCGAGAAATTCCATTGTTGTCTTTTGCTTGTGCTCCTGCTCAAAGAGATTCATCGCTTCAACCTCGCGCTTCTCCTTATTCACAATCTGTAAGTAGACCTCTTTATCAGCTTGATATTGTTCTTCATAAGGATTTTTCTCTTCTTCGCTCAATATCTTCCATTTTGCCACCAAATGGGTCGATATTTCCTTGAATTCAGTATTCAGGTTTTCTTCCTTGATCTACACCAACAGCCCCATTACATCAATTTAGGCCTTTAAGATCAATACCTTGTTCCATTGATCTTTGCACCATAGAACATAAGCCGGCGAGGGTTTCTTCCTACCACAATGGGGTTGAACTCTTTCACTTTATGCAACTTCTTGAGCTCCAATTGAAGCTTCCCCTGCTCTTTACAGCGGGTTTCGAGCTCTTCTTCCTTTTGCTTCAGCATATCATCCTTTTTTCTCAACAGTGGGTTGGATTTTTGTGGGTCCATGGAAGCAGGGGCAGCTTGGGAACTGGCAGAGTTCTAAGAATGTCGTGGTGGGTGCCGATTTGCGATTTGAATGGAGATAATATGGAGGAAGGGAGTGGCGGCCGTGTTGAAATCTCCCAACAGTCTTTTAGTCCACCAAACACAAATGGCAGATTAAGGTATCTACATATGGTTCCATAAACACCCAAGCATCTGCTGACATTGAAAACAGTCCTTTGGGAACTTCCCATTATTAACCCAGGACGATGAACAAACTATGCCGCCTTTTGCAGCAAATTGGAATGAAGAAAATCCTCTAATGTGTAATAGAAGTTGTATCCTTCGTCGACCCTTGAACTCTCCTTGGTGTAGTAACGGATGCCATTTCTGATGAAAAAGTCACGTAATGATATGTAATGTTTTGTTCCTGTTTGAAGGGATACATGCTTTACTGCCCTGGCAATGGAGAGGATCGCATTCAGAGCATTGGACATCATCGCCTTGTTTTGGTCACATCAAGCTTGGGAATCCAATGGGAATTGACTAGCCCAAGTGACCCAAAAGATCTGGGTCACGTCGTCTAATGCTGATAGCTTTTTATCGCATTGCAGAGGATCCAGGAGATTGCATGAAATAGACTGATAATTTGGGTTCTGAATAGGGAGGATATCAGGGTTTCTGGCAACACCGTATATCTTCCACCGATGTGTTGCTATAAGTTTCTTGGCTAGCTCCTTCCCTACAGGCCCAGTTACTCCAAAGACAAGACACATTCTCAACGATGGCCTCTGAGAGAGTATCTCCATTGGCAGCCATAACGGAGAGTTTAGATGCTTTGTGGCTTATGAGGCTGAACTGTGATGATCCATGTCTTTGTATAAGGGTGTATTATTGGTATCAGCTGGATCTGTTAAATTAATTACGGATGGTTTTTGGGACAGTTGCAAGCTTTGCTCCTATGTCGTTGTCCAGCCATATAGTTGGTCACCTTTCATTTACAAGTGGGAGTGTACTTGTTCATTGACTAAGCTTATATATATGTATGTTCAGTTTGGTTCCTTAAACAATTATATTCTCATTTTTATTATCAACGTCGTTTTAGTGGTGTGATTTTTATGCATAGATTCCATATCTCTGCATTTCAATTCAATGAAATTTTTTAGAACACTGAAGAAGGAACAGTCACAATTAAATCATGAATTATCGATTGTTATAAAGTAAATAATAACACTTCCTTGCAAAAAATGTAACACAAATAAAGCTATCCATTTCATTCCCATATTTTGAGCCATATATATGATAAGTAATATTTTCATTGATGAGCGCATTTTCAAAAAATCAGTAAAAGCTTGCAAGTATGACCTTGTAGCAGAAATATGTATACTCCGAATCACTGAAAGTGCGGATCATCATTGTCAATAAAAATTCGACACACTTCACTAGGATGATCGTGGGAGTAATAATTGGCTCCCAAGGCACTAGGTCTCTGTAAAAAGGTAGCTTTTGGAAGAGCATCTCAAATTTTTGGGTGGACTTTTGGAAGGGTATCACCTTTTCAATTGGGAATGGTAGCCGAATTCGGTTTTGGCATGACAAGTGGATAGGTGAGACAGCATTGAAGGATAGATTTGGTTCGGTATTATGGGTTTGGCTAATCGGGATGGCATGGTAAATGAATTTTCCTCCCTAGTTGATGGTAGTTCGATATGGGATTTGCATTTTTGGCATTGCCTCAATGACAAGGAAATGGATAAACTAGAAGATCTTTTGGGTGTTTCGAGCTTGTCTCACTTCGGGGGAGTGATGACGAATGGCGTTGGAAATGGAGCAAGGAAGGGATGTACACAATATCATCCTTCTGTGAACACTTTGTGGAAGCTTTCATTCCCAATGGAGCCTATCACCACTTTTCGGTTGGCTTGGTTAGGAGAAGAGTGGTAATTGGGACTGGGACATGGACAGACTCCTCTTGATTTCTCTGTGGGTGATTTGAGAGTAGAGGAACAACAGAATTTTTTTTTTTTTTGGGGTGGGGGAAGTTGGATTCCAACTCTCTTTGGAATATGACCAAAATCATGTCAGTTGGCCATTGCTTGGGATACGGCCCCACACCCCCCTCCCCCCTTCATGGAGTGGGATTAGTTAATCCTAGGTGATTAGTTTGTTTTTGTTCCTGTTAGTTCCTTTTACTTTTCCTTTGATGTAAGTTGCTGTTTTCCCTTGCTGTTGAGCGTCTCAGCTCAGTTGTAATGTTTTTTCTTCTTTTCTAGTGGAAGTATTTTAATCATCGATTTTTTTCCTTTAAAAATTGATAGGCCAGGAAATTGACTGGTACCCTGTCAATCTAAGTGTTCTTCTCATTTCTTAGGCGGGGCATTCAACTTCAAAATTGTAGTGCATGTGAAAAAGTTCATGATTGATGAAAAATAAAACGTAATGTCCATATTTTTTTTAGTATGTATGTGTGTGTGTGTGTGTTAAAGAGTATTTAAATCTTTACTCTGTGTTTAAGCATTTGATCCATTTGAATCTTTAACTTTGTGTTTAAGCATTGAACCAGTAAGACACTTGGAGCTTAAAGTAGTACAGAGCGATGCACATAAATGTAAATTTATCCACTTATTGAGAGAGATTTTCTCTAGGAATTAGTTTCTTTAGTTGTACGCAGGTTTCCAGCACTGAGGTATGTTTGAATGTGATAAGCAATTCCAGACACCACCTTAATCCTGATTTTTGCAATATCCTTCTGTAGGTTAAGTTTGGATACTTCTAAACAAGCTGTCAGATTAGACTGCCCTTTATAATTCACTTTGTTTGATTTCTTGTTATTTTCCAACTAATTAATCTCCCCGAGATTTGTTTGTTTAAGTTATTTTGTGATTTTTTTTGTCTCATTGGTTTTGAGTCACTGTACTTCTCTGGTCCCCAGTATCACTTGAACTTTAGTATGAATGTTGCTTAAGAAGTTGCAGATCTCTTTTCTTTTTGGTTCTGTGAAAATTGGTCTGAGTTAATTAAGTTTTGCTTTAAGACAGCATTTATAGGTTTATTCTCTGATATTTTTTATGCTAGGCTATATTTGTTTATCTTTTTATTCATAAGTTCATGGTCCTTTGCATTTGATGTTGTTGCAGCTATAACCTGAGTTGAACGTGAAGGTCTCACGTACTAGTGGATGCACTTTTCTTTGTAAGAAATAGTTGGGGTAAAAGTTCAGATGGCATCACGACGTCATGTCCAATACAATCCTCTACCAGCAGAGGATGATTTTGATGTAAAAGATGACCCACGATTTGCATACACACCAAAGTCCTTCGATAGGGTCCCTTGGAAATCTGTTGCTCTTGCTCTCTTTCTTCTATTTCTTGGATCTTTGCTTCTGTTTCTTTCTTTCTTTATCCTTACAGGCCACATGGGAGGTGATAGGTCACAGGCTTATGGCCTCATGATGCTTGGAATCCTCGCTTTCCTTCCAGGTATGTAAAGCACCATTATCCTTTTCCTTTTATTGAGATCTACTTGAATGTTCAGATTAGTAGTATTTAAGCATTTGATGAATGCTAAATGAGAAGTTCAGTGTCATTTTCTTTATGCATGCACCTTACTATCTTTCCATGATCTACTTATATTTAAAACCCTTTTCTTATACTCTCTACTGCCATTGAACCTTATTGCAAATTCTGTTGCTTATTGAACTACAACAGTTTCAGTGAAAAACATACATGTAAGTTTTTGCCTCTTCAGGCATGGATTAAATCTATATAACAAGCACACTCTATTTGTGCAAAACGATACTCCTTGCTTATGCTTAGATCATTAACTTTTTCCCATATTTTCATCTATTTACAAATGTTACAAGCATATTATGGCAAGTTAGTAGTTCTTAGTAGCAATATTGACCTACAACAAGTGAATGAATGAATCTGACAAATAATTTTTACGGGCGTGTCTCAAACATTTTCCGTTTTTTTTTTTTTTTTGCCGATGTGTCTGACACGTGTTTGATAGCCATATCCGTGTTATTGTTACATAGGATTTAATAAATAAAAAAAAGGTTCAATAACCCAATTAAATTTATAAATGGGCTATAGTCATTTCCCTATTAGTACAAGGGTCCAACATCAAGTTTACCTTAGTTTAAAATATAAAGAAGTGTTAGTTTTTGCCTTTTCCAAGGTGGGCCGGGAGTTGTTGCCAAAGAAGGAATTTTTAATGCCCACGGGTTAAGAGATAAAAATGAATCTTAAAGAGGGTAAGATGTATTTGTTGTTTATTAAAAATGTCTCACAATTATGATTCTTAGAATGAATCCTTCGCTTATTACATCATTTACTTATCGTTCTTGACGAGGCTGTTGTTTGTAGATAGCTTAGTGTAAGAACATCTCCAAGAGAATGCCTTTGGAGTTCCCTATATCTAATAAAATAATATATAACTATGGAGGTCCATACCCACTTTGTAGGGATTTTGACATTCCTCTCCAAGAATTTTCCTAAAAGGAGCTCCTTGCCTATGTGACAATATTTAGCTAAGGTAGGATGACAAAAATGCTTCGAGGGACTTCCCATGAGATTCCTATCCTAGGTAGCAAAGGGGGCTTCAAAGAGTTTCTCGTCACTAGTTAAATATAGCTAGTGATTTGGCTCCTCAAATCTTTGTTTCATGTTTTATTTTGTAGGTTCCACCCACTTTTTACATTTCAAACCACTAATATTTTAAGCTATGGATCCCACCCACTTTAAAGATGAAGAACCAAAAATACAAGATAATATGAATTTAAAGAGTTGATTTTGAGAGTCTCTTGGAGAGGAAATGCCAAAATACTTGTAGAGCGGGGAAGGAGCTCCTTGATTCATGTTATTTCATAAGTTTTAGGGAACCTCCAAGTAGAGTTCTCTTGGAGATGTTTTAAAACCCACTCCTTAAATTATATTATATCATATTTTTGTTTTTTATTTATAAAGTGGGTGGGACTCATAGCTTAAAAATGGTTTGAAATGTAAAAAGTTGGTGAGATCCACAATATAAAAACATAAAAATTTAGATAGTAAAACCATTCCCTAATTTAGCTAGTGAAGAGAAGCTCTTTGAAGCCACTGCATGGCACTTAGGAAAGGAGTCTCTTGGAGTATAGCTAAATATTGTCACCTGGCAAGGAGCTCCTTTTAGGGTGGTTTTTGAAGATGCTCTAAGGCCCTTGACTCCTTTAAGGTCCTTGCAAGATGCAAGTTGGCCTTGCCTTCTTATTTAGTTCATGGGTGGGAGATCAACCATTCTGATTTAAGTATTATTTTTCCTTTTTATTTTATTTTATTTACTTTATTTATTTTATTATTATTATTATTATTATTATTATTATTATTATTATTATTATTATTATTATTATTATTTTATAACATTTAGCAAGGGGGCTCACCCTACAATTGTTGACATCACCTCTCCTCTTGAATAACCTATAATGCCAGATGGAGATGGAGTTTTGGTGAAATTGCTGGCTTGTAATTACACTGGGGTTTATCTGATGTTGCCCTATCCCATACCCATTTGGTTCCTATTTCATTTAGTAAGGGTTTACTTGTCCGTCTAAAGTTATGTGGTTATCTTCTTCTATGCAAAGGGGGTATTTCACATCCAGTGAATACTTGGAACATGAACTACCTTACTGATTTTTATTTTATTTTATCCATTTCACTGGAACTTGTTTTCCAGAAATATTTTTGGTCTACACTAAATGTAATTTGTTTATATGCATATTGAAATAATATGATAATATCTAAACATGTTTTTTATATTTTCGTTTACTAGGCAAAATCACTAGGGCTGGTTGCAATATAGGAAAATATCCCGTTCTTTATCTGTTATTTGTTATTATTTTTCAAAGAGGGTGAACAAAATTCATAGAAAAAATGGTTCACAATAACACTTTATCTTCCTTGTACAGTGACAAGGAATAATTGTTACATAAGTTTCCTAACTTACAAGAAAGTCTTTTTAAGTATATAACATAAAAATTGCAACAATGCCAACGACTAAGTCATTCAACCTTTCCGACCAAATGCCCAGAATACTAATGGGAATAAATACCCAAATCTCTGATTGAATAAATAGCTTTATAACTATTCCAATTATCCAAAGTTTTGACATTTAGCTTTAGGTAAGAGCAAGTGAACCTCATATCTTCTCAAGAATTGATTTCCAGATCTCTTCTGTGCATGTATTCCAACAATAAGTAACTTCAAATTTTCTTTTGATCAGCCAAACCCCCAGAGAGTATATATTGATAAGAAATAAAATTCAAGTTGGTGAGTAGCTCACTCAGAAAAGAGGGGAAATACAAACCAAAAAGATGAGCTTATGCAGAAAACGTACTATGCCACAACGCATACCAAAGACATCTATTTTTCTGTATCCAAAACTCAACTCCAAAACCCTTTCCTATGTTAAAAAGTTGTAGTGGCCTGCTGCTTATATCATTGCTCAAATAAGTCCAATGTTGGCACTCAATCCTCACGGTATAAACAATTGTTGTCCGCAACCAAAGAAAAAAATGTTGTAGTGTTGTATTAATTCAAGATTACATTTTTCAAGGCACAACGATTGATGATGATCATTTCCGTTCTCGCTAGGTTGTTAATATTGAGTACTCGACCATTGCGCAATGGTGCATTCAAAATGAGGAAGTTGGCGCTTGGAGGCCTGCTTCTTAGAAATAAAAAATATGAGAAGTTGACTTGCGATTGAGATGTTGTTATTGCACTTTGAGAAGAGGTCAAAAGCACTTTCACTGAGATCAATCTTCTCTCCATTGCCCTTGTGGAAAGAAATTTGCTTCAAGAACCTTGATTTCAGGTTCATAACGGGCTGCTAGAGAGTGCATCTATTGGAGCACTAGCGACCCCTCACAATACTTGGATGTGCTTTTGACTCGTGGCCAAAGTTCAAGAGCCTCTTATATAGCATAACTTGATTGAATGCTTTCGATCCACAAATCTACCAATTGATGAGATCACTTTCAGAGAAGTCCTCATAGAAGATATAGACTGATTCTTTCCAACATATTGCGACTTCTATATAGAAGATATAGACTGATTCTTTCCAACGTATTGCGACTGAGAAGAGACTAGTAGGAGTTAACACACAAAATACCCATGTGCTCACAAGTTTGTTGTTAGAGTGATCCCCCCAGCTTTGGGTATGCATTTCCTTTTAAAAATGGCTAATTTGCTTTTAATTCTGTTAATTACATGATCCCAGGCTTGAGCATCCTTCTATTTCCAAAGGAGGCCTGAAATCTATGCAATTTACACAGATGTTACTCCCTCAGTTCAGGAGTGAGTAGCGAGTCATCGAGTTACTTGGAGAGTAATCAGAAATTACTCGACACCCAACTAGGTTTTCCCAATCTCTAAGCAAATGATCAAAAGAAAAAGGAAAGTTTAACAAAAAAGGTAGATATATTAGAGCTATTAAATATTAAATATCAACATCTGTACTATTAAATGGCAAAAAAAAAAAAAAAACACCTTGTACATAACATAACATGATTACAAAACAAAGACAAACAATTTTGCAATTTTTAAAATGAAAGGAAAAAGATGTGGGGGTCATTCGGATTGGATTCAAAGACTGGTGCGAAAGGAGATGGTTCGGTTACAAGTATAAAAGATTCATAACTAATAACTAGTAATATACAAACTAAATTTTAACAACACTAAAAGTCATGAAAGTATCTCAAGTAGCAAATATTAGTACATGAAGCATCAATATTGACATCGACATTATCATTATAATGTATGAGGAAATCGGGGAAGAAACAATTGACCACATTGAAAGCAAATTGGTACATGGAAGAAAAAGTACATAGCCAAGGTTGGGAGAACCACTCTAACTAGAAGTACAATTGCCAGCATTTTGATGCGCGTCTTTATACATGGTTCCTTCACCGGTGCTAGAATAAAGAAATGTGCGAGAAACTTTCTTTGGGGCAACTCCACTACCACAAAAAAATATCACTTACTCGATTGGAGTGAAGTGTCAGAAGATCAAAGAATTCAACATTTTTTTTTGAAAGGTAAAAACTTATTAAGCAATACTCGCGGTATTACAAAACCGAAACCTTATGTCATTATGGTCTTGATACTATAGAATCGCAATTAGCAATCAAATTCTAAAAAAATCCCTTTGAAAAATGGAAGATGTGATTCCCATCCCCAAATAGTGATGAGGACCTCCCGATCCAAAATCAGACGCTTTATTATAAAACACCCTACTATTGCGCTCCTTCCATGCCGTCTAATAAATTGCATAAGGTAGTAAACTCCAAATATCTTTTTATAAGAAAAATAATTTGGGGTCTGTTTGGTTGCACATAAAATAGACATGGAAATTGAAATCGTTTTCGTGAATCCAATTTAGAGGCCTCCCCCTCAGACTTGGATTCTCATAAGTAGTGGGAAAACAATCTTGTGAATAAATAGACAACCAAAAAACAAAAATTTGTATAACAATGGAAATGGATTTCATTTTCCAAGAAAAATAGCTAACCAAACAGACTCTTGGTGTATTCCAATTTCTTAACTATGTCTCTATAGTACTAGGCATCACTCAATTAACACCAAAACCCCGCAAAAATGCATTTGTACCTTATAGACCCATCCACAATGCATTAGGAATTGAATTGCGATGTGTGAATAAATGACGGAAAAACTGCATTCCACTGTTAGCCAATTCTACCTTAAACGGTAGTTTATTCCACACACTTGTCCACACAAAAAAAAAATATCCTTGAAGGTAATCCCTTTTTCCACTCCAAACTAGTTGGAAAATCTTGGACTGCTCATCCGGGCAAACTATCCATGTCCAACCTAAAAAAATACACCTAATGAAAATCCTCTTTTTCTTTCTCCTTTCCACACGCAACTATCATCTTCTTGACCCAAAGTAACATTCTCCAAGCATGTGACAAAATGGCAAACTCCTCCATCTCACCCATCGAAAGAGTGTACCTACGTAAGTGAAAGTCCCAATGCAAAAAGCCATTATCCTACCTACCAAAATCAACCACTCGATCCTGCTTCCTCTCACACAATGCGAAAGTCTTGGACACTTATATTTCAATGTCGTTTCCCCACCCAAACATCATCCCCAAACTTAAATCTTATCTACTCTTCCTAGAACTACCTCAATCCCCTGAACAATTTTCTCCAGATACTAGTACCATATGAACCTCGTTGATGTCAATGGAGCCAACTCGCCCCAATAGAATCATATTTAGCTCTAATCACCTCCTTCCACAAGCATTCTGCTTCCATTCCAATCGCCATAACCATTTACATAATAGTGCCTTATTCATCAATTGAAGAGGCCTAATACCTTGACTGCAGGTCTCCTTAGGCATAAACACCAACTCTCAGTTGAGGGCATGATATCATTTATCTTCTTCTCCCCCACACCAAAGAAAGTTTTTGATCGCCTTTTCAATGTGTTTTTCAACCGAAACATGCAGGTAAAACAATGACCAAGGATTGTGATTTCGTGAAATAACTTGGTTTTTAAAATTTACGGAAAGAAAAAAAATGCGAAATTAAAAATCAATTATTTTGACCGAAAATTTCATTCAATTTCGATAAACTCGCAAATTTTGCCAAGAATCAACCACACACAGAACAAATTTCCAAATTTTCGTGCAAAAAAGTTTTGACGCATAACGGATCTGATTTCTCCTCCTTTTGATGCATCTCAGATCTGATTCCTCCTCCTTTTGATGCATCACAATGTTGTTCGAGCATCATAGATCTGATTCCTCCCATTGATTCGGCGATTACAGAGCAAGTGTTTCGATCGTTTTTATAGAGGAGACAGAGTTGACAAGTTTTAGATATATGTCTTTGTTTGGAGATTAAGTCTTTGTACATCGACTCTTCGCTTCCATCGTCAAGCAACTAACAGCAAGAGAGAGAGGGAGACGAGTAAAAAGGAGATTAAGTCTCTGTTATGGACTATTTTTTGTGTGTGTTGACTTGTAGGTGTGAGTGAGATTTGATGTAATTGGGCCAAAAAGGGGGAAATTGGGAGTTGTGTGGTATTGGGCCTTTAAGCCCATAATGTTGGGAGAATTTTCTTTTAATGTGATAATTGTAATAATAATTTTTTGATTGTGGTAATAAATTGAATTATTGTAACCTTATAGAATGAAATGAAAAATAATAATAAAAGGTCTTTGAAGGAACTCAAATATTAAAGCTAAAATGTCAATACATAATGATAAACAATACATAATTATAAACAATGCACAAGTATTGTCTGATTTGGGACTGATGATAAACAATACATAAATTAATGTGTTTGAAGTTTGATCTAATGATATATAATAAATAAATTCTAAACTAACCAAATTAAGTTAGAACTTTACACAATCCAACCTTATTCCACTTTAGAATAACATCATAAAGTGAGTTTTTTTTTTTCTACTATATTGTTAATTATGTCATGAATTCAAGAGATGTTTGGTATTTAGGTTTCATTTAGTGTGTTTAATAGTTTTTTTTTATTTGCATCTTATTTTTTCACATATTTTATATACCCTCGAAATTTATATATATGTACTATATATCCTCAAAATTTTTACGTTTTTTCTTTACACATCGAAATATTTCTTAAAATCAGGAGACCTAATTAACTCGAAAAACGAAATCACAATCCTTGACAGTGACATATAATAGATGGGCATATTCGTCAGCGCACTTTTGATGAGTACCGTTCTACCACCCTTTGACTATAGCTTGGCCTTCCAAATAGCAAGTCTCTTTCCGATCATTTCCACAACTGGATCCCACAAATGTTTACTTCTATTCTTAGCCCCCAAAGAAAGACTCAAATAGATGACTGGTAGCCCTACTTGAGAACCTAGTAATCATGGCCTCAATACCACTATTAGCACCCTAACCAATGCCATAAATTATACTTTTGTCGAAATTTATCTTCAAACGTGAACAAACATAAAAAATCAGAATATGTACGTCAAATTTCCATCTGTGTCATGTCATCATTTTCTGAGAAAAAAATAAAGTATCACTGCAAAAAATTCAACATATTGTCTCTTATCAAATGGATTTGGAATAGAGTGATTCCCTTTGGGGGAGAATTATTGTTGCTAAATATGGTGTTGATTGGTTTGTTGAATCCAACATCTCTACACATAGATGGTCTCTTTGGAAGGGCATTGTGATCCTCAAGAGACTCATGGAAAATATCACATTGCTTTTGCAGCTCACAATAGAATTTAGTTTTCGGAGTATAAATACATTATCCAAAAGTACCGGCGGAGGACCATGAAATCACCTGACCCTGGGTATCTGTAACCGTTACAATGGTATTGTTGAAACTTGCTTGAATATTTATTACCCCTTTGGATATTCGAAGACTACTTTTCCATGAAGTAAAACGCGGATACTTCCATGAAGTAAAACACAGATTTTTCCGTGGAATAAAACGCACATAGTTACGTAAACTAGTTCTTCCTTGGGGTAGAACCTCCTCGGGGAATATAAGGTTTTGGGAATTGCCTCCAATTATGAATTACTGAATGCCACTGACTCAATTTAGCTTGATGGAGGCCAAGACAAATGACTATGGGTGAGAAAGAAAAACCATTTACGATCAAGGATTGTTACTTAGTTCTGGGACCCAAAATTCATTTCTCTAACATAGAGCTTAGAACTCACAAACGCCACAACATAAGATGGATCAAGGAGTTTCCCCTAGAGCACTTTTCTTATTATGACCATCATCAATGGGAAGATCTCAGGAGATAGCATCATTAAAAGATACATGACACTCCCCAACCGTTCTGTTCTTTGTGTGTTAGCACAAGAAACCATTGACCATCTTCCCTTTTCTTGCGAGTTCACTGCCTCTCTTTGGAGTAAATGCTTTGCTATTCAAAATCACTCTCCCCCCACCCCTCCTCTTCCCCTGACCTGTTCATTGAGTGGGCAGATCTGTGAACTGCTATAAAGAGCACTTGTTTGAAAGATTTCTTCATGCTTTTTTTTTTTCATGGGTGATTTGGAGGGAAGGAAATGACCGGACTTTTAGAAATGTTTCCAAGGTAGATAGTTTGTGGATAGATATCAAAGAAGCTTATCGTTTGGGGGTATACTTGGGATTTTAGTCATACAAACTGTGTTAATGTAACCCATTCAAAGAAAATTATCAGTTTGGGGTTATACTTGGGGTTTTAGTCACACAAACTGTGTTAATGTAGCCCATTCCTGGTTTGGGAGTCAATTCGTCTCAAAACTGTGTTTTAGTTCTCGCTTTACATGAACCCAAACCTTGTTTCGGTCTAATTTTGGCCCTTGCATGTTTCCTCTTGTTGGGATTTTTTTTTAATAAATAAATAAAAGCAAAAAAACTTACGGTTTGATTTGCTTAATAATCAGTAATATGATTATAGTAAGAACCGTTAATTGTATAATTAAACATAACTTATTATATTACCTCATTATTCATGAATATAAATTAACTTTTCATCTAAAATATATATTTTATTAAGAAATAAAAATTAATTGTTAAATTACTTAAAAAAAATTTATGTAGAAAATTAATTATCTAAATAAAAATAAAATTCACATGCTTTGAGACGCTCTGGACATTAACGACTTTTATAATAGATGCTCCGATGCTCCCGTTCTAACTCACATTTTCGCTCCCGCTCAACGCTCTAATGACTAAGCTTGGAGTAGTTTTAGATGTTCCCACTTCTCTTCATGTTATGTTTGATTTGGGAGATATTGTGCATAGCGGAATTACTTGATTTATATTTTTGGTATAGCCCAAAATGATCCATTCTTTCATTGAGTGCTAGCTTATAGTGAAACACCAAAGAATAATACAGTACTCAACTTGCTCTAGGTCTCTGTCATGAGTACTTAAGGAATACTTGGCTAAATATAGTGCGTACCCTGAAATATCCGGACAGGAGAGCTGGAAGAAAGCCTATCTTGCAATGGAGAAAGTTGGTCAACTAATGCAAGTTTTGAAACTGACCAACCGGAAGTAACACTTTTTGGAAGTTATCTCGGAGCCCCGACACAACTTCAAACCACAACAAGATTGAGTGGAGAAAATTCAACTGATTTTCATAGCTGTAATGAATAGTGTCATACACAAACTGGAGATTGCTCTAATGAAAGACCATTTTGCTTCACTTGAAACCCATGCATTACTTGCAGGTGCAGCTTGCTCCATTCGTGTAAAACCTCCCATATCAATGAGATAATCAGTGGCCAGAGAGGGCCAGCTTGTCTAACACAATGTGAAGCTCTTAAAATCTCAGGGGAACCCTTAATCTTAACCAAGGAGGCTGTTTTCAGCATTGTCAGGACTAATAATCTCCATGTAATCTCGGAATTCAAGGTTCCTAATATAATGCACACACCATTCCTCAATATCCATTCCCTTCCTGGATTAGATATCAAACATCAGAGTAGGAAGGCCATCACATAGTACCAATCCCTAATGAAGCCAACATCTTTATTATGGTATGAACTACTAGCTACAACATGTATTGCTGGAACCTATCGTTCAACAAAACCAATTCACAAGATATTCCTATTCCAACTTTTCTTCTGCTGCAATTTTGTTGATGCACGGCATAAGAACCTTGTAACTGATCCAAGCAGTTAAGTTTGATACTTGTGATGCTCCATTTGGCTTAGCTTCAATTATGAATGTAGCCTCCCCCCCTTAGATTTGTATCCACATTTATCATATTACACAATCTGTACAACTGAGATCAGAAATACAGAAGATTCTAATCCTGATTCCTAGTCTTTAGGAATATCCATAGATAGGTTTTGGATAGATACGGTGTCAGCCTTATGGATGTGGGATGGGCTAGATTTAAAGAGATTTAATTCTCTTCATGTATGTTCAATTGGGAAAGCATAGTTCATACTAGCCATACTTGATGTATACTTTTCTGGAGTGATTTTAAATCTTTGATGTTCTTTTTTCATTGTTTCTCCCCTTTACTTTGTTCCTCTTATATGAGCAAAATCTTTGTTTTGCTGTTAAAGGAAATTCCTAAAACATTATTAAAAGAAGTATACCAAAGATGATTTATTTTTCTAATGCATTACAGCTGGATTTACTTCATTTCAGCGAAGATATTAGCATTTATGCGACGAAGTCAATGAAAAGTGACTTATAATTTAACACAAGTCTTTTGTATGTGAAATCAATCAAAATGGGACCAGTATCATGATAAGTAGTAGGTAACATGTGATAATTTCTTTCGGGGTGATGTTGGCCTATAGGCGGCACCTCGGGGGATAGGTTACGGATCCTATCAAACACCGGCTCACCTTCCAAAAAAAAAAAAAAAAAAAAAAAAAACATGTGATAACAACTTTTTAGAACATGTTATATTTGCAAGAATCAATATGTTATTGTGCCATCTCCATTTTTTTTAAACTGTTAATATCTTGACCAATCATATGAGTATAGCAGTTGGGCATTCTTTTACTCTTCCAAAGTGAATGAGGAAGGGGGAAGACAGTGAAACATTGGTGTGGACTCACTCCTTTATGCATGTGTTTGCAGGCTTTTATGAAACCAGGATTGCTTATTATTCATGGAGGGGTGCCAATGGCTATCGATTTGCTTCAATTCCTGGTTATTGAGCTTCGAGTTACTTTTTAAAAAAATCCAGTGTATATGCTTCTCTATACTTTACCCTTCCAGTGATGTCATTTCATGATGTGAGAAACAAATGATTGTAGTTTTTTTTTTTTTTTGTGACCCACGGATATTTTGAGTTGTTACTTAGTACACATTTTGTGCATATAATATCTTTCATCAATATGTAGACCCTGTGATAACTGGTTTTCTTTCAAGGAAGTTACATGCACGTTCTTGTATGAATGAATGTTATAATTTCTTAAGTTTCTCTGGTTCTACCGTGTCATCTCAATGATTGTGCCTTGTAAGAAGTGGTGGGGTGCGATCTTGGTTTTTATATATTTCACCTCAAGTTCAGTGCCCTTGAAGTCTATGTTTGGTTCAACATCATTAACATCATTTAGGTGACAGTTTAAAACGTAAAGCTTTCTTGATGCTGTTGGATCTCCAGGCACATTATGATAGATTTCTCTGAAGGATGGATGCACTAGTGCCTTATTTATTGTCTGATTATCATTTGTACAGAAGATATATGTCAGCACTACTTTATTTTTATTTTTGAGTGAGGCTAGGGAACAGGTGTTGTAACCATGTTATGCAACCAGGATGATGTGGCATCATCCGAGGAGTATTTTACAACCTTGAGATACACAAATATTTTAGTGATTTCATCATTCATTCAAGATCACGCCATGTCACCCTGGTTGCAAAATATGGTTGCAGAAACTTAGTTTTCAAGCATTTTTTGGAAAAGAAGGGATCTGCTCACTCTCAGGTAAAGATATCAATCCCATACATTGACATCAGTTGTACGAAGCTATTTCCACTGGCAATTTTTTAGTTTAAGATTGATCCTAAATTAATCACATAATTTTCAAAAAGCCTACAAAGAAACATTAATTCAAGTTTGACTATTTGAGCAACACTGCTTCTGATGTTACTTTGTTCATGTAACGTGCCATTTTTCATGCGTGTGGGAATTACGTTTCTTGTGTTTGGTTTGTATCACATCTTTCTTGCTTTAAAAGGCTAGCGTTATATAACATCAGAACAAAATTCCATAAAATTTCCAAAGTCTGAAGAAGATTTAAGGACATAAGAAACAGGTCAGCCATCGATCTTCAATGCATACCATTTAGTGATGTACACAATAAATATGAATGACCATGACCCATACTGCATTCAGTTTCAATACAAAAGTATGATCTCAGTGGTTTTTGGGTGTGTTTCACGACAGATATAATGTTATATACCGCAGACAGAGTTATCATTGACATGGAATTAAGATGTAAAGAAGTAATTAGGCCACCTAATTCAATTGTCTCTTGTACCAGATCAGACAGCTAAGCAAAAGCCAAACATGGATCTATCAACTACAATAATAAAGTTTGTGAAGCAGCAGGGGGGTTTCCATAGCTAACCAGCTGGGTGGTAGGTTGTGTTTGGCAGCAAGTGAAAGTGAGATCAGACCTTCTCAGATAGGAACCCAATTCTTCTGCATATATCACAAAAACAAGCATGCAAGCTGAGCTTGCATCAACTACTTGATGAGCATTCTTTGTGAAGTTGAGTTGCAAATCTTGTGTCCTCATCTCTTTGTCCACTCCACAGTACAGATGCTCAAAACAAGTACCCTTGGCTTTTAATCAGTTGCAAAGTGACGATCCATGCACCACCAACCACCACTAACTAGAGTGGTTGGCAATTTGGCATTCTCCAGTCCAGTCCTGATGGCAAAATCTAGCATCTTAACCCTTGATAGTTCTCGAGATTAATCCATTCGAGCTCTTTGGATCGTTGGATGGTGTGATTTTCACGTGCGTGTTCAAGCTCAATAATGAAAGATTGCGTAAAGTGGTGCATATTGTAAAAGCTTTATAAAGAAAATTACTTTAATTTTTCAGCTGATTCCTAATGCCTAAGTTTTGGTTCGAGTCAGGTGCTCAAACATCCACTTTTGATTTAGAAGGTTTTTAGTGGTCATTTTGACAAGCAACATTCACTTTTGATTTAGAAGGTTTTTAGTGATCATTTTGACAAGCAACAGGAGTAAATCCACAGAGATATGTTATGATGATAAATGGTGTAATGCTTTCTTCCAAAATAGTCTTGAAAAATAAAAAAGGGAAATAGTTATGAATTAAATAACACAATGCAATACATGTGTGGTATAAATTATAACAAAATTATTCATTTGCCTATTAAAAATAGTATAATGAAAATGTTGTTCATCCATGATACTTGAACAACTTTTCTAGAGAGTCAGGTCAGGCAAGTTAGGCCCGCGTCAGGTTAGGCTTAATATCATTCATCATCTTAGAGATGCTCATAATGGCTCAATCGAACACAATCACACGAACAGAGAACCCCCCTTATCGCTGTCCTGGCTTTAAGGGCCTGACTGTCTAGATTCTTTTGGATACATGAGATATTAATGATAGTTTGTTCATTGATACTTAATTTTATGGTATATTATAATTCAAAGTCTAAATCATACATCATACCTGGAAATAATGTAGTATTTTAAGAGTTTTTTTTTTTGGATTATTTCATGCACATATCCAGTTAGGATCCAAACCGAGAATTGTGTAAAGCCGGTGGTTGAACTTCATTGTCATACACTTAAAATATGTCTTATTCCAGACCTTAATTTGCGTTTGGTTGGTTATTGATCATCGGTCGAAAATTTTTCATTGAAGGCCATGTCAAAATTGTTTTCAACCTCAAAATTCCCATATGTATTTTTCTTCTCTTATCTACAATTTTTTTTTATTGTTTTTCTTACTATTTATTTATTAATTTTTTTCTATAAGATTATGAAGAATGGTGCAACTAGACATACAAATCTAATTCCAAAGAATATACCCGATAAAACCTTTTTATGAACTAAACTTACCGAGAATCATTTTCAAATAGGGTATGTCTATGAAAAAGTTCTATAAAAAGGAGAATCGCGTCAATTTATTTCCCAACTCCATCCACTAATTATAATTTCATAAACCCTAAAAAGCATCAATAATATACATCTACATTATTTTGTTATGGAAAATGACTTTTAAGGCCTACTTTTTTTACCACAAAATAGACCATTCGGATACCGTAGTTGATGTAATTGCTAATTTGTGCATACTTTTATATTTTATGACCGACAAGGACTTTCTTATTGACCCAAGTTAACCCATAAAGTTATAGGACATATTTCCCTTCATAGACAAATAGAAAACTTATTTTTTATACTTTTATGACCAACAAAGACTCTTTTATTAGTTATTATAATTATAACCAACCATTTGTTGGTTAGGTTAGGCTATATGATTTAAACTATCAAATTATTTAAAATATAGAATCATCAGTTTGAGTTTGGCTATATAAGTTGATAATTTTCGTCAATTTACATTTCTCAAAACATATCTAATGGAGCCAAAAATACAACAAACTTGTTTTATTTATTATTATTATTCATTTTTTTGGAATGATTTTAGCTACCAAAAGATCAAAGTGTTTACCTTTTAACTCAGATCATTAATAACCCCAAAACTTGAACTATAAAAAATAAAGAAAATTAATCTACATGAATAATACTCAAGTTTTTTTTATTTTTTTTACAAAGATTAATATTTGTGAAACATATAAGGGATTGAGCTACCTGTCATTGAAAATACAACAAAGCTGCCAAAATCTTTTCAACAAGTGACAACTGAAGTTGATGAGACTATCAAGAACAATAAAAAACTATGACTGGTCATTAGAGTGAGCTATAGCAGGCAACAATAATAATAATAATAGATAAATAAATTAAAATAAATGAATGAATAAGAACAATGTAATACTTCTTGCTCCATTAGATATGTTTTGGAGAGTGATTGTTGAAATAATAGGCCAGAAATCATCAACATATAATCCAACCAGCAATTGGTTGGTCATAATTAATAAAAGACTCATTGTTGGTCATAGAAGTATAAAAATAAGTTTTCTATTTATTTAAGAATGGTAAAGATGAATTATAAATTTATAAGTTAACATGGGTTAATAAAAGTGTCTTTGTTAGTGATAAAGTATAAAAGTAGGCATAAATTAGCCATTACATCAACTACAATATCTAAATAGTCAATTTTGTGAAAAAGTAGGTTTTAAAAGTCATTTTCCATTTTTATGTCCAAAACAAAACGTTCCAAAGATAATTGCATTTTTGGGTGTTAGTATTTTAATCCATATGGAAAAGAATAATCAAGCTGGCCAAAAAATGAATAATAATATGAGATGATATTACAAGCCAGAGCTTTTAATATTGTTCCTAAACTCGTCTTCATAATTGTTGGATTAGATCATAGGATCTTCATATTAACTACCTTGTAGACTCTTCCTTATATATTATTATATTTATATATACAAAACAGGATGGTGTTTGATGTGAGAGATAAAAGACGACTAAGATTTAACCAAATATATGAATCTAACGGATCACATAGAACTTAAAGCACCAAGAGCGCATGGGTTCGATTCCCACACCCAACATTTTGATATTTATTTTGATATTTAAAGTAGAATAAACTCTATTTATCATGTTAAACTTTTATCGTATCAACGGCACGGGGAATACCCTAGTTTATATTACAAAACATTATATTCTATATTACAAATCAGGATGGTGCTTGATGTTGGAGATAAAATACGACTGAGATTTATCAAAATATAAGAATCTAACGGATCGTATAGAACTTAAAACACCGAGAATGCAAGGGTTCGATTCTCATACCAACCATTTTGATATATTATTTATTTTTATTCAATTGTTGATGGTGGTGTTAGGCATGTAAATATGAGGGATGAAAACTTAAGGGTGATCATGTTTTGACAATTTTAAAACTTTATTGTGCCAACGGCACGGGAAATACCCTAGTATTATTATAAAACAAGATGGCGTTTGGGTCGAAAAATAAACGACGGGCCGAGATTTAACTAAATATATGAATTTAACAGATCGTATAAAACTTAAAGCACCAAGAGTGCATGGGTTCGATTCTCGTACCCAACATTTTTTATTTTTATTTATTTTTCGTCAATTGTTGATGATGGTGGTGTTGAAAACTCAAGGGTAATCATTTTTTGACAAGTTTTAAACTTTTATTATCCCAACGACACGAGGATTAGGCATGTAAATATAAAGGATGAAAACCTAAGAGTGATTAATAAAATATTTTTCTTCAAGTTATAATGGGGTATTAATGCTAGAAAAATAAAGTAAAATAAACTCTATTGTCATGTAAAACTTTTATCGTGCCAACAACACGGGGAATACCCTAGTTACATATACAAAATAGGATGATGTTTGGGGTGGGAGATAAAAGACAAATGAGATTTAACCAAATATATGAATCTAACGGATCACATAGAACTCAAAACACCAAGAGTGCATGGGTGGGTTCGATTATCATACCCAACATTTTTATTTATTTATTTATTTATTGTTCTTCAATTGTTGATGGTGGTGATAAGGCATGTAAGTATGAAGGATGAAAACTCAAGGGTGATCATATTTTGAAAAGTTTTAAACTTTTATCATTCCAACGACACAGGGAATACTCTAGTATAAATTATCTATATTACAAAACAGGACGGTGTTTGAGTTGGGAGATAAAAGACTGCTGAGATTTATCCAATTATAAGAACTAACGGATTACATAGAACTTAAAGCATCTAGAGTGCATGAGTTTGATTCACATACCCAACATTTTAATATTTATTTATTTTTCTTCAATTATTGATGGTGGTGATTAGGAATATAAGTATGAATGATGAAAACTTAATGGTATCATGTTTTGACAAGTTTTAAACTTTTATCGTGCCAAAGGCATGGGGAATACCCTAGTAATTATTATATATACAAAACATGATGGTGTTTGGGGTGGGAGATAAAAAACGGTTGAGATTTACCCAAATATATGAATATGACGGATCACATAGAACTTAAAGCACCGAGAATGCATGGGTTCGATTCTCATACCCAACATTTTCATATTTATTTATTTATTTTTCTCATATTTCAGTATCTCTTTCAATTTCTCTTAACCCTCACTTACACTCTTTCATCTCTCCCGCTTTCAGTTACTCATCTTTCAAATATAAGTTTATTATTTTTTATACTAAATCTATTTTGATTTGTACACATAAATTTATAATTTGGTGTTTTTGAGTATTTGTCATTGTGTACAATTTCAAATTTGTTGGAAAACTATGAAGTACATTTTATATTGTGAAATGAATGACTTTGTATTGTTTAATTTTATGTTTTCCAATTGATTTCTTGGGCAAAGTGAGCGTGTTCATGGTGACATAGGCACATACGGGTTGGCATGTCACAAAGCTTACCTAGAAAATTATATCGTGCCAACGGCACGGGAGACACAATAGAACTTAAAGCACCAAGAGTGCATGAGTTCGATTCTCATACCCAACATTTTGATATTTATTTATTTTCATGTTTTGACAAGTTTTAAGCTCTTATCGTGCTAACGGCATGGGAAATACCTTAGTATATACTATATATACAAAACAGGATGGTGTTTGGGATGAGAGATAAAATACGGCTGAGATCTACCAAAATATCAAGATCTAACGGATCACATATTACTTAAAACACCAATAAGAGTGCATGGGTTCGATTCTCATACCCAACATTTTGATATTTATTTATCTTGATAGTTAAAGTAGAATAAACTCTATTTATCATGTTAAACTTTTATCGTGTCATTGGATGGTGTTTGAGGTTACGGTTGAGATTTACCCAAATATAAGAATCTAACGGATCACATAGGACTTAAAGCAGCAAGAATGCATGAGTTCGATTCCCATACCCAACATTTTGATTTTTTTTTCAATTTTTTATGGTGGCGATTACTGGTTAGGCATGTAAGTATGAAGGATGAAAACTTAAGGTTGATCATGTTTTGACAAGTTTTAAACTTTTATCGTGCCAATGGCATGGGGAATACCCTATTCTATGTTACAAATCAGAATGGTGTTTGAGGGTTGGAGATAAAAGATGGCAAAAATTTACCCAAATATAAGAATCTAACGAATCACATAGAACTTAAAGTACCAAGAAATAAGTTTGTAGATAAACATAGTTCATGGTTGAGATTCATTTAATTTAATCGTTGGGACTTAATGTTAGTCTTTATGTTTTACCTTCAATCAATCCCTAATAAGAGTGCACGGGTTCGATTTCCATACCTAACATTTTTATATTTATTTATTTTTTCTTCAATTGTTGATGGTGGTGATTAGGCATGTAAGTATGATGGATGATAACTTCAGGGTGATCAACAATATATTAACTTAATAAAGTTTTGACAAGTTAGAATGGGGTGTTGATGCTAGATGAATAAAGTAGAATAAACTTTATTTATCATATTAAACTTTTATTAGTATATACATTTTATATATACAAAACATGATGGTGTTTGGGGTGGGAGATAAAAAAAAGGCTGGGATTTAACCAAATATATGAATCTAACAGATCACATAGAACTCAAAGTACCAAGAGTGCATGGGTTTGATTCCCATACCCCACTTTTTTTTTTTTTTTCATCAATCGTTGATGATGGTGTTAAAAACTCAAGGGTAATCATATTTTGACAAAGCTTATGACGTGAAAGGGAGAATATTCAACGTGCCACACCACCTGTTCCAAAAAACATATCTTCTTTCACATCCAATTCGAACAATGTTTCGAAAAAGCGTCTAAGAAAATCAAAAAATAGTTTTTTTTCAATTCTACCCCTCCTCGAAACGTGGGTAAAGAACTTATCAATATGGAATTACATCAAGTGGTTCAGGAACAACAACAAATAACTGTGGATGAACTAGCGAATGCCTAAAAAAATATGTAAATTTTAAACCTTCTTTCCAATGTTAAATAATATAATTATTACATAAATGTAAGTGCTACAATTACTAACTCATTTAAATATGTACAATTACATTTAAGCCAACTCCAGTATGCCAATCCCTTACTTGGGATAGTTCTTCCAGTAATGATAGTTTGAATTCCATAAGTGAAATAGATCTGAATCTTAACCAACGTGAAACACGTCACTTCTTAGGAAAAATGAATATTCTTTGTCGTCATTGCTCAACATTACACTGGTAAGATGAGAAATTGGTTAAATCAAGTTTCAAGAATCCAATTTTTGGAACATGTTTGTTACAAGGAAAAGTTAAACTACATTTATTGTCTAGTCCCCCAACATGGCTTCAATTATTGTACGATAGAAATGATGTCAGATCAAATTGTTTTAGGAGACATATTCGCGGACATAATGCAACTAATGCATTTACGAGTCTCGGATGTATAATGGAACCAAGAATTCTTAATGGAATGAGGCCTTCATGTTTTACTATTCATGAAGAATTACGACACCGTACAGGGTCTTTAATACCTCAACAAGGGAAACAACCAATTTATTCTAAACTTTATATTCACGATCCTGATTTTGCGTTACATGCTCGCAGTCGTCAAAATCCACACTTGAGGTCAAATGTTCTTAAAATCATTCAAGATACTTTGTTGCAACATAATGTGTTTTCGGAAAAATATCGTCAGGCATATGAAATCTTGAATTCATCAAATTCAGTTGAACAAAATGTACTTGCTTATTTACAGTATAGCGCGATAAAAGACAACAGACTTTACAATTTGCCTTCTGTAAATGAGATAACTGTTAATTTACCAGGGGATGGGTTGGAAATGAATGGAATGAGAGATATTATTATACACCTGCGAGGGAATCAAGAGTTGATGCAAATTACTGAATGTCAACCGGTTTACTTGCCACTTCATTGTGTGTTGTTATTTTCACGTGGTGAGCTTGGTTGGAAGCTTGAATTAACTCAGTGGGACGTTGTAAATGATATTCCATCAGTCAATCGACTTACTAAAATGAAATTTTACAGTTATCATTTGTTTGAAATACCTACAGAGTATTCAACAATTTTAAAAGTAGGAAAACTATTTCAAGAGTTTTTGGTGGATGCTTGGGCCGCAACTGAGCATAATCGTTTGACGTACGTAAGGAATAATCAGACAAAACTTAGGGCTGAGCTTTATGGAAATCTTATCGATATTGGACAAGAAGGGTTACTTCCAGATCAAGTTGAAAAACAATTTATTTTACCTTCATCCCATTCTGACAGTCCAAGACAAATATTTGAGATATTTCATGATTCAATGGCAATCACACGTTATAATGATCATCCTAATATTTTTCTTACCATGATAACTAATCCGAATTGGTCAGAAATTACAGATATTCTCTTACCGAATCAGAAGCTATTGATCGTCCTGATTTAGTAGCTCGCGTATTAGAATTGAAAAGAAGATGCATGATGAATGAAATTAAGAAAAAAAACATATCTTTGGTGTTGCGGTTGCTCATGTTTTTACAATTGAATTCCAGAAACGCATCCTTCCACATATGCACGCAATTATATTCCTTCAACAATCGGACAAGATTCGCACTGTTGCTCAGATTGATAAAATTTTGTGTACTGAATTTCCCAACCCAAATGAAGACCCAATGCTTTTTCAAACCATAAAAAGTTGTATGATACATGGACCGTGTGGTAATAGAAATTTTCAATCACCGTATATGGAAAATGGAAGATGCACAAAGAGATACCCACGAGATTTTGTAGAGACAACGACGATGGACCAAGACAGATATCCTATTTATCGATGTCGTAATACTGGTAAAGTGTATATCAATGTCAAGGGGAAAAAAGTTGATAATAGGAATGGTGTGCCATACAATCCATATCTTTAAAAAATGTTTGATTGTCATATTAATGTCGAAGTATGTGAAGGAATACATTGTGTTAAATACAAACAAGTACATCTACAAAGGTCGTGATAGAAAAATAATGGTATTGGGCGGAATAGATGAGATAAAACAATATCTTGATGCTCGATATATTAGACCACCTGAAGCTGTTTGGCGAATATTTGTGCATCTTTTACATGAAGAAAATCCGATAGTTGTTGATTGGCTCTTCATTTACCCGGAACGTATCACGTTGTATTTAATCTAATAGACTTCGTAAAGAACATTATTCGTAGAGGTGAGCAACAAATGTCAACTTTGACTGCTTCTTTCTATGTT
Source organism: Berberis vulgaris (assembly GCA_963556465.1). Classification (NCBI taxonomy): domain Eukaryota; kingdom Viridiplantae; phylum Streptophyta; class Magnoliopsida; order Ranunculales; family Berberidaceae; genus Berberis; species Berberis vulgaris. The sequence goes on from OY747130.1 coordinate 71,927,956, forward strand.
GTGTTTTTGATCCAACTGTACGTGCATTTACATACCAGAATTTTTCGCATCACTTAGTTTGGCAAAAAAGACAAAAAATATTAACAAGAAGGAAGAAGGGTTATGCAATAGGTTGAATGTGTTTTGCTAGCCCCAATGAAGGTGAAAGATTATATTTGTGATTATTATAAACTGTTGTGAATGACCCACGTTCATTTGAAGATTTGTGCCCGTTTGACAGTGTGACGCATGATACTTTAAAATCAGCATGTGCAGCACGAGGGCTTTTAGAAGATGGCGAAGAATGAGTACAATGTCTTGAATAAGCAACGATTATGAAAACTAGGCATCAGTTGAGGAGGTTGTTTAATATTATACTTATGGAATGTCGTCCACGATAGCCACATGTTGTGGAACAAATTTTCAATGAATATATGTGATGGTCTTGCGCATAAATTGTGCACATTATTTGGTATTTCAAATCAACAAGAGAGTCAAATTACGGATTATGAGTTGTATTTTATAAATCAATTTTTTCAAGAAGCAGACAATAATTTAACTGATTTTTCACCTATGCCTCAAGCAATTAAAAACCAGAATATGGTAGTTGGTAACAGATTGATATGGGAGCACCGACAACTTCAATATGATGGTCAAGAAGCTGATGTGCAATTGTTTGTTGACCGTCTTAATGAGGCACGACGTGTTGCTTACACCGAAATAATAGCTTCCGTTCTTGAAAATAAATGAACTAATTTATTTTGAATGGAGGTACTGGAACGCGGAAAACATTTTTGTACAATGCCATTGCATCAAAATGTCGTAGCCTTAGGCACATTGTCATAACTGTTGCTTCATCTAGTATTGTGGCTATGCTATTAGTTAGTGGTCGAACCTCTCATTAAACATTTTAAATTTTGTTAAATGTCACTGAGAACACAGTGTGTGGGTTTACTAAACAATCATTGCAAGCTGAATTGTTCAAAGAAATAAAGTTAATTATTTGGGATGAAGTTCCAATGCAACACAGATTTATTGTTGAAGCTATTGATTGCGCATTACAAGACATTCGCGGGTATTACCATTGTTCTTGGTGGTGATTTTCGGCAAATCTTACCAGTAATAGCCAAAGGCGTTCGTGAACAAATTGTGGTCGCATCACTAAGGCGATCCCACATTTGATTACACATACAAGTTTTAACTTTCAATATGAATATGCGGCTCAATGGGGAAGACAATGATGATTTAATTTTTTTTTTAGCTGAGGCAATATTTGTTTCAAGACAAATACTTATTGTATTTCGCAATATATTTTTTATTTTAATTATTTTTTATTCTTAACTTTCATAGATTGGAAGCACTATTCAAGATGTCATTTACTTTCCACCAACAATGCACAAATGCAAATATTTGACGGAGTTAATTTCTTTGGTTTATCCTAATCTAAATGTTGTGGGCACAACTTCTCCAATTTATTGGAATGAGCGAACAATTCTCTTGGCAAGAAATGATGATGTATATGATATCAACAAAACTGCGTTAAATTGTTTTTCAGGAGAACTCATTGTTTATTTCGCATCAAATAAAATTGTTGAGCGTATTGAAAACGATCATTCTGTGTTGAACCGCTATTCAACTGAATACTTAAATTCACTTAATCCTTCTGGGTTGCCCCCATTTAAACTAGAATTAAAAGTTAACTATCTAATTATGTTGTTGCAGAACCTGGCACCAAAGGATGAACTTTGTAATGAAACACGTTTGATGGTTATGCGTTGTGCATCACGTATAATTAAAACTCAAATTTTAATTTGGGACAAGGCTGAAAATTTTGTATTCATTCCAAGGACTCATTGGCACCGTCATATTCAGAGTTTCATTTTCAAATGTCAAGACGTCAATTTCCATTATAGTTAGCATATATAATGACAATAAACAAGTCACAGGGTCAGTCTGTGAAGTATGTTGGAGTATATTTACGAACACCGGTGTTCAGTCATGGACAACTTTATGTTGCATTATCTAGATGCACGACTTCTAACAGAATAAATATCCTTTTACCACAAGTTGGATCAGATTATACGACCAACATTGTTTATCCAGAAGTTTTATTGTAGGATTTTCTGATAGTACTGGTTTTGACCAACATTATTTCACCAAGTTTTATTTTTTATTTTTTATTTTTTTATTTTTTATTTTTTATTTTTTATTTTTTATTTTTTATTTTTTATTTTTTATTTTTTATTTTTTATTTTTTATTTTTTATTTTTTATTTTTTATTTTTTTATTATAATTGCATTTATGTTTTGCAATATTAAATTCAATTTTAGGGTTTTGACAAATATTTATGTTGATCATCTTAATCATGGTGTAGAACTGGGATATTTAAGTCAAGAGGTTTAAAAAAATGGTGAAAAAGCAAAAGTATAATGGTGGCCATCACTGAAAATGACAAATAAGGTAATCGTTTAAATCTACAACATTATTATAACCAAAGTTAATTTATATTTCTGATATTGTATCTGATAAAATGTTGAAGATATCCGTGATATTTCCCCCTTGCTCAGCTTTGGTGCATATAGACACAAAGTCATTTGAAAATGTGATGCTGAAAATGTTTAGACATACTCCTTTTAGCAGATGGTGATGTATAAAACGTAGTAATTTTATCAGAGCTTAAGGGTGAATGATGAAAAGTTAAGGGTGATCATGTTTTGACAAGTTTTAAAGTTTTATCAGAGCTTACAAGTATTGGGCTTGATCGTGTGACGTGTGAGCTTAGTGACACGTTGTAATTTGGGTCCGACCTTCTGAATCCTACCAATAATAGACTTAACGCTATTTGAAAAGTTGATATGAGAAAATTAAAGAAAAAAATAATTAGGAAAATAATGAGGAGACGTAGCTTGTGATATGATTTCTCTAATAATAATAAAATGAAATGGAATATGTTAGATTAGAGAATACATGACGAAACTACAAGTCTAATGTTATGATCCACTTATTTGGTTTGCTTTCAGCCATTGACCACTCACTCACTCATCCAAATCAGAAATCACCCTCACAACGCTCATAGCACTCCAAACCCCAATCGAAATAACTCTTCTTCTTCTTCTCCTCCTCTCTTCCTCTATTTAAACAACACAAACCCTTCTCTCTTCTTTCACCCCTCTCTCTTCTTCAACCTCATACATAGTTCATAGAACCTCACCTCTGATTCAATGGAGAGACTCCGCTTTGTGATTGAAGCAGCAGAGGCTGAATCATTGGCGAAACAAGCAGGTCTCTCTGTTCTTCAGTTTCTCCCATCCTTGGTGAAGTATGCACAAGATTTGGCGAGACCCCATATCTCAAAATACCATGTTGGAGCTGTTGGGTTAGGATCAGATGGGCGGATCTTCTTCGGAGCGAATCTGGAATTTCCAGGGCTTCCTCTGCATCACTCTGTTCATGCAGAGCAGTTCTTGGTCACCAACGCCGTCATAAATGGTGAACCACAACTAAAGTACATCGCTGTTTCTTCGGCCCCATGTGGCCATTGTAGACAGTTTCTTCAAGAGCTTCGTGGGGTGACGGAGATCAAGATCTTCATTACTTCAATGGAGAATGAAGTCGAAGATAATGAGGTAGTTTTCAGGCCCATTTCGCATTTTCTTCCTCATAGATTTGGCCCAGATGATTTGCTTGACAAGTATGTTCCATTGCTATTAGAGAAAAGGGATAATGGGTTGGTGTTTGATGATTGTAAAAGTGTAAATCTGGATTCCAATTGTAATGGGGGTGTAATTAATTGGATAGAATTGAAAAAAGTTGCACTTGAAGCTGCAAATCAGTCTCATGCACCCTATAGTGGGTGCCCATCAGGTGTGGCTCTTATGGATTCTGATGGGAAGGTGCACAGTGGTTCGTACATGGAGTCTGCTGCGTATAATCCTAGTTTGGGGCCGGTACAGGCTGCTTTGGTCGCGTTTTTGACTAGTGGAGGAGGGAATTATAGTGATATTGTGGCAGGGGTGTTGGTTGAGAAGAAAGGAGCGGTTGTGGTGCAGGAAGGGACGTCAAGGTTGTTGTTACAATCGATCTCTCCAAGGTGTGATCTTTCTGTGTTTAGTTGCAGTTCCACGAAGGATAGTTGCGGAAAGCCATCTTCTTGATTGTATCAGTTGGTAATACTTTATGTTTAGAGTTATTTGAGATTACTGAATGATAATTTAGTTTGGAATTGACTGAATGAATGTAGCCACTGTCTGCAATATAATGCATAATATAACAAACATGAGCTTCATAGAGTTTGTCATCTCCATGACTCCGTTTCATGTTTTCATTAATGGAATATGGTATTTGGATATTTTTATGTGTTCGGATCATGTTGACATAACCAGAGGTGCTGTATTCGTGCCTTATAAACGAGTACCATTTCCTTGCCATACTTGGGATACAATGGGCGATGAAGATCAAATGGTTATGAATGAATGCAAAAAACATATAATGTGCAGCTCATCTTTTGTAGTTTTATGTTCACTGATGAAATTATTTATTTATTTATTTATTTATTATATTTTGAATGTGTTTCGTACAAGCCTATATTTCAATTCTCAGGGTAAATATCATATATACTGAAAGGTATAGGGTCCTAGCTATATTTTGGTAAAATTGTTGATGAATGGTCAACCTTTCTGGTTCTGTTTTTTCCTGTTAAATGGAACTTGTTCACACGTACAAGAAAGCACTCAATGCATTAGATTTTAGCTTTTGATTTCTTCTTATCCACTTTATCTCAATTTACATTTTTGGTAGTCCATCTTAAACGAAACCTGTATGGTAAAATTCACTGAAACTTTGGTAAAGACAGGCCAATATTACATTAAGTGGATTTCGTATCTTACTACATGTGATTCAAACATTTACAAACATGCCAACAATGAGAGTAGAAGTTGCAATTTGCAATAACTTCTGAATAAAACTAGGTAAGAAAATTTTGCCCAAGTAGAGTGGGTATATATTTTCGGTAACCAGTAGATTGAAGTTATTGAAATACTTGAACAACTAACATGCATAGATGTTGAAATTACTGAAATACTAAAACCAACATAGAATACGCAAGGAAGACTTTAAAAAGCAGAATTGTTGGATATGCTTAGAAGAATACTAATCGTTTGATTACGATGGTCTGTTTTGACTAGATAGTTTATTTGATTATTTAATCTTCGGAAAAATCTATCAAATGTGTCCTAATTGTTCATTCTTTGTATAGGCCCATTGCTATTTTTTTTTTATTGTCAATCATGAATCTTTGTAATTAATAAAACATTCTTTCTTGTTGCATTTAGGTTGATAAAGTTCTCATTTCCACAAATCCTTTTCATTTGGCATTGACATGTTTAAAGGAGCATGATTGTGTCTGTTTAGGTTGGTTTTCAATGCCCTTCACCTTCACCAAATGTTCTGACTTATATTAGCCTGTCATGCAATTATTTGTAAAGGGTGTCGAGCTTTCTGAGTCAGAATTCCAATCTGAACTTTTTGAGTGCCATTGCTTCCCTTGTTTCTTTTTCTTTTTCTTTTTCTTTTTAAGCTTAAAAGTTCACAAGTAAATACTAGTTGGCAGCATGTGCAATTCAAGTGGATAGGAATCAAATTAGGCCTAAGTATGAGATGTGATTGTCTAAAGTGAAATTGGGAGGTGATTTATGATTCCATCTGAGCCAGTTGTTAAAAGGCATGTTGATATTTTCTTAACCAATGATCAAAGTTTAATTTTTCAGAAATATATTTATATCTGGAAAAGCACCTTACTGTTCTTTTACGTTGAGTACAATATTAGTTGGTTATCCTAATTATTGAAATCTAGAAAATGCATATGATTGAGGTTAGGAGTAATTATGCTTCTTCCAAGTACATTCAAGGGTCAAGTTTGTGAAAGAGTAATTTGAATTTATGAGACACAGAATTATCATATTTCTGAAGAAGATATTTGGCTCACGACTTGTAAGTGTTTTATTTTTAGAAGTCATTGCCTTGAAGGATAGCTTATTAAAGTGTTTGCAGTATGTATAGTACATCTTAAGTTAGTATTATGCGACTCAATTATTACTTCACATAATACCTAATTGTTGCTGCACCTCTATTTTTAAGTCTTTTTTTTTTCTTACCAAACTCTTCCTTTTCTTCTTATATAAAATTATGTCCATCATCTCCTCTGTTCACTGTCCTTGACCTCTATCCTAAATCACATGATAAACGACTAAGCCATAAGCATCATATTTCCTACCTATCTTCAGATGCTAACCATCATGAAGTACCATGTCAGCTTTGCAAGGAATTTATTCCCGATTCTGTTTCTCTAGAGTGTAATGGTTGTTTGGATTTGCATTTAGCTGGAAAGTTTTCTCTGCAAACCAAATGGGAAGATGGGCTTAATGAGATGGAATGCAATTCGTCCAACTTGTATTTATTTATATTTCCCTTATTGTTATTTCAGAATTATCTCTTATTTTCTTGTTTGCAAGGAAGCCTTGAGCAAGTTGGTAGGCACAAGTCATTGTCATAGGACCTTTGATTTTTTTTTTTCTATGATTATCGGGAATGTGCTTTGATGACGATGATGATTCTCTGTGATTTGCTTCTTTTCTTCTCAGGTTTTGTCATTTTCCAAAGGAAATTAGGTGCCAACTGTTCCTTCGATTCAGCTACCTTATCCATGAAGTTAGGGTTTCATTTTCTTAGATTGACTTCAGTTGTTACCACATGTTATTGAAGCATCTAATTGCAGAAACCAAAGAGGAAAAGTTTATTAAATTTTTGTTACCTATAAACTAGTCTATACTCCAAACTTCAAGTGAAGTCTAGATTTAATTTATTGTTTCCACATGGTAGTAAGAACATTTGTTGAAGATCCCTCTTCGAGGGGATTTAAAAAAATAAAAAAGACCTTGCATCTTAACAAGTTAATCTGTACTCTAAACTTTTCAGGCTTGCAATTTTACTCGAGGAAGAAGCAAAGTAGTATTGCAATGTTCAGGCCTTTTTACTGAAACTTCACACAAGGTTAATCAAATAGTTCTAATGCTCAGTTTCCGCAGCAAGAGCTGTTATTGTTTATGTCCCCTTCTTTCTCGAATAATCATATACCATAAAAAATCTAGATTTCTCTGTCCCTTGTTTGATAATATAACAAGATGACACTTTTCATAACTTGCTGTCTTGCACCACTGGACGATGAAAACCGCCGTTTCCCTTTGGTAATTATGGAGATTGAGGATGAAACAGAATGGAGCTTGTTGATAGGAGATATTGTCGATGATACATTAAACATGTTCCCATGCCAGGGCGAAATCTCACTCCTGCAAGCATTTCACTTAAAAGAAATCATTTAGGGGCTTACAGTTCAAGGAGCTCGCAAAGATTCTTTTTGCTTGAGCTATGATTCCAGCTAGAGCCCAACCCAACCTTTCCTTTTGTTCATTAAATGTAACAGATATATACTATATAGGGGGAAGTTATTTTGTCGTACATCTCCGCATACACTTTTTGTATGGCACAAGTGAAGAAAGATATGGAGAGGTGGTTCTTACCTTTGGTAACAGATACTCGTTTTGTTCTCAGACGATATGCATTTTACGACCTATATCCGTTGTCAACTTTTCTTTTCTTCCTCAGTTTGCTTATTTCCGTCTTCCCTTTTTATATTTCTTATTAGCAGATTCTAGCTGTTAAGCCAACCAGAGCAGGATTTCAACTTCCTTATCAATTTGCTAGCACTTTTGTGGCTTGCAATGTGACTAACAGGATTTCCAAGTAAAAGTAATTCTGGAGTTGGAAAAGTGATCTGTCCAGACTGTTACAATTCCGTGATTCCATCAACAATTGATAGCTTGAGATACTGGCTCAGCTCTTAAAGGATTTTGAATTGTTCCATTAGACTTAGTAACTTATGTTGCAAGACAACTAATACATAAGGCCTTATAGTCATTTTATGTTTTTTTTTTTTTTTTTTGAAAGGCAAGTCGGTTTTTTAGCCTAGGATCCGTAACCTAGTCCCGAGATGCGACCTACGGGTCGAACACCACCCCGAAATAAAGATGCCTCCAGTGGGTCTCGAAGCAAGGATCTGTGGATCAAGTCCACAACGCCTTAACCAATCGACCACACCCCCTTAGTCATTTTATGTTTGTTGATGAATGAAATATCTTTATTTATTATCTTTTTAATGATTTTTCCCTTTCAGGTATATTTCCTTTTAATATCCCTTTTTCAGTTTTGAGTTCTTTTGGTATTAGGGCAAAATCCAGGCAACCCAACAAGTTGTCTGCTTCCAACAACTATGAAATACGTAGAAGAGAAGGCTTCAAAGATGACAGAAGAAGAGAAAGTCTAAGCAATTGAAGGCTAGAAGGTCATGAAAGAGAATTAGGAGGTTAATTGGAAGGCGAAGATGGAAGAGTGGGATCAGATGAGCAAAATGGAATGAGAAAATGAGAAGCATACAACAGATGAAAAGTAAGCCAGGCACAAGGAAGAGATGCAGCAATGGATGCCCTCAAGGGGGATTCAAGTAGTTAGTGCGTGAAAAGTCAAGATGGGGCCAAATGATCCGCCAACAACCACCACCACCACTGCTAGCCAAACAAAGCCACCAATACTGTTGGCAAGAATCAACAATCCGACGACGGTCAGACTGGTGTGAGCAGCACCCAAGTGAAAATGTTATTTGTGAATTAGTACAAAAACAATATTGATTAAACTTGTAAAATCAATATAGGTTAAGTGGAGAGTTATTGTGAAAATGTATTGATTGAATTATAAGTCATACATATTGGGTTGTGAGTGATTGATGAAATTGGATCATTCAAATACGACCGTTAATACTTAGCAAAAGGCTATGCAAGAAGTTGAGATCAAGTCACGTGACAGTCAAAGTCAACCAATGACAAAGTCAATTCAATAGACCACCGTCAAAGATATGAAGATCGGTCAAGCAATGTTAAAGCTTCAAGAAGACAATACCAAGATGGTTGAAGTCCAAGAAAGTGGGACTATACCAAGTGACATTTGAAGACAAGAAAAAATAGTTTATGGATGGCCAAATTTCAAACGAAGTGCAGAAAGCTATTTAGAGGCAAAAATGTGTGGGAACCAAAATTTGAGTTTGAATTTGGTTCACTCTCTCATATGAGAATGAATATTCTATTGAGTATTCAATCATTCTAGACATGTCGGTATGCTTAAAGAAGATGTCCATGTCAAGTACAATGACATGTGACCAAGAGAAAGCTTTTGTTTTAAAAAAGTTGTATGGGCATAGCAAAGTTGATTTTACTCATGAAGTGTCACTATCACCAGACGACTACTCTGATAAAGCAAATAGTCGATTTGGAACTAGCCATTTTGAAATATAGATATGAAAACAATGAAGTCGACTTCAACTCTCTAAGACCAGTCTATAAATAGTTACATCTTCATTTGCCTTCATTTACATTCGGAGTTCAAGAGAAACTTGTGAGAGCTATTCAAGAGTAGGAGATCCAACAAGATCTAGCAAGAAGAAAAGCAAAGATTTATGGGATCTTTGACTCCAAATATGATGTAAAGATTTATGTGATCGAGTAAAACGACAAGAATTTACTAGAAATCAATATTCAGGAGCTGATTTGGAATCTCAAGAATTTTGACTTAAGATATCAGATTCGGGAACAAAAACCTGAAAAGAAAAATGAGAAAGCCATCACATTTAATGTTGAACAGTGCGAGGATGAACCACAGGACAACATAGAGGAGCTGTTAGCATTGATGGTCAGGAAGATGTGGGAAATGTCTCAATGGTGGATCCGCATAGAAGACAAGCCAATGAACTTCTCCAATAGTAGCAAAAAGTTCGACAAAAATGAAGCATCTTCTTCATGTGATGGAATTGAACACTTGTCAACAATGTGCCCCACGGAGCTGAAAAAGAACAAAGTTATGAATGTAACTAATGAGTCAGATACTTCATCCTAATCAACTCCTCATCTGATTTAGAGCAATCTTGCAAGACGTTCATGGTTAAAGGTAAAAAAAATGATCTTATTGAAGTCTCAGATACAAATTCCAATTCATTTTTCTACACAAGTGAAGATTATGGAGCATCAATAGTCAAATATCGATGCAGCTATGCTCAGATGGACAATCTGAATACGGAGAAAGTCCAAACTCTACTATTCAAAGTCTTTCAGCAACTATGTCTAACTTAAACTTATTAGAGGATAAGTTTCGACATGAGAAAGAACAGTAGGTTTCTGAGAAGACCAAGCTTGTGAATAAGATGCCAAAAGTTTACCAGCTGAGTTGGTAGAGGTGTGGCGGATGGAATCACACGTCATGGGTTTGAACCAAACCAGCGGCATGAGGTGGGGGGTTAATGGTAAAAAAAGAGCTTGTGAATAAGATAGAATTTTCGAAGAAAGAAATTTCTATTGTTGTAGAAAAGAAAGTGGATTTGGAGGGAAAGCTTGAAACAATTTCAAAAGAGTTGGAAATGAATGTTTCAAAGCTTCAAGCTTTCAAAATTGGGTTTGGGAAAATCGAAAAAATCTTTAGCTTCACAAAATGTTGAGTTTCACCAAAGGAGTATGAAAATACTTGGATATAGTCCTAGCAACTCCATCCACAATAAAGCTTGTCAAAGCTTCAAACCAGTGGCACTTTTAGCTCTCCAAAGGCAGTCCTTCCAGGTAAGAGATCAACTCAAGTTAGGATGCCTCAACATCAATAACAAGTGCAACAAAAATCTTAATTCCGACAGGGAAACTACAAAGAGTTTTTTAAACAATATGTTGTATTGTGTACTTTATGGATATAATGAATTTACCTGTGTTCACAACAAAGGTACGCTACTCCACAAAGGATTGCACAATGGAGCTCAAATGAGAAGACTCAAAGATCAAAGAGTGTTGGTGCATCATTGTGTTCATATGAAGGATCAATTGAAGAAAAATAAGTCTCGCTCCTATGAACATTTGCAACCAAACAAGTCTAAAAAGAAGAAGACTGCGTGGATAAGCTCAGATGTACTCAATGACCTCATACAAAAGGGTTCAAGGTAATTTCTAACTGATATCGGTAAGTCTTAAAGAAACACGATGACTTGGCCTTACGAGGTTGTAGAATGTTATTTGAGCGTGTAGTTGTCTTTTAATCAAGATAATAAAAGCTTTAGGCTTGCGAGCCTTTCCACCGAGGAAGTAATTGGTCGAGTTTAATCAAACCCCGACATAGGTGAACCTCGTTATATATGTGTGTGGTATTATCTCTCCCCTCTCTTTACATACTTATGCACGCCTGCTTATTTTAATATCTTAGATATCTCAACTTGCATGTTTTAAGTTGTATTGTTTTTTTTTTGCAAATCATAGTTTAGCTCACTTGATTTGTGTATCAAGTCTAGGACCATGTTTTAGATTCCAAGACTTGTGAGACCACATAGACCAAGAGGTGAATCATTTCATTATCTTTCCCTACCTTTGATTGTTTTATTGGTGCTAAGGCTTACGAGATTATTTTGAACATCGAGTTTACACAAAGTGTTCCTAACGACTAATAACAATTTCATTCTTTTTTTTTTTTTTTTTTTCAAAAAGTGATTATTCACCCCTTGAGTCTTGCTCATCATATCTTAGGGCGCCCATGAGTGGTACTTTAGAATTATCATTGCACTTTCAGGTAGGGGTGGGCATCCCATCCCGCGATCCCGTTCCCGTCCCGATCCCGTCTCGTCCCGTCCCGATTTTTTCGGGTCTTAATGGGATTGAATAATTTCATCCCGATCCCGTCCCGTCCAGATCTAGAATGGGATGTGATGGGATGAAGATTTTCAATACCGCCAATCCCGTCCCGTCCCGAACTAATTTATTAATATTAATTATTAATATTTTTATTTAAGCATTAGTTATATTTATCATCTTCTTCTTGCATATTCAGCTAGCTCAATGGGAACGCTGTTCAGGCATGGGTTGATGATACAAAACCTATAATACCATGCTAGCTTTTCATAGTCTCACGATTTTAAAAAAATTGTAAATAACGCATCTTGGCAAAACGAGATGAGATCTTCGCCCAAGCCCACCACAACACCAGTCCTATCCGTCAGACAACGGATCAAGTCCATCCAATCTATTAAAAAATATGGATAAACAAATTCTTTTTCTTACCTTATATTCCTATTTTTTCGCCTAGTTAAGCACTATACTATGTATTCTTGAACACAGTTTATATTTCACTTTCATTATGTTCCTCAAGAAACTGATTATCACATTCAAATGTGAAATACAATGAATGATCATTTAGAAGGTTTCTCAGAAAGCTGACTAGCTATCACATTCATGCAGGATCTTCATTATGTTTTCAAGCACATCCTACTTACACTACTCTAACAAAGTAGGTTCCACAACCTGATATTACAATGTTCATTTTAAAAACCAGTAAAATTTTCAATGATGAAACCATATTAAGATCACTGATAAAAACTGGGGGCCTGCAAGTGAAGAAGATTGGCACGCTGATCCCGTCCCGTCCCGAACCCGTTTGGAATGGGACGAGGTTGGGATGGGGTTTTTCCCATCCCGTCCCGTCCCGATCCCGTATGAACGGGATGGGATAGGGATGAGTATATCTCGTCCCATCTCGTCCCGTGCCCACCCCTACTTTCAGGTTCCACCCATCCGTCCACACCACGCTTCCCCGAGCATCCCTCCACCAGCGCACGCTTCCTTCCCTACCTCCACTGGGCACCTCCATCCACATCAACCAGTCTACCTACTTCAATTTGGGCAATGCCTCCTTCCTCCCACTAATAGCGACGAGTGATTTTTTACTCAATGACGACCACTTCGTCTGACAGTCGCATCTCCACCCCACCATCTCCACATATATGCCATGAATCACTTTTACTCAGACCCTATGCAGTCACTGCACCAACCAATCCACAACAATCCACATGTTGACCCCTATCAGGAAGTTGGCTTAATCCGGGCTTTTTACCACATCAGCAACTTCCTCATCCACTATGTCAACTTTCTCTTTTTCTCATCCACTACCTCCAGACGTCCATAACTTTTGACTCACTGGAAGAGGAAAATAGTCGTTTTGCGATGTCTCCTTAGCTTTCTATGCCAGATCCGACTAAATCCCCACATGAATAGGTCAAACACTGGGTAGCAACGTGATGTGCATTCATTCATTGTAGCCGGCCGCCTCAGCATGATCGAGCCAGGGGAAGTAGGGCAGGAAAGGGGTGCAACTCTTTTATTTGTTTCATTAAGTACCTAAAGTTAGTGCAGTTATGATGTGTTTGCAATCTCCAAGAACTCGGCGGTTATTAAACCTTTGAGCAGTAATTACAGTTCATGGAAAATTGCTACTGTTACGTGAACATGTGAATAGGGATGCCCATTTGGGGAGAATGACCTGTTTGCTAGATTACTTGTCGGTGTTATGATGGTTCGAAATTGGGGGATGCTATTGTGGATCGGTTCCTTGAAATCGATCATATCCTTGAGTTTAAGAACATCAGGGTCTCGAAAGCGGTCAGTTTGGTGCCTATCAAATTAAAAGAGCTGCTAACTTTTGGTGCCAAGAGGAGTGTGAGTGGGTCTTACTCTTGTTACTACATGAGAGAACATGCATGAATTGATTTTCCTTCCCCGCCTCTTGTGTCTACTGTTAAAGTGTGTTGTCGGCGGAGGCGGGGAAGAATTTGAGTCTCTGTAGTTGTTTTAGGTCACCAAAGAACCTTGCTTTGATACTATGTAAAGAAAATAATTGGAGAATTGTATTGTTGCCGAGTTAATTCATTGAGGAAGAGTTTGAGTCCCTGTAGTTGTTTTAGGTCACCAAAGAACATTGCTTTGATACTATGTAAATAAAATAATTGGAGAATTATATTGTTGCCGAGTTAATTCATTGGCTGAATACAAGCTTATAAAGCTAACTCTGACCTAACCTTGTGAAGATAGGAAACCTAAGACTTTTATTCGATTCTAACTTTCCTAACATATCGTATTCTGTAACATAGGTGAACTTTTTTTTCTTTAACACGTCCGAAGGAACAACCATGTCGCTTTCAATCTTTATACCAAGACGCTCGGTTACAAGATCCATGACATTCAAGCTAAGTACTATGCTGATGGAGAAGATGCTTATGATACGAGGAAGCAGCTGAAGGTAAGGCATCATCACCATGCTGCTGGTTGTTGTTCTGGAGATGAGAAAGCGGCAACCACTGCTACTACTGCTGCTGCTGAGTGATGTGATCATCGGTTTTAAGGTAATTATAGATTATGAGAGTTTTAGTCGTTTGCTTTTTTGTGTTCTGAATCTGGTGCATGTTCAATTTTTCTTTATGATTGTATGGTACTGAGGGATATTGTACGGAAAATGCTTACATACTATGAAATCTAAAGAACTTCGCCAATGTATACTTGATTTTGTCATTGTTTTGTGGAAACCTAGAAGCCATCGTAATGGTCTGTTGTTGTTTCGATTAATGAGGATTTTGTGGATTTCTACTTGATGTAGTTTTATAACATGTATGCCATCTTAGTTTGTTGGATACTAGTTGGTGGCAGAATCAAACTTGATTCCTACTTGGCTAATCCTGTACCCAATGAGATGACCAGAAACCTTCCGTGATTATCTATGGCCAAGGCCAGCTTATGTGTGTTCCCCTTTCAAAGGATTGTAAGAATGTATACAATTGGAAAAAAAAAATTATATGTATCATCTCCTTCTGTCCTGTCAGTCAGGATTTGTAGCCTTCGATTTCAATTTTTTGATAGTTTCGCTGCAGGAAGCCTATGCCTAATTTGTCTCCATAACATGTTAACAACATCTTCCTTCATAAGAGGGTACTCGAACCCATAATGATGGGAGATTATCCTAGATGTTTATGTGTGATATCCTTCTAGTTGAATTTAGCCATTTTGCAATCAGGGGAGACTAACAAGGCTATCATTATTTTGATCCAACACAGGAAGACCATTTTGAAATCCAGGCAGTCCTAACATTCAAAGTGAGTGTTAGACTATAGTTACAGGGGAAATTCTAGCCGGCCTGGTTTGCTTGCCTGGCTGGCTAGAATTACTTTTTTGCCCCTCATATTTAAAGTGTTTGTAGTTGTGTTTTAAAGATGAGGGACAAAATGTGTAAATAAGCCGATCAGACAAGCAAACCAAACCGACTAGACTTGCTCATAGTTACAGTAATTCAAAGTGCTTGTTACTCTTTTTGCTTTTTTATTTCTCTTTCCTACGTCTCTCCTTCCTTTCCATGGAGTTATTCTTTAAAACAAGTGAAGTCTTATTGAACCACATGAATATTTAATTTAATTATTTTAACCAGTAGACAATCAGGTTATATTGCTTAATTGTTTTTTCATCCTATCAATTGCATGTAGACATCGGCTAGAATTTTGGAGAAATTCGGAGATTCAGCTAGTGCCGCCTCTGATTACTTTGGTTACTTTGATACTCTTGAAGTTTCTTGAAATTATTGGTTATTTCGAAGTAGATTAAGAGATAGAGATGCATTGAACCCTAAAATCAGCTAGAGTTATTGAGGAAATTAGATTTTGACCTAATAACACAGAGATGAGGGAGGCAGTTTATTAGTTTTATTCAAATACTCTTCTCCCTGCTCCATCCCATTCCTCCCATTTAATGTGATGTGTCTTCTATGATTGGTAATCTTAACTCCCTTTTTTTCTCTTTACTTTATATAGTTTTTTTGTTGATTTTTAGGTGAAATCTTAGCTTTATATAGGTTTTTGGTTCATTAGTTTTAGAGTTCTTAATCTGTCAGTGGGTTTTACAGTTCCTGGCTTCACTTTGTGTTTTTTTGCTTTGTGTAAGATCACTTTGATTTACAATACAACTTTGTGATGTATGCACATCTGAACCATTGTGTGTGTAGAACTAAGTGGGGGTTTGATTCATCAATGGGTATGTATGGTTGGTTTTAATTCATCATTAGTTGTGTTGGGTTTTTTTTTTTTTTTTTTGAGTGTAATTTACTAGTAGAATACATGGGTTTAGTCAAATTTGTGTTAGTTTTTTTTTTTTTTTTTTTTTTTTTTTTTTTTTGTTGAAAGACAAGTGTGTCGTTAGTGGATATAGAATCCAAGACGTGAGAGTTAAACCACCGCAACTTTAACCATCCAGTCAGGCCACCATTGGCTTGAATTGGCAAACTTATTGCAAGCAGCATATTGGGTTAGGTTCACTTCTTACTCTTCTTATTTGGCTTCCAATTCTGAATAAGTTTATTTGAATGATTTTATTTATTGCAATCCTTTAATGTGAACCAAATATCTTATCATCACTCATGAAGACCAATGACATATAAAACTGCTTTGCATCTGTACAAATTAAGTGGGCACTTCTTCAATAGCTGGGGTGGGTTAAATTTCAGGTTTAGGCGTCGTTCATGTTGCTCTTTATATCCAGTTCTTGAAATCCCTACTCATTTTTCTCTATAAAACTTGTTTGATATGGTTTTACTATTTACCTTCAGTGGAATTGTTTTTCCTTGCCTTATTTACTACATCAATTGCTAAAGATTTCTAATTAGTAGTTGCTAGTAAGTACTTTCACATATATTTAGTTTAGTGTGTTCGATGTATCTTTTCTTTTCGTGTTCCAAGTGTTGGTGCCGTTTCTGTTTGTCCGATGCTCAAGTTGAATTCATTCTTTAATGGATCTTATTTGTTTTTAAAATATTTCAAAATTCTCTTCTGTATAATATAATTTATCATCTTTTCTCAAGGATCAGAAAATTTTATGGGTGATTTGTACATCAATCAAGGAGATATCAACTGGACCATCAACAGTGAGTACTGCCAGACCCATGTGCATATTATGTTAAAATTATTATGTTTAAATTTCATGCTAGACATAAATTATATGCTTATGAGAAGATGGGTTTATATCTTTCTTTAACATGTCAAGGCCAAGGAAAACACCCGAAAAAGAAAGCACCCTAATATAGCCACCCCCTGCAACAGTAGAAAGGTTGGACTTATAAAGGATGAGTTGGTTGAATAAACAGAGACCAAGATAGGAGGCATAGCTATTTGAAATGGTGGAAGATACGAAAGTAAACCTTAAGGGCGTGTTTAGTTGGGCATTGACCATTGTAATTGTAATGGTCAATACAATGGTCCAATGCAAACCAATGTTTGGTTGGGCAAAAAAATGATGTAATGAGAATGAGTATTACGGATTTCAATGTAATAGCCATTCCGACCTCAACCCCTATGAATGGAGATTACATTCCCCATTGTAATGGTCAATGCAACTTGAAAAGACTTTTTTACTCTCCTTGCTCAACAAAACCCTATTTTGTATATACCATTGTTTTTATTATTTGTTGAAATTATTATGTAATACAGTTGCATTTCTATTTATGGTGCTCCAAATTTTAATTTGTATATAATTTCCTTTATATAATATAGTAGATGACATAAAATCCATTGTTATAATAACCAAGGGCATATCGGTAAAGATACAATTCATTCTCATTCCATTCCTACCATATATTCACATACCAAACAATGTCATATGTTATTACCATTGTGATTCATAGGTACACCAAACATACACATTCCCATTACCATTCTCATTCCCATTACCATTACCATTCACATTCCATCGAGAAACCAAACGAGGCCTAATGGAATCAACAGGTCTCCAAGTTACTTTACCATTCGTAACTAAGTATTCAGTTTACAGTGTTGAATTTTTTTAAAGTTTAGTCTAGAAGAGCCATTGTGCATAAGTTTCTTTTTCGTATCTTCATAGTGAGCAGAAACAGATGTAAGAATACTCTCCATCATTTTTGCTAATGTGCTTTTAACACAACTTGATGCATTTTTACGAGGCGTAATCAACTAAAATACAAAGACTAGTTATTGAAAAATGAATGTGGTAGCTATTATCATTCAGGTTAGAAAGAGTTTCTAAATGGATTTCCAGTTTCCAGTATATGACGAATTTAGTTGAAACTCCTTATATGATTTTTCTTATTGCTATGTACTAATATGATAACTGGTGCATTGTAGGGATACGTTGGGGCAGTGATGCAGGGAATGATGTCCAATTATTGAGAAAACTTGGAACATTTTTTTAGTTTTCTTAGTGTTAGCAATACTAATAGTGTACTTGATACATGTACCTTTTTTTTTTTTTTTAAATACTGCTCCAATATGAGAAACAATGTTGTAATTGATTGCAATTATTTCACTTTGTAATGGTTGTAAGATTAGTTTAACTTCGGTATTAACATTCGTATTTGAATATTTGGGTTTTATAATCTCATTGGATATAATTCATTTGTTGATACTTATTTACTTATTTAATTAAAAATCAAATAAAATTGTACAAATTGATTTTTGTAAAAAAAAAAAAAAAAAACAGCATTTGTAACACGTCAAGGTGCCTTGGACAATTGTTTCAAAATTTCTATCAACTCAGCTATCGACTTGATATAACCTTCACGTTGCTACCATGACTATATGACGATAGATTTGAATTTCCCTAGTAAATGGCATAACTGTATAGTTCAGTGCAGCGGGTCAAGTCAACTATGTTTGCGTATTAGTTACAATTATGAATATTGAATGCTCTAAATCTAAACTGAAACAAGACGGTGGTTATATACCTGAACATTTTTTCAAGAACCCGAACACTAGACCCAGTTTTAGAAATGGAGGATCGAGGATAAAGCAGTAGCACAAGAAGTTTGGCGATTTGGTCTTTCTGAATAGTTTTCTACACATGAAAACTATGAGGGTGTTTGTTTTTGCTTCTGAATAGAGTTAGAAGTCTTAATAAGAAGTGAACCACCATGTTTGGAGTGTTTGTTTTTAGTTCTGATCAGAAGTTCTGCTTTTGATTGAAGTAAGCAATAGAGAGGTGTAGATCATTTAGCACTGAGTGCTTAGTAAAAAATTATTCCAATAATAACCTTAACATAATTTTGTAATGATAATTGCTTCCCCATCTTCTTAAAAGTAAGTAGGGCTAAATTTTGGCGGCACACCTTCATTCTCTTCATCAAACATTGTGGTTCTCCTTTCTTTCCTTCATCTTTATTTTATTTTTATGTATTTTCAAGTTTTTCTTCATCTCTCCAACTCTCCATCTCATGTATAGTTTCAAATTTTTAGCATGTAGTTTTTGTGTCTTATGTGTATCATAACATAACAAATCAATATAACTCATGTTTGGATTAATGATTTCATCAAATAACTAATTAAAACGCCACAGACGTATTGCTTAGATTCAACAATAACGCCACAGTCATATTCGATATGATTTTAAGCATAATATTTATGTCATAAAATTTTTCAGCTCAGTAGGGCAAAATTGTCAAACAGTTCCCATTCAACACAAAAAAAGAACACCTTTTAATTTTACAACTTCTAATCAGCAGCTCATTCTGAAGTAAAACAAACGCCCTCTATACATGATGAACAACTTCCTCGGTGAATGGATACCAATATCTCATGGCAATATATATATATACATTTGCAATCATTTTCTTTTCTTCTAAAGCATTTTTCAGTGCATCTACCTGGGATAAACATAAGTACCTAACCAACAATTTATTCGATTGCTCAAATATCAAATATTCTGGCAAGAGGTTGAAATTTTTATTCAATGCACAAAACCAAACACAACCTAAACTAATTTAGACCAATATATTTCATAATGCAGCGTGGCAAAATCTTACCTGTTCATTCGTTATTTTCCACACTCCTATGGTGGCATACTCTTCTTTACTCTTAGGAGCCCTAACAACTAAAATTAGTTGCGCCAATGGTGTCTGAAGAAACCGAAACATACTCCGGAGTAGTATAATATCCTAGCAAAAACAAACAATAATGTTAGTTCAATCTTTGATGTTTGCAACCTCATAAACTCAATGTACACATATCAAAGGAAGATTAAGTTGCTTACCGGATCTGCAAACATGTTGAACAAAAAGGGTTGAATATCATTAAGTGTATCTTGTCCACCGAGATTCAAATGGAGCACACCTACCTTCTGTTCTGCAGAATGTGAATAAGATTGGGAAACTGTATTGAATGTGCATACTCCAGTGCAAAACATCTGCCCAACTGGATTTCTCTTATGAACAGGACCATAACAATATGAGTTCCCAACATTTCCATTACTTCCATCACCCAGGTCAAATGTGATTGTAAGCAGTTCGTTCCTATGATGCAGCTGTTTTTATCATTTGGCTGAACAATGGCTAACAGATACTAAAGGCTTTCTATGGTTACCTGGCCTGCATGAGGCAAACCTGCACCATAGTTTTTAGGGGATCTGAGCTACAGGCTCTGCTTGACATACTATAAAAGATGGCACGCCACAACTTAGAGAAATATGTTTTTCAGAATACATCTATGGTGAATCATAACAGAAGATTGATATTATCTTTCGACTTAAAGCAATTCAGGCTGCCAAAGATCAAAATGAGGAAAGATTGTCCATTTTATTGTGGTTAGGGCAATTTAAAGACCGACATTGCCCTGTTACAATTTTGCTGGATGCAATTCCCTTGCAGAATACCAGAGAGCACAATTCCTGATGTTGGAACTAGGGTTGAAAACCGTGAACCGAACCGACTTAGGTCGGTTTTAAAATTTTCAAACCGAAACCAAACTGACCATTAACAAAACCGATCCGAAACCGAACCGACTAAAATCGAATCAAAACCGAAATAAAACCGAACCGATCGACTATTTTAAACATATTGTATTATTTATATATAAAATATATATTATTTATTATATATATTCTGTCAGTTCGGTTTGGTCGTTTAAAATCACATAGAAACCGAAAACCGAACCGACCACTTCGGTTTTGAATTTTTTAAAACCGAAACCGATTGATTCGATTTAGATCGGTTCGGGCGGTTTAATCGGTTTGATCGGTTTTTTGTTCAGCCCTAGTTGGAACTTTGCCTCCAATCATCTGAATTTAAATCATTACACATTTTGAAAGCACACTTTTTTCTCTATAATATTTTATGGTAAATCATAATATCCTACACACGAGAATGTATACCGACTAAGTGGTCGTTCTTCACCAAATTGTACTACTAAGCTATACCTCCACTGATCTTTTCAAAAATATCATTGTCATTAAATTTCAGTCACTAATCATTGCCATTTACATAATATAAATTCTACAACTATCTGTTCTTCTTTTGTCCACAATTGGCCGTACACCCTAAATATGTTAATATGTTGTTCTTCTTACATCCTTTTGTAAACATCAATGAAGCATTTGGAAACGTGGCCTTGGGACCTAGACTCAAAGCTTGACAAATTTGTGACCCAAACTCAAAATTGGTATAAACCAAATGCTAAATAACCCTTGAATTTCCCTATCTTTCTTTCTTATTTTTTGGCACAAGAAAAATTCCTTCCTTTTGGATATTGAAAAATATGATTTAATTGTTTTTTTGTACATTTTTCAAACTTATAGAATCCTTATCAACTTGCCGAGTTATCACTGAAACCAAACATATTTGCCAAATTTAAAAATACTTGCAGTTTACACCAATTTGTGATTCCATAAAAACAAAAATAAAGAAATGTGAATTGGTGTAAAATAAAAATAAAAAAAGAAGGTAATTCAATACATAATTGGAATTGAAGTCACAACAAGCAAATTATTGTAATAAAATAATAATAAAAAATTGAAAACTTACATTGAGAATGTTTTAGGATGATGAGGAGGAGACGATGAAGTAATGCGAGGAAGAATTGCGGAGGAGGAGGAGCTCGTTGTGGCTTCCATGATGAGCTTTTTATTATTATAATAATAACAAGATTAACAACAATCAATGCAAAGTGGGGAGAAAATGAAGTGAAACTCTCTTGGGTGGGGGTGGGGGGCCTTGTAGGGGGGTTATATACAGAGGTGGTGAAGCTGAAGCAGTTGGTGATTGAGAACTAAAGTGGAAGAAGTTTGGTTGGTTTAGTTTTGTCATCGATTTAATTGATTGAAAGAGCATTATTGGAAATTTGTATATTTAGTTGTAGGCTTGTTTAACAAAGCAGAATTGCAAATTAGTATATAAAATATTTGGTTATTTGTGCCTCTAGAAATGGGATATATCGCAAAAAAATGTTCTAAGGGTAACGAAAGTCTTGAAAACTATAAGCAATGGATAATTTAGTGGACCCAACCGTCGGCAAAGCTCACTCTTTCTTCTCAAGAAGAATGGTGCCACCTCCAATCCATTTACTTGCTGAACTTTGCTAGGAAATTGGGATTTCACAACTAGGACGACATGTTTCGATTTGTGAAGGTTTACATGTATCTTGAAAAATACATCATCCTCCACCTAGATTGTGCCATGTTACCCTAAGTGCAAAATCCTGGTTTCCAAGTATTTTCTAGTAGAAGTATTTTATCATTTGGGCATAATGCATGCAAGATGAATACATAACACTAGTCTCCACATAACTGAGACTTTTGTTTGACTTAAACCGTTTCAAAGCTTCCGACCAAAGTTGAACTCTCCCCAAAACAAACTGAGAGCAAATAATTGCTTGAGTTTTAGTTATAGCCAAACTCGATCCCTTCGCACATCTTATCCTTCCTATCTCATGTCTCTCCCTTTCCTTTTTGTCACAGTTTCCCTTCTTGATCCCTATATACTTTCGATTCAGAATTTGGCTTCTCCTGGTTTTATCCTTTGCTGGTTTCTGTGTTGTTTTCTTGTGTCTTTTTGCAGGTCTTCGGCGTTAGTGCGATCCATTCTAGAAAACGCTTCCATCACCACCAATTTTCGCTTCTGTGTCCATTTAAATGAGTAACCATTCCCACACACTACCCATACCCTTTCATGATATCAAACCCTGCCCATCTTACTTATCACTTAGCTCTGCAGCAAACTTGTTGCATATTTTCACTTCTCCACCAAACCGAGTTATTACAATTTTCCTTTTACAAATCCATCCATGTTATCACCTTCTAACTATGGACTCTTCTCATAGTTCGCAGCCTTCACGATCTATCACACCACCTGAAATTAATCTAAATTTATCTCCACCTCACTCACCAAATCTTAGTTTGTCACCAACTCCCTTAGACCATTGCACATTCGACCACTCAGCTCTTGCTACACCTCATCCCATCACATTTAATCTTGTACAAGTGTTTCATAACATCCCTCCCATCTCCAACGCTCAAACTCCCTTTTCTCGTTCCATGCAACTCGAAACTCACAATACTGACTCAACCTCTCTGGTCTCTACTCACTCCCCTTCAACACACTCAGAACGACCTCTCCCACACTCCACCATGCAAGACCCTCAATCTCCTAATACCCAATCCCAACCTCATGCTTCCTCCTCCTCACTACCCGAACAGCAACTGATTGAGCACCTTGAACAACAACTCTCCCTTCACCAATCCATCCCTTCACCAACTTTTGCTATCCGTTACGATGTAGATAGTAATAGTCGTGAACTCAGGGCTATTGCCAAATACTATTACTTTCCCGGCATCCGCTCAGAGCTGTTTGCATCAAAGGTGTCTCCGTGGAACCTTAATCAAGCTTTTCACATCCAGAAACTGGATGACACAAGGAACACCTACTATCTACTACAGTTTCAAATATGGGAAAAAAATGCAGTGATATACAAAGGACCTTGGTCTCTTTTTGGTAAACTGATCTCGGTAAAAAACTGGGCTATGGATTACCTTGATATCAACTTCGACCTCATCCCAGTGTGGGTCTGTTTCCATGAGTTTCCTACTTGCAAAATCTCTCTCTCGGATGTGAAACTTCTGGCCGATAGCTTTCGAGAATTCATCGAAGTCGATATGCTCTCATTGTCGGATGTCACAGTCCCCTACATTTGATTCAAACTATGGATTGATATAACCAAGCCCTTGCCTAGCAGCATGCTCACTGAGTTTGGAAACATGCAACGCCGATGCATAACATTACCGGCGCTTACAACTACAACGCCGTTTAATTAAATAACATAATGGCATTGCAGGCAGGGACATTAAAACCGTGTGCAATAATGGCATTGATGTTAGGAAGCGCCGATAAAGAACAAAAAAAAATCTTTTGATTGTTGCTTTCACGAGCTCTACATATTCACTTCAACCCTTGTTATTGGATAATGCAGGAAACAAAGGCGGCCTGGAGAAGATAAGCCAATTAGGTTATTTGTTAAAACAAAAGTCGTTCTCTGTTATCAAATAGAACAATTATCTGGATTTTCTATTGAGATCAGGTATATTCATCCTTGATTGTTTCAAATTTGAGTAATCCTTTCTATACATTTATCTCCTTTTTATTTTACTTCATTTTTTTGCTTTCACTTTGATATGTAAAAACAACATAGGGATTTAATGGCCACATTGGACAAAAGTTGGATGGATATTGGGAATCGTTTGGACCCCAACTATATAAGAGGAGTGGAAACATTTCTTGATTTTGCGTTTCAGCACACAAAATTTGGGAACCTCATATATTGCCCATGTTAAAAGTGTTTCAGTGGTCATCTTAAGACAATGGATGAAGTTAGAGAAGATTTGATCATAAGTGGCATACTTCGTGGTTACACATATTGGGACTATCATGCTGAAGATAGACATGCTACCACAGGCAACGAGGATGACGAGTTAGAGCTTGATAAAGAGGTTGAATGTGATGAAATAGATGAGTTGATAGCGGATACTTTACCAATTAATCATGAGAATGTCATAGACCAAAGATATGAGAGGGAGACTACTAGCAGTAGTGTACCACAAAATGAGGTTGAAAGAATTTTCTGTACCAAGGCTTCAGAAAATGTTCATGTCTTCCAAAATTGCTTCTGAAATGAAGTGGCATAGTGATAACTGTATTAGAGATGACAATCTAGCACATCCTGCAGATTCAGAGACTTGGAAACATTTTGATAAATTGTATCCTGACTTTAGTGTTGAACCGAGAAATGTGAGACTTGGATTGGCAAGTGATGGCTTCAATCCGTTCAGTAACATGAGTCTATCATATAGCATGTGGCATGTTGTTCTAATACCATATAATTTGCCCCCATGGATATGCATGAAACAAACAAATATGATTATGTCTCTGCTTATTCCGAGGGAGAGAGCTCCTGGAAATGACATCGATGTTTACTTACAACCATTAATTGATGAGTTAAAAGAATTATGGGAAGAATGTGTGGATACATTTGATGCATCCAATAAGACAACCTTCCAAATGAGGGCAACCTTGTTATGGACTATTAGTGACTTTTCAGGTTATGCAGTTATCTCATGATGGAGCACTAAAGGACGTTTAGCATGCCCATATTGTAACGTGGAGACATGTTTGAAGAGATCAGTGTATGGAAAGATTCTTGCCACTAGATCATAAATGACGTAATAACAAACACAACTTTGATGGCAATAAAGAACCAAGACCACCGTTGTTTATGTCAGGTGATGATATTCACGAGCAAATGCAAGACGTAGAACAAATAACATTTGGTAAGGGGAAGAAACAAGCCGAGGTAAGCGGGCATCGTAATTAGAAAAAAAGAGTATATTCTTTGATCTTCCGTACTGGAAAAATTTGCACATTGAGAAAAATGTGTGCTATAATGTGATTGCGACATTGCTAGAAGTTCCGACAAAAATAAAGGATAATCTCAATTCCCATTTGGATTTGCAACAATTAAAGCTTAGAGAAGAGTTACATCCAATTAAGAAAGATGAGAACACTTATTTACTCCCTTCCGCCCGTTATACTTTGTCATCTGATGAGAAGAGTCGTGTGCTACAAATCTTGAAAGATACCAAGGTCCCAGATGGTTTTTCTTCAAACATATCCAGATCTGTTAACTTAAAAGAAAAAAGGTTAATTGGCCTAAAACGTCATGATTGTCATGTTCTTCTCCAACGACTACTTCCACTTGCTATTCGAGGCATATTGCCAGATGATGTGTGTGATGCCTTGATCGGTTTGAGTAGTTTATTTGTTGATTTATGCTAAATAAACTCTTTGAGTTGAGGAACTAAAGAGAATATAAAGGAATGCTGCAATTACGTTGTGCCGTTTAGAGATGTTATTTACACCATCATTCTTTGATGTGATGGTACACTTACCGATCCACTTGGCAAATGAAGTCAAGATTGTCGGTCCTGTTCAATACCGTTGGATGTATCCCATTGAGAGGTACATATATTTTCGTTGTTGCAAGTACCCACAAGTAGTCTCTGTATGAGAACTATACTTATAATTCCAATGTAGGTACTTGCACACCTTGAAGTCATATATCCGGAACAAAAGTCGACTGGAGGGATCAATTGCTGAAGGTTACATTCTAAAAGAGTATGAATTTTTGTTTTAGGTACTTGCATGATATAGAAACAAAGTTTAATCAAGTTCCTAGGAACTTTGATGGCTCTGGTGACCGATGGACTTTCTATATTTTCAACAAAGGGACATGCTTTGGCTTAAGAGATTTTGGGTTTGAATATCAACTTAGTAGAAATATAGCTACTCTTTTGTGTACGTTTTCTATTGTTGTCAGATGAAAATGAAAGAAGTTCGCCCATCTCGTATTAAGATGTTTGATGTCACGCCCTGATTTTTAAACAACATAAATTAATAGATTGTCCAAAAACCGAGGCACGATAGAAACAAATTAAATGGTATAGTCATGAGGCAATAAATAAAATAATAACTTTCCTCAAAATTTTTTCTCAAAAAGAGGTTCACAATTATAAGCTCAAGCCACAATATGAATAAATGAAAATTACATTAATCAATCCCCAACTAAATCTCTGCCTTAAAATCTGAGCATATACTAAACCCTACATCTGATTACCTAAGAATAAAAAAAACTCAAGATCTAACAAAAAAACGTGTCGAATTCTCAGCGATCGCCACACAGCTAATACCACCCTTGCGCTCCAATTAACCCTGATAAGTCTCTGGGTCAGTATATTAATACTGGTGTGAGTAAACTTACAAATCGAGACAATTAAATATCCTAAAAAAATATGCATTTCACCTTAAGGAAGACAGGTAGTTCTCATTCAAGAATCGAATGACTGTTAGTTTATTCCCTCAAGGCTAACCTAATACATGCTAAAATAATCCATGCACATTTTCATGTTATGATCAATTCAATGGTTTTCTTTATTTTTCTAATTCTTAGGTTCTTTTTCACAATCGCACTTTCCTCCGGTGCCGAACACACCTCGCCTAAGTGTGCCTCCCTTGCCATCGAAGCCACTCGGAGCGTACATGACCAAGTGGGGTGCCACATCGAGTGTCATGTCATCTCACCCGAAGTTCGATACCTGACAAGTATTTCCTAAATGCTACACGTACTACCGAATTCACATGGAACGGCGTACTGATATGCAAGCAAGTATGCATACCCAAAAATTTATTTCGCACGTATACAAGCAAGTCTGTATACAAAAGTTTTTTTTTTTTTTGGAGTTGTGAAAAAGAGCGCAAGGAAAATCATCTAATTCTCACTATTAGTTTATAGTTTCATTATTAAATTATCTAAATAAAAGACAAACCGTAATATCTCTAATATAAACTAAACCTTTAATGGTCAAATGTTGTGACACCTAACACACCACATATGAACACCTACAGTATAGCAACACTTTAACTATATTCATTAATTTGTATTTAAGAGGAATGCTAGAAATACCTTGGTGTATAAATGCAAAGCCCAAATTAAACTTCATTGGGCCTAGCTTTTGAACTAGCCCTAAATCAAATCATGAACATGGGATAAAACCGGAAAACAAGATTTCATTAAGGAGGTGATGTCTCCAACAACAATAAAAAACAGTTTTCATTAAAGATGTCTCCATCAACAGTAAATCAGTTTTCATTAAAGATGTCCCCATCTCATCAACAATAAATCAGTTTTTATTAAAGATGTCCCCATCCCATCAATAGTAAAAACAATTTTCATTAAAGATGTCTCCATCAGCAGTAAATCAGTTTTCATTAATGATGTCGCCATCAACAGTAAATCAGTTTTCATTTAAGATGTCTCCATCAACAGTAAATCAATTTTCATTAAAGATGTCCTCATCCCATCAACAGTAAAAACAAATTTCATTAAAAATGTCTCCATCAGCAATAAATCAGTTTTCATTAATGATGTCTCCATCAACAGTAAATTAGTTTTAATTTAAGATGTCCCCATCAACAATAAATCAATTTTCATTAAAGATGTCCCCATCCCATCAACAGTAAAAACAGTTTTCATTAAAAATGTCTTCATCGTCAGTAAATCAGTTTTCATTAATGATGTCTCCATCAACAGTAAATCAGTTTTCATTTAAAGATGTCCCCATCCCATCAACAGTAAAAATGAACTTCATTAAAAGGGCGATCCATGACGTGATGAAGGGTAGAACGATGGTCCACCAATTGTAGCTCAGTTGGTTGGACAT
Organism: Berberis vulgaris; assembly: GCA_963556465.1. NCBI lineage: Eukaryota > Viridiplantae > Streptophyta > Magnoliopsida > Ranunculales > Berberidaceae > Berberis > Berberis vulgaris. The sequence continues at coordinate 71,956,428 of OY747130.1, forward strand.
CCACTCTCCTTGTGAGAGGTCGCAGATTCGAGACTCACCAGTTAGGATTTTGTGAGTTTTCGCCCGATTATTAGGAGCACATTTGCTTCGTCGTTGATAAGCCTTCGGGTATTGAATGCAGCTGCTTAGATGGACTAGACCGGAGCGAAGCAAAAGCGAGTCTTCATGCAAGGTGGAGGCGATGGACCGAAGCGAAAGCAAGTCTCTATGCGAGATGGAGGCGACGAGGATATTAAGTGGCAAAAATATAGTAGCCTTCGGGCCTGGTTTGGTTAACCCTATAGGGCCAGTCATGTAGCCTTCGGGCATGGATCAATAAATAAATAAATAAAAGGTCAATGAACCAATTTAAAAAAAAAAAAAAAAAAAAAGGTAAAACGATGGCAATATTTATTTGACGCATAGATTTTTATACTAAACTCAACAAACCGTACATAAAAATGAAGATTAGAATTTTACTCACCTTTTTTTTTCGAAAATCCCAAAGTTGAAGAAAACTTTTTTTTCTTTGCCTCCTTCTCTTCTCGTATTTTTTTTTCTTTCTTTTTTCTTTTGCGTGTATATCCAAAGAGAAGATGTGGCTAGGGTTTTATTTTAAAGGGTTTTCAATTAGGGATTTACTAGCTTTAGCTCAACACACCCACCACTCTTCTCTTACCCACCACCAATCTAAACCTAGGTCCTAAATTAAAATCATAAAATATATAACTATTTGTAGCTATTACCAATTAATAAATATTATCCATTAATAAATATTATTAATTCCTAAGATAATAAAATTATATTGGTAAGTGATTTTGGCGGGTATTACAATAGCTTGCTTATACAGGCAAAGATGGATCATATTCAGATGTATTCACTCAATTTAAAATTGTTGGTATCCATTACCATTTATTTTCCATATTCGCTAACTAAATGTGCCTCTAAATGTAAGAAGAGATACGAAATATTACCGTGCAACGAGAGGAGGGATTAAACTCCTTAGATGACCACATTTTCGCTCAAGTATTCGAGCCAGACAGACCTGGACGTGTACGTTGTAGGGAACATGGGGTCACGCCAACATCTGAAAACGACATGAGTAGTCGCTTTGGATCTCAAGCTGCAGAAGAAGCAAGGCGAGAGATTGAGATTGCAAGGAAATAAACCGCGGAAGCAAAAAAAGAGTTGGCAAACTACAAGAAAGTGGCCAGTGATGAAATGAATAAAATGAAGGATGCTATGGCCATGATGATGCAAGCATTGAGGAGACTGACTGATCAAAACAATGGTGGATTTGAGAAACATTAGCGGTGAATTTTTTAAAGTGATAATAACTAAGACGTGTTTTGTATGCCATAAGTGATAATAGTTGTTTTCATATTTGATCATTGTTTGTTGATTTTTCCTTCAATAATTTCAAGTTTTGCTATTGAAATCTCCATGGTTAATTAGCTAGAGAGCTGCAAAGCTTCAACTGAGTTTTGGTTCAACTCCACCAGTATAATTGTTAATTTTATTACTTCTTGTCTACAAGTTTGAAGTGGTCACCGATGTGTTATACTTGGATGTATATATATCTGGATGCAGAGCTCACTTATGTTGGTTTTTCTTACATGCTGGTTAATACAGAGGATTCTATTTTGTTTCTAACTTTTTTGGATTAGTCATGTTGTTATAGGAGAATGTGGTATATGTTCTTCTTACAAACTTTCCATAGTTGAACATATTGTTTTACCTATAAATATATTAAAGGGTTATGTTCCTTGTGTTGCTATTTTATTTGTTATATTTTCTGTGAAGCTTATGTTGTTGATAGGGCTGGCAGTGAGTCAAAGATGGGTTCATGGCAGATTCGCATTGCCAATAAGTTTTAAATTTAATGCTTTCAATGTATTTATTTTAGTTGGAATCAACATTTTTATTGATGCAGGTTGAGCTGTTTGAAAACTGATTTTTTTTTATGCAGGTTTGTTAACATAATCGGCGCTTTCAAAGCGTCGCAAAAAATCTTTATCGGCGCTTTAAAGCACCATTACAAAGTTATAAATACGGTGTTTGTATCCAAAGGGAAATTGATCTATCCATTTCTTATCGGCGCTTATATACAGTGTTTTAAAAAGCGCTAGGCGGTGGGCGGGTGGCGAGCAGGTGCCTAAAGCCCAGGGGCCTAAGCGGCACCTAGGCGGTTTTAGGTTTTGTATTATAACTTTAATAATTTACAAAAATTAAGCATAATACCTTATCAGTTACATCTAATTTAATGCCAAGATACATATGCAAAATTTAAAAACATGAAAAATTAACAATCATGAACAAAATTTATTAAAACTCAAATGATTGAAGTTGGTCATGATAGGTACTTTATACAAAGTTGAATTTGTGGACAAATATCCAAACCTACTCTTTTATTTTTCTTCAAATTGCATGAATAACCTCAGTCATGTTTGATAAAATCTACATTACTAAAATTGGTACCGGTAGATTCTTTGAGAATTCCATTAAGTAATCATCCTTTGCTACATTTAGACATATACTGAATAAAAAAAAATTGAATTGTTTATTTCTAAAAAAGATAAAAGAAAAATAAAACAAAAACACAATCAGCCTTATTAAAAATAAAAATAAAAACTCGCCTAGACCCTGCCTAGGCTGCCCAGACCCTGCCTAGGCCGCCTAGACCCCGCTTAGGCCGCCCAGACCCTGCCTAGACTATCCAGAACCCGCCCAGCCATTAATCTGGGCGTTTTTCTACTTTCTAGCGCCTAGGCCGATTTTTAGAACACTACTTATATAAACTATTACGGCGGTTTAAAAAGTGTCATAAATGTAGATTTTAACCGGTGCTTCATATAAAATGTCGTTAATCCTTTGGCAACACATACTATTTCCGACACTTTTGCGGTGCTTTATAAAATGTCGGCAATGATTTAAACCAGCACATTTGTTTCTATACCGGCGCTTTTAGAAGCACCGCTTAAAACAAATATGTCGTAGTGGTTGAGTGTTGCAACTATGGTAGGAAACCTCACCAAGACTTCCATTATATATTTTTTAGGAATTCTAATTGGCGAGGAAACCAGCGAGGGGGAGGGATGCAACCCTCCATCCCCCTCGGGATGCGTGTCTTCACGCATCCCGAGGGGGATGGAGGGTTGCACCCCCTCCCTCGCTGGTTTCCTCGCCAATTAGACGGGTTCTATATTTTCACTTGGTGACTAATTTGTTTTTGTTTATAATATGATATTCATAGTTGTATTTCAACTTAGAGTACCACTAAAATAGTTAATTGTGTATACTTGGATTTTAGAAAATGATACATGCAATTTTATTGTTTATAATAGGTTTTGTTGTTGAAAAACTAAAAAAACAAGGGAGATTCTGTCAAAATATAACAAAATTTTTAATGTTTCGTTGTTCGCGTCATGTGCAATGTAGACTTATATAGGTTTTTTTTTAAATTTTATTTTGATGCTGATATAAGTTTTTCTTATTTTGTCATTTGAAAGCTCATCCAAAAGCCATTGCATTTTACAAGTATTTCATCACAATTCTTAGCAATACTTGGCAACTACAATTAACTTTAGTATTTTCATATTTTGAAGATGTAGAAATTTTAATAATTCTTTATGCTACTTTATGGTGTTTGCTTTTACACTGAAAATCACAAACATTCTAATAACTGCTTGCACGCATAGCGTGGGTTGACTACTAGTATGTTATTAGAAGAATACTAAAGTGAAATAAGGGGACTAGGAAGATTTGGGGGGTAATTTTGGTATTTAAATTTATTAAGTGGGTGCAGTTTGAGAATTACAAAAAATACTTGTTTTTTGTTGGACACATTATGTAAAACATTTAATGGGCAGCCATTTTGAAATTTTGTGGGGTGCAACGATGTTTCACCGTTGCTAAAAGATGATGATAGTTGTTGGGCCACTAATGGTGGTAGGTTTCACTTTCAGGTTTGTTGAAGGGTAGTAATTGTGATTGTGGTGGTGGTAGGTATGTGGTTTGTGGTGGTGGTGACAATGGTGGTTGATAGTAATGGTTGTGGGCAAGGATTATGATTTCGTTTTTCAAGTTAATTTCGATTCCCTGATTTTAAGAAATATTTCGGTCTATAAAGAAAAAAAGTAAAATTTTGAGGATAAATGAAATATATAATGAATTTTAAGGGTATATTAAATATGTGAAAAAATAACATGTAAATAAATAAATGTATTAAATCTCGAAATATTTCAAAAAAACCCTCAAAAAAATGTAATTTTATCTTTCGCCCTTTTTCTTTTTGTAATTTCAAAAAAATGAAAAATTCGGCAAAATTTCGTATAATTTTGCAAAATCACAATCCTTGGTTGTGGGTAATGTTAGCGATGGTGGTTGATAGAAGTGGGAGTAATGACGGTGGTGTTGTTGGTTGCGGCAGTGACTGGTGGTTCTAATGTGATTGTAGTGGTTTTGTTGTGGTTGTGATGGTAATTATGACGGTGAGAGAGATTTATTTCCAGAGGGGGTCTAAAATTGTTACCAAACAAGCCTTCTAAGTCATTTAACATGCATGGAAAATGTATTTTAAAATATTCTTGAGAAATTAAATTGCATTTGCAGTGAATTTCCCCCCAACCAAGCAGGGTCTAGGAGTTCTGGCAAGGTGAGATAAAGCTTCAGATTCACAAAACTTCATGCAAAAAAAAAAAAAAACTTGCATTTTGCTTCTTTTAGTTCATTATAATGTGAAATCTTAGAGCATCCAAACTGAACCTTAATTGCAAAAAGATAAAGTAAAACAATGGTTGGGGTAAACATGAAGAATCCCATTGAAGGACTTTCCATCCTGAAAACGCATAATCATCCAGAGTACAGAGCCTGAAAATCCTAAGTACTGTTCCCTATTAAGAACATAGTACAATAGTGTCTTGAGTTGCAACCAACTTTCAAAAGTTGATACACAAGAATCAAACAAGGTATGGTCAATCCTTACTTATATGGTAAAATGTTAAACAACCAGTCCTTTGATCAGTTCCTTAATTCCAATACAAAAATTTATGTTATAAATGAGTAAGTGTAGACAGTCAAGGCTATCAGCCATTTTTTTGTCAGTGTTGAGTTCTTTTACATTTTTTTTTTTCTTTAAAACACAACCACAAACATTATTTATAGGATTAGAAGTGTAAAAAGCCCAAACCCTAACCAAAAAATAGTTGATAGCTCTGGCTGCCTAGAATTATTGTCTTCAAATACCACGGGTGCCCTAATCCAAACAGGTGTCCATGGTGACATGATTCCCCAATCGTCCACACTAGGAGCTTGATAACCATCGCCACTGATTCAGACAAGATGATCGCTGCTACAATAGTTGCAGTCGGCTCTACAAACACTTAATTCGCTAGATGGCAAGGATATGAAACCAAAATGGCCAACATATTATAGATTATGATGTCCCAAGCTAAATACCTCAAACATGCCAGTTTCAAGAGGAAACTCTGACGTCATATAAAACTGAAAAACAAGTAATACCTCAAGACTCCACCAAATATCTAGGCACTCTAGACATCATTGGTATTTCATATTGGTGCTTGACCTGAAATCCATTTGCCGACAAGATAATGCTTATGGCATTGATTTTCGGAACATCATAGTCGCAAGTCACAAAGTAAAAGGACCCATTAAAGAAAACATCATCCTCAACTTCTATGGACAATGAATGTTCAAACCACATATGGGAACCACGACTTAAATATGCAATATTCGTGCCATCACGATTTAGGAGCATACTGGCACAGTTAGCCTCAGTGGGTACATAGAAATTATTCGTAAAATTGTATTGAATTATTATGATTATTCATTAACTAAATACAAACTTATATAAGTTAACTCTGACCTAACCTTGTGGAAATAAGAAATCTAAGACTTCTTATTCTATTTTGACTTTCCTAACATTTTTCACATTGACTTTCATATTCTGTAATATATGTAGATTTTCTTTCTTTAACACTCCCCTCAAGTTGGAGTGTATGTTTGTATCGCCCAACTTGCTAAGAAAATTATCAAATTGATAAGTGCTCAAAGCTTTAGTGAACAAATCTGCCAATTGATGTAGTGTTCAAACATATTCAGTCTGAATAGTACCCTCTTGTATCTTCTCTCTAATCAAATGACAATCAATCTTGATATGTTTTGTTCGCTCATGAAAAATCAGATTAGATGCAATATGGAGTGCAGCCTTATTGTCACAAAACAAAAGGATTGCTTGAGGATGATTAATGTACAAATCATTAAGAATGTACCTCAACCAGGTTAACTCACAACATGTGGAAGCCATGTTCTTATATGTTGTTTCAACAGTAGATCTTTCCAATGTAGTTTGTTTCTTAGCTTTCCAAAAAATTGGTGAATCGCCAAGCATGACACAATAATCTGTAATGGATCTCCTAGTATCTCTACATCTAGCTCAATCTACATCACAATAAGCTTTTAACTGTAATGAGCTGGTGGAAGAGAAAAAAAAAATACTTTGTCCTTGATATATAACTCAAGACCTTGTGTGCAACATCAAAATGTGGTATTATGGGATTGTCCATAAACTGACTTAGAACATGTACAGAATAAACCAAATTTGGTTTCGTTATTATTAAGTATATCAACCTTCCAACGAGCCTGCGATACGTTGCTGAATTTGGTAGTAAATCTTCATCATCCTGTGTGAGCACCAAGTTTTGATCCATAGAATAACGTGAAGGCTTTTCTCCAAGATACCCTGTGTCCTCCAATATTTCAAGTGCATATTTTTCTTGAGATAAAACAATCTGTTTGGATGACCTTTCAACTTCAATGCCAAGGAAATATTTCAATTTTTCTAAATCTCTGAGCTTGAACTTTGCAGCCAGAATATGTTGTGTTTCTTCAATGTATTAGAGATCATTATTTGCCAATATTACAATATCAACATATACGAGAATTGCAGTAAAGTTGTTACCCTTGGATCGGACGAATAATGAATAATCTGGCTTGGAGGATTGTAGCCTGCTCATATGAGAGCAAATGATAAGTTAAGGAACCATTATCTCGAGGATTGCTTGAGACCATATAAGGACTTGTTCAACTTGCATACTCGAGTCTCCCCCTTTCGACCAAATCTTGGAGGAAGACTCATGTACACATCCTAAAACAAATCACCATAAAAAAGGCATTGTTGACATCAAGTTGACATAAATGTCAACCCTGTGTAGCTGCAAGAGCAAGGAGAAACGAACTGTAGTCAATTTAGAAACGGGAGCAAAGGTCTCTTTGAAATAAATACCTTCAGCTTGATTGTATCCTTTAGCCACAAGATGGGCTTTGTAGTGTTCAACACTACCATCTGGATCAAGTTTGATCTTATAGACCCATTTACAACCAACCGGATGCTTGCTAGGAGGAAGAGGTTGTACAATCCAAGTGTTATTGATTTCTAGAGCATCAATCTCACTTCTCATGGCTTGACGCTACTTTGGATCCATCATAGCCTGCATAAAATTGGTGGGTTCTTTGACTAAAGAAAGAGAAGTGGTAAAAACATTGTGAGAGATGGATAAATGGTCATAGGAAAGAAAATCAGAAAGGAGGTAAACAATACTTGTAGAAGGCCCAACGTTCGAAGCAGATGAATGAGACGATCAGGAAGGCAATCAAGCATCAAGATTATATTGTTGAAGATAAAATGGTTCACAGATGGCATGAGTAGAGGTGTGAGGTGGGAGAGGGGGGTCTTCTAAGGGTGGAACAGGGGCAGGGGCGGTCGCTTGGGGTTGGGGTTCCAAGTTTTTCAAGCGATCGGTGACGGAGGCGTTAGTGGGAGTGGTATGACCGGTCAGAGAAAAGCATTGTTGGAGGATAAAAAAAAGTGGAGCATGAGCGACTGGTCGGGGGAGTGTGTCGGATCGGTCAGTGAGGTGATTGTGCATTTTATCAGAAAATAAGGAAAAGTCTCTTCATGAAAATGACGTCACGAGAAACAAGGACCTTTTTGTGGATAACATCATATACTTTGTGTCCTTTTTGCCTGTGAGGATATTCAAGAAAGACACATTGACTAGAACGAGCATCGAATTTGCTAGGACGTTGGGCATGTATTGAAGCGAAACATAGACAACCAAATACTCGAAGGTGAGAGTAGGTGGGTGGTTTGTTATAGAGAAGTTTAAAAGGCGTTTTGCCTTTAAGAACAGAGGACAGTGTGCGATTAATGAGATAGGTAGTGGTGAGAATTGTTTCTCCCAAAAAATGTTGAGGGAGATGTGCTTGAAACAAAATAGCACGAGCGACATTCAAAATATGTCTATGTTTGCGTTCCGCTACTCCATTTTGTTGGGGCATAGAGACACAAGAAGTTTGATGGGTATTGCTTATTGAAGCATAAAAATCAGTGAGAAAAAATTCAAGTCCATTATCACTGCGAATGGTTTGAATTTTGGAAGAAATTTGGTTTTCCACATAATTAAGGAATGAAATTAAAAGTGTGCATGTGTTAGACTTGTGTTTCATGAGATAAATCCAAGTACATCGTGTATAATCATCAACAATGGTGAGAAAATAACGCCGCTTCAAAAAGGGAAGCAACGTGATATCCTCCCCAAATGTCAACATGTAATAAGGAAAAAGGAGCAGTATTCGAAATATGGGATAAAGGAAATTTATTTCTAGTTTGTTTGGCCAAAGGATAAATAACACATTTATTGGAAACACAAGTACTAGCATTATGGCCAATGGTGTTATGGCCTAGTGGTTAGGACTGTGTGGGTTTGTCCCCCACGTCCTAGCTTCGAATCCCACCTGCGGCATGGTTACTTTCTAATGGGTGTTGATCAATAGATCGCCTAGTTGATAGGTTATGGGATCCTTAAAAACCCAGCTCACCTTCCAAAAAAAAAGTACTAGCATTATGAAAAGAGACAAGGAGATGAAGAGTTTTGTCCGAAAGGTGACCTAGGCGATTGTGCCATAACACAAGGTTGTTGTCTTGAGTGATGTGACAAGCGGTGGAATTGGTGGTAATGGTGTCGTTCAGGTAGTACAAACGATCAAACTCAGTTGTTGTCCCAATCATCTTCCCCGAACGAAGGTCCTGTATCAGACAAGAATTGTTGAAAAAAATGGTGAGAAAAAGATAATGTTTTGTTAGTTTGCTAATGGAAATTAAATTAAGATTAAAAGAGGGAACACAAAGAACATCATGCAAGGTAAAAATAAAAGAGAAAAGTCGTGGTGCCAATGTGTATAACAACAGCAAGTCTACTGTCAGGAAGCTCAACGGTTCGATTGTAGACAGATTTGGAAAATGTGAGTAAATGAAGGTTATGAACTATATGATCAGTGGCGCCGCTATCAAGGATCCAAGATGAACGAGAGCCATGAGATTTGAGAGAGTACTTTACATGTCAATTTTGTAACAGAATTGTCATTACCAATATTGTGAGCCTTAGACTTGTTGTTAGTCAACAAGGCCATGATTTTTTTGCACTGCTCAGAAGTGAATGAAAAATGATTGGATGGTTGCACATCCGAAGAAGTAGACACATTATTGTTCCTAGGACAATCTTTCTGAAAAACGTCGTTGTTTAGTGGGATCGACTTTCTTAAATTTTCAACAATCATCGACAGTGTGGGCTTTCATTCCTCAATAATCACAAGTGAGATGAGAACGACCGTCAGCAGCAGTATAACTTACCCTGTCACATGTTCCACACTTGATGTCGGGATTAAGGGGCTTTCGGGGTCCTCCAGACTTGTCATTGTTGCGTGCACCTTTGGGATCAATATTCTGCATGGCAAAAGTTGTAGCATCAGGTATGGTGGGTTTGCCGATAGAGATTAGAGTTAGATGATGATGGTGGTCTTGCATGTGAATATATATATATATATATATATATAGAGAAAGAGAGAGAGAGTGGGGGCGACTTCTTGATTGAAACTACTATGATTGATGCACTGGACCTCAACCCATTCTACTTGCAAAAGCATTGCAAAGGTAACTAAAAGGATGAGAAAATGGGCGGACAAAGGAGGGGAAGGCGTCCCTTTTGCACCTACTAAGGTTAAGAGTCTTTCGAAAGATACAAAAGGGCCTCTTGCCAAGGCCCTAAGGTAAGGAGCCTTTCCCAATCGTAATAAAGGAAGGCAATGTTACCAGTGACAGATATAATTTTGTTGTTTCAATTTGATTAGCTTGTTAATCCCTATGTGCCAAATCTTCAATTGTATGTACGAGAACTCAAGAGAGACTAAAGATTAAAAGTATAAATTTATAGATCTATTAGATTTTTTTTCATCCAAATAAAGAATCTACAAAAGACGTGAGATAATACACGTTGATTGGTTTGCTTATTTGCAATCCCAGTAACAATAACAAAAAATTGGGGGCCCTAGAAATTGATCTTTTTGGCAAACTCCCCGAGTTGCACTATTACCTACTGATTTCTTGCACTCTTTAGTACAATCTGCATCACTGCAATCTTTTAGATAGCCAAGAAATTTCGAACAAGACTCGGCTTCGACTTGGTTTTTCACTGCAAAATATATATCCAAGCATATAATAAATGTTAACTTCAGAATTATTTGGATAAGTAATTTCCTTGAAATTTTTGAATAAAGATGAAAGACTAAAGATATTTTTAAAGTAACATACCGGAGAAGATAACAACTAAAAGGAAGAGGATGTAAATAGGAGAAAGCTTAACCATCTTCCTTACAATTCAGATAGTGTTTTTACTGTTCATGAACAGTATTCAGAGTCTGTATGTCCTACGTGGCATAAGTTGTCTCACTGGCAGAACTTAAATTAAAACTTCAACCCACGATATTTTCCTCTTCCTCTCCACAGTTTTCTCTCTTCTCACAGAGTCACTCTCACACAAACTCGAAATCTCACCCAAACTCACTCGAAATCTCTCAAAGCTCTCAAATCTCTCTCTCACGCAGCAAAAACACCCATCACACAAATCTCTCAAAGCTTTCAAATCTCTCACTCATCACACAAATTTCTCACCCATCAGCAAAAACACCCATCACACAAATTTCTCGATTTCAGTCTCTCACTCATTCACTCACTCACAATCTCTCACTCATTCACTCACTCACAATCTCTTCCGTCGGGTTCGCTCTCTCAATCCAGGTAACTCGAATTCACTCAAAAGTTGTAATTTTGAATCCTTTTTTGGTTGGCAATAGTGTGATTGATTCAGTTTTCTTGGTGGGCAATTTGTGTGGTTTGTGATTAGGTTTGGGTTAGGGTTTTGGTTTAAAGTTTTGGGGTTTAATGGGTTTTGATTGTTGAGATGTTATGCTAAGTAAGAACTTCATACCCATTTAAGGTTTGTTTGGTTGAAATTGGGGTTTGTGATTTCCTTTTTTGTTTTGAATCATGAAAGTTGGTCTGATTGGGTTATTGGTTGAAATTCAAAACTTTCTACATTCTCACTTGGCCTTAAAATCTCATTTTGTTGCTCACATTTTGGTCTCATTTTCATGGAGGTCTGAGTGAGTTTTCAAGTTTTGTGGAACCAGGATTTGCCTTGAGACAAGTTTACTCCTACTTACTGGTAACTTTGATCATTCCAAGTTTATTCCATAGTGATTTCATACATTGATCTTTAGGAATAGTTGTTTGTTTGGTTCCAAAATCACAAAATGGGTTTTGATGAAATTGAAATTTTTGATTGATCTTTAGGAATAGTTGTTTGGTTTCAAAATCACTAAATGGATTTTGATCAAACTGAAAATTGTGATAACCCATTGCTTAAAATTTGAGATTTTGTGAGTTTTGAAGCAAAACCCAGACAGTTTTTGTTGATTCACAGTAAAATAGAGTGATTTGGGTTTCATGAAAAAAGCAACAATTTTGGGAGATGTACTTTTTGCAAAAGTAGTGCCAGGATTATACAAGTGATATTGTGGTAATTCATTAGATTCGTGATCATAAATGATCCCTCAGCTCAAAAATTTGTTGTATGAAAGACAATGGGGACTGTAATGTGACATGTTTTATTGTTAGTCGTGTTTGTGTAGTTATGTTCCTTGATTTTTCTCTGTGTTGATAGGTAAACACATTGATTTTGGGGGAACATGAAGGTGGTGATGTGAAACAATCATCACTGAGTGCAATAGCTGCAGCAAATAGCATAAGTGAGGAAAATTCCATTTCTTTGTTATTGGCAGGTTCAGGTGGGCAATTTGTGTGGTTTGTGATTAGGTTTGGGTTAGGGTTTTTGGTTTAAAGTTTTGGGGTTTAATGGGTTTTGATTGTTGAGGTGTTATGCTAAGTAAGAACTTCATACCCATTTAAGGTTTGTTTGGTTGAAATTGGGGTTTGTGATTTCCTTTTTTGTTTTGAATCATGAAAGTTGGTTTGATTGGGTTATTGTTGGTTCCATAATCTCAATATGGGTTTTGATGAAATTGAAATTTGTGATTGATCTTTAGGAATAGTTGTTTGGTTCCAAAATCACTAAATGGGTTTTGATCAAACTGAAAATTGTGATAACCCATTGCTTAAAATTTGAGATTTTGTGAGTTTTGAAGCAAAACCCAGACATTTTTTGTTGATTCACAGTAAAATAGAGTGATTTGGGTTTCATGAAAAAAGCTACAATTTTGGGAGATGTACTTTTTGCATAAGTAGTGCCAGGATTATAGAATGCAAATTGTTCTACAAGTGATATTGTGGTAATTCATAAGATTCGTGATCATAAATGATCCCTCAGCTCAAAATTTTGTTGTATGAAAGACAATGGGGACTGTAATGTGACATGTTTTATTGTTAGTCGTGTTTCTGTAGTTATGCTCCTTGCTTTTTCTCTGTGTTGATAGGTAAGCACATTGATTTTGGGGGAACATGAAGGTGGTGATGTGAAACAATCATCACTGAGTGCAATAGCTGCAGCAAAGAGCATAAGTGAGGAAAATTCCATTTCTTTGTTATTGGCAGGTTCAGGTGCATCTCTTGGAGAAGCTGCTAAACTTGCTGCCAAAAGCCATCCTTCGATTTCTGAGGTAGGTTTCTTGCATTCTTAGTTGATCAGATTTTTTTATAATATTTGCAACTCAATAAATTTGTTATGATCCCTTGCATTCCCACTCATAATTATATATTGACATATATAGTGTGCAGAATTTTAATATTTGTGCTTCTATTTCAATTTTAGGTTCTTGAGGCTGATTCAGATAAGTTTGAACATCCTCTTGCAGAACCTTGGGCTGAATTACTCCGTTTGGTTCAGCAAAAGGGTGGCTACTCACACATAATCGCTTCTTCAAGTTCATTTGGGAAAAAACATACTTCCATGAGCAGCTGCTCTTTTAGATGTTTCTCCCGTAACATATGTCATTGGCATTTCTGGCCCTCAGTTTTTTATAAGGTATTTCTAGGTTATGATTGTTCTTATGATTTGGGGTCTTTATGATTGTTCTTTGTGATTTGGGGTCTTTTGTTTTGATAGGTTACTTTCTGAATTTTTTTTTTTTTTTTTTTTTTTCAGGTTTGTAAAGATGTGAAGATGCATTTTACTCCAACCTTTTTAGACCAAATCGCTCCACACAAAAGGTGAAAGAGATCCCCAAAGTGAAATTTTGGGCAAAATAGAGATACCCAATGAGGGTTTTCGATCGAATCTCAAGCAGTTGGTGAGTTTTCTCTATCTCAAGTAAGGGTTTTTATGATTGTTCTTTGTGATTTGGGGTCTTTTGTTTTGATGGGTTACTTTCTGATTTTTTTTTTCCAGGTTTGTAAAGGTGTGGAAATGCATTTTACTCCAGACCTCCACGATACTTTCCTCTAAAAAAAAAAGTAAATTTTGAACCCTTTTTTATCAGATTCGGTTGGTTTATGTTGTTGTTCTTGATTACATGAATTGGGTTTAATAACCCTAGATCTTGGATTTTTACAGCTTTAATTGAAAAAGTACTCTGTAGTAGTGCCAACGGTACGGGTATTACACTAGTTGTTTATATTTCTCAAATGACTTTAACAATTAACTTACAATTTTGAGTTTTCGTTGCAAGTTTGGAGATTTATAGTGAGGGTTGATCAATTAAGTGTTTTTATACCATTGAACCTGTCAAACATCAATTACATTGAATGACAATGGCCGTTTTAGAAACCAAATTAAAGAAACTACATTTCGACATTTATAAAAACTAGAGTACCATATCAATAACGTACATGAACTATATATCTAGCTTAAAATACTGATGTTACACACCACATGACCACAATACGATATCTATAGCGTACATGAACAATCTTTAGCTAAAAATGTTGATGTTATATCTAACAGTGTGAAAGTATGTTAGATTAATGAGATTAGGGGGGGCGAAGTGAATAGCTTCTTATTGATCGATCTAGATCAGAAAATGTTTAGGATAATTTTTTTTTTTTTTTTTTTTTTGCTTTCCAAGTTATTTGCTTAAATAGGTTGGGGAACATTATTGTAACTCTAGAGAAGTTGCAAGTAGTTCTCTGTCACCTTGTTTAGTTGATTCATTTGAAAATAAGAACAAGTGAAAACCTTTGATTTGGTTTTGATAGAAACCTAAGTTATAATTGAAATCAAACTAATATGTTAATTGGGTACGTGTGAAAAATAAATAAAGATCAAATCAACCATCAATTAGTTAGATTTGCTTGTGTGTAAGTGTTTTTGAAAACTCCCAAAATCAATAAATCGGGCATGCAAGTTGAAAAATCACGAAAGCAAGTAGTAATCGCAATCAACAAATTAAGTATGAAAGAAAGATCTTGCTTTTGCTTTGACAATGATTTTGAAATTCTTTGTCAAAAATATTTTTTTTTGATGAGCTTATCTAAAACTTTCTACAATTGAGATTAATCTATTGTCAAATTGTTCTATTCAATCTTCATTGAGCATTTAGATAGTACTGAAATTTCATGTGTGGAAATTATTCTATCGTTCTTATAAGTCATGAATATGAATTTCAAGAAATTTTGGATTTTCTATGTGCATTTAATCGATGATGTTTGAAAGTCAAGAAACTTGGTTAGTTCGCTTCATCATTATTTAAGAAGGGAAATTCTAAATGACGAGGAAAGGAGCGAGGAAACGGGCGAGGGAGGGAGTTGAAGTCGTTCATCTCCTTCGAGATGCGTGAAAGTACATATCTCAAAGTTTTTTTCATGCATCTCGAGGGGGGTAAACGACAGCACCCCCTCCCTCGCCCCTTTCGTCGCTGCGTAGACAAACCCCTTTAAGAAATGCCATAAATTAAAAAATATTTGAATGGACAGTGAATTAAAAGAAACTCTAAGCAGAAAGTTGACCCAAACTACAAAAAATTGAAGAAAACATCTTAATAGAATAGTGATTTGACGAATGGTTCAAAACAAGTGAGAATAAGAAAACTATAAATGGATGGCTTCAGCATAGCAAGTTGAATAAGGATTAAAAAAAAAAAAAAAGTCTAGATTGTCTACACCTGGGTGTAGATATTTAAACTCTACATCTTAACAAACATGTTAATACCGATTTTAGGGATTTAGTTATGCGTTTAATGATCAGCCCAAAGAAAGGTTATTGTTTGGTCAAGTCTAGTTTTATTTATTTATCTTAATTAGCCTTAGTAGTTTTGATGGAACCACTTACATTTTATAATGTTTGATCAAAGACTTGAATTGAAATTGTATGTTCGATTTCTAATAAGAGCTCATTATTAAAAATGTAAATTTATATTGTAGCTACAACAATTAACCATTTTTATTACATGTTGAAAGCGTAATAAAATGTTGTTTATTACATTTTTAACTTCTAACTACAAGTGTGGTAATGTGTACCGTAATAAAATATTTGGAATTTATATAAAAAAAAAAACATGCTAAAAGTATTATATACATAACATTTTAAAGAATGTTGCAATAATTATGTGTTAGTTGTTTGGCATAAAAGATTACTCTAATGATGAAAGTTATGTGATAGAAATAATAATTTTAACATAAAAACGTGCTAAAAAGTAATTCAAAATTAGCTTATCACCAAAAACATGTGGTAAAAGTAGTTACAAAAAAATACCTTATTACTAAAAACATGCTAAAAGGTTATTACGGAAATCGACTTTATTACTAAAAAAAGGTGTTAAAAATAAAAATAAAACTTTATTGTGTAAAATACATGCTAAAAATTTAACAAGAAGCAAATTTATCATTGAAAAAATGTGCTAAATTTTTTTTTTAAACGTGTTGAAAGTGGATTTTCATTGACAAAAACGTGTTTTAAACCAAAATTGAGTGATACAAATGTTCCAATACAATAAGTAATGGCAGGCAAATAAATCTTATCAAAACAACCAAAGTATAACTTCATTTCTTCAAGTAACTTTGCATCTAGTAGTTCAATACAATGTCGCTAAATCATTGACAAATAACTATTACAACAAGAATATATATATATATTTGCTAGCACAAATAACCGTTTCAAATTGGGACAAACTGGTTCCTACAATTTTCATCCCGGTTCCACATTTTAAGTCACAGTCCATCCTGAACCGTCCCAGTTAATGTTCCTTCCCAAGCCTAAGCCCAATTTTATAACTTGGCCCAACTTACATCCATTGTTTTCCCAACTCACACCCTCCTTTCTATAAAAACCTTCTCCAAAACCAGACCCATTCTCTAAGCCGAAACCCCTCTCATCTTCTCGTATCTGCTACAAACTTGACTGAAATTATAGTTCAACCACACCAAAGCAACAAACTTTACTCAAAATTTTTGATAAATAAAATATAAACACTGACCTCCATCATCCGTTTCCTCCATCCCGACTAACCCTGAAGACAAATCTCATACAATCTAATTTAGGTTGTTTGGATCAGATGGAGATGGAGATTTGGCTGACCCACTTACTAATTCATGTGGTTTGGAGAAGAGAAAAGAGATTTGTTGATTAAAGGGGTAGAAGATGACATTCAACATGACTTTCTTTGAAGATGTTGATTACTCATTCATATTATCTTAATAAATGATGTGTTGTAGAAAAGGTTAGACACGCTAATTTAGGTTGTTTGTAGATGACAAACCCTTGTGTTAAGAACCAACCAACTCTCCTCAAAAGCTCGACTTGTCAAGGAGCTAAGGTTAATTACTTAATCAGGATCCTAACATTTCGCCGCGCTTTCAAAGGTTGATGTCGTAGTCGGCCTACTCTATTAACATTGGCCCGATGGTAGCCTTCTCCCTTTGGTAACTTCATTCGCCTACTGATATTCACATAATTAATACATAATATATCCATTAATTTATATATGTTAGTGTTTCAATTATTATATTTTATTCTAATTATTTCGTTTTTATGTCTTTGTAGAAATTTGAGCTTAAAAGATGAAATCGCATTAAGGCAACAATTTGATGAATGATCAATTGATTGATTCTAGTGGTGATACAAAGTAGCGGGTCACATGTCTAAACCTAACCCAAACAAACCTAAGTCCACCTAATTTAACCTAAGCTCAAGCCCAAAAGTTAACCTAGAAACCCAAACCCAACCTAACAAGAAGAACCCTATTTAGGCTTCCTCTCTCCTCTTCTCCTCCTCATCTCCCCCTTTTGGAAGTTTGCCTCCTTTTCCACGTTTCTTTTCTCTTCTTCTCTTTTCCAGCCACCACACCACATCCACCCTTCTCCTTTTCCACAGCTACCACGAATAGCCTCATCTCTCCTTCTATTCATCACCTTACAGTCACCCAAACACTATTCCACCGGCAAACATCACCACCAAAACAGAGCTTCCTCTCTCGTTCACTCTCTCTCATCTCCCTCTGTTTCCCTTCCTCCCCCTTTTTTGTTCCATCGCCTTAACCAAACAACACCGTCACAACACAATCACGCACCACCAGACGCAGGAACAGGAAAGATGCAGATCCCACACCACCTCGTAACAGAGCTTGACAGACCAGCCCGCTCCACCGCCCCTGTTTCTCTCCTCCGTGATCTTTACTGGAGTAGCAGCAACAGACCACCTTCCAGCCGAGCTCCTCTCCGCTTCTCTCTTCGCCAACAACGATTTTGCCCTGTTCTTCCTCTTTCTCGTTTTTCCCTCTCATTATCATCTGATTTTCTTCTCTCGCAGGTTCCATCGAACACCAACCACCGGTCTGGAGAAGAAGATGCTTGCGAGGAGTGAAGAACCAACAACGGAGCGGCGCGACTCATTGGAGACGAAGGCGCAGGAGAACGGGAAAAAACTGATTTTTGAATCAATTTGGCTATTTGCACCCCAGTGTTTATTCTGAGCCACCACAATGCGTTTTGTAAATGTTTCTCGGGATGCGTGTTCGTGCTGAGATGAATTCCACCTCCACTGATGCTGTGACCACCGCCACCATGATCTTCTAGACCTTACGCCGAGGCGAAGATGAAACCACAAGGTTTCCTAGAGTTTGTCGTATCTAAATTTATTGTTTTCTATATGCTTGAATGTTAAATACAGTTGATTTCTGAATTTCAATAATTTTCTTTCACTGATTATATCCGGAATAATTATCTAGACTAATCGGTAGTTAGAAGTTCCCTTTGTTGATATTCAAAGCATGCTTTAATCAATTAATTTGAATCTGTGATTGTGTGTGCTGTAAGAAGACATGCAATGCTAGGGGTTTAAAATTAATTAAGTTAAACTTGTGATTGTGTGTGCCGTAGAAAGACATGCAATGCTAAGGGTTTATGCCTTTGCTAAAATCAATTGCTAACTTAGATTAATCTTTAGATTAGTCATGTTGATTCTTGAAAACAATAATTTAGATTACACAAATCTCGAAAAACCTGTGGTGGATTCGATGTCTCGGTCTATTCTTTTATTATCTTACCAGTTTAATATTTAAGTGGTCAATTTCATTATCTTAATTTAGTAATTTTCATCTGCTGCAACCCCCAACTTTAAATTAGTTTAAATACGTCTTAGAATTTGACTGTCTCGTGGAATCGACCCGTATTTGCCACTGTCTCCTAGTTAGACAGTCGTGCACTTGTGGTATTAAAAGTAGGGTTCATTAACTTATTAATTTAGGTTAATAAAATCACTATTAAGTTTTTTGCGCCGATGCCGAGGATTGTAATGGTACAATCGAAATCTAGGGTTGTTTTTGCTAGTTTATAAATTAGGTTTAAATTATTTTTTTAGGAACAATGTTACGAGTCACTTTCTTATTTGTTTTATTTACTTGAGTTTGAATTATTTTTTCATTTATTTTGCAAGCGATCACACACATAGGAGCTCAAGTGGGAGCGAAGTGAAATATTGTGATTCGCGAGGAAACTCTCAAAAATTGACTTCTACCCGGTGTCGCAAGTAACCTGAAAGAGGTTCGCGCCGGAGGTAACTTCTACCCACCACATCTGCACGTTTCTGTGTGATCACTTATGTTTAGCTTGTTCTAGGTAGTATTGCATGCAAATTTGAATAGTGGCAAGATTGAGTTGAAACTTCCGTGCCCTTTCTCGCGAATAGGTTAATCACCATCTATTTTAGGGTTAGGAGTCTAGGCTTTCACTATTTAAAATTTGTAGCAAGATAATTATCTTTGGTGTTGTGGATGCAATTTTTTGTCGAATCACGTGCTGATCACGTGGAGTAATCTACATAAGATAGAAGTTAATTCTTAACACCGGTGTGGTGCCTGCCACGAGGACTATGATGCCAAAGTTAGAGCAATGTCTTCATAAAAGTGTTTATATCTCTATATTTGAAGAGAGAATTGTGAATCAAGAACGAGTTACCTCCAGTTGGATTTGTGTTTGGCTATTTATAGAGGCAGAATAAGTAAACTACTGGCAGATGAATGAGACATGTGGCGGATTAGTGAGACACGTGGCAGATGAGTGAGTCATCTGCTTGAAGGCGGTTGTAACTTCTCTTAGGTAGTTGTAACTTCTCTCAGGTAGTTGTAACTTCCGAAGATAGTTGTAACCTTTCGTTAGCGGTTGTAACTTCCTGTTTGGTGACACCTCTCTTGCAAGCTTGTGTGCTTAGCTGAGCATGGTGGTCAGTGTTGAACACTACTCCTCTGCTGAGAAAAGAGTATTATGTTGAGCTGTATTGGGCCCAAACTTGGGCTTTCTCTTTTTGTGATTTTCATGGGTAATTTTTGGGCTTCTCGAGAACAACCCAAATCTTTGGGCTTCCTTATCCTCTAGGGTCAAGGATTATTTTTGGCTCCCACAAATGCCTCTCATTTCCTTTGCTTTTGAGCTGACTGTTTTTCTTTCCCTTCTTACTTAAAAGCAGGGGAGATGTATTTTCACTGAGGAGCCTCGCCAAAAATTGAAGTGGAATGCCCCTAATCTTGCTGACTTATCTGTATTTATTGATACAAGTAAATGATCTACATGTAGAGGCTTCTGTTGTTGTTGAAATGCAGTCTGCTGAAGACAAAATGATCTGCATGCAGAGGCTTTTGCTGTAGATGAGATGATCTACCAGATGACTCATACATAGTCATTTCATGGGCTCTTAGACTTTGCCCAAATAGAGGACCATCCTTAGGTGAATAAAACAAGTCATTCTTTGGCATTCTGGTGATTTGACGACCCATCCACCTATAAATGTCACAATCTTTAGGTTGATCTGCCACTGTTTCAGCATGATTTGAGGAGTCTTCATTTATCGAAGGACGCGACCTTGATCTGCTGGCTGACTTTGTTTTCCCAATTAAGAAGGGAGTGAATTCTACTATGAAATTTGCTAAGGCTTAGGCCTTTATAGTTGTTCTCGGTCGGTCATTTTGTTGAAGGATGCGACACTGATCTGCTAGCTGACTTTGTTTCCCCGGTTGAGGAGGGAATGAATTCTGCTAAAGCTTGAGCCTTTAAAGTTGTCCTTAGCCAATAGATCAAATCTTATTGGTTCAACTCTATCGCTCATTTCATATGTTTTTGACAAGCACCCGGGAAGAAGTTGTGCCCCCAATTCTTTGCTGACGATAACTAAGCTGACTGCTGTGGTTGAAACTGCCAAGTAGATATATAGGTCCTCTCCTGGATTTGTCTGCTGATCTACTCAAGAATCGATCCAAAGCTGCTGCTCTAATAGTGAGACTTTGAATTTCTTTTGGAGTTGATGGTGACTTCATGTCAAGTAGTGGTATTCTTTGCTTTTATGATTCCCAAACTTTATGTATGTTTGTTTGTCTGCTGACTTATGAGTTTCCAATATGCTTAAGTCGGAATTTAAGCATAACTTGAGAAAAATAATCATGGATTTAATCTATTTATCTTGGAAATTGCACGAAAATATCGTGTGGTCTACTGACCATTTGACTAAACTTAATCGGATTTGAGCAGTCTTGAGTAAGATGTTTTTAAACATTGAATTACCCACTTATGAAAAGTGTCATCCTCTACTGAGGTGTGATCCTCTACTGAGGCATTTTGCTTGTGTGGTCTGCTGACCAATTGACTAAACATAAACAGATTTAAGTAGTCTTGAGTAAGATGATTTTATGCATTGAATTACCCACTCACGTAAAGTGTCATCCTCTACTGAGGTGTACATAAATATTTGTATTTCTGAATGCCTTATGTTGTATGACATGTAGAACGAATTCTCGTATTTCCCTATTTCAACTGACGAAGGTGTGTTCTTTGCTGAAAAGCACAATAATGTATCATTTGTTGTGGTATATGTAAATATTTGTTCAGATCATTTCTTTGCAGATCTTTTTTCATTGATGGCGGTCGCTTCGGCCAAGGTTGGTTTTTCTCGTGGAGAATTTGATTGACTAAAACGGAGAACGATGTGTATGTTCTACCGGATGAGGAGTTTCTTGTTGAAGAGATAAAATACAATAAACAAATAAAATACAATCAAGTTTTTCTTACATGTACATTGAATTTTTTTTCTAAGAAGCTAAAAATGAAAAAAATAGGACGCCTCAACTTCAATCTACTTTGTGAAATGGTCAGTTGCCACAATCATCAGATTCTTTTGCGACGGAGAGTTTTATTGATTGAAAAAGTGAACTCTGTGTATGTTCTACTGGCTGAGGAGTCTCTTGATGGGGAGTGTGTTCTACGTTTGTCACCGTTTTCTTTATCCTCTTTCTAATTTACATTTGTTTGTGCAGGTTGACTATCTTCTCAGGTATATCTGGTGCCTTAGCACTATTTTTTTCGTCATCCCACAATGCATAGCGTTCTGCCATGGCGAAGATTTTGGTAAGAGTTTTGTCCGGTTTCATGATCAATTTGTCATACAATATGTGAGCTGCGGGCAGACCCTTCTTGAAATCTATTGATGCAATTTGGTCATCACACCCATTTATGCTCGCCCTTTCTGCCTTAAATATTTTGATGAAGTCTCGGAGAGATTCATTTGACTTTTTCTTTATGTTGAAAAGGTAGTCAGCATGTTTTTTATGGTTTGATAGGATGAATACTTTTTTGTGAAAGGGAGAGTTCTCCAAAATTGTTGATCGACCGAGGGGTCAAAGTGTGAAACCAATCTTGGGCCACTCCTTGTAAAGTCATTGCAAATATTTTGCACATAAGTAGATCATCATTTTTGTGCAGAGTCATGACACTTTGAAAATGCTTCAAGTGCCTCTCTGGATTAGAATCTCATCTGAAAGGGGTAAAAGTTGGTGTGGTAAACCTTGCTGGTGGAGGAGCCTCTTCGATGTTATTTGTAAAAGGTGAAGTGTTCACCAAGGCTACATCTCTACGCAGAGTATCATCTGGATTTCTCATAACTTGTAAACTCATCAACTGCTCTTTGACCATTCGTGCCACATAATCTGCTCCCAAGGGCTTGTGTGTATCATGCTGATCGGTCGTATGGTGATTTTGATTCTGATTATCTGCAGTAGATGACTCCTCATTTTCTGAATTTGATTGTGACTTACCTACATGTGAGTGAGGTAGAGTCTCAATAGGATTCGCCTGAAGGCTCATCTTGATTTGACGAGCCTCTGAATGTGGGACGTGGGACAAATCAGTGTAGTGATCTAGATCTGGTCCTCTGCGTTGTTCGCATCCATTGGGATTCTATCTTCTGCACTGACCACTTATATTGGGTGTAGTCTGCGGTCCTAGCCTTGAGTGCACAGTTGCTTGGGAGCCCAACCTTGAGAAGACTCTCGTTTTAAGTCTGAAGTGCACATTTACTCGTGGCCCTAATCTCGAATGAATGCTTTCAGAGGGATTGTTTCCCTTTGATGAATGACTACTTCCACTTCTATGCGCATGATCTGCTAATAGACGGCGATGTGTCGTCTGCCTTGGTTGTTCACGCACTAATCGCTCTACCACCTGGGTTTGTTCTTCCAATATTTTGGTCAGGTTGGCGATCTGACCTGCAAGATTTTCTTGTTGTGTCATCTCCATTTGGCTTGTGGCAGAAGGTTGCGATTGATGGTCAACAGGCGGTGGTAGACCCACTATTAGTGGTTGTCCGATCGGTAACGACTAAACCTGTGATGACGATGGCAGCCTAATACGAGTGGAATACCTTGTAACATTATTTTTGCTAGTTTGTTTTCGAGTTCCCACCATTGTATTGAATTGAAAAAAAAAAGTGTTTGTGAATGAAATTGAAACTGAATGAATGAAAGTTTTTTTTTTGTGAATGGAAGAGAGCATGCAATGAGTTTGATTCAAGCTCTCATTGAAAACACCAATTTGTAGATGCAAATTTTCGTCAGATCACGTGCTGATAACGCGGAGCAATCTGCATAAGATAGAATCACATGGAGTAATTTGAATAAGATAGAACTTAATTCTTGACACCGGTGTGGTGCCTGCTACGGGGACTCTGATGCCAAAGTTAGAACAATGTCTTCTGAAAAGTGTTTATATCTATATATTTGAAGAGAGAATTGTGAATCAAGAACGAGTTACCTCCAGATGGATTTGTGTTTGGCTATTTATAGAGGCAGAATGAGTAAACTGCTGGCAGATGAGTAAGACACGTGGCAGATTAGTGAGACACGTGGCATATGAGTGAGTCATCTGCTTGAAGGTGGTTGTAACTTCTCTTAGGTAGTTGTAAATTCTCTTAGATAGTTGTAACTTCTGTAGATAGTTGTAACCTCTCGTTGGCGTTTGTAACTTCCAGTTTGGTGACACCTCTCTTGCAAGTTTGTGTACTCAGCTGAGCATGGTGGTCAGCGTTGAACACTACTCCTCTGCTGAGAAAAAAACATTCTGCTGAGAAAAGAACATATATTGTCGTGTACAAGCGAATCAACATACTTCTCTTTCATCAACTGCAACAGCTCCAGTCTTCCTTGCACAACCCTACTAAACTCGAACGTGCCCTGGGTCTTGCGGAGCTTCTTTTCTTCTTGACTCAGTGAGCTCTCACTCCAGCTGCTCGAGTTTGCCCAATAGTGCATCAGTTTTAGATTGTTCAGCACTCAAGTTGTTTTTTACTGCACTAAACTCATTTTACACTAGAAGGAGCTGATATTTTGTTGTCCTCACACTCTTGGCATTAAAATCAACATCAACCTGCAGTTGGTGACATTGGAGAGCCCACTTGAACTCATTCTTGGCCTTTTCCTCATTCAGAACCTGCATCTCAGCCCGCACCTTGGTTGCAGCCTCTCGGAAAAATTGTAAGTCACAATGGACAAGGTTCAACTCTTCTTCAGTCCTGTCCATCGTAGACACTACCTCTGCCAAATCAAACTTAAGCGTTTCCAAGTAAATCCTCTGAGCCTTCGATCTGCCAGGCCTGCGGATCAACGGTTGATTGAGCAAGCCTTCTTTCTTCAAGTTGTTTCTTTAATGATTCAATTTTGTGGAGAGCATCGGGGTATGATTTCTGAAAATTCACAAAAACTCGCTTCATGATATACACTCTCTCACGTGTAGCCTCAACTTCCGTCCTAGGGATGACCACGTGGTTCAGATATGACATCCCTAGCACGAGATGTTTCTTCCCCTTGTCCATACACCCTCCCAGCATATTGCCTTCTTGCTTCGGAGCACAGTTCGACAAGCATTCATTCCATTTACTAATATGCTTCCTAGAAGCATAAGAAATATCAACCTCGTGGTGTTAGGCTTGGTTGCTCATCTTTACCACATCCGGGGTGAATAGGTTGATCCGCGCATTCGGATGGGGGTCCTTCGAGACCGAAATCACTTTAGAGTCGCCCTTCGCTGTCTTCACCGCTGTTTTCGGATGGAAGTCTTTCTTTCCCCTTGTTGGTGACGATCGACTCTCTCTCGCAAGCCTACTCGAAAGCAGTTGATGGGAAAGAAAGAAGTGAGTTATCTCTCGGACCCGTTGTCACCTCAATGTGAGGTTGAGATCGGGACAGAGGATAATACGGACGACTATGAGAGACTTTTCGCCACAAGGACGACAGTTAGATGACACTTCAGCAAGCCGAGAAGACTTGCTATCCAAGGAGGGGTTGTACTTGAAATCCTTCAACGAAAAAGGATGAGTCTGACCCGTATCAGACAAAGTTGTCATACTCGCCTGTAGCAACAAGTTGTTCATGACCATCGCCTGCTCAGTACTCAGCTTTGTTGCATCTTCAATCCCTACCATTTACAGATATGCCTCTTCCAAGTCGGAAAGGGAAATAAGGGGCATTTGCCCGAGCATCATGCCCCTCGGACACAACAAATTTTGCCCCAACGGGCGAATCGAGAACTTGCCCGACAGCTTTGTGTCCCCTTCTGAAGGGGCCAAATGTTCACGAGCATGCTTAGTTGCAACACGAGGTTTATTTGAACGCACAGAAGAAGAAAGTGCCTCATTCAGCTCCGCCCTCCTTGACGAGCTTGGAATCTTAACCTTTAGGAGCTTCCTTTTTTTCGAAGATGGTTCGCCTTCAGAATTCTATAAAGAGTGTGAGCCTCGTGCTAGTAAGCCCACAGTTCGCTATGCTTGATATTGGAGGGTTGGATGGCATCCTCCACTTGCATCCGAGACATGTCACGAAATTTGTCCATGGTTGCTTCGTCCTCGGAAGAAAATGGCGTAATCGGATATTTTCCTACAGAAAATACAGATAATGATTCAATATACAACCAACACTAGCGAGATCAAAAACGGAATCAGACTTACTCAGTTGCCTGAACTCCCACTCGATCGGACAACCAACAAGCTCGAAATACTTCCAGTCCTTAAAAGCCATGAAACAATACTTCTGCCAGAACTTGAAATGGTCAGGCAGATTGCCGAAACAAGCCGGCGACGTCAACACGCACACAGCATGCTCGTTTATCCTACGAGATGTGAGCAGTTGGATCACCCCCGGAGACATGCGGACACCAGCGTCCTTCACCTTAATCAGAATGACAATCACCGTCCTATACCCGTTCGGTACCAGCTAAGCGGGCAAAATGCCGAGGTACGCCAAGAAACTCCAAATCTCCCTGATGACAGGAAAACAGATACCCGATTGAAGCATACCTAGGTGCAAACAGATAAATCCTTCTTGAAAAGATAATGGCATCTAACCAGCGCTCAATGTAAAAGCACCAAATCATCAGGGATCCCATATGTCTCGTGAAGGCCATCAAAATCCGACTCGTAGATTAACTTATCTTCAAAAAACTTATGACCTTTAGCGAACAGTTCATCAGAAAGCTGATTTTGGCCCACCATGGAAGAACGTACAAATTTTCAATGACCAAAATTAAACAAAGTCAAAAGCGCGGAAAGCAAAACGACAAAGCAAAGTCTCTGAGATAGAAAGAGCAAAGAAGCTAAACTCTACAGAAAAGGAGATTTATATAGAAAATAGAATTTTTGCCTTTTTTCGAACAAACGCACACCCAATTAATGAGGCACGCCGCTCGAAGAGATGATTCATACTCAAACAATCTTGACCGCTCAGGTCCTCCATGACACGACTTAGTGGACCGATGAGCTGACCAACCAACTCAGGGGGAGTAGCTGATGATACACCAAACTGTCCTTTAATTTGCTTCGTACATGTGTCATGATAATCTTATCAGCAGAGCAAAGCGGGCATGATTGCTCACCCAATCTGGCAAAACCCAGACAACACTAAACCCATTTTGGCATAATCCAGGAAGTTAGATCCAAATTGCAGCCCCCTACTAAGTCCACAAGGCCTAATCAGGCAAGTATCTGGGGGATCGACCTAAGACGGGTAGGCCAGCAATACATTGGTTTCGACTAGAAAACAAATACCAGAGTATAAGTCATGTATGAAAAAATTTATTGCATGGACAACACTCCAAAAGGGAAGTTTTTCCCGAAAATTTAGGAGCACAAGTCGTGTAGTGAAACTCTCCTACATGGACGACTCCCTAGTAAGGAAATGATCTATAACAAGATATATTTTTCTAAATTGTGCCACCATAGCCGAACAAGGACTCTCGTATTATAAATAGGATACAGGGTTGATGAACAAAGGTACGCAGCTTTAAGCATTTCTCTAGCCTTGTCTAATTTTAGCATCGGAGTGTCATTGGCCGCCACCAGTGTTCTAAAAAGCGCTAGGCGGTGGGCGGGCGACGAGCAGGCGGCGCTAGCTAGGCGGTCTTAGGTTTTTTATTATAACTTTAATAATTTACAAAAGTTAAGAATAATACTTTATCAATTACATCCAATTTAATGCCAAGATACATATGAAAATTTTAAAAACATGAAAAATTAACAATCGTGAACAAAATTTATTAAAACTCAAGTGACTTAAGTTGGTCATGATGGGTACTTTATACAAAGTTGAATTTGTGGACAAATATTCAAACCTACTCTTTTATTTTTCTTCAAATTGCATGAATAACCTTAGTCGTGTTTGATAAAATCTACATTACTAAAATTGGTACCGACAGATCCTTTGAGAATTCCATTAAGTAATCACCCTTTACTACATTTATACATATACTGAATAAAAATAATAAAACTGTTTATTCTAAAAAAGATGAAAGAAAAATAAAATAAGAACACAATCAGCCTTATTAAAAAAAAAAAAACCCTCGCTTAGGCCGCCCAGACCCGCCTAGACTGCCCAGAACCCACCCAACCATTAATCTTGGCTTTTTTCTAGACGACTGCCTAGGCCAATTTTTAGAACACTAGCCGCCACAATGATGATCTTTTGCTTACGTGTATTTTCTATGCAGGTCGAGGTCAATGAAAGCAGGATTCAACTACATCAATAGCGTTGCTAGGCCAAGTTAAGATTGATATGAATATTAGTTACTTGATTAACACAAACTTGATATTACTAATTTAGTACGTTAATCCAGATTTGGATCAACAAATACATTAACTAAGCGACACAATTAATTTATCAAGTATCCGTTACTTGGTATCTCTTTCATAACGAAAATTCACTGGAGGAACACTGAACCTGCTGCCTAAGGGTGTCATGTCGCTTTTTCCTTTTCCAAATTTCCCCCATTACAACTTCAACAATTCTCACGTATGTCCCTTTACAAATCACAGAAATATTTTTGATCTCAAGTCAATCTATCTCTCAATCTTTTTGTTAGTGAAGAAGAATATTGTTGATTTGATCGAGAGCGATTGGTTGGGATTTTGGTTTGATGGACCGGATGAATGTGTGGAATGAATAAGAAGAAGAACGAGAATAGTATGGTGAAGCTGGGGTTTTTGAAGTTGGCCTTCTTCGCTCTTCTTCTTGCAATTTCAACTGCAATACAAGAGGATGAAACCCCAACAACATCATTAATAACAGCAGCAAAACAAGAGACATAGAAATGCATACTTGTCTATGATGTAACATGGGATCCAAGAGACTACCGAGATCTACATCACCACACATGTGATGCTCAGATTTCTCTCCAAGCTCAAAGTCCAAGCTGATCGTCATCGCTTCCTTGGATGTTCATCTTCATTGGGTTCATGTTCTGCAAAAAAAATTCTCTCAATAATGTGCTTCCCCGGGTTTACACGGGTCGAACTATCGGATCTTCTTCAACCTGTTTTGGTCACCACCAATTTGTAACAAACCCCCTTCCAAAAAACTTTCTGCTCCAGTTTCAGGTTTTAGGCCCCCATATATATCAGAAGATTAGTCGCATGGGCCCTATCCATCCTCTTTTGTGCTTGAATAATTCTAGGAGCCTGTTTGCTCTGTGGGGGGGAGGGGGGGGGGGAATTATTCTTTTGCCCTTCATTTGTTGTAGTTATATTTAAAGAATGTTTAAAAAAATAGGAGTAAATGTGTAAAAATGTTGGCCAAACAGCAAACTCAGGCCGACTACCCAGGCTCCCTAGAAGCACTCTTACCGCTTTGGACCTTACAAGATATGAGTCTGGGGCTTGGGATTGGACATCACGTGAAATAAAATGGCCTGTGAGATTTACATTTGATTTGATGTGTGACAAGCACGCATGTTTGATATGAATAGATGATGTTGGGAATCTTGGTAGGTTATATGGTAAATTTATGTGTCGTTCACTTTAAATGATCATTGATTATTGAAGGAAATTTATGTGACGAGGCAAGCCTCGATCAAAGTATCTCCCTACAATCAAAGGGTAACGGATCTGTGTAGCAATAGTATCACTAGCAACATTTATGCTCGTATCAAACAAAAAAGAATGTATGAATTTAGTTAGATCGGTTTGAATTGTGAGAAATCCATTGTGGATTTTACCATCTTTGACCATATATGATGATACCCAAAAGCCCCTGTACAAATTGAAAAAACGAAAGAAACTTGGAAGAAGAACAAAAAAATAAGAGATAGGAGGAAATCGGTTTTGTGATACTTTTCTTTTGGTGTTGCATATAAATAGGTTAAAGTAATAAACATGTAACGGGTTAGATCAGACTTTTCTTTTAGCGTTGCATATAGAGAGGTTAAAGTAATAAACATGTAACGGGTATCCGACTGATCTAACCACATGTTTTAAATTACAATACTACTACTTTTCTTTTATACATAATTATTAAAAGATAAAACTAACCTTTATCTACTATTGAGTTTTTTTAATACTTCTCATGTCATTTTTAATACCAAAATTGCCCTTGCCCATATGTTTTGGGTTTAGATTTTTCTAAAGTGGGCTTCAGCAGACTGCCCAAGTCCTATCCAAATTCTTGGAGCCCTTCTAGGGGTCGAGGGAGGGAACGAGGGAAAGGGGCAAGGGATGGGTGGTAACCACCCATCCGCCTCGAGATAAGTGCATCTGCTCGAGATGCATGATGTCACTTATCTCGAGGCAGATGAGTGGCTTTCACTCATCCCTCGCCCCTTTCCCTCGTTCCCTCCCTCGACCCCTAGAATTTTCGAAATTCTTGAGTTCATGATGCAGGTCTAAAACTTGAAGGTCCACACTGTTTAGTAGGACCGCTTAAGTAATAATTCTAAATCCTCTAAATTTTTATGAGCTCGAATATTGAATGTCCATGTGCATCAATATTTCAGAATGTCGAAAATGCACTCCACGTTAACATACAATTACTTAGAGTACATTGGCTAAGGGCCATATTTAAAAGTTCATGGACAAAATGGTAACCCATAATTTATTTTCGTATTTAATAATTTATAGAATTATGGTAGAAGTGTCGAAGGCACGATCAGAAGGCATGACACAATACCCGTGCTACACACTACGTGAAAAGTGTGCGGTGGTGATACACTAGTGTTATTATAAAACCAAAATTTTGATCTTTCCTAACTATCAAAAGTTTAAATACCCTTGCATTTATCCCAATGCAAAGATAATTTCAAGGCCAAAAATGTCCTAATCCATATTTTATTTTTAAAATTTTTAACTTTCCTTTTCTTTCTCCAATAATGCTAGGAAACCATATTTTATAAACATGTTTCGTAGCCATGTTGAGGTGTATATCCACCTTAACATTTTAACAAAAACGAAAATGGGAAAAACCATTGGAATCTTTAGATCTCTTTAACCATACTACGTTAAACTCAATCCCTAACAAAATGTGATCAGACTTTGTATTCTTCTCAAAGACTGCGTTAGCAAGGAGATTGTGTTGCAAAGGAGAAGTTTGTATTCTTCTTAGAGACTACGCTAGCAAGGTGACTGCGTTAGCCATGATTGTTGAATCTGATCCAACTCCTTCAACCTTCATAGCTTTGAAAAAATTTAAACACTCCTTATAATTCCCATTTTTGCAAAAGCCATAAAACATTGAGCCCCAAGCAACTTTTTCCCTTTCTTCAATTGTACTGAAAACTAAATCGGCATCCTCAATGAGTCCACACTTAGCATACATAGTCAATAATGCGCTTTGTGCAGCAGTATTACCCTGCATTATTGGTCTTTTGATCATTTCCCCATGAATTCTTCAGGGATGGTAAAGATGACAAACCATCAAGGTCAGTGTTTGGTATTTCAATTATTGGCATGTTATTTGGACTAGAAGAAGAAGAAGGACCTACCTGACTAATTGTTCCACTGCTCATTGGATTTTGGCCATTCCCCCAAAACAACACATTAGTGGGTAATCTCAAACCATCCTCCGAGGACAACATCTTCTTGCCTGGGTGTTGTTGCACTACCTGAAACCATGTTTCTGCAAATTGGGCAAGTCTGATGGGATTAGAACCACATGTCAATGCAATCGACATGAAACCCGTGGTTACATTTAAGGAGTAACCGAGCCCTCTAACCATCTTCAATCTCACAAAGGCACACCACACATTCTAGTTCGTCCTTGAAGTCATCACCATTGAAGATAACAACAGGAAGGGAACGGATAAATTTGGGTTCGAGTCCCTCTTGATACACAACCTCAACTGCATCCTGTGTTGGAGCAAACACGGTGGTGGTGGTGGTGAGATAAGAAATTGCCATCGATTTGTTCTTCATACGATGCTGAAGAATAAGAAATAGTTGATGAGACAAATTAGATGGTGGAAAGATCCTCCTCCTATGGTTTCTTCTTCGATGGTCGTGGTGGTGGTGAAAGGAGAAATCACCATCGATTTGTTTTTTATACGTGTTGAAGGAGTTGTTGATGAGACACTTGGTGGGTTATCCTCCGCATCCACAATATTAGTGACGTGGATGTTCACATCAACATGGTTATAAAACATGTTTACTAAACCCGTTTGCTTAGCCCGACTCTTCTTTCTCACGTTCCCCATCATCTCCAAACACTTTGAGGAACTCTCCAAATTGTTAATGACACTCTTAAACATACCAATGCTTTTTATAACCAAAGTATCTCAAATTTTCAATTGTTACCTCAATAAAATAGTTGAGTAAAAAATCACGTAAATAAACTATAACATAAAAATATGTTTGAAAACACGAAAATAACAAAATCATTATTCACTGAATAATGAAAAAAATTAGAAATTTGTGTTACATAATTTACAATGTAATTAATATGCTAATTTTGTTAAAAATTTCACATAGGTAATGATCCCGTATAAAGAAAAAGGGGAATTCTAAATGTCGAGGAAATGAGCGAGGAAACCAGCGAGGGGAGTGAGGTGGAGGGAGGGGAGCTATTCACTCCCCTCGGGATGCGTGCAAAAAAATTCAACGCGCACATCCCAAGGGGAGTGAATGGCTCCCCTCCCTCCACCTCACTCCCCTCGCTGGTTTCCTCGCTCATTTCCTCGCCACGTAGCCTTACTCAAAGAAAAAAAATGAAAATAAACCATCATATAAATATCATCATCATCATCATCATCAAAGCCCATTCCCGAGATTTTCGGGGTCGGCTACATGAATTTTGGTTCTCCAAGCAATGCGATCTTCCCACATTTCCTCACCTAATCCAAGCTCAATGATATCTTCATTCACCGTCTTCATCCAAGTTTTCAACGGTCGTCCCCTCCGTCTACACCCTCCATTAACTTGCCAATCTAAACATTTTCTAATTGGCGCCGTGCTCGGTCTCCTCCGCACATGACCAAACCAAGTTAAACGTCTTTCTCTAATTTTTTCCTCTATGGGCGCTACACCTAAGTATCTCCTAATTCTTTCATTTCTAATCTTATCCTTACGAGTTTTACCACACATCCACCTTAACATACGCATTTCTGCTACTGCCATCCTATGCGTATGTTGTCCCGTAGTAGCCCAACATTCTGAACCATATAGCATGGCTGGTCGAACAATTGTCTTATAGCATTTCCCTTTTAGCCTTGCAGGCATCCTTCTATCGCACAATACTCCTGACGCCATTCGCCATTTCAACCAACCAGCTTTAATCCTGTGGTCTACATCTGCTCCAATAGCCCCATTCTTTTGAATTATAGACCCTAGATATCGAAAAGCCTCACACTCTGGGACCTCGACACCTTCGATCTCAATTGCATGACTTCTCCCTCTTGGTTCACACCCAAAGTTGCACACTAGATACTCCGTCTTCGAACGGCTAATTCTAAAACCTTTACTCTCTAAAGCCTCCTGCCACTTAACTAATTTCTGACCTAAACCTGCACTAGTCTCATCCATTAAGACAATATCATCTGCAAATAACATGCACCAAGGTACATCTTCTTGCAGATGTCTCGTCAACTCATCCATGACCAAAGCAAAGAGATATGGACTTAACGCCGACCCTTGATGTAGTCCTACTGTCACTGGAAATTCACTAGACATCCCACCTACTGAGCGAACACTTGTTACAACCCCTTCATACATATCCTTAATGATATCGACATAACAAATTGTATTCGATTTGTATAAATATATTACTCAAAAATAAATATTTTTATAACAATCATATAAATATATTACTCAAAAATAAAAATTGTATTCGATTTGTATAGAATTTTTATAACAAAAAATATTTTTTTTGTAATTTTTTTTCATGGCCTAATATAATTTATACTTTAATGTCTAAATCCTAACACGGTGTAGAGTAAGGGCAAGGACCAAGTGTTGAATGGTCCTAACTCCAGAATCAACAAATAGGAAGCAGTAAGGACTCAGAGCAACTTCTCTCAAGTTGTATGATGGATGTGATGACGGAATTATAGTTTTGACTTGCAGTTATAGAAGAAAGCATATCGTCAATCACACCTTTACACCACACAAACAAACAAACAACAAAAAAAAGATGATGAACCTCTCTGAAAGAAAATCGATTGAACTGGATAACACAAAT
Source organism: Berberis vulgaris (assembly GCA_963556465.1). Lineage (NCBI taxonomy): Eukaryota > Viridiplantae > Streptophyta > Magnoliopsida > Ranunculales > Berberidaceae > Berberis > Berberis vulgaris. Next base: position 71,990,448 of record OY747130.1, read on the forward strand.
TACAATACATCTCTAGCTTCTACTACATCCCATCCATTGAAAGAAAAAACAAGAAGAAGAAAATTAAATGCATTATTTTGAGCAACAATGTCTAAAATTCCTAAATCACACAATGAAATTAAGTCCTCCCCTCCCAATTTCATCATCACAAACCTGGTCTTGTTCAAGAAGAAGAAGAAGAAGTGAGAGGCTCATTGACGAGGCCGGTCTCTTCATCCAGATCGTCGGTCTTCCTGAGTGCAGCATGAAGCAGAACAATCACAACACCAACCAGCAAAGAGATGAGAACATTGAGTGTAACACGAGTCAACAACAAGGCCACGATTGTAACGACGGTCAAAACAGAGAGAACGACGCGATCGCCAATGGTGCGGTGGAGGATGACAAGAGGCTCATCGCGCAAAAAGTAGAGGAAGAGCCATGCTGCCATCATGATAATGAAGACTATCAAAGAGATGGGATGCCAGAGCAAGCTCAAGAAGAGGATGGTCAAGACGATGATAGCATAGTTCATGAGAAAGTAGGATATGTTGGTGCGGATTCTTGAGATGGCATCGGCGAAGCCGTGAGGGAAGGCGAAGGAGTGAAGTGGGAGAACCATTTGCTTCCATGGTCGCCGTGCTGCGAGACCTGATATCATTCTCTCTTTAGCTCGGGAGATGAATTGGAGGTTGGAGGCAGAGGATGGGTCTGGTGATGAGGAGGTTGGAATTGTGCCGTAGTTGGTCATTTTTGGTGGAGGGAGGTCCTGGTACCTAGATTAGAATTTAGAGGAATTGGGGGACAAGGCAAGAGAGAGGAATTGGGGACGAGGGAGAGGAGAGAGTCTCAGGAGGTTAGGTCAGATCATGTGAGTGTGTGCTACTGCTACAAGAACCTTGTCTACTCTTGAGAGAGAGTTGTTTATGTAACTTGCTCACAAATAAGACCGATGGGAAATTCTAAGATGCTCCCCGTGGTGCACATTGATATTTAGGAGCACTCGCAACTAATCACAATCTCATCAGTTTTGATCCATTTGAGATTGATGGTGGGTGTAGATATTACGCAATCAAGATTGTATTACAAATACACGATAATCTTGCGTGTGTGAATTGCAACCTTTTAGACTTTGGCTCAACAAAACCGCACCATACTCTTTCTGTTAATAATTTGAGTAATTCTACAGGGCCTGGGTCCCTGCCTGGGGGCAAAAATACTCTCTAAACACATTTTTCAAAAAGATTGTTAAAAGTGTATTTTTGCCCCTCCTCCCGACAGCAACCTCGCTGGTTTTTCCAGATCAGCAAGAATTTCGGTAATAATTTACATAGAAAGCTTTTATTCTCTATACATGTGAAAGAAAGCTCCATCAAAAATCTAAAATGAATTTTGAGCTTCATTCATTATAAATGCTCTAAAGGGAACGCAATCTCTCAAAGTATGAGAAATGAGAGAAGGAATTTGTATTTTACTTTAAAATTAATATAAAGGTTTAGAACCTGTGATCTCAAAGCATTTTGAGATTGTGGTGGCATGGCATAATGAAGCGAAATGAGTATCGTAGTTTTTGGAGTATCTCCATGTAGCCCTAAATAGTATACATGTTTTGTTTTTTTTTTATTCAAAGTCGTATTCTTGTGGAATTATGGCGATTGTAAGGGCTTTTTTAAGTGCACCGGGCTTTTGCCTGGTGTTGTGCTTGGTGCAAACCAGATACCGTCCATTTCCTATCTCAAGGCAAATGGACGGTACTTGGTTGCACCAAGCACAACACCAAGCAAAAGCCCGGTGCATTGTTCCGATTGTAAACCACAAGACATAGGCAAGATTGGCCTGGGGTGTGGGCTTTTTTTCAATGGTTGTATTGCTTTCCTTTATTTTGTTTGGCTTCATTTATATATATATATATATATATTGCATTTTATCCAAGCATGCGCTTTTTGAACAACAAGATCTTGTGAATTAATAATAACAAGAAGATTTCACATTCTTGTTTTTCTTAAACACTTGTAAATGATACAGCAAACTTGCGTGAATGGAATGATGTAGAGATTCAAATCTTCACAATAATATTATAATCTAGCACAGCACTGGAAGTTCAAAAGCCCAGACTTGTTCATCAGTACAATAATAACCAACAACCTTTCTCCCTTGATGGGATAAGCGATGCTCAGCTGGATATTGAGGAGGGATAAAGTTTTTTCTATACTATAATTATAATGCATGCCTGCCGGAGTGTAGATAAATGTAGGGACGGCAACATAAACTAATAACCAAATTACAAGAAAACAGGAATGGGACGGCCCCTATATATGGCCATGGAGATTGAGAGGGAGTGGGACTCCAATAAACTAAACTAACACATGGTATGATGGAATGAGCCAGATGCTAAGTTCCATATAGTGTGGTACCGATGATCCAGCACATGCAGGGTGCCCCATACACACTTTATCTCACACACAAATATCCATACATTGCGCTGCATCTTGTCACACATACACATTGTCATTTGCTTGTGTTGTATTTTTCTCCTTTTTCTTTTACTTTATTTTTTTCCCCTTTTATTGATAACAATAAACACAATAATCTAACTAAAGGGGGTGTATTGTATTTGGATTTTGTGGGCAATTTAATAAATTCCATGGATTCTGAAAATTCAAGTGTATTCAATTTGGATTTTAAAAAGTCCACAAAAGTCTAGGGGTATTCAATCAGGATTTTAAAAAGTCTTTTTGAAATTCACAAAGTCTAGGGGTATTCAATATGGATTTCAGAAAGTCCACAAAAGTTTTAGGGTATTCAAAATATCATTCATATTTATGGATTTGGAAAATCATGGATTCTCATGGACTTTGTAGTGTTAGGTATAAATAACAAAGTTCAATAGTTTGCCAGCCTCCATATCAAAGATTTCAACGTGAAAAAAAGTCTCCCAAAGTTCTTCCTTGTGTCAGCAGCAAAGAGGTTGATTACCATCCTCTTATTTTCTCCATTCTTTTTCTATCTTTGCATAAGTGTTCATAGTTGCATCAAACCAACAATACGAAAACCCAAACATCTGTCACAATCAAATAGAAATTTTATCAAACCCAAACACCAACAAAGCATAACCCATCACTTTTAGGGGAGGATTTCTAGAGCACGTTCGACCTGCTTAGTGAAGGGTTGAACCTTGACTCGAGCGTAGTCTCTACTGTATTTAGATTTGAGATGAGCAACAATGTTGTCGACCATTTTTGAACTTCTTGAGATGGCCGAGGAGCTTGTCGAATGAAATGTTCGATCAACCTCCTCTATGTTTCCCCATTAGCAGAGTGTATGAGAGAGGGGGAGAATTCCTTCAGACCAGTTACTTGGGATGATTTGATTTGAAGGTTTAGGGTTTATGGGTTGGGCTTGTATTGTCATTCTTGAACTTAGACACAATGACGAGAAAGTTTTCAAAATCTTGGGGGTATAGCTCTAGTTTGGTTCAAGACAAAATTTTATGGTCACCATTTGATATACACGACGATGATTGGTATCTTTTGAGCATATATGGAAAAAGGAGCTGGGAGAGGGTTAGTGGGATTGAGGAACCTTGCAAATGCTTGTCTCTTAACAGTTCTATCCAATGTCTTGTGCACACCACCCCTCTGATTGAATGACTACATGGCAGACATTAACAAAAACAATCTTTTAAGAAATCAAGTAGGTAATTATCACTTTATGCAAGCTTCTCATTCTATAGGAACTTATTATTGTTTATTCTTCACGTGAGAATTGTAACATAAAATTTACATATTTATGCATTTTGTTTTCTTCTTGATTATTCTTCTACAGTAATATGCAGGGAGAACTTGCAATTGCATTTTGTAAAATGAAGTTAAAAAAGAAGGGGATGCAATGGAAGTTTTGAGAAGAGGAAACGAGAAGTAAAATTATTTGAACTAGTAGAGGATGTAAATACATTGTTCATCACTATTTACCAACTTTTTTTTTTATCTCGCAAATAATTAGAAATCTGTAAAAGTCGTTCATACAAAGTCCGTGGATTTTCATAAATATCTAGAAAGTCTGTAGCAAAAGTCTATGGATTTAAGAAATCAGCAGAAGTCCGTGGACAATTTAAAGAGTCTGTGGACAATTTAAAGAGTCCGTGGACTTTTCAAATTATTTATCAATTCCATAAGAATCCATATACAATACACCCCCGTAAAAGTATCTATGTAGAATTGAACTTGCAAAATTGAAAACAATGTAATAATTAAATAAAATAAATTGGCGATAAACAAAACAAAATGAAAAAAGAATTAAACTGATAAACAAAATAAACTTATTTTCATCAATCAACCAACTAACAATGGACAATCTATGCATTATTTATACCTAACATCTAAACAAGAAGCAAAAAAAAAAAAAAAAAAAAAAATCCTAAATCTAATAAGAAATGAATTGATGAGACATCAAACAATCATCCAATCGTAGCCGAACATGTGGCACGAACACACCTTAATATAAAATAGCCTGGACAGACCAAGCCCAGATCAGGTCCCAGTCAAGCCCAACTCAGCCTATAAGTCGGAAGATCAAGTCCAGATTGAACAAGATCAATATGGTACGAATCTAAGAGCTTGACCCAGGACAGAAAGGCCAGAACAGTGACCCTTGGGCTAGAATAAGCCCAATGCGCATTTAGACTACTCCTAATCCAAATAAGAGAATGACACTAAATCCTAAAAGGAAACAAATACCAAAGAATATCAAGTCTTGGAAGCTTGAGAACACTATAAGGACATAATTTAATATATGGATAATCTTAATAAGATTTTCTCCCTTTATTACGCAATTACATGTAGAGTCAAGGAAGGAGATAAATTCTCTAATTATATAAGTGGACAAGAGGAAAAACTAAGTTATGCAACCCTAATTTCATTAAGCCAAATTCCATCATCTTGGTCAAAGCATGACTTTATCACCGGAGTGTCTTTGCCACTCACGTGGTAGTCCTTGGTTTACCTCTGTTCATTTTCAAGTCAAAGTCAAGGAGAATGAATTTGAGTGCATCACTGATGTCCTAGCTATTATCTAATTACAATAACACTATAGCTCATACTACTGCCAAGATATAATTGTTGCTAAAATACACAATTATATCAACCTCCCTGAGTTGAAGAAGCTCATCCTCGAGCTTGAAGTCAAGGAAGTCATACGAACATAAATAGCAATGCAAAGTGTCCAAGTAGAAGTCAACCTTGAACTATGCCTGTGTAGTTACCAACTCTCCAAAGAATTCAACACCAAAAATAAAATCCAATATGAATAATGAGTCCAAAGTAGATCCACTGTCTGATGGGAAATACAAATTTATCCTCAAAATGTGTCTTAAAATTGACCCAAATTATTAACCAAGAAAAAACAATACCGCGCTGCATGTTGTGACATATTGTCATTTGCTTGTGTTCTTATTTTGAGCCGACTGTATTTTTCTCCTTTTTCTTTTACATTATTTATTTCCTTTCATTGATGACAATAACCACAATAATCTAACTAAAATATCTATGTAGAATTGAACTTACAAAATAAACTGAATTAAAAATAATGCAATAATTAAACAAAATAAATTGATGATAAACAAAATAAAATGATAAACGAATTAAACTGATAAATAAAATAATCTTATTTTCATCAATCAACCAACTAACAATGAGCAACATATGCCTTATTAATACCTAACATAACATCTAAAACAAGAAACAAATCTTAAAGCTAATAGGAAACTAATTGATGAGACATCAAACAATCATCCGATCATAGCCGACAATCATCCCAATGCGCATTTAGACTACACCCTCAATTAAGCTACAAAAAAAAAAAACACAACAATACAATCAAAACCAAAGCTAAAATCAAAACCCATCACAAAATATTAAAATTAAACAAAACCCATTGCTCAAAAAGATACTCACAAAAAAGAGTGAAAATTCTCACAAATTTCAGATCTAATCAACAAACCCGCCATTATTAATTTCATACAAATATATATAAGAGAATTAAGAAAACTCACCATTTAATCGCGTAATAAATTCCCCAATGTTGCATTGTTTCAAAAACTTCACAAGTCGAATTCTTAAAAACGATGAATCCTTTAATCAAACACTCTAAACATGAACATGAAGAAAAACCCAAACACGCGCACGAGCGTGCATACACGGGTCAAGCGCGCCGTCCTCTCTACCCTTTTTTCTTCTCACTTTCTTCTTTCTCTCTCATTTTTTTTTTTATCGTTTCTTTCTTTTCTTTTATTGGCTAAACCAGATACGAGAAGTAACTTATCTTATTTCTCTTTTTTTTTTTTTTTTTCCTTTTCTCCATATCTTCTTTCTTTTATTTTTCTTTCATTATCTTTTTTTTATTTTTTTATTTCTTCACACTCTCTGCCATGCCATACAAAGGGAGAACAACCCACCTCTTCTTCACCTTGTTTTGCAAAATAAATAAAAAACATTAAAAAAAATAATAAATACGGTTGTTTTGAAAAATAAATACGAAGAAAAAATACAAATTTAAATAGTTTTGAAAATAATAGGGTTGTTACATTATACATACCTTAGATTTGAAATGTAAGATAATTAAGTGTATTTCAAAAAATACAACTTGGCAAACGGAATAAAATTTTAAATACAATTTCAAGTTTTATGTGCACAGATAAATTCCACATCATAAGATGCATGCACATGAAAGTAATACAATAGTATATTTGTGTTATTTAAGCAATAACACAAAAAATATTAAATTAAAACTTTATAAACAAAAGTATTTATGAAGGCAGTAAAAAATGTATGAGTATTATAGTATGTACAACTGAAATAAATCTCGTCTTGAGATTCGATGGAAGAAATAACTAGGTAAATAGTTCTACATGAAAACTACTACTCTTCGAATGAAACATCACTAGAATACAAACATTGAGCACCTAATCCTAATTAAATTTTCTACTAACATCCTTTTAAGAAACAATCATACATAACAATAACAAGCATGTAGCACATGCACGTGCACATAACTTCATGAAGACAAACACACAAAAGATTTGATATAAAAATTTAGTAATTATAAAAAATATAGGGTGCTACAATATATAAAACTAAGAAGGAATCTCGTCTCAAGATTCACCAAAATGCTATTTAAACACGGGTAATAACAAATCCACCAAATAGAAAAACTAACCTAAAAAAGAAAGAAAAAATGACACCAAATATTAAATAAAATAAGGTTATTGTCGCACATACAAGTAAAAGGAATCTTATTACAAGATTCAATGAAGAAAAATAAACAATATTACAAGTTCATGGTTCACCTTTGTTACTTTATCTCTAAACCTCTATACTCATATTCACCCATATCCACATTCCGAAAATCATCTAGACTCTACCCCAGCCTAGACTAACCAAATGCTCTGAAAACCAAACTGTTACACCCCAATTCTCGAGAAAATGAAAATCCTTATATCCATGTAGGATTATCCGTTTTCCTCAAATTCGAGACGTGAAATTCAATATAGGAAGAACATTTAGCAACAGTAACTAAGACATTATTTAGAAAATTGAAACAAACAAAAAGAAAACTCTAACTGGAAAACTCTTTGACGAGGTTCATCACACTAATTAAACTCCAGTAGCGCTGCCCAATAATCCCTAAATCTGAGACAAACTAATTGGCTATATTCCAATAAAAACGTACTCAGGAAACAAAAGCTCACTTGGGTCAGCAATTAAGCTGGATAATCTTCATCCCAAAATTAATACATCAGCAAATGATAACATAAAAATTAAATATAACCGATGAACAGTCACACAAACAGGTAGTTTCTCAAAGAGGCAAACATGTCATTCTAATAAGTAAATATTTATTTACTTGTACTTGCACTATAGATATTAACTATGACAAGTCTGACTGCAAAAATATTAGTGTACTGGCTATCCTGCAAGGAATTGTTAGAAACACAGGTATATAAATTTACCAAAAATTAGTATTCCTTAATTAATACGGATGTATTCATACATTATTTGCCTTAAGCATTTTTTTTTTGTTAAGCCTTAAGCATATTTTTCATTTTTATTAAATTGATCAGTTAGACGAAGCCACATTCGCACCATTTCCATGTCGAACATACATGCCCGTATGCCTCTCTTATATAAAGGATAATTTTTCTGTCATCCATATCTAAGTGGGGACGCGTCACATACAGACATGCATCATCAGATACTCCTAAATATATGAGTAACAAAAAGCCACTCTTGAGCTATCAATGCGCATAAGTCACTTCACAATTTTTACGAATAAATATCAAGCCTATTTTATGCATTTCAAAACCACACCCTTTTAGGGATGGCAATGGGGCGGATTTTGGCAAGTCCATCCTCGCCCCGCTGGGGATGACGGATCCCCAAATCTGCCCTGAATATTCGTTTATTATATTTTTTTTAAACCATCCCCACACTGGATGGATTGGCGGATATTTGCCCCAACCCATTTAACCGGAAAAAAAAAATCTTCTCTACTCTCTCAACAGAGAGAATCATTCTTAACAAATATCAACAAAGAGAATCATATAGAAAATAAGAGTGAATCAAGGAGAGAAAAAGAGATTATAATGGCCCATAAGATCAAAACCATAACAGATTACAATGGGATCTGTTGGATCCCCATATGTGTTTTCACAAACCCACAAATGACCACTTCCTCACTTAACGACACAACAAATCATTAATGAACTATGTTGCTTCTTTGTCTTCACCAAAGAGAGATAAAAATCTAGGGTTTCAGAGATGCTGAGTTCAGCTCGAATTCTAGCAGTCTCGCCTTGTATAACAACACCATTGAATCATCTTCAGTACTCAACAAATCCAAATGCTAGATTTGTTAATGGAAGGCTCAAATCCAAGTTCAGATGGCGATTCTTCTTCTTCTGGGGAGAGTTGAAGAGGAGGAGGAGAGGTTTGGATGCCCAAACCTTTTTTTTGGTAAGCAGCAAAAGGTGTTGTTGACTGGGGAGAAAAGGGGAGGAGGATTGGAGGATGAGGGTTTTGGATTTCTTTTCTTAGCTGGAAATGGAAGAGAGATATGGGAGGCGAGAATTATGTTTAGATGTTCTTTTTCTCAATCCTCTTTGTATTAATGTAATAAGGGCATTATAGTAACATATAGGTATACGGATATCCGCTGGGAAGATATGGCCAAATTCGTATCCGCCTCGAAACAGTAACGGATCCAATTTTGATATCCAAAACCGCCCCAAAAACCATTATGGTAAACCCAATCCGCCCCAAATGGTTCGGGGCGGAGCGGATATCCGTGAAAAACCACCCTACTGCCATCCCTACACCCTTTCCGCAAGACTCAATCCGAAGGTTACTTAGTTTCTCTATAAGAAATGGGTGCCCTACTCCGCAAGACTCGCCCTGAAGATTACTTAGTTCCTATATAGGAGAGGGAAAACATAAACATAAGAAATGTGACAGTTCTAAGTGATATAATTCCAGATGATTAAAGTTTAAGGAATCAAAGTTGTCAATATCATGTATTTTGATATTTCAAAATTCTTTCACAATGACTTTTTGTCATTTATAAATAAATTCCTCATTCTTTTGGGGAAACTAAACAATTTCATGGATAAATCTCTAGCCAAACAAGATATTCTTATATCAAAATTTCATCCAACACATCATGTGCATTCATTCAGTATTCACAGTAAAACAATGACCACACACTCACATCCTATAATAGCACAACTAAATTATTAACCAATAGATTAAGATGACATAACAAAATAATGGATTAAGATGCAAATGGTATTTGAAAAAAAACAGGACAACGATATGCAATGAAATCCACATACCAAATATAACAAAACATAACTGACCCAAATACATGCACAACTAAAAGTCCAACATAAGGTCAAATGACGTATTCGAAGCTAATGAGTCACCAAACCAACATACCATTAAACTGCCATTGAAATATACCAAAATGCTATCAAATGGAGCTTAATCACAACACACCTTGAACTAGTTTTCTGAACTAATCAAAATTAGAGACTACACCCTCAATTAAGCTAAAAAAAAAAAATCAAACCAAAGCAAAAATCAAAACCCACTGCTCAGAAAGACGCTCACAGAAAGAGTGAAAATTCTCACAAATTTCATATCGAATCAATAAAACCACCATTATTAATTTCATACAATATATTAGAGAATGAAGAAAACTCACCATTTTATCGCGTAACAAATTCCCCAATGTTGCATTGCTCCGAAAATTTTGCAAGTCGAATTCATAAAAATGATGTATCTTTTAATCAAACACTCCAAACACGAACATGAAGAAAAATCCAAACGCGCACGTGCATGCGTACACGGGTCACACACGTCATCTTCTCTGCCCATTTTTTTTTTCTTTTTATCTTCTTTCTCTTTCTCATTTTTTTCTGTTCTTTCTTTTCTTTTATTGATTGAATCAGATAAGAGAAGTAACTTTTCTTCTTTCCCTTTTTTTTTTTCTTGTATCTTTTATTTTTCTTTCATTATCTGTTTTTTTTTTTTTTTTCTTTACACTCTCTGCAGTAGAGAGGGAAAAAGACTCACCTCTTCTTCACTTTGTTTAGCAAAATAAAAAAAACATAAAATAAACCTAATGACTACCTTAATCAATGCCTTAAAGAAAGCCCAAGTCCAAATCTTGCAATTGTGTCAAAGCCCAGCCTTACTATGTGGAACCATAAATATTATTATAACACATGGATATTATTCAAACACTAATAAATCATTAATTGGTCGAAAACTAAATACAAAGAAAAATACAAATTTGAATAGTTTTGCAAAAAAAATAGGATTGTTACATTGTACACACCTTAAATAGAACCTCGCCCCGAGATTCAAAAGGTAAGATAATTAAGTGTATTTTGAAAAGTACAATTTGGCAAACGAAATAAGATTTTAAATACAATTTCAAGTCTTATGTGCACAGATAAATTCCACATCATAAGAAGCATTCAAATACATGAAAGTAATACAAGAGTATATGTGTTATTTAAGCAAAAACACCAAAAATATTAAATTAAAACTTAATGCACAAAAATATTTATGAAGACAATAAAAAAAAGTATGGGTGTTACAGTATATACAACTGAAAAGAATCTCGTCCCAAGATTCGATGGAAGAAATAACTAGATAAATAGTTCTACATGAAAGTTACTACTCATCAAATGAAACATCACTATAGTCCAAACATAGAGCAACTAATCCTAATTAAATTCTCTACTAACATCCTTTTAAGAAACAATCATACATAACAATAACAAGCAAGTAGCACATGCACATAACTTCACGAAACAATCACACAAAAGATTTGTTTTAAAAATTTAGTAAGTATAAAAAAATACAGGGTGCTACAACGTCTCCAAGGGTAAAAGTTAAATTGGGGTATCAACCATATCTCATTTTAACCAAAAGCTAATTTTAGGGATCCTCTATTTCTTCATCACTCCAACCAAATTCCCTACTTTAATTTTTTCATCATTATTTAAATATATCTTTCACTTTTTTATATATCAACTTAATTTCAATTATACTATTATTTATTTCAACTTAAATATATATTATTATTAATTTCAATTAATACTATTATAATATTATTTAGATACGTTTTTAATTATACTATTACTAATTTCAACTTAATAATTAAATTTGTCAAATTAAAAATTTTGAAAGTTTTTTTAATAATTTTTTAGGATTTGGGAATGACATGGATGCCCCCGAATATAGGGGGAAGAGAGAGACCAAGTTAAAAAATTAGCATGTATAGGGGTTTCATTGGAGCATTTTTCCCCACATGAAACCCCAAATTAGCTTTTTGGTTAATTTAGTGTATCCCTTGGAGATGCTCTAAGAACACTTTTAGTTTGGAATGTTCGCAGAGTTGGAAATAAAGCTTCACTTTGTCATTTAAAATAGTTGATCAAGAAGCATAACATAAAGTTATAAGTGTTGATGAAGCATTTTGTTCCTTCTTCTCGCCAATCAAATAGAAGGAGGTAAGGTACATTTTTTTTTTCTGGGATGAAGATGAGTTTCGAGTGTCCGAAGTTTTAGCGTCATCTCAAGGATGCAACATAGAAGTGACATGCAAGAGTTCACGACTCGTTTGTGGCTTCATTATTATATGCTAAGCGCACAGTGCTGGAAAAAAGGGTGTTTTACAATGATTTGTGAAAGGTAGTGACTAAATGACACCACCACTTTTATTGAAGAATGCCACCACCTCCACCTTTTTTGAATCTGTTAAATAACACCGCCACCCCTTACCTTCTCTTCACTCTTCACAGGAACAACACCACCAGCGCCATCGATCACACCACCACGCCCCCTTCCACGCTGGCCATACGACCTCTCATTTCTTCGTCTTCTCCTTTGTTCTTGTTTTCTTTATTTCTTTCTTATTTTTCTACTTTCTTCTTTCTTCTTATTTCTTATTTCTTATTTTTAGTTTCTTCTTCTTCTTCTTCTCATTTTCTTTTTCTTATTTTTCTTCTTCTTCTCATTCTCTTCGTCTTCTTCCACTTCTTTTCCAAGAGGAAGACTGAAAAAGAATAGGTGCGGCTAGCGGTGGCGAGGGCAGGGTGGTGGTGGTCATTGATGGAGAAGAGAGATGGTGATTGATGGAAACGAGAGGGAGAGAGGAGAAGAGAGGGAAATAGGTGGTGGGTGGTAGTGCTTGATGGAAAAAAGAGGTGGCAGTGGCGGGGTGGTGGTGGTGCTTGATGGAAAAGAGAGAGAGAGGAAAAGAGATGTGGTAGGATTTTTTTGTTTATATTAGTCATGACCTTCAGTAGGTGGTAGTGTCATTTAGCAAAATTGGTAGTGTCAATTAGTCACTCCCTTTGTGAAATTTTAGTGTTTATTTTAACTCTCCCGAGTCAGTGAGAGGTGATTTTATTGTCATCCTATCTTCAAGTGAAAAACTTATTGGGGACCTGGTGCTAAATGCTAGCATTCAAGATTTTAAAGCATGTGTTGAATGTTGTGGGTTAGTGGACCAGAGCTATGTTGGCTCCAAATATACGTGGTTTAACAATCAGAGCGGGGAGAGGCGAAGATGAGGTCGTTTGGACAAAATCCTAGTCAATGCTCTTTGGTAGCATGAGATGCCAACTATGAACGTAAACCATCTTGCTAGAAATTTTTTCTAGATCATTCCTCGCTTTTTATCCCTAACAGTTCTCTGTAGAAAAAAATGACCTAGACCCAAGGATGCACGGACTCGGACTCGAACTCGGATACGACACGGCGACTCGACGATTTTCAAAAAAATAGGACTCGGCGACACTGTCAAACTTAATTTTTTTTTTTTTTGTAACTCATATGAACATAAAATCATAAATAATACTATTAAACAATCCAAACATATCAATAAAACATTCAAATTCATTCATTCAAAATTACAAATGCATCATAAAGTCAAGCTCAAGTCATAAGCAATATAATTTTATTAACTGGATAATGTAAAATGTAAATGATAATTTCAAAAACTCACCACCGAGGCGGCTACATCTCTTCTTCTTCATTAACTAGCGGATTAACTAGAGCTCTACAAGTAAAAAAAAAACATTAATCTACACAAGCATTCACCAATGGCCAGACATCACAGAAATTTCATAACATGAATGAGACTGGCATCACTTCGCCATGCATCATGCTCATTGCAACAAATACAAGGAGAATATAACATTGCTATAGCCCTGGGTTAGCACTTTCTAATTCCTCTGGTCATGGAACTTTTGAATTTTGAAATGGGGTATCCTAATGTTTATAGATTAGTAAATTTTCGTGAACATATGGGGTTTCCGTCACTTTTACATGGGCATCACAAGATATTGACAGAATGAAACAGAAAAGAAAAAGAAAAAAAAAGAAAAAAAAAACACAGAGAGCAGAAATCACAGAAAAAAAGAAGAAGGAAGGAAGATGGAAGAAGGAAGAAGCAAAATAGAGAATGAAGAAGCAAAGCAAAACAGAGACAGAGAAGAAGGAAGAAGCAAAGCAAAACAGAGAAGAAGGAAGATGGAAGAAGCAAAAGTGCAAAACTAAAATTACTTACAGAGATGAGAGATCAGCAGCATGCAGATCAATCCTTCCTCCTTCTTTTCTCCTTCCCTTCTCTTCCCCTCAAACAGATCAAAGGGTTCGATCGATCGAAAGGGGTTCGATCGATCGAAAGGATTCGACTGTTTCTCTCCCGTTTCCTCTTCTTCTCTTCTCCTTCCCTTCTCTTCCCCTCAAACAAATCAAAGGGTTCGATATCGATCGAAAAGGGGTTCGACTTTTTTTTCTCCCCTTTCCTCCTCCTCCTCTTCTTCTTCTTCCCTCCTTCTCTCTGTTAGCGCTAGGGTTCGAGTTCAGTTAACCCTTCAGATCTATAAATCGGGAGAAGAATCGGGCGATTTATTTGCATTTTCTAAGTCAACGAATTTTGACGACTTTGGCCGTGTCTGGACCGTGTCCAACCCAGTCAACGAATTTTGACCGTTGACCCCGAGTCCAATACGTGTCCAGCGCGTGTCGGACGCGAATCCGTGTCCGACGTATTTGACTCGTGATACGGAGGTTTTCCGGAGAGTCGGTGCATCCTAACCTGGACCTTTCAGGTTTCAGCTGATGTGGCTAGAAGACGAGAGTTTCAAAAAGTTTGTCGAAGAAAATAGGTCAAGTAGGATCCACGCCGTGAGTAATCTAGCATTTAAGCAAAAGATGTTAAGGGGCAAGTTGAAAAGGTGGAACAAAAATGTATTCTGAGATATTCACCAAGTGTTTACAAAATTTAGAAGACAAAAATCTGGAACTTGAAACTGATTTTGTACAAGGGATGGGACCAAGACTAAAAAAAAAAGCATGGGATAACCAAGATCCTAGAAAACCCTATATCAAGAAGAATTTTTTTGAAAGCAGAAATCTAAGAATCAAATGGCTTCAAGAAGGTCGATGATCACACAGTTTTTTCACACTGTGTATCAGAATAAAAGAAACGAATTATTAATAAAGGGTCAGTTCAAAAGGGATGGTTTGTGCTCTAAACATATAGAGTACATACATTGTACACTTGAACACTTCAAAGAGACATTAACTACTAAGGGTTCTTCTTTGAATGGTTCCGTACTTAGAGAAAATTGTGTTCAGTAGAAGTGAAAGAAGTTGTTTTTCATATATCAGTGGATAGTATGCCACGACCAGATGGTTTCTCTTTGACATTTTATCGGTTATGCTTGGATCTAGTGTATGAAAATGTTATTTATGAATTAAATAAAAAATAATATTGCTTAAGCTTGTAAAACTAATATAGAATGAGTGGAACAATATTGTAAAAATATATGACTAAATTACAAAGTCGTGCCTATTGGGTTGCGATTGATCGATGAAATTCGAAGGCGACTATGAAGACTCAGCCGAAAGCAAAAATGCAATAAGATGAAATCAAGTCATGTGCCAATCAAAGTCAAAGCCAAAGTCAACCATGGACAAAATAGTTTATGGATAACCAAAATTCAAATGAAGAGCCAAAAAGCTACTTGGAGGCAAAAATGTGTGGAAGTCAATATTCAAAGTTTGAAATTATCCTCCAAACATGATAATGGATTTTCTCTTGAGGATATTATTCCCTCAATAGACATGTCATGTGCTTAAAGGAGACGACCATGTCAAGTACAATGACATGTGACTAAAGAGAAATTTTTGTTTTAAAAAAAAATGATTGGGCATAGCAAAGTCGACTTCACTTTTGAAGTGCTGCAGTCAACAAATGACCATTCTAATAAAGCAAACAAACGTTTTACATCTAGCCGTTCTGAAAAGCTGATTTCAGGACAGTGAAGTCGACTTCACCCCTGCATGATCAGTCTATAAATATTGTCTTCATCAACTTTGGGAGTTCAAGATAAACTTGTTAGAGCATTTCAAGAGCAACAAATCCAACAAAATCTAACAAGAAGAATGACAAGTTTTTCCTAATTATTAAAAAGCAAATCTCTCCATCTCTACATGTGTCATTTTTGAGTGAGCTTCAAAAGAAAATCAAGAGATCTAGCGCTTGAAAAAAAGGATTTAGCCTTGACCAAACAACTTATTTGTTTTAGATATAAACGCCCTAGAGAGAACACTTCTTTGTCACCCGAAACCTTTATATTGTGAACCTCATTTATGCTCTTAAAAGAAGTGAGATAACTAAGCTTAAACTTCTCTCACCCGTCTATTTGAGAAAACTACTGGAGATACATGTTTGAGTTTTAGCTTACCTAAACTCAATATACCGCCAATGGCATGATAGCTCAATGGTTAGAGTTTGACGGATAGTACCACTAGGTCATGAGTTTGAACCCAGCCGACGGCATGTTTATATATATCTTGAAAACCCAGCTCGCCTTCCAAAAAAAAAAAACTGAATATACCTCATGTGAGTTCTTGAATCAGTGGAGTGGATTCGTATGACTAAGTGTCATGCCGAGATCCCAAGCAAATGGTATGACTTGATTGTGTCACATTACAGATGGTGTGATCTTTGGCTATCATCAACCTTTGCTGTATCCCACTGTGACCACCAAGTTAAGACTCACAAAGCAGAAGTCTCGTTGGATTGCGTTTTGTCCTTGAACAATTTATTCATCAAATCTGAAGAAACTACAGTGGCTCAAGGGATTGTGGAAATTATTACTACACAATTGGCAGTTCAAAGTAAATCTGTTTCAATCTATGTTGTTTTCTAGCATGGCATCAAAGGACGGTTCAGTGCTTTAGTCACCATACTAGTTTCCGAAATTTATCCCATAGGTACCCAATTCTTACGAATCACATTTTGATATCAACCATTTGAATATGTAGATTGCTGTCAACAAACATGCATGTGCAGTTGTGTGCAATCGTCTATGCACATGAAATTGGTCAACCACTCATTGAAAACTAAAACTGCTAAGAGGCAAAAGCAATTCATTCAAACATTACACGATCCCAACACCTCTCAAGGACAGCAGCGCCATGTATGCAACTTGAATTGAATCCGACTCAAATGGAGGCATACCCTGGAACAACTCTGTAGAAACAATTAAATAAATAGGCAAGAGTAGGAAAGAAAGTGCTCTTCAAATTTAACTATGTTACACTGATTAGTCATATAGTGGGAACGCCAATATATTTTCTCATACATTTTCGTACTTTATACATATGTACAAACATAGGTTGTAACAGAGGTAATACAGCCTACTATGATACAGCCATTGGACAAAATCAGATATGAAAACTAATCTGAGTACCTGAGTTGTTGTGTAGTCTTTTGAGTCCCTGTACAACATAATCATTAAGTAGATTTTGACGAGGTGATCTCCAAATCAATCAATCTTTTCCTTGAGAGATTGACAATCGAATTTGCAATGACTCTGGCACTGGACTTCATGTAACCGCCTGACATACAAAGGGTCAGAAAAGTTTTTAAGCAACACAAATGACAATGGAAATAATGTAACTCTCATTGCTTATGCATTGCTTTCCAAGTGTATTTGAGAGTAGAAAATGAGATTCGAAGTAAAAAAGGATTCAGAATATGACAACCATCTAAAACTTAATGCAGCCACCGAGATGGCAGATTTGCACTTGAAAATCACAAGTTAAAGAGCACGTGTCAAGTGTTTTGCACACAGTAGAATGACAATGGCATTCAACTACACCAAGCCAGTTTATCCAATATCAAAAGTTGAACTAGCTGACCTGATGTAAGCATGACTATAGGAATTTTCTTATCTCTGGCAAACCTGAACACCTTCTCATCCCTACAGACGACTCCATCAGGGCTGATCTGAATGTGACAATGAAAGTGTCATTGGTATTCGTAAATCAAATTCCAAAATAATGATCAAATAATCAGATATTTTGTTCACCTGAAGATTATAACTTACAACACCAAATTAGGCTCAGAGAAATACAGGTGAACAACTTTCAATATACGACTGCCAAAACTCAAATGAAGGTTACCTTTAACCTTCCCAAAGAATCTCCATCAAGTATATCAGTGCCGGCATTGTACACCAACAATTCTGGATCAAACATATTCCCAGCAACCTAGAATTAAAAACCAAAATATTCAGATTTTTCCACTAAGTATCACTTGCAACTAACAACTGGACAGATGTATTTCAACTTTAGTAGGTCCATAAAAATCATGAAAAATAATTTAGCTATATAGCTCCTTTTATGATCATCAAACCCTCAACCATTATTCAAAAGCATTTTGATTCAATATCATTTCATTTTACTCATTGCCATTTACGATAATCACAGGATTCGATCAATTTAGTTAATTAGCATGCAATTCAAATGATGATAGTTCCTGGGAATTCAAGTAGTTTACAGTAATGTAAACTGAAGTTCAAGTTGAGGCCTAGGTGACTTAACATTTATGATTCGCAAGTGCAAAAGATGAAGCAATGGAATCACATTGACTAAAGTGTTCAGCATATAATACCCATTCAAGCATTGATCCTAATACAGATAATTAAGTTTGGAGGAAATGGATCAAGAACTAATGGAAATGTACCTCAAGTGCTTTATCTAGACGTTTCAAATACACATCAGTTGTCGTCCCACTCTGTGAGCATAATATCATCATATTAACAAATAAAGTAAGAGTACACAGCTACAGTGTTTCACTTCACCAAATGCAATATGAGAAAGCTGGGAGAAAAGGAAGCTGAGGTTTACCGATACTTCAACCCTGTGATCAATATACCTCCTTGCTTCATAATCCTGAAAATGGGAAAACAAGAAACAGTTGTGACTTCTTCTCCAAGGAATGAGCAAGATGAGAAGGCACACAAAGTTTTAGCACGTCTAAACAGAATTTAAAATATATATATATTATAATAATAATAATAATAATAATAATAATAATAATAATAATAATAATAATAATAATAATAATAATAATAATAATAATAAAATCTTGTCATTTTTATAAACAAAGACAGGAATAGAGATCTTACAGAAGGATAAATGTCGGGATTGTACATATCCATAGTATAAACCCTTCCTGGTGGTGCATAGGTAGTCAGCAAATCTGACAAAAAAGTCCATAAAAAGAAGTAAGCTAGAAAAGCATACTGTCAATAGAGAAATCTCTTTCATGACCATTCCCCTGATGTGCATCAAGATCAATAATCATCACCCTGCACATACACAGTGATAAGACATCATGAGGAAGTTCATATATAACAACCTATACAACACAGTATGGTGTATTGGAGCCTTAGTTGTGCATACCTTGAAATATTTAACCTGATAAATGCAAATTGGATACAAAGAGATATGTCGGCGTATGCACAAAAACCACCTCCCTTTTCAGCACAACAATGATGAAATCCTCCCCCGACATTGATTGCCCATCCACGCTCTTTTGCAATCTTTGCAGCCAAAATCGTTCCTCCAACCTGTAATCAGAATCAGTATTGACTATAGTACTCAGATAGGAGGAGTGAAAATTGAGTGCTCCACCTGCTTGCGGAATGGGCTAAGAGCTTTCTGTTGCACTAAAAAATTTGGCAGCAGAGCAACTGGCGGTACCTGATGAAAGTGTTAATCATCTCAATAATAAACAAATAGGTAAAATAAATAATAATAACCATAATAATAATAATAAAATAAACAAATAAATAATTGATATCTAATTCTCTCCTTTGATACCCGTAATACCACAAAATTTACAAAAAATTTCAACACGACATCACAGAGATTTTCAACCAGTCAAAATCACTGGTCATCTTTCAAATTTGAAATGGTAATTCTATGGAACAGTGGTATAAGGATGCAAACTTGATGAAATCTAGTGCATATTACCTCCATTATAATGGAAACTTGCAGACTGTTCTTTAGACTCCTCAAGTATGATTCTGAATGTACCTGTTCACAATTGAATGAAACATAATTATGGGAATGGAGAACTCATCTCTTTAATAACATCTTCTGAGCATAAGCAACCATCAGAATTCCCTCTTATTATTTTCCTGTTTATACCAAGGCTTTTAAACATAGAGGCATGTCGCGAGGCGTTTTAGTGGAAAAACGTGGAAGTGTAAGTCCCAACGCATGAGGCGTAAGCCTTTTACAAGTGACTGAGGCATAACCTCGAGCAAAAATATATATGATATGCAAAACAAAACAACTAGCAAAGTATAAAGAATGAAAGATTTGATATTATAATTGTATTTCGGCTATTTTATTTTCTAAAATTTCATAAATATGACAAATAGTATTTCTCAAAGTACAAGGTATTTCTCAAATACATAAAGTGTAACTTGGTTTAGGGAAAGGAAAAATAATATATGTGTACCACAGTGCCACACAATCACAAGTAGTTTTTAGTACTTTTTTAAACCCTGCAACAGCTGTACACTAGCTATCACAACCACATGTCCCATTTGATGTAGCTTTAAATCAGAGCAGTAAAGTAGATGATTTCATCTCTACCAATTTCACAAAGTAAATTTGAAGAAGGCTCAAGATAAGTGCCTTGAAGGAGGGAAAGGTAAATCGGAGAAGACGATTGGAGAAGATTCAGTCCATCGAAAGGTCAAAGAAGATTCAGCCATCAAACTCGACGAAGAGTCACGCATCAAAGCAAAACGGCTATATTTTAGGGACTTTCTGTCCACAGTCTTGCACAATCCCCTTTTTTTGTTTCAAAGAAAAAAAAATGTTTCAAGACGTGTTTCAAGGCAAAAAAATACAAGTTTTTTTACGTTTTTCACAAGTTTAAATCTTAAGCAAATTGGTTGCGTTTCGCCTCGAAACGCATTTTGAGGCATATGCCTCCAACGTTTTTTAAAACCTTGGTTTTATACCAACAGTAACTGAATCTAGAGATGTACAAGACCAATTTACAACAGAACATCCAAATCAGTAGCACAGACCTTTTAAACATGGAAATGGGTCTACCAAGCTGTTGATCATAAGTACAATTTGCTAGAAATGCCACTACTAAATCACGCTGCATATTGATGCTTCTCTTCTTCCTATATTTTCCATACACTTCTTTCATTTGGGCAACAAACAAAAATATAGTCTATAGATTCCATAATCCATCCACATCATTAAGAAGCAAAACTCTGATAAAAATCCACAAGACTGTCCAGTAAGGATTCTCCTCCCTTCTAATCTTGCCCTCCCTTTCACTTGGTCCATCTCCATCAGCCTTACCACCCTCTCCTCTCCTATTTTTCTCTAACAGAAGAGGCAGTGTTTACCTCCTTCCTCCACTCTGCTCTTATGGGCCACCTTTCTTTTGATCAATCTTATTAGTCAAATTCATAAAAGAGGTCTGTCCTATGCAGTTTACACATACATTACTCGCTACTCGGTCTATTCAAGTTAACTGTGGGGGGGGGGGGTGATGGTAACCGGACTTACTTGGCTGAGTCACCCACCTAGAGTTAAACCGCCCCTAGTAAAAAAATAATAGGCATAGTACAGTTATTATACCTCAAGATGTCAACATGTATACTGCTATAAAATGACATTGGACATAAATAACGTATAAATGCAGCATAACCACATAACAAAGATGAACAATTTAACAAAGATGAAATGGGAAAATAAAAATTAATATGAACGCCACACGAGTTATTAAACTACATGCACGAAAATGGATCACTAGTATCAATGTTAACATTTTTTTTCCTATTACAATCACTCAATATCAACAACAATATTGTAGTCGTCCAAACTCTCATCACTGTCATTGTGTCTCCACCTACCACTTCTTCATCATCCTTAGCATTGTTCTACTTCTAGTCCTGTCATTGTGTCTCCACCTACCACTTCTTCATCATCCTTGGCATTGTTCTACTTCTAGTCCTGATGTGTCATAGTTTGGCATCATCAACTCCTCCCAAAGTTTTTTTAAGTAAGAGTAAAATGTCCAACGAGCTATGTTCTAAAAATCGGCCTAGGCGGTTGGGAAATGCTAGGCTGGGAGGGTTTTTGAAAATTACTTATTTCCAGTTTTCGAAAAAAAAAACTATTTTTTATACATTTTGCATATTTATCTTGGCATTAAATTAGAAGTAATTTATGTGTTATTATACTTAACTTTTATAAATTATAATACCAAAAAAATTGTCTAGGCCCCGACTAGCCTCTGGGCGCTAGTCCCCTGCTCGTCACCTGCCTACCGCCTAGCAATTTTTAGAACCTTGCCAGCGAGTACTTGCCGAGCAGGAAACTTGCTTACTATGGTGGGTAAAACGCCAAAAGAGTAATCAATAAACGACTTGCTCTTGGTATTTAGCACAAGACCTCACCAAGTAACTGCCTAGAATGTCTTACCTCCTTCATCTCCTCTCCTCGTCTTTCTTGATTAGAAACGCTCACCAAACTCAGAAAAAGAATGGCGACAATTGGAAATGTGGATTTCAGTTGGCCCATCACCTAAGGAATTGGTCAGTCTTAAGATCTTTGATACCTAATTTATGCTTGTTGAATTGCTTAGACCAAGGAAATTCTAAGAGGGTATTTTCAATATTTTTCCTAATTCATTATCCAATTAGTTGATTTATTAGAGCATCCCAATAGACAAACACAGAAACTGAGTTTAAATGTGCATTTTCAAGCTCCAATGGATCGCCCAAAGCTCATCACATGGCCGAAAACCCATCGCATTTGAGTTTTTAACCCAAAGAGTGTGGCTCAGCCACTACAAATAGGCTTGCTACCTTTAGCGAAATGTCACTAGACAATGGAAGGGTCCGAGTAGTGTACTAACATGCAACTTAGTAGCAGCCTTAAAACCCAAGTATTCTCACCAATAGGATCCAACATTCGAACATTTGAAGTTGGGTTATCGGTCATGGCTTGAATAGTTCCACATCTCCGGAGGTGGATTTGTCACAAAAGAATACATGGGAAATGTATGCTCCCTAGTAGCAATGAGGCCTTTTGAATAAAGCCCCACACCCGGAGGCCTAGTGCTAGAGGTGTTTAAGTTGGGGACAATATTATTGTTATGTATGGTGGACCATAGCGGACCCAGGGTGTATACACGTGTACAACGAACCAACAATTGATATCAGAGCCGATGATTTGGCTGAGACTAGTCGAGGTAAAGGTTCACGAGGCACATCATTCAAGGGGAGTAAGCGGAGGGGAATGACTATTTTTGCATAAGTTATAATAAATTGTGTGCCAACTAGTGACCCTTTTAACTTTTAGTTTTTTGAGATTGCTCTTTTTACCATTGGAGCATGGTTATGGTTCTACCTCAAACGGATCCACCTTTTAAGACCCAAACGAATTTGAATTTGAGCTCATGGATGCATATGCCCTTAAGTTGCTATTCGTGTGAGGACTGATCTATTGCACATAGTTATTTCAAAATTGTATTTATCTCTCAAATTCCTTCAACCATAGAGATAACAATATCTCTCAATTACTTCCTAATCCAAAATATGCAACAATTAGTCAATTGATGGAAAATGATGGTTTCAATTATATGAAGTGTTATCATTGTGTAACGCAAGTGTAGTAAATTTTGAAAAAATTTCTCAACTACAATTCTTTTGCTGAGTTCAAATGGAAGTTCTAGCTCGGTTAGAAATTGGGTTTATCTCTCTTATTCCACTATGGCAGTCTACTAGTATTACCAATATTAATATATTGCTTGGTGGTGAAGACTGAGTGAGTTGAGAGTTGATCGAATCAATTGGATTCAACACCATTTCGGTCGATTGGGAGCTCTAGAACAAACCAAAGAGGAGATGAGCTCGACTGATTGGGAGGTCCATCAACCAAGAACTCACCAGAAAGGTTGATTGAGAACTTTGATTGCATGGTTTATAATCCTAACCCTAGACCGTTGATGGATTGCAATTTGCAACAGAAAGAGGGGAGGCAGAGATTAGAGTCTGAGGAGGAGGAATTAGGAGAAGTGGTAAAAGCACTCGGTTTCAAGGTGAGATCTGGATGGACAGGCAGTGAGGGAGGGGGGTCAGCTAGGAGATGACTTATGTCCCTTTCGGTTGCTCAATCTTGATAACGGGAGTTAAGATGATATGTACAAATTGGTACCTAGTGCCTTGGTTATAAGTCCTCAGCAAAAAAGCACTTTCTTGATTTTAAAACTCCATTGACAATAGGAAAGAACAATATATATATATATATCAAAAAGGCAACTCCGGCCGTTGCAACGGCCGGTCCCAAGCCCGGATAAAGGAGGAGGGTTGGTGTTAGGCTTGTGATAGCCAACCGTAAAAAACCCATCACATCCCTTTTCATGGATATTGGTTCAAAAAGATTAATGCAGAAGGATAGGGCGTCCCCCGCTATAAGCGACGCGCTGCACCTACGCTCGGGTGTAGTGACAAATGAGCAAGGCGCGCTGCAGCGGCGCCCGGCTGTAGTGTTAAATAGGCAAGGGTTCTCGCACCTTTCTGGACGGGGACGAGTAAAGAAGCTAATCCAGGTTAGAGCTAGAGATAGAATGATTAGATTAGCCTCTTGGAACATAGGAACCTTGACGGGAAAGACAAAAGAATTAGTGGATGTTCTGCGTAGGAGGAAAGTAAACATAATTTGTCTTCAAGAGACAAAATGGAAGGGGAACAAGGCTAAAGATTTAGGAGGAGGGTTCAAACTCTTCTATTCTGGTAAAGATGGCACTAGGAACGGGGTGAAAATAGTGGTAGATAAAGTTTTTAAGGATGCAGTAGTCGACGTTAGGAGGGTTGGGGATAGAATCATAAGTATTAAATTAGCTTTAGAACTAGAGATAGTGCATGTTATTAGTGTGTATGCACCCCAAGTGGGTTTGGACGAGGAGACTAAGAAGGATTTTTGGGACTCTTTAGAGGAGTTAGTTCTTGGAATTCCCTCTTCCGATAGGGTTTTCATAGGCGGGGATTTGAATGGCCATGTCGGTAAGGATAGAGTTGGGTATGAGAGGGTACATGGAGGTCAAGGCTTTGGGGATCGAAACACCGCGGGGATTTCTATTCTAGATTTTGCGTTAGCTCAGGATTTTGGGATCGTAAATACTTTTTATAAGAAGAGGGAAGACCACTTGGTGACCTTTGCGAGTGGGCGTAATAGAAGTCAAATTGATTATTTTCTTGTGAAGAGACACGATTTAGGTAGGTGTAAAAATTGTAAGGTTATACCAGGAGAGTGTCTGACATCCCAACATAGGCTGTTAGTTCTCGATTTTTGTCTTAAGAGTAGGGGTCGTATTGCTATAGAACAGGTTAGACCGAGAATTAAGTGGTGGACCTTACAGGGAGATGTGTGCCAAAGATTTAGAAAGGATTTTGGGTGGCCAGTCAGTTTCAGAGGGTGGGGAGAATCTAGAACCAAAGGATAGGACTAGTAGCGCGGATCTTTTTGAACATTTGGCAAACCGAATAAGAAGATGTGCGAATGAAGAGTTAGGACAGGCCAAAAGAGGAGGTTTCTATGGTAAGGAGACATGGTGGTGGAACGCGGATGTGCAACAAACCATTGCGGAAAAGAAAAGATGCTTTAAGGCGTGGCAAAAAGATAGGTGCCTAGAGTCTTATGAGCTTTATAAGCAGGCTAAGAAGTTGAGTAGTAGAGCAGTAGGGGAAGCTAAGAAGAGAGCGTATGATGCTCTTTATAATAGGCTAGGTACGAAGGAAGGGAGAAGGATATTTTCAAGATAGCGAAGGCTAGAGAACGAAAAACTAGGGACTTGAGTCATGTTAAGTGTGTTAAGCATGAGAATGGAAGAGTCTTAATGCAGGATAAAGCTATTTTAGATAGATGGAAGGATTACTTTTGGAACCTACTCAATGGAACACATGTAGGGGAGTTAAACTTGGAGGGGTATGCTTCACAGGAAGGGAGAGATCGCGTGTTCCATCGCAGAGTTAGTGCCACAGAAGTGAGAGAAGCTTTAAAAAGAATGAAGACAGGGAAGGCCGTTGGACCGGATGATATACCAATTGAAGTATGGAAATGTCTGGGAGAAGTTGGAATTCAATGGCTAACTAAGCTCTTTAATAGGATTTTGAAAACTAGAAAAATGCCAGATTCATGGAGGCATAGCATTGTGGTACCAATTTATAAGAACAAAGGGGATAACCAAAATTGCTCGAACTATAGAGGGATAAAGCTTATGAGTCATATGATGAAACTTTGGGAGAGGGTTATAGAACAAAGACTTAGGAGTTTAACCACGATTTCAGATAATCAATTTGGATTTATGCCAGGTAGGTCTACTACGGAGGCCATCTTCCTGCTTAGGCAAACTGTAGAAAAATATCGAGAGGCACGTAAGAGTTTGCATATGGTTTTTATTGATCTGGAGAAAGCATATGATAGGGTCCCCAGGGAGTTAATTTGGTGGGTGCTTGAAAGGAAGAAAGTGTCTCAATGTTATGTCGATATCATTAAGGATATGTATGAAGGGGCTGTAACAAGTGTTCGCTCAGTAGGTGGGATGTCTAGTGAATTTCCAGTGACAGTAGGACTACATCAAGGGTCGGCGTTAAGTCTATATCTCTTTGCTTTGGTCATGGATGAGTTGACGAGACATCTGCAAGAAGATGTACCTTGGTGCATGTTATTTGCAGATGATATTGTCTTAATGGATGAGACTAGTGCAGGTTTAGGTCAGAAATTAGTTAAGTGGCAGGAGGCTTTAGAGAGTAAAGGTTTTAGAATTAGCCGTTCGAAGACGGAGCATCTAGTGTGCAACTTTGGGTGTGAACCAAGAGGGAGAAGTAATGCAATTGAGATCGAAGGTGTCGAGGTCCCGGAGTGTGAGGCTTTTCGATATCTAGGGTCTATAATTCAAAAGAATGGGGCTATTGGAGCAGATGTAGACCACAGGGTTAAAGCTGGTTGGTTGAAATGGCGAATGGCGTCAGGAGTATTGTGCGATAGAAGGATGCATGCAAGGCTAAAAGGGAAATGCTATAAGACAATTGTTCGACCAGCCATGCTATACGGTTCAGAATGTTGGGCTACTACGGGACAACATACGCATAGGATGGCAGTAGCAGAAATGCGCATGTTAAGGTGGATGTGTGGTAAAACTCGTAAGGATAAAATTAGAAATGAAAGAATTAAGAGATACTTAGGTGTAGCGCCCATAGAGGAAAAAATTAGAGAAAGACGTTTAACTTGGTTTGGTCATGTGCGGAGGAGACCAAGCACGGCGCCAATTAGAAAATGTTTAGATTGACAAGTTAATGGAGGGTGTAGATGGAGGGGACGACTGTTGAAAACTTGGATGAAGACGGTGAATGAAGATATCATTGAGCTTGGATTAGGTGAGGAAATGTGGGAAGATCGCATTGCTTGGAGAACCAAAATTCATGTAGCCGACCCCGAAAATCTCGGGAATGGGCTTTGATGATGATGATGATATATCAAAAAGGCTTTACAGATAAAAGTCCATTTGAAGCAAAAGGGCCAAGTACAAATGAATTTTCATTTTCTACATGTTGCTTCTATTTTCTAACAAAAGTGTTGTTCTATCAATCAAACATAAATAAAAGAAAAACCTTATACAGTCCAAGATCGATTTAACAACTTGACATTTAAAATCTATACATAACTATTGAGAAAAACTAAATTTGCACTCTAAACTCAATAAACTGCATAAGCTTTTCATGTTAGGAAAAAAAAAAAGTACCACTAGAAGATCATCTTCTGAGGCTTCAACAGGTTCAACTATCTGTTTTTTGTCCAAAACACGATCGGCAATGAGAAAACGGCATATTCTACCCCATTTTGATGAATCAAAAGGATGCCTGTGCGAATTATAGTTGACATAATCAAGATTCCCAACACCTAATTGAGCAGTTGAAATCATTGGAGTTAGAGACAGGTTGTACTACTTACAGTTTCTCGATGCCGAAGAAGGCGATATCATAGGAAGAAGAGTAGATTACAGGGACCTAAGAATGTTGAATTTGAAGACAAATTAAGTGCAGATTGAAGTGAGAGTGATGTAATTAGACAGTAATTAGAGAGAGAGTGACCTTGGAAGGAGGAACGTTAAAGTAAAGCTTGCTTGAAAGAACTCGGTTTCTTCTTAGGGCTTCGGCTGCTGTTTCGATTGAAGAAGAAGAAGCGCCTGAAACGGCAGAGCAGGTCGCCATGAGAGGAAGAAGAAAGAGTCTGGTAGAAAGAGAGGCCGTAATGTAATGGCGTGGCGAAGACGTCAAGTGAAGACCAACAGAGAGGAGA
Source organism: Berberis vulgaris (assembly GCA_963556465.1). NCBI lineage: Eukaryota > Viridiplantae > Streptophyta > Magnoliopsida > Ranunculales > Berberidaceae > Berberis > Berberis vulgaris. The sequence goes on from OY747130.1 coordinate 72,018,701, forward strand.
GGAGAGGAGAGACGGATAACCTTCGTTGAGAGTTTTTTTAACCGTTTGTTTGATTAAGGAGTTTGGTGGCGGGTACAGATGGAATTATACCCACAGGTCATACCTTCGAATTAATCGAACCGAGCCCAAAAAACCGAAATCGACCGAAAATCAAAATCTAATTGTCAAAATTGAACCGAACCGAGTTACTTTGATTCAATTTCGGTTTGAATTTTTTAACCCCAAATAAACCGAACCAACCGTATCAATTTTTTATTTATTTTTTAACTTATAGACTCACTGGTTCAATTCTCACCCCAATTCCCAATACACTCACCCATATTTAATTCCCAAATCTCCACCCACCCACCCACCCACCCACCCATACACATTTAATTCTCACCTACCCCATTTAGTCCAACTAAGATAAATATATAAATATTGGATCCAATTAGAGAAGTAGAGAAGTCCTCTATGAATATCATAAATATAGGTGAGTCTGATGTGCTAAGATCCATTATTGATAATATTGTAAATGAGTTTTGTTTCAAGACTTTCTTCAGCTCTATTGTTGAAAGGAGTTTCTGTTGCTTTATAACAACTGGATACAAATGATTTCCATGTGATCTTGGTTATCTTCTGGTAGAATTGTTGTATATATATGTCAAAAACCTCCCAATATCGTCAGAGTTCCTCTTCGCCGAAGAAGTTATCGCGCAACGCCGCACAAGGTCGGAGAATATCAGCTATTACAAAGGCAGCGAGTACCTCTCCGGTGCCATCCTCGGTGCTACCAAGGGTTTCGTAAAGGGATCAAATCGGCCAAGAAATGTGTTTATTTGAAGCCCATGTTAAATCGAGTCTTGAATTCGGGCGGCCAGGCTGGGCGGAGGTTCGAGAACTCATTGGGCACCGTGTGTCTGAGTCTGTTTTTCTTTGTGTTCGACTAATTTTCTTTGCATTAGCACTATTAGGGGTTTTGTCGAATTTGTATGGTCATTCAAGCTTGTTTAATCAAAATGCAATAATGCTAATCTCTTTTATCATAATAGAAAATTGGTATAATATTGTTTTTTTGGTTTGGATAATATTATCTTATTTTGAGGTTCAAATTTTATTTGAAATCTGTATGTGTGAAAAGGTTTTATCTTTGTGTTTAGGTCTAGCTGTATGGTAATGGTAATGGTAATGGTAATGGCAATGCAGAATTGTTTTAGTAAGAAGAAGAAAGATGATGGAAAAAAATAGAAAATAAAAAGGAAAAACTGAAACAAATCAAACTGAACCGAACCAAAAATCAGAAAACCAAACCGAACCAAAAATCGAATCCCAAGTTCGATCCGGTTTTGATTCCATTTCAAACCAATTAAACCGATTAACACCCCTCGGTCATACTACACGCAAGGATTGTCATTTCATTTTTCAAGTTAATTTCGGTCTATTGATTTTAAGAAATATTTTAGTGTGTAAAGAAAAAACTTAAAATTTTTGAGGATATATATAATATATAATGAATTTTGAGGGTATATTAAATATAGAAAAAATATTAATAATATGCAAGTAAATAAATTTATTAAGCACATTAAATGTAACCAAAATACCTATAATTAGAAAATCAATTAGATAATTTAAAAAATCAATATATAAGTAGAAGAATTGAAGAAGTGATATTTAAGAAATCAGGTGGTGGTTTCAATAATTAATAAATAAATTAGAATAAATGATATTTAGAAAGAAAAAAAACTCAAAATTTACGAAAAAATACCGAAAATTTTCGAAAAAATGTAATTTTTAATAGCTGTTTTTTTTATTTTTATTTTGAAAAAAATGAAATTTATGAAAAAATCTCAAATTTTTTCGAAAAATCCATAAAAAAATTAAATTATTTCTTTCAGCACTTTTCTTTTCATTATTTAAAAAAAAAAACGAAAATTTCATATAATTTCGCGAAATCACAATCCTTAATTATAGGTACTGGCAAGGAATGAGATTTTACGAAATCTCGGCGAACATTTCATTTTTTTTTAATATGAAAAGAAAAATACTGAAATAGGAACTTTTGTTTTTTTTCGAGATTTTTTTTGACATTTTCGGTGTTTATTGGGAATTTCGCTGATTTCAACAAAAACACAACTAAAAATCTATTTTTTCGGTCAACGTTGTTTTTACGCGTGGATCTGGTTTGTGATACTTCGATCTCTTTACTACTCGATTAGATCTTCTCTGTTTGATTGACTTGAACCCACTGGCCATTGCACGATTGTCTTGATGTCTGCTCGACTGGATCTGCTTTGCAATTTCGATCGACTTGATCTCTGTTGTCTCCATTTCTGACGACTTCAAAATCTCGATTCAATCATCAAACATACTTATTTGGTTGGTTTCAACTATTGCTTAGTATTGATGGCAATGGAAAAAAACAAAATGAAAGTTTGAGAGATTTAGATGAGAGAGTGACTGTTTGTTTGTCTTTATCAGAGTGAATGGAGAGAGGAAAGAGAAAGCGGATCTTCATTGAAAGAGAAAAAAAAAATTTAACCCAATTTATATGGGTAAATCATAATCTTCTTAAATTACAGAGGCCAGAGAGTAGGTTGTTGGGTATATAAGGGGAGGCCCAACATTAGGTTGTTGGCTAAATTGGGGGAGGCTCAATATTAAAATACATAGAGACCTATTTAAATTGGGCTTGAACAATATCTCGAAATTTTTACTTTTTTTTTCTTTATACACCGAAATATTTTTTTAAATCAGTTCACTGAAATTAACTCGAAAAACTTTGCTCCAAACGATCCGGTTCTTATTATGTATATTAATCAACTATTCAAATAGGTTCAGATTCGTTGTAGGATGGTTTGAATTCGGTTCCAACTGTTTGAATTCAAATGGTTCGGGTCCAACCCGTTTTGTATAACACTAACATATAACCCGTATTATTGGCACTGCACATAAAGTTTTTTGCTGCTAATTATCATACATTGAACACCTTCACCACCATCTCCACCATTACCCTCAATTAAGTTTATAAAATAAAAATCAATTTTAGAAGTAACTAATTGTTTTAGAGTCAAACTCAGTTAAAATTAGAATTGATTGAAAGTTCGAGATTTTTGTTTGAATGTTCTCGTTTCTTTGAAAATATTATACTTAAGCATGAATTTAAAAATACTTACATGTTTTAATAAGAAAATAATATTTTGAAATTTTAAGTGTTTGTATTGATAATTGGTTTTGTTAGAATGATCTTCAAAATTGCATTCCAATGATATCAAGTTTACCAAAATCCGTCAACTACATAGGTAGTTATGATAATTTTCATCTTGAAAAAAATGATAACAAATTTTTTTTTATCTCCGCTACATATATTTTCCATCAACTTTTTTTCACAATTTTTCTTTTTATTTGCCCATCTACATGTTTTATATTTATAAATATGTTATCATAGGAAATAAATCTCAACCCTCAACCCAATTTTTCTTTTGTCTCAGTCATCAACGAATAGTAAAATATCACATTGAATTGTAATATAGACTAGGGTATTTCTCATACATTTGGTACTCTACATATTTTTTTCTTCTTCTAAATATCATGTACTAAACACCCCCTCAATCAGTTTTGAAGTGTAAGTCCATTTAAGGTAAAATTATATACTATAAATTGTAGGGTTAGACTAAGTAAAAATTTGAATCAATTGGGCAAAATATTTTAAACACCGAGTGTGAGTTTTCCTCTAATTTGAATTGGCCAAAATATGAAGTTTGAGATTTTTGTTTAAATGTACATTAAGATGTTTGTCTCATTTGTTTTCTTATTATGATTAGTCCGTCTCGTTTCTTTGAAAATTATTGAAAATACTAACAATGCAAAATGCATTAGACGTTTTTAATAATAAAATACATATTTTCAATTTTTATTGTTTGTATTGAACATTGGTTTTATTGGAAATATCTTAAAAATGCATTCTAACGATATCAAGTTTACAAAAATTCGATAACCAAGTAAATAGTTATGACAATTTTAATTTTGAAAAAAAATATCAAAATTTCTATTTCCACCACATTACACATTCCACCAACTTTTTTTTTACCATTTTTCATTTTCTTTGCCCTTCTGCATTTTTATATTTACAAACATGCTATTATAGAAAATGAATCTGGCCCTCAACATTTTTTCAACTTTCAATCCTAGTCATCTTTTATCTCCAATTCGTTTTGAACAATGAAACACCTAGCTAGTTTGTAAGATAGATTATACATGTATCTTATCCTGATTGAGCATTAAAATTTTATTGTGTGCTCAACCACACCAAATCTTGAACCCTGAATAACCCAAATGCTTCATTGAATCGATCGATCTATTCTTGTTGTCGTCCCTCTCTCAGCTACTGATGTCGTATCTCGCAGTTGCTGACGTTGTCTCTCTCTCAGCCTTGCCGTGAATTGTTGTTGTTGTTGTCATGTCGTCTCTCTCGAGTCTCATCCCTCTCTCTCGACTGAATCGCATCCACTGTCTCTTGATCAAGTAAGTTTTTCATATGCAAATTCAAGTGATCAAAATACTCAAAGTTCTCAATCAACATCAAAGGAAAAGGCGTAGCCGCAAATGTTTCCAATACAGGATTGGTGAAAGTTGATTTGAGTGGCTAGTTATTTATGTTTTATATTTGATACAAATTGAATTTGTAATAGATATTGAGTTTTATAAGTTTGTAAAAGTTGGAGGATTTATGTAGTTAATATTGGAAATGGCTTGCTGTTGCTTGTTGTTATTTGTTTGTTTGTTTGTTTTTTAATTAAAATGAATGATTAACTAAAAAGGATAATCACAAAAAATTCAGTAGAACTGTAGGAACGTGGATCATTCTAAACTATTCGAGTAAGATTCGGTCCCAATGTTCAAAATGAGGGAATCCGAACCAGATCCATTAGATTGAAATGGTTCAAGTTAGGTTCTTCAAATTTTGGAACCGATCCAAATCGTGCCCACCCTTAGAAAAAATGATTTACAATGCCTATTTTTTATAATTGTAGACCACATAGGACCCTAACCATTGAAATGCCCCAAAAGACATATTCTTTGTAATTCAAGACTATTAAAGCCACAGACCCAAATTATGGCTAAAATATATGTAAAAAGACAATTACACCCATATTTCTAGACATATTGATGTGGTATTGTTATTTATCTATTAAAATTCTAGTTACATTAGAACCAATGAAATATACAATCTTTTAACATAATTTGATATTTCTTCAAAATTGTTTCATGTCTACGAAACAAGTGATCAATTTTTGCTGGGTAATCTGGAAGTAAAAAAATAAAAAATCTGGAAATAAACTTATGATTGGTTTTTAGAAAATGGTTGAATTTCAATTTATAATTAACCTGATTCAAATAGAGGAGGTCAATAAGGAAATATGTTGTTCTATTGAATAATGTTTCAAGAGATTAAAATAAAATTCTAATGCATTTTCAATATTGGGTGTTAAAGCTATATTCAAAAACCATATTACTTATAGTTGAGAGGAAATCAAATGAGTACATAGTGGCGGTGGTGTATAAGAAATTGAAAGTGAATCAAGGTTAAAAGGGTATTTTTAATCGAAAGAGAGGATGAGGTTAGATATAGATAAAAAAGACTAATGGTAACGGGATAGTTGTACTAAATTGCGTCAAAACTTAAGATATGATCTATGTGATTTTGTTTTTGAAAATTGATTACTTAAGTTAAAAGGGCAAAAATATCTTTTTAATTATTTTTAAACCATGGGTTGGATTTGTGGGTTTTAATAGTCGAATTACAAAAATTAGTCATTTTTTAGGATTTTCAATTGTTAAGGTTGAAGTGGTCTACAATTATAAAAAGTAAACCTTCTAAGTCATTTTTTCCAAATAAGAAAGAGAAATATTTAACAAGACTTAACCACCCAACACCATTTATACATAACTAAAGTGTGGACACCCTCTACATGCGCACATATTAATTATTTTTATTTTATTTTAAAATTCAATAATAAGAAAAGGTTAAAAAATTAAGACATTCGATTAAAGATTTCTAAGCTAAATAATCACAAAAATTATTAATGTTTTTAATTTAATTAACTAAAAATGTTACAGAATATTATGGAGTAAAGTATTGTAACAAAAAATTATACTCTCGCTATTTGTAAGGGTGTATTTATAGTTTATACATAATTGAGAGTTTCAAATAAATTATGTTAGGAGCTTAGGTATAATTAATCAATGTTTGAGAGGACTTATTTTTACTGTAAAAATTATAAAATGTGGAGGGCAAAATGAAAATTCGAAAAGTTAGATGTAAGGGTTTTTTTTTTTTTTTTTTTAGTTTATAGACAATTGGGGGTTTCAAATAAATTATATTAGAGGCATATATATAATTAATTAATGTTTCAGAGGCGTTGGTTTTGCTTGTAAACACTACACCAAATTGGCATTTATTGTAATAACTTAAAAAACAGTAACACTTTTGAGCTATTACAATCCACCAAACAATTTCAAGTTAAAACTAAATTTAGTCAACAAAATGAAAAATAGTTACAAAAAAAAGTGATACAATAAATTAGATCACCATGAATAACATCACTTGTAAGCCCATACTATTTGTGGTGATACGATTATTGAATCACTTTGTTTGTGAAAATGTGTAAAATTGCTTTGTAGATTGTTATAGCTTAAAAGTGTTACTGTTTTTTGGATTGTTACAAAAATGTCAATTTGATGTAGTGAAATATTAAAAAATTTATAGGGTAAAATGAAAAATCTAAAAGTTAAAGTTGACGTTATTTCAATGTTCAGCCAAGGCCAAAGATGTGATGGCTCAGTGGTTGAGCAATGTCGGATGGTATCACTAGGTCACTAGGTTGAATCCAGTCGGTGACATCTGGGGTGGGAGCATGGGCGGATCTACCTTATAGCTAAGGGGGGCCTTAGCTTTTTAAGAAACCTCACCAAACTAACAATATATGCAATTTTGCCCCCCTTTAAAATTTTAGATTGCCCCTTCTTATAGATAATAAAATACAAATATACACAAAATCGCAAACCCTTTGCAAGCCTTCGCAAGTTCACCTCTCCGCCTTCTCAATTGTCCAAAATGATTTTGACAAAGATCGATTTTCTCTAATCCCCTCCAATCGCACAAGACGATTTCAACGGAAATTGATTTCTCCAATCGCACAATAAGATTTCGATTAGACATAGATCGATCTATGGAGGTGGTCTTACTCTCTTTCTTGCTTGTTTGCTCCTCATCGACACTCTTTAGTCTTTACAGTAGTCTGCTTCAGCTAAGCAATTGGACGATAACATTCTTAATATTAACAGTTGTCCACCAATTGTAGCTTAGTTGATCGGACATCAACTCTCTTTGTAAGAGGTCGCGGGTTCGAGACTCACCAGTTAAGATTTTATGAGTTTTCACCTGATTATTAGAAGCACATGTGCTTCGCCGTGGATAAGCTACCTTCATGCAAGGTGGAGACAACGGACCGGAGCGAAAGCAAGTCTCCCTGTGAGATAGAAGCAACGAGGATATTAAGTGGCAACAATATTGTAGCCTTCGGGCCTGGTTTGGTAAACCCTATAGGGTCAGTTATATAGCCTTCGAGCATGGATTACAACGCAGAGGATATTAAGTGGCAACAATATTGTAGCCTTCGGGCCTGGTTTGGTAAACCCTATAGGGTCAGTTATATAGCCTTCGAGCATGGATTACAACGCAGAGGATATTAAGTGGCAACAATATTGTAGCCTTCGGCCTGGTTTGGTAAACCCTATGAACATGAGAACTCGCAGAGAGTTTCTACTAAAATCCAATGTGCAACACATAAAATATGTTTCTCTTGTACTACTTTTGAAACTTTGTTTTAATTTATTTATTTTAAGAATTAAATTATCTGTGATTTATTTTTTTGTCCCCTTTTGTCTGCAATCCTGGCTCCGCCCCTGGGTGAGAGGGGTTAAGGGATAAAAATCCAAGGCTTTAGACATTATAAGAATACAGATTTTAGGGGTTAAAGAATAAAAAAAAACAAAACAAAAATTGTTCATCCAAGGCTTTATGCCTTATAATAATAATACAGATTTAGGGATTAAGGGATAAATAAATAAATAAAAAACTAAACTGTTCATCCAAGGCTTCGATTTCCTGAAAAAGCCCTCGTGAAAATAACTTGTTTCGTGATACCTTGCACGCAAACAAAATCTAATTAGGACACCTTACGTAATAGAGCTGCCAAAGCTTGAAGTGTCTAACTGAGAATAAAAAAAAAGGACTTATTCTATGCTGATTAGCTATATCCCTCCACAATCGAACTGGTAAAGATCATTCGAAAATTAGATTTCTGTGAAGATTTTTACGTACAGATCATAATTTACCTTCACGTGGTTTTAACTCTTTTTTGGTATTAAGTGACAGAAAGATAGCGATCATAATCTACCTTCACATGAGTTGAACTCTTCACTTGGTATAAACGACAGAAATGTAGAATAATCAAATTAAGGATATAACCTCATTGATAATCAAATTCATACGAATGAACTATGCAGATGGTGTCATAAGATCGAGTTATGTATCACCCAATTAATTAACCATGCATGTGATGGCCTAAGGAGAAGAAGCTATGTTAAAAGTCCTTGTGTGCACACTAACACGCTAATGACAGCAAGACCTTTTCGTTAAAACTCCAAGCCTCCATGGGGGTGGGGTGATGGAGGGAGGCAAAAATACCGAATATTTGTTGGCAAAAATAGCATGACTAGGTGTGTAGTTACAAGTCTAATAAACAATACAAATATTAAGGTCAGTTATTATAAAACTTGAATTCGAAGAATTAAATATATATATATATATATAGTTACTTATGATACACTTCTAGGTTGCCTCTAAGATATAACTGTGTAGATTGAAGACAGCTTCTTTTATCTCTAAACTGCACAACCCTTGGATTACATTCCAAGTTTTTAGTTCTTCTGTCCTTCCAACATGTTGAAGCAAATCAATCCAACATTTATAACATGAGATATGTAGAATCATCCGTAACTTATATCTGCCAAAACAAGACTTCATCATCTCTTATCCAAAAGCATTGAAGGACTCTAAAAACAATGGAAGGAAAGCAACCGAATTTCCTCCATGGAACAATAGAAGCCACAATCTTCCATGCCACCCCTTGCACACCATCTGGTCCCTTCAATGTAAGTATATATATATGTTAAAAACCTTGCTGAAATAAAGATTGTATTGTTTTTTTAAACAGTAAGATATATTATCATAGATTTAGATAGATGGTCTCTAGCTCTATATTGAACAAATACAGGATGAAATGATTATGAGTTACCATCAAGAGGAGTTGATTCACAAATATGGATATTCAAGCTATATGTTTAAACTTCTTTTCATGCAAGACTTACATCTAGGTTGGGGGAAAATCTGAGATTATTTCTGTTCATATGGAAAACAATCAGCTTTATCATTACAAGATTATTTTGTCAGAGATCGTGCATACACTTTCCATCTTTATCATTACGAGATTATTTAGCTAGCTTGTGACTATAAAAGAGGGATGACATTCCCTCTATATCTTCAACATAATAGCATATGCTTCAGAGATTAAACTCACGCATGTATACTTTCTTTGCAAACATCTGTTAAATATGGCCTTTAAATAAAAACATGTGTTAAATATCATTTCATGGTTGTCAACCAGCTTGTGACTTGAGGGGTGGCAATCGCTCTAGGCTTTTGGTAAAAAAAACTATCCTGGTTTGTTTTGTTTATTTTCAGTGTATGCTTTTTGGAGAGAAGACCACATATGTGACCATCAAAATAAACCGCAAGAAAGTAGCAAAGACAAGTCATGAGTATGATCGAGTTTGGAACCAAACCTTCAAAATTCTTTGTGCTGATCCCTCTGATTCAATAGTCACCTTAACAATGAAGACGAAGTGCTCATTCACAGGGAAGATCGATATTCCAGCCCATCAAATCATAAATGAGACAACTCTGATTGATGGTTTCTTTCCTCTCCTCACAGAAAAAGGAAAACCAATCCCAGAACTCAAACTCCGGTTCCTTTTATGGTTTAAGCCTGCAGAGAGCGAATCAAGCTGGGAGACAGTACTCAATAGTGGTGAATTCATAGGACTTAAGAATGCTACATTTCCATTACGATCCAACTGTGATGTTGTACTATATCAAGATGCTCACCATCACTCTAGTTTTCAGCCCCCTATTGGTCTTCCCGGGGGTCCAAGAAAGCTATGGGAGGATGTTTACAAGGCACTCGTTGGTGCAAAACATTTGATATACATTGCTGGGTGGTCATTCAATCCTAAAATGGTGCTGGTAAGTGATAGTATATCACCATTTGCTTGCTTCATAGTTTTCCACACTGTTGACAACTCTGCGTTCTTGACCAGGTTAGGGATCCCCAAACTGGAATCCCACAAGCAAGGGGGATAAAGATTGGTGAACTTCTAAAGAAGAAAGCGGAGGAAGGTGTTGCTGTCAGAGTCATGCTCTGGGATGATGAAACATCTTTACCGCTTATCAAGAACAAAGGAGTTATGAGAACCCACGATGAAGATGCCTTGGTCTACTTCAAGCACACTAAGGTGATATGTAGGTTGTGCCCCAGGTTACACCACAAGTTCCCAACACTCTTCGCACACCATCAAAAGACCATAACCGTAGACGCCCAAACACAAGTTCTTTCAACTAGTGAGACTGAATACACTAGTAAATACTCCGATAATAATAGAAGAGAAATAATCAGTTTCATAGGTGGGTTGGATCTCTGTGATGGGCGCTATGACACCGAGGAGCATTCCTTGTTCAGAACATTGAACACAGAATCCACCGTTCAAGACTTTTACCAAACCAGCTTATCTGGAGCTAATCTTCAGAAAGGGGGGCCAAGGGAGCCATGGCATGATGCTCATGCTTGCATTACTGGAGAAGCTGCTTGGGATGTGTTGACCAATTTTGAACAACGTTGGATGAAGCAATGTGATCCTTCTTTGCTCGTTTCAACAAGCTCCATACCGAATCTTCACCACTCTAGTCCTCAAGATATTGATACTCTGGTTGGCAACTGGAAAGCTCAGATCTTTCGATCAATTGATCATATATCAACAAGCTCTTTGCCACATAATGACTCTACTGAGAGTAGTATTCACGAAGCTTATGTTGAAGCAATTCGGCGAGCTGAGAGATTTATTTATATTGAGAACCAGTATTTCATTGGAGGTTCCCATCTGTGGGAGAATGATAAACACTGTGGCTGCAAGAATTTAATCCCAGTGGAGATTGCACTGAAGGTTGTGAACAAGATTAAAGCAAGAGAGCGATTTGCTGTATACATTGTGATACCAATGTGGCCAGAAGGTGTACCAGACAGCGAACCAGTTCAAGATATACTTCACTGGACTAGACAGACAATGGCAATGATGTACCGGTTGATTGGAGAGGCAATCCAAGACAGCAGTGAACAAGTACACCCAAGAGACTACTTGAACTTCTTCTGCCTTGCCAACCGTGAACAGAAACGTAGAGGAGAGTTTTTCCCTCCTCATTCACCCCAACATGCAACCCATTACTGGAATGCTCAAAATCATAGACGGTTCATGATTTATGTTCACTCCAAGCTCATGATAGGTAAGTATCAACAGCGGATCATAACTTCAACATTATCTCAGCTTTTACATAACCTCCAGCACTCATCATATTGCTTGTTGTTTGCTGCAGTTGACGACATGTATGTATTGATAGGATCTGCTAATGTGAACCAGAGATCAATGGATGGGCGACGAGACACTGAAATAGCTATAGGATGCTACCAACCTAAATTTGCTGGAAAGGGATCAAGCTACGGGAATGTTCATGCATATAGGATGTCACTCTGGTATGAGCATACTGGAAGATTTGAAGAGACATTTCTTGAACCGCACAGTTTGGCCTGCATAAAGATGATCTGCAAAATAGGAGAGGAGATGTGGAGTGTGTACAGTGATGAAGAGACAGTAGATATGGAAGGTGTTCACCTAGTGAGCTACCCATTGAAGGTATCACATGATGGTACTATCGAGGATCTCACAGATGGTGGGGGTAACTTCCCTGACACCAAAACTCCCATCAAGGGAAAGAGATCAAAAGTTTTACCGCCCATTTGCACTACATAAACAAACCATAGTAAACTAAACATAACAACAGAAGGATCTTAGCACCATTCAATACAGAACTTAATCTTAGTGACATTAGAAAAGTGATGATTGTTTCCCAAAAGTAGTTAACTGATTGTCTGATGAAAGTCCATTGATAATAAAATGTTGTGATGCTTCAAAAATTCATTTAATAAAAGAGAAAAAAAAATGTTAACTTGTTTTTGTAAAGTAGTCCACACTGGAGTGAGTTGAGAAATAGCAATCTCAGTTTTTCTGAACAATTCTAATAACACAGAACAATGGAGCTGAGGTGACTTAGATCATAAATTTCCTTTGCCATCAAGAACTATGCAATAGTACATTCCAACAAGAGGAAATTGGGAAAAAGGAAAAATGTTGCAGAATAAATGCTTTTGCTGAAATCTGTTATAAATAGAACTGCAATATACAAGATGCTCTACCACACTAAATAGAGAACTCCATCCATACCCATTCAGGAAGAGAACATGGTTTGAAGGATTAACAAATGGGGCTATCTTGAGCTTGTTTCTGCCGTTTTATCCTTCTGAACAGGGGAGGATTCCAGAAGGTTAAGATCTCCAACACCTTTAGGAGGACCAATGCTGCAACGATCACTGTTATGTGTTGCAATAGCATCCTTTATTTTTTGAAACTGCAGAGGGATTTGCAAAGAACACAAATAAAAGTGTATCATTATGCATGTCCGTA